>VDFB02000007.1:91071833-91765990 GCA_007258455.2 Sequoia sempervirens | reverse complement strand
GAGTGTAAGGGACAAAAATGAGTGAGATAGAGAGAGAAATAATACAACTTGATGATTACTAAAATTTGACATCTTGACTACTAAAATTTGACTAAGTTTGAATTTTGTGAGATCTTCCAAAAACTAGAATTTTCATTATAACTCCTAGAGATCCGAAACCACTCTCAAACATCCTGAAACTATATACATGTTCAAAATATAACTTAAAGTATAAGAAAGTAAACGTCCATATGTAAATGTCAGCTTATACTTAAATTTTTATTTCATGTATATAGTTTCCCTGAAAGATAACAAGAAGAAAGAGACAAGAAAAAAATAAGAAAAAAAATTCAATGTAGACCAAAAGGCGAGCGCATTATAACGCACTCGCATTTTTTCAATGCATTCAAAAAATACAAAAGCCATGTCAAAACTGAGATATAACACGAGCGTGTTATATCTTGCTTTGGGAATCCCTAAGCCTTGGGATTGGTATTTGCCTTGGAATACCAACCCAAAGGCTTGGAGGGCATTCCCAACGACCAGAGATGTGTTTTTGCAAATTCTACAATATTTCACATAATCGGGTTCATGCTCACCATCAAGATTGCACGTGGTTCAATGTCAAACAAATTGAACACCTGGGTAATGTTAGGTTCTCTCTTAGCTATCCAACGATGTAATTTTTTTCACTTTCTAACAATGATAAGCCTTTCATCCATAATTTCTTTTGTTTGTGTCTCTTTTTTAGAGAAAAAACAATGTTTGGTGTTTTTCATTATAAATTAACTGTTCATTGAAATTTCAAATAAATTACATTTTTAGAAACTAGACTCCATTCTACAATTTTTTTTAATAAAAAAAATCAATTAATTTCTAAAATTTGTAGGGGTAGCATGACCAAAATTTTGTTTTTCAAGAAGTGTCCACTTTGAAAATTAGTAAAAAATTAAATATTCATTAAAAAATTATCAAAAAAATCATGCATCAACTACATATTGTTAGCTAACTTTTGACCATAGCAATTTTAAAAATACTAAAAAAAAGTTCACCGTGCTAGGGTCATACAAGAGTTGCTATGTTATATTTTTGTGACAAAAACAACACCAATTTTTGTACGTCCCTTGTTTAAACCCCTTAATCTCAACCATTTTCAAAATAAATTAGTAGTTTAGAAAGTAGACTCAAAGCACTTTGATCCTTGTTTTTGTTCCATCTCAAAATTTTGAGTGTAACTATCCCCAATTTCATATTCAAGGTTAGTATTTCTTGATTTCAGAAAAAAAAAAAAGTGGTCACTTAAGCCCCCTTTTTGGGAACCATCTTGGTGCACTTACCCTAACCTCTTCCATAATTTTTTTGCATTTCTTTAAGATTTAGTGGTTGTTCATAATGAAGTTCATCAAAGTTTGTTGTGCAATTTGCTTCTTCTAAAGTGGTTGAGGTGGATGCTTTCAAATTTTGTCTTGACATTACCACTTTTTCTTTTCCCTTGTCAGACTCTTTTTTTATGATCTTGTATTCTCCCATGAATGTTGGTGTGAAATCTAAGGAACCCCAATCATCTTCTAATAACTTAGTGACTTCATCAATGTTCTTCTCTTTTGTGTTCTCTTGCATGGGTTTCACTTGTATAGTTGGTGTCAATGTTCTCAAAGGATCTCATTTTTCTCTCTCAACAATCAAATAACTTTCAGGTTTGAGATCAGCCTCGAGTGTATAAACCTTATTGTTGTAAATATACTTCATGTTATAATGAATATTAGCAGGCACCCCATTCATTGCATGAATCCATGGCCTTCCAAAAGGAGATTATATGAAAGATCTAAAAGAATAACATGGACCAGATTTTTTAATGTGACTTTTCCAACTTTAATAGGTAGTGTGATGACTCCAAGTGGTTGTTTTCCTATATTATCGAATCCATGAATAGATAAAGAATTAGGTTTAATGTCACTTTTATCCATGTCAATCTTTTCCAAAAGGCTCACACTACACACATTAAGAGTTGAACCATTGTCAACAAGGGTATGTTTTATCCCGATTTGATTAACTTAGACTATTATATTGAAGGCTTTGAATGTGTCCTCTAAATTTCTAAGGGAGGTAACTCACTCTGGTGAAAAACTATGTCCAAACTTTCATTTCATTCATTCCTTAAACTAGCGTTGCCACATCGTTTGAATTAGTGTTAGGAGGAACCATAACTTTTTGCAAAGCCTCTTGAAGAATGTTATGATGACTAGGTGATACTTGAAGTAGTTCCCATACATAAATATTAGTATGAGTATTCTTGAGGTGTTCAACAAGATTATATTCATTTCCATTATTTGCAATCAAACGAGGAGCACTAGGAAAGATTGGATTAGGAAATGGGAGGAATGTTGAAGGTGTTTGTTTTGGTTGTGGATTGTTTCTAGTGTTATATGTATGAGCAAAGATGTTGGGTATGTGAAGGATCATCATGGAAAAAATATGCCCTTAACTGGCCAAAAATTTAGAAAAATCAGAGTTAGCCAACTTGACGTAAAAATTTGAATAAGTTATCTATATTATTTAAAAATATGTAAGAATAGAATTTGTAGAAAATTGAATGTAGTTTCTAAACTACTAGGTTTATTTAAAAAAAATCTATTTGGTGAAAATTTGAAATTTCAATGCAATACTTAAATTTCAGGGAAAATAAGTAGGTGTTTGTCGACCACCCTAACCACAATAAAATGATAATATTTTTTTATAAGATTTTAGATATAAGTAGAGGACTCATGTTCCAATGTGATGCCTATTTTTTGTAATTTTTTTCCAAGTAAATAATTAATTATGAATTTTTTATTACAACTTTTAAAAATATAAAAACTTGTATGTTTGACAACCTTAACTTGGTCAAAACTTCATGAAATTCATTTTTTTAATCCTATAGTATGTGAAGCATAGAATGTGACGCATGTTTCAAATTCAAAAAATGTGATATCATTTGAAAGCTATAGATGTTTATCAATCAACCTATCAATCGAGACTTTAGTCGTAATTCAAATAGAAAATGAATAATAATAATTTATTAAATTCAAAGTAAAGCATAATTTATATTGGTGGAAAGTTGAGAATCTCCTTAAAAAACCCTTTTTGTTTCATCAATTTTGGGTAAATAAAAGTCGTCAGCCACATACCCTACACATACCCATCATATTGCCACTTTTTGGCACATCATGATCCTGCACATACCCTGTTATAATTTGATTGTTGTGAAACATTATTATTAGGTAGTTTGAGAATGAGGATAGGTTTATTTTGAGTTTGTGGTCATTGTGAGGGTGGGTAAATAATTAGAGGATTCTTAGGATGTCCCACAGGTTATGTAGGAGGTCCAATAATCAATGGGGATCTAACAAACACTTGTGCACTCATAACCTCAACAGTTTCAATTTGATGTTTGTCTAATGAAGGGGAATCTAGTGTCATCTCTTTACCATCATCTAAGGAAGTCACATCACTATTGTTGTCATGTTCTTCCACCATGATATCCTCCATAGGATGATATTTTTTAGGAGAACTACAAACTAGATGTGCATGACATGTTGGCATATGGCTTCTAGTGTTGTCATTGATTGCAACTGAAGTCATTGATCCAGTCTACATGTCAACATTTGTCTTTATTGAAAGGAAGAGTGAAGAATAGGGTATCCAGTTGAACCTTGAATCTGTCAAGTAGTTTGCATCACTAGGTTATCAATTTTTGTTGTGGATCTCAGGGAAGGTTGATGGGTATCTAAAATTTCTTACTCTTGAGTTTTGTGTTGTCGCATCAAGTGGTGTACGAGTTAGGAGATCTGGTTGTTCAATTTTATGTTCATCTCTTTATGAAGGCCGACTAAGCGAATGTTTGATGTGTTATGTAGGTAGGTTTCAGTGGTCTCTTTTTTTATCATGTGATCATAATGATTACCTATTGTTATGTCCTCTTGTTTAGTAATGTCTTTCCTAATAGGAGGGGTAAGGGGAGACAAACAACTAGGGTTCTCAAAACTCTCATTGATTAGTTCTTCTAACACCGAAATATCTTCTTCACAACTAGGAGAGATATTAGGAGAAGAATGAATATGATTGTTATGATTAGCCAAGGTTGTATTCTCTTTCACTAAACTAACCTCACTCATAGAAGGGATACTAGGAGAGGGATCAATGACAAACAAAAAGAGAGGGGAAAGGACCTAATATTCATATGCAACTAACAAAACTTTCTTCCAACACTCAACAAGATCTGAAAATACAACATGAAGTATGATAACCATAGATTTTTTCAATGAAAACATGATGTAATGATTGTCCTACAAAATTGAAATGCAACAATGATAGATCAAAAATACAAAAGGGGAATTTCAATTTTTAGATTTAGAACATGGCAATTGACTGATTATGCTATCTAACAATCTAAAAATGAAATGTTGTAAATTCCATTTTGAATTTTGACAATACACTCAATGAAGCAAATTAAGTTAAATGCAATGAATTTGAAAAAACAACAAATTAGAAAACTAAAATAGGAAAGTAACAACATCAAATAGAAGCCTAAAACTGAGATTTCAATTTCCAAAAAATGCAAATCAAGATCTAACAGGGACTCATTCACCAATAAAGGTGAATGGGTTCTGGTAAGGTATTTTTGAAATGTTTCTAGTGCTTTTTGAGTTTTTTTTATGCTTTTCAGATTCTAGAAGGTGTAGGCTTAGCTTGATCAGGGACTCATTCACCAATAAAGGCGAATGGGTCCTAGAGTAGGGTTTTAAAGAGGTGAAAACTATAATTTTTAAGTTATTTTATGTGCTTTTTGTGCCTAGTTTCAAACTATAACTCTTATGAGAGAAATTTCCAAAATTTGATGACCTAATGCAAGTGAAATGAAGGGTAAATGATGACCTATATGACACTTTTTGAAATGTAATTTTGACTCAATTTTTGAATATGAATGATGAAAAGTATAGTAATATGCAAACACTAAGCAAAATCAATGTAATATGCATGCAATTTTTGTGAATTTTTTAGATTTAAACAATGCAAGAATGAAAATTTAAACCCTTATATGCAATATTCACTAATGTACAATGAAGAAACCCTAAATGTAAGGAAAATTTGTTGCATCTCAGAGAAATCTCTAAGAACAGTAGTGCCTTCGGTAACTTTAATTTTGATTAGTACCTCAAAGACATGTACAACTATGTCCTAAAGTGGAAATAGACAATTTATTTCCCACATTAATCCTTCTGAGAGAAGCACATGTAAATTCAACAACAAGCAACAACATAGATGAAAGATAAGACAAAAAACCAGAACACATAGATTTACGTGGAGAAAACCCTTTCAGGTAAAAAACCCCACACTCCAAAGATCGAGCCATTGTATTATTCAACAATGAAAGGTTACAATACAATCCAGGCTCATAGCCTTTTCAGAGATTACATCTTGTTCATTCTGGATACAACTGGTAGAAAACTCTCCCTGAGAGATCAACCATGGCATTCATGATCAGGAGAGATTCCAGCATAACATTGCCTGATCTCTTCCTTTGCTTCGACCTCATGGCCTTGGCCTTTCGGCCAGCCACTCGGTCCTCTTTCTATCACTATCTCTCTGGCTCTTGTCTCTTCAGCTCCTTGGCTTATTAGCCCCTCTTATAGAACATCCAATGCATACATATACACATTCGTTCTCAATGGGCTTCATTTTCAACTGTCAAATAGCAATCTCTAGCTCAGCATCATTATCGTCGAAGATGTTTCCATTTCCCCGTGTACAGTTTTCCCTTCCACACATAAACGGTTGCAACGGTCTCACAACAAACGGTTCACATTCTGCTCTCTCTCTGATTTGTCCAAATCACCACGTCGGACAGTCTTCACTCGGTCAAGAGTGTTGAACCTGTGTCACATGTCGGTGAGACACTAACCATGTCTCCCCGATGCCATAGAGCCCATATCGTCATTGTCGCCAAGAGTCTTCACTATCGGCAAGACATTATACTGAGTTTACAAGTTGTCGCTCAGATTTCCTCTTGTCGCCAAGACATCTTACCTGTAAGGAAAGCAGAGGTACGTAAACACTTTCCTAATGTCAAATCCACAGGGAAGAATGCAATGCAGGGCTTTTAATTTTTTCAAATTACAATCTAATTAAGACACAAATGAAAGATTTATAGAAATAGAGTAAATACACAAAGACAATGAACAACAGATTTATGTGGGAAACCCTTACAGGAAAAAACCCACCACACCAAGCTGAATCTCTTTGTATTACAGTAACAACAATTACATACAATCAGAAATCCAACTCTCTGGTATTTCTCAGTAGCTTCAACATTCACTATTCAATCTCTCTCTCAGAAAAGCTCTCTCAAGAAATCTTACTCAACTTTTTATCTCTCAACAGATTCGATCTGCTTTAAATCTAATCACATTCTAATTTTTCCTTCAGTGCATCCTTATCCGCCAGATCTCCATCGAAGAAAGTTTCCATGCCGATTCAAATTTTTCCCTGCAATCTATTTTTCTCTAGCGTAACAACACTTATAAAAATCCAACCGTCATCAATTTGAAAACCGCTTCTTCTGATTGGTCCAGCAGGATGCCACACAGGATGATCACGCAGTCAACAACGTTCACACTTTGTTGGCATATCGGTGAGACACTAACAATGTATCCTTGATGCCACAAAGTATTCACTATTGATATCGGTTCCCCAACAGTCGGCAAGAGGATTCTCATTCGGCAAGACTCAAACCGAAAACCATAAGTCATATCGAACTCAGAGAGACCATCGGCAAGACATACCGATCTTGCCAAGACCTCATATCGAAGTCTTTGAGTTATGCCATTAAGTGATTTCCTTTCAGCGTGACAATCGCATTTTAGAGAGACTCAAATCAAAGTCAAGAGTCACAACGATGAGATAAAATATTGGCAAGACACTACATTCTCGCCAAGACTTCCCATCGACCACAACAGGCTACACTGAAGCCTGACATCTATCGGCAAGACCCCAAGGTTTCGGTGAGACATCATACCACAAGACACAACTTACACTGAATGAACCTATCGGCAAGACTCAAGTGTTTCACCGTGACCTTTCTCCGAGCACCCAATGTTTTACTGAAGACCATCGGTATGACTTATCCAAGTCGCCAAGACTTCTCAACGAAGTCTTTTGTTACCATGAAGACACCATGAGAATACTCCTGTCGACGTGACCTAGCTTCATCGTTGAGACATCTCCCCGCAACCTTTATGTTACCCCGACGTCGATGAGACATACATCGATCGCCAAGACTTCATGCCGAAGTCTTTGAAGTCACCACGAACGAACCAAGAGAAAACCCCCGTCGGTGAGACTTACCTTCTCGCTGAGAGATCTCCCCGAGATCCTTGTGTTAGCCCGATAGCCATAAGCTATCGGTGAGACTTACACCCTTCACTGGGACATCTCACCAAAGCCCTAGAGATAGCCCGATAAGATCAACTATCACCCAGAGTTCTACCGATCGCCAAAAGGTCATGCCGAACACAGAGAGTCACAATGATAGACTTCATTCAGAAAGACATCAACCCTCTCACAGCGATATGAACATTTCAAGAGCTTCATAATAGTTAGTCGCCCAGACATGAACAATGTCACAGTGACTTTTCCTTCAAGGAGTTTCATGTCAATAAGAATTGAGGCACATATTCCAACAAGCTCCCACTTGACGAAGATCTTACTGACACCTCCAGAGCATAATAAAACTACTGAAATTCATGGGCCAAGAGGCCCATTGAACTAGCACACCACCTAACTTGTCTATGCTCACAGGCTTTCAATGCATCTGCAACATTCTCCGTGAGTATCCACTTTCTCCAAAGAGACCTTCCCATCCTCCACCATATCTTGTACAAAGTGATACTGTACATCTATATGTTTCATCTTGGCATGGAAAGTAGGATTCTTCTCCCAACATATAGCACTCCCCGCAAGTAGATAGTAATCTTTTGCATCAAAGCCAATGTTAGAACAAAAATGTTTTAACCAGATTGCTTCTTTGAGGCATGTGTTGCTGCCATGTATTCTACCTTTGTAGTGGAAAAAGTGACTACAGCCTGCCGCTTGCTCATCCAACTCCTGCACCACCATTCATCATGAAAATATATCCCACTGGTGGATCTTATTGTCAATGTCCCCCAATCCAGAGTCCACATAACCTTGAATTTGAGAGTTCTCTGTGATTCAACCAAGTTACCATGGTAACACAAAGCATAATGAAGTGCCCTTCAAATATCTAAACACTCTCTTCACAACATCCCAATGTGTCCTTCTAGGATTAGCCATAAACCGACTAAAATTAACTCGCTTGGGAAATGTTTGGCCTTGTAGACCATTGCATACATAAGGCCGCCAACTGCACTTGCATAAGGCACACTGGTCATGTCCTCCATCTCGTAGGAGATTTTGGACAATCCTCAATAGATAGCTTTGTTCCCTGTGTAACTGAAACAACTAGCCGCTTGCACTCAGTCATACAAAATCTCTCTAGAACAGTCATGATATACTTACTCTGACTAAACCAAAGTTTTCTATTTTTCCTATCCCCGGTTATTTCCATTCCTAGAATATACCCTGCTGCACCAAGATCTTTCATTTCAAACTTTGCAGACAACTGAGACTTAAGATCAGAAATCATTAGCTTACTATTGCCTATGAACAACATATCATCAACATATAGAGCAATAATAAGAATTTGATCACTTTCAGCTTTGTAATATACACAATGATCACATTTTGATCTTACAAATCCCAATGACAAGACAAACGTGTCAAATTTTTGATACCACATTCTAGGAGACTGTTTTAACCCATACAAAGATTTCTTCAACTTGCAAACCAGTCTTTCCTTACCTTTTACCACAAAGTGCTCGGCTGGGACATATAAATTTCTTCTTCAAGATCACCATGAAGAAATGTTGTCTTCACATCCATCTGCTCAATCTCTAAGTCATACGCTGATGCAAGTGACAAAAGAAATCTAATAGATGTCAGCTTAGCTATAGGAGAAAAGATTTCTCCATAGTCAATTCCCTCTACCTGGGAATAACCTTTTGCAACCAGCCTCGCTTTATATTTTTCTACACTGCCATCCAAACCAATTTTCTTTTTGAATATCCATTTGCAGCCTACAGATTTTTTGCCTTTAGGCAATGGGACCAAACTCCAGGTTTCATTCTTTTCTAGTGATTTCATTTCTTCATTCATGGCTTCCAACCAAGAGTTTGAATCAGACATTTTAAATGCCTCTTTCATAGTCCTAGGTTCATCAGTGCTAGAAATTAAAGCATAGGCACAAGTAGATTATATTAAAGAAAACCCATACCTATTAGGTTGCTTTCTTTCATGAGTTGACCTCTTCACAGGCTGAGGCTGAGGTGGTTCTTCATCTTCATCAGAACTTTCAAAGCTACTGGAGCTCTCCTCAGTATCAGGTACATTTTGATTTTTCAATTCCTCTTTATCTGGTGTTGGAGGAATTGTTGCTACAGCCTTTTCATTTTCTGATTTCTTATCTAACTACAGATCCAAAGTAGAAGGTTTCAGCTCATGAAAGATAATGCTTCAGCTATGCAAAACCTTCTCAGTCTCAGGATTCCAAAGCTTGTATCCTTTTATTCTAGTGCTATAGCCAATAAAAATACACTTCACAGCTTTGTTTTCCAACTTAGATCTTTTTTCGAATGGCACATATGCATATGCCTCACAACCAAAGACACAAATATGTCTAAGAGAGGGCTTCTTTCTAGACCATGCTTCCAAAGGTGTCTTCTCAACAAGAGAAGAGTTAGGAAAGCGATTTACCAAGTAACATGCTTTAGAGACTGCTTCAGCCCAGAACTTCTCCTCCAAGCCAGCACTGCTCAGCATACTTCGTGCTCTTTCCATTATTGTCCTGTTGAACCTTTCAACAACTCCATTTTGTTGTGGAGTGTAAGGTGTAGTCTTGTGTCTTTTGATCCCATGATCTTTACAGTACCTTTCAAATTCATCTGAACAGAACTCACCGCCATTGTCAGTCCTTAAACATTTTATTTTTCTACTAGTCTGATTTTCTACAAGGTTTTTAAATTCCTTAAACCGATTGAACACTTCTGATTTACTTTTCAGAAAATATACAAAAGCTCTTCTTGAATAATCATCAATAAACTACACATAGTATCTTGATTTAGACAAAGAAGGAACATTCACTGGACCAAACACATCAGAATGTATATAATCAAGCAAACTAGAAGTTTTGTGAGGACTGGAATAAAATGAAACACGGTGCTGCTTTCCATATATGCAATGTTCACAAAAATCGAACTCAAGGTTACAATCTTCAAGCCCTTCTACCAGGTTTTTATTTTTCAAGGTTTTTAAACCTTTCTCACCAATGTCCTAGCCTATGATGCCAGAGCATAGTCTTCTCTGCTGGAAGTTTAACCTCCATGGAGTTTACACCATCAAGAACGTTTTCCTTCTTTTCTCCATGAGCAGCCTTAAGTGACTTTGCAGAGACACTGTTGCATTGGACAGCTTGTGCATCCAGCTTGTACAAGGTACCAATTCGAGCACCCCTAGCCACACCATAGAGCCTCTAGTCATCTTGCAGCCATTTCCAGAGAATGTGACCTGCACTTCGATATCATTACTTACAGAAAGTAAATTACGAGCCAGACCTGGTATGTGCATTACATCATTGATTCCCTTCACTCTTCCATTAGGGAATTGAATTTGACTCTTCCATGACCAACAATTTCCAAAGATGAATCACTTGCCAAATACACCTTTCCACCATTGTATTCTTCATACTTCATGAACCATTCTCTATGAGATGTCATGTGGAAAGATGCTCCAGAATCAATCAGCCAGACATCATCTGATGCCCATGTAGCCAAAGTTGCAATGAAAGTGTCTGCATCACTATGAGAAGAATCATTTCCAGAAGATTTCTTCTTCTTCTTTTTCTCCTCCTTGCAATCCTTTCGGACATGACCAGGTTGCCCGCAGTTCCAACACTTCACCTTTGACTTCTTGCCAGGAGAATTTGATCTCCCTTCTGATTTTGATATGGACTTCTTATCCTTCTTCTTGCCTTTCTGCTTTGGTCTACCTCTGACAGCCAGAGCCTCCTTTGCTATCTCAGAATATTTTCTTCTCATTTCTTCTGATAATAGAGAAGCAACAACATCTTCCATTTTGAATGTGGATGTTGTACTCCCTATGGCCATCACCAAATGATCCCAAGAGTCAGGCAGAGAATATAGCAACAGCATGCAATGATCTTCATTTTCAATCTTCACACCAAGAGATGTCAACTAAGCAATCAGCATGTTGAAAGCATTTAAGTGATCAGCAACAAACCCTCCTTCCTGCATTCTCAAAGAGTACAGCTTCTTCCTCAAGAATAGCTTGTTCACCAAGGACTTTCCTTGATAAATAGATGCTAATCTTTTCCACAAGGAAGAGGCAGTCTTTTCTTCATGCACGTTGAAAAGAATAGAGTTTTCCAAATAGAGCGTTATCAGCCCTTTAGACTTTCTATCTACTAGGTCCCAATCCTCTTGCTTCATGCCTTGAGGCATTGTTTCAGACACAACAGTCCATAGATCACGATCAACTAACATATCTTCCATTTTGAGTTTCCACAACTCAAAATTGCTACCATTGAATTTCTCTATTTCCATCCTTCTGGATGTGCTCGACATCTCAATCTGTAATTAAATTATCAGACCTCTACAAAACTCCCACTGGAAAAGGATTGACACAAAAAACCCAACCCACTCACAAGGACAACACAACTAGCCAGGCTCTGATACCACTTGTAAGGAAAGAAGAGGTGCGGAAACACTTTCCTAATGTCAAATCCATAGGGAAGAATGCAATGCAGGGCTTTTAATTTTTTCAAATTACAATCTAATTAAGACACAAATGAAAGATTTACAGAAATAGAGTAAATACACAAAGACAATGAACAATAGATTTATGTGGGAAACCCTTACGGGAAAAAACCCACCACACCAAGCTGAATCTCTTTGTATTACAGTAACAAAAATTACATACAATCAGAAATCCAACTCTCTGGTATTTCTCAGTAGCTTCAACATTCACTATTCAATCTCTCTCTCAGAAAAGCTCTCTCAAGAAATCTTACTCAACTTTTTATCTCTCAACAGATTCGATCTGCTTTAAATCTAATCACATTCTGATTTTTCCTTCAGTGCATCCTTATCCGCCAGATCTCCATCAAAGAAAGTTTCCATGCCGATTCATATTTTTCCCTGCAAATTGTTTTTCTCCAGCATAACAATAGTTATAAAAATCCAACCGTTATCAGTTTGAAAACTGCTTCTTCTGATTGGTCCAGCAGGATGCCACACAGGATGATCACGTGGTCAACGGCATTCACACTTTGTTGGCATATTGGTGAGACACTAATAGTGTCTCCTCGATGCCACAAAGTATTCACTATTGATATCAATTCCCCAATAGTCGGGAAGAGGATTCTCATTCGGCAAGACTCAAACCAAAAACCATAAGTCATATCGAACTCAGAGAGACCATCGGTAAGACATACCGATCTCACCAAGACCTCATATCAAAGTCTTTGATTTATGCCATTGAATGATTTCCTTTCGGCATGACAATCGCATTTCGGAGAGAATCATATCGAAGTTAGGAGTCACAACGATTAGATAAACTATCAGCAAGACACTACATTCTCGCCAAGATTTCCCATCGACCACAGCATGCTACACCGAAGCCTAACATCTATCAGCAAGACCCCAAGGTTTCAGTGAGACATCATACCGCAAGACAACTTACACTAAATGAACCTGTCATCAAGACTCAAGTGTTTCGCCATGACCTTTCTCCGAGCCCCCAACATTTTACCGAAGACCATCAGCGTTACTTATCCAAGTTGCCAAGACTTCTCAGTGAAGTTTTTTGTTACCACGAAGACACCACAAGAATACTCCTGTCGGCATGACCTAGCTTCATCGTTGAGACATCTCCCCACAACCTTTATGTTAACCCAACGTCGGCGAGACATACATCGATCACCAAGACTTCATGTTGAAGTCTTTGAAGTCACCACGAATGAACCAAGAGAAAACCCCCGTCGACGAGACTTACCTTCTCACTGAGAGATCTCCCCGAGATCCTTGTGTTAGCCCGATAGCCATAAGCTATCAGTGAGACTTACACCCTTCGTTGGGACATCTCACCGAAGCCCTAGAGATAGCCTAATAAGATCAACTGTCGCCCAGAGTTCTACCGATCACCAAAAGGTCAATGCCGAACACAAAGAGTCATAGCGATAGACTTCATTCGGCAAGACATCAACCCTGTCACAGTGATATGAACATTTCAAGAGCTTCAGAATAGTTAGTTGCCTAGACATGAACAATGTCACAGAGACTTTTCCTTCAAGGAGTTTCATGTCAGTAAGGATTGAGGCACATATTCCAACATTACCGAAGTTCCCTAGTCACATCGACCTCAGCATTCTCATCAGCGAGACAATCGCCATTCGATGAGACATCATACCGAAGTTCAAAGGTCACTCTGAAATGTCCAACAGTCGGCAAGACTATCGTCATTCATTGAGAGATCATACCGAGCCTTTATTTTATACCGAACACCAAACAACAGTCAACAAGATGTATCGCTTTCGCTGAGAGGTCATACCAATATCAGGATTTCCATCGGCAAGACAAACACTCTTCGCCAAGACATCATACCAATGCCTTCAAGTTACACCACAATGCTCCACTGTCGGCGAGACATCTCCCTGTCACCAAGAGTTCTTACCGAACCCTTATGTTACTTCGAAGACCACAGCCATTGGTGAGACCATCGTAGTTTGCCAAGACTTCATACTGAAGTCTTCAAGTCATGCCGAAAAGAACACTCATTGGCAAGACTTACCGCTCTCACCAAGACATCCCACCGAGTCTTCATGTCATCCCGAAGAAGACCGTTGACCAGAAATTTCACATTCACTGAGACTTCATACCGAAGTCCTCATGTTTCTCCCATGACTCCATTCACTAGGAGTATCACCAAAAACACCCGATCACATGTAGCTTTGTCGGCCAGACTTACCGCTATCGCCAAGAGGTCATAGCGAACCCCTTTCATTACCCCGATGACTCCACATGTCTGTTGGCGAGACATCTTCCTGTCACCAAAACTTCATGCCAAAGTCTTTGAGTTACGCAAAGAATCCAAGTGTATCCCTACTATCGGTGAGACATTCATTAATCACTGAGAGTTCATATCGATAGGAGCAAGTCATGCCGATTACCACATCGGCCAGATAGACCAAAGGTCACGCAGATATCGACAAGACTTCCTATCATCACTAAGACATCATCCCGACTATCCAAGGGTACACCAAAGGTTTAAGATGCCGATTTCCAAGACATTCAGGAGGTCACAGCGATAGTCAGGATCAACTAGTAGGTCGGCCAGACATCTCCATAGTCTCACCAAAATTGTTCACAAGAGGTTTTAGCCTGTGGGATTGAGGCACACAATTCCAACACTAAATGCAATGCAAATCTAATGCAAACTAGGATCTAGGGTTTTAATGTACTCCAAATCAAAAATTAAGATGTTGAAAGGGATTAGGTTCACCAAAATGAAACATAGAAAAATAGGTTCACCATTAATAGAGTATCAATGATGAACCTAGTTTTCATTATGTGTGTGTTTCATTTAATTATGAGGGATAAAACATGAAAATAACAATTAGAAACTAACCCTAACTATTATAGAAATGAAAAGGGGAGTTTTGATGGCTTGAAATGTTGGAAAACATGCCTCAAGCTTACTAACATAAAACTCCTGTAAGGGAAAAGTCGGTGAGACTCTCTGAATGTCTTACCGACTAGCAGTTGTGTTCTAAAATGTCTGAAGTGCTCAGATCACCGAGACTTTGTTTCTATATTGTTGACAGGAGTCATCAGCAAGACATTTCGATCGCTGTGAGTTTCCCATCTCTCTTCACTCGAGCAGACCTCTTGCTGACTGTTTGGTGTTGAATGGTTATCAGGCAGACTCGGGGTCACAAAAGTCATCGGGGAGAGGCTTGAACGTTCAGAATGACTTATTCTGACCAAGTATGTCTCGCCAAGGTTTTACACATTGGCAATGGATGGAACACATTGGAAGATGGTTGAACCTTCGGGGTGACTCATTCCAATAGCTCTAGTCCTAGTGATGGGTTGGCTCTTGGTGATCGTCGGGAAGACTCTTGGCTGACGGATTTGTAGTCGGTATGAACTCTTAGTGATAAGGTTTCTCTCGCCAACAGGCAGGTGCTTTCAGTGAAAACTCTTGCCGATGGCTATGGTCTCGCCAACGGTATGAACATCGGTATGACATGAGGATATATAAGACTCTTGGCGATAGTGGAACACTTGGCAATAGATTTGCACAAGATGGATTTGTGTTCGGTATGATCTCTCACTGATAGCAATGGTCTGGCCGATGGTTCTATAGTGGATATCGATGTGATGTCTTAGCGATAGAGTGAGTCTGGGCGACAGTTTTGAACTCGTTATGACTCTTGCCGATGGTGGTGACTCTGGGCGATAACGACATTCGGGCACTATGGCATCGGGGAGACACGGCCTAGTGTCTCACCGACATGTGATACAGTTTGAACGCCTTGACTGAATGTCTATCCTACGTGGTTTGTTTTTGACCAATCAAAGAAGTAGAATGTAAATCCCTAGCAATTGGACTGTTGAGACTGTTCTTGTGTGGAAGATGAATAGACTGTGAGGAAAAATGACTATGTTGGAAAAATGGCGGATGACTATGAACAGGAGAGTGATAACAAAGTGCTGCTCGATTGAACATGAATTGTTCTGAGTGAATTCGTTGGATATTTCTATGAGCATTTCTATACAAGGTTGATCAAGGAAATTATGTTGTTGTAAATTGAAATGAGAGAGTGAAGTCTGTACTCTGTATGTAATTTTGTTTACTGTAATACAAAGAGGCTTTTCTTGGTGTGGTGGGTTTTTCTCCCATAAGGGTTTTCCCATGTAAATCTGGTGTCCAATTGTGTATGTTCATTTCTTTGTTATGTTATTTCTTTCAAGTGTATCTTAATGAACTGTAATTGCAAAATTTAAAGTCATATCTGCATTCTTCTCTAAGGTTTTGACGTTAGGAGAGTTTGTTCCGCATCTAAGCTTAGCTTACAAGTGGTATCAGAGCCTAGCCAGTTGTGTTATCCTTGTGGGTACGTTGGGTTTTTTTGTGTCAATTATGTTCAGTGGGAGTCTTGTAGAAGTCTGGTAATTAGAATTACAAATTAAGATGGCAAGCACATCAGGAAAGATTGAAATTGAGAAATTTAATGGCAGCAATTTTGAGTTGTGGAAACTTAAAATGGAAGATTTGTTGGTTGATCATGATCTTTGGATTGTTGTGTCTGGAATGAAGCCTACAAGCATGAAGCAAGAAGATTGGGACCTTGCATATCGAAAATCAAAGGGGCTGATAAGGCTATGTTTAACAGACTCTATTCTTCTAAATGTTCATGAAGAAAAGACTGCATCTTCTTTGTGGAAAAGACTCGAAGCTATTTATCAGGGCAAGTCCTTGGTGAATAAGTTGTTCTTGAGGAAGAAGTTGTACTCTTTGAAAATGCAGGAAGGAGTGTCTATTGCTGATCACTTGAATGCTTTCAACATGTTGATTGCTCAGTTGGCATCTGTGGGTGTGAAGATTGATGAAGAAGATCGTTGTATGTTGTTGTTATGTTCTTTGCCAGATTCTTGGGATCACTTGGTGATGGCTATTGGGAGTACAACATCCACTTTTAAGATGGAAGATGATGCTTCTTTGTTATCAGAAAAGATGAGAAGAAAATATTCTGAGATGGCAAAGGAGGCTCTTGCCGTTAGAGGCAGATCGAAAGAAAAAGGAAAGAAGAAGGACAAGAAGTCCAAATCGAAATCAAAAGGGAGATCAAAGTCTCCTGGCAAGAAGTCCAAGGTGAAGTGTTGGAATTGTGGGAAACCTGGTCATGTTCGAAAGGATTGCAAAGAGGAGAAAAAGAATAAGAAGTATTCTTCTGACAATGATTCTTCTCAGAGTGATGCATATGCCTTCATTGCAGCCTTGGCTACACAGGCATCAGATGATGTCTGGCTGATTGATTTTGGAGCATCCTTCCATATGATATCTCATAGAGACTGGTTCACTAAGTATGAAAAATACGATGGTGGAAGGGTGTATTTGGCAAGCGATTCATCTTTGGAAATTGTTGGTCGTGGAAGAGTTAGAATTCAATTCCCTGATGGAAGAGTGAAGAGAATCAATGATGTAATGCATATACCAGGTCTGGCTCAAAATCTACTTTATGTTAGTAAGTTGAATGATATTGGAGTGCAAGTCACATTCTCTAGAAATGGCTCCAAGATGACTAGAGGCTCAATGGTGCTAGCTAGGGGTGTTCATATTGGTACCTTGTATAAGCTGGATGCACATGTTGTACAATGCAACAGTGTCTCTATAAAGTCACAGAAAGCTACTCATGGAGAAAAAGAGGAAAAAGTTCTTGATAGTGAAAAATCTATGGAAGTTAAACTTCCAGCAGAAAAGACTATGCTCTGGCATCATAAGCTTGGCCACATTGGAGAAAAAGGTTTAAAAACCTTGAAAAATAAAAACTTGGTTGAAGGGCTTGATGATTGTAACCTCGAATTCAAGTTTTGTGAACATTGTATATATGGTAAACTTGATTACATTCATTCTGATGTTTTTGGTCCAGTAAATGTTCCTTATTTGTCTAAATCAAGATATTATGTATCGTTCATTGATGATTATTCAAGAAGGGCATTTGTTTATTTTTTGAAAAGTAAAGCAAAAGTATTCAGTCATTTTAAGGAATTTAAAAACCTTGTGGAAAATTAGACTGGAAGAAAATTAAAATGTTTAAGGACTGACAATGCCGGTGAGTTTTTTTCTAATGAGTTCGAGAGGTACTGTAAAGATCATGGGATTAAAAGACATAAAACTACACCCTACACTCCACAAAAAAATGGAGTTGCTGAAAGGTTCAACAGGACAGTAATGGAAAGAGCACGAAGTATGCTAAGTGGTGTTGGCTTGGAGGAGAAGTTTCGGCAAAGGCAGTTGCAACAACATGTTACTTAATAAACTATTCTCCTAATTCTACTCTTGTTGAGAAAACACCTTTGGAAGCATGGTCTAGAAAGAAGCCCTCTCTGAGACACATTCGTGTATTTGGCTATGAGGCATATGCATATGTGCCAAATGAAAAAAGATCTAAATTGGAAAGCAAGGCTGATAAATGTATTTTTATTGGTTATAGTGCTGGCATAAAAGGATACAAGCTTTGGAATTCTGATACGGAGAAGGCTCTATACAACAGAAGTATTATTTTCTGTGAGCTAAAGCCTTATACTTTGAATCTGCAGTCAGAGACAAAATCAGAAAATAAAAAGGATGTAATTGAAATTCCTCTGACACCAGATAAAGAGGAATTGAAAATTCAAAATGTACCTGAAACTAAGGAGAGCTCAAGTAGTTCTGAGAGTTCTGAAGAAGAAGAACAACCTCAGCCTCAGCCTGTGAGAAGGTCAACACATGAAAGAAAGCAACCTGATAGGTATGGGTTTTCTTTGTTAGATTCTACTTGTGCCTATGCTTTAATTTCCAGCATTGATGAGCCTAGGACTGTAAAAGAGGCATTTAGAATGTCTGATTCAAACTCTTGGTTGGAAGCCATGAATGAAGAAATGGCATCATTAGAAAAGAATGATACTTGGAGTTTGGTGCCCTTGCCTACATGCAGAAAATTTGTTGGCTGCAAATGGGTATTTAAAAAGAAAATAGGTCTGGATGGCAGTGTGGAAAAGTATAAGGTGAGGTTGGTTGCGAAGGGATATTCCCAAGCAGAGGGAATTGATTATGGAGAAAAATTTTCTCCTGTAGCTAAACTGACGTCTATCAGATTTCTTTTATCACTTACAATAGTGTATGACTTAGAGATTGAACAGATGGATGTGAAGACAACATTTCTTCATGGTGACCTTGAAGAAGAAATTTATATGTCCTAGCTTGAGCACTTTGTGGAAAAAGGTAAAGAAAAACTAGTTTGCAAGTTGAAAAAATCTCTATATGGATTAAAATAATCTCCTAGAATGTGGTACCAGAAGTTTGACACATTTTTTTTGTCATTGGGATTTGTAAGATCGAAATCTGATCATTGTGTGTACTATAAAGCTAAAAATGATCATGTTTTTATTATTGCTCTCTATGTTGATGATATGTTGTTCATAGGCAATAGTAAGTTAATGATTTATGATCTAAAATCTTAATTTTCTGCAAAGTTTGAAATGAAAGATCTTGGTGCAGCCAGGTATATTATGGGAATGGAAATAACCAGGGACAGGAAAAGTAGAAAACTTTGGCTCAATCAGAGTAAGTATATTAATACTATTCTGGAGAGATTTTGTATGAATGACTGCAAGCAGCTAGTTGTTCTAGTTTTGCAGGGAACAAAACGATCTGTTGAAGACTGTCCAAAATCTCCTACTGAGATAGAGGACATGACCAAAGTGCCTTATGCTAGTGCAGTTGGCAGTTTAATGTATTCAATGGTCTGTACAAGGCCATACATTTCCCAAGCAGTGGGAGTACTTAGTCGTTATATGGAAAATCCTGGAAGGACACATTGGGATGTTGTGAAAAGGGTGTTTAGATATTTGAAGGGCACTTCAAAATATGCTTTGTGTTACCATGGAAATTTGGTTGAATCATAGAGGACTCTCAGCATTTGAGGCTATGTGGATTTTGATTGGGCAAGGGACATTGATAGTAGAAGATCCAACAGTGGATACATTTTCATGATGAATGGTGGTGTAGTTAGTTGAATGAGTAAGCGGCAGGCTATAGTCGCTTTGTCCACTATAGAGGCAAAATACATGGTAGCAACACACACCTGTAAAGAAACAATCTGGTTAAAACATTTGTGTTCTAACATTGGGATTGATGTAGGGAAAATTACAATTTACTGTGACAGTCAGAGTGCTATTTGTTTGGCAAAAAATCCTACTTTCCATGCCAGGATGAAACATATTGATGGAAAGGACTCTTTAGAAAAAGTGGATACTTTGGAAAATCATGGAGGATGGAAAGGTCTCTTTAGAAAATGTTACAGATGCATTGACAAAGCCAGTGAGCACAGACAAGTTCAGGTGGTGTGCCAGTTCAATGGGCCTTAGTTCCCATGAATTTCAGTAGTTTTGTTGTGCTATGGAGGTGTCAGTAAGATCTTTGTCAAGTGGGAGATTGTTGGAAAATGTGCCTCAAGCTTACTGACATAAAACTCCTGTAAGGGAAAAGTCGGTGAGACTCTCTTAATGTCTTACCAACTAGCAGTTGTGTTCTAAAACGTCTGAAGTGCTCAGATCGCCGACTTTGTTTCCATCTTGCCAACGAGAGTCATCGGCAAGAAATTTTGATCATTGTGAGTTTCCCATCTCTCTCTCCCCGGGCAGACCTCTTGCCGATGGTTTGGTGTCTAATGGTTATCGAGGAGACTCGTGGCGACAGAAGTCATCAGGGAGAGGCTTGAACATTCAGAATGACTTATTCTGACTGAGTATGTCTTGCCGAGGTTTTACACATTGGAAACAAATGGAACACACCGGGAAGACGGTTGAACCTTCGGGGTGACTCATTCTGATAGCTCTAGTCTAAGCGATGGGTTGGCTCCTAGTGATCGTCGGGAAGACTCTTGGCTGACGGATTTGCAGTTGGTATGAACTCTTAGCGATAAGGTTTCTCTTGCTGACAGGCAGGTGCTTTCAGTGAGAACTCTTGCCAATGGCTGTGATCTCGTTGATGGGTATGAACATCGGTATGACATGAGGATCTATAAGACTCTTGGCGATAGTGGAACTCTTGGCGATAGATCTGCACAAGATGGATTTGTGTTCGGTATGATCTCTCACTGATAGCGATGGTCTAGCCAATGGTTCTGCAGTGGATATCGATGTGATGTCTTAGCGATAGAGTGAGTTTGGGCGACATTTTTGAACTCGATATGACTCTTGCCGATGGTGGTGACTCTGGGCGATAATGAAATTCGGGCATTATGGCATCGGGGAGACACAGCGTAGTGTCTCACCGACATGCGATACAGTTTGAACGCCTTGACTGAATGTCTATCCTACGTGGTTTCTTTTGACCAATCAAAGAAGCAAAATGTAAACCGCTAGCAGTTGGACTGTTGTGACTATTCTTGTGTGGAAGATGAACAGACTATGAGGAAAAATGACTATGTTGGAAAAATGGCAGATGACTATGAACATGAGAGTGATAACAAAGTGTTGCTCGATTGAACACGAATTGTTCTGAGTGAATTCGTTGGATATTTCTACGAACATTTATATACAAGGTTGATTAAGGAAATTATGTTGTTGTAAATTGAAATCAGAGAGTGAAGTCTGTACTTTGTATGTAATTTTGTTTACTGTAATACAAAGAGGCTTTTCTTGGTGTGGTGGGTTTTTCTCCCGTAAGGGTTTTCCCATGTAAATATGGTGTCCAATTGTGTATGTTCATTTCTTTGTTATGTTATTTCTTTCAAGTGTATCTTAATGAAGGGTATGTGTAGGATCATCATGGAAAAAACAGGCCCTTAAGTAGCAAAAAATTTAGAAAAATTAGAGTTAGGCAACTTGACATAAAAATTTCAATAAGTTATCTACATTATTTCAAAAATATGTAAGAATAGAATATCTAGAAAATTTAATGTAGTTTCTAAACTACTAGGTTTATTTTAAAAAAAGAAAAATCTATTTGGTGAAAATTTGAGATTTCAATGCAGTAGTTCTTAAATTTCAAGGAAAAAATAAGAAGTAGGTGTCTGTCTGACCACCCTAACCACAATAAAATGATAATATTTTTTTATAATATTTTAGACATAAGTAGATGAGTCATGTTCGAATGTGATGCATATTTTTTTGTAATTTTTTTCCAAGTAAATAATTAATTATGAATTTTTTATTACAAAATTAAAAAAATATAAAAACTAGTATGTCTGACCACGTTAACTTGGTCAAAACTTCATGAAATTCAATTTTTCTTTTTTAATCCTATAGTATGTGAAGCATAGAATGTGATGCATGTTTTGGATTCCAAAAATGTGATACTTGTTTGAAATCTATAGATGTTTTTCAATCAGCCTATCAATCAGGACTTTAGTCGTAATTCAAATAGAAAATGAATAATAATTATTTATTAAATTCAAAGTAAAGCATAATTTATATTGGTGGAAAGCTGAGAATATCCTTTAAAAACCCTTTTCATTTCATCAATTTTGGGTAAAAAAAAAGTTGTCAGCCACATACACTACAAATACCCATCATATTGCCACTTTTTGGCCCATTATGATCCTCCACATACCCTGAACTGTAATTACAAAATTTAAAGTCATATCTGCATTCTTCTCTAAGGTTTTGACATTAGAAGAGTTTTTTCCACACCTAAGCTTTCCTTACATGAAATGATGTGTACATATTGCACCTATAGCACAACATGCCTCATTCAGACCAAGGACCACCTCTTTTCCTTTTCGCATTTGTTGAGTCATTTTTCTCTTGTCTCATTTTGTGTGCCCCTATTTTTGAGCCTAAGTTGATCACATGCCTTAAAATTATCATACAAATCTTGACCAAAATCACCTACCTAAGTTTCACTAAGTTTTGGGCCTTTGTGGGTATAGCCTTGCAAAATTTCATCCATCGGAGGTCGTTTGTCCCTCACCACTTGTGGATCCATAGCTACGGGTCTCTATGAGCGGATTGTTTCCTTTGTTTCACCATTCTCTATGACTAACTCTTGATGTACAGCCACGTTGTGGCTCCCACAATGATCTTTTCCATCTGACCTCCTACTCAATGTCCTTGCCAACACGGTTTTTCGCAACTCCACCAACCCATTCCCTATCGTACCAATGAATTAATATTGGGAAGTAATGGAGGTTATCCTGTATAAATCCATCGGCCCACCCGTCATTTACAATTGCAATTTTGAATCCAAGAGAGCCAATTGCATTCCCTCACATGCAAAGATTCAAGGACTTCGACGCTAGTTATCTCCTCCAATGTGGGTAGCCTAGGTATGTGTTGAATTCTTCATCGCTGGTTATTTAGGCATTTTTAATGAGTTATGAGTTAGGGTTTGAGAGAAATTCATAACTTCAAGATTAAATGTTGAAAAAAAACCCCTCATGATGCTCTCTATGAGATCTTCAATCAAGAACCCCCCTCCCCTAGAAATGCCATTCAAAATTAGTTGGGTGGGCTACAAACCTATGCCCTACAACTTCATACTCGAAACATAGCAGAAAATGTTCATCATAGGCCCTCATATAGAGCTCCACTACTTCAACATTGTTCTCTATGAATCATCATTCTTGCAAACCTCTACCTTGGGTTTCCCACATGTTAGTTAACTAAGCTTTGGACCTTCGAGATTAGGCCCTCTATAGACCCATCCTTGCGGGTCTCCATGTTTGAGCTGCTACTCCTTTGACACTGTTGTTTAATGGTAAAGCCTTCGCTATCCACTACATAATTCTATTTGCAACCAAGTGCACTAATCTAAAGAAAAAGGTCTCTAAAACAGTAGGGTTCCTTGGCAGTTTTTCTCATGTGGGCCATCGCCGAGGGTACTCTGTCTTGATTTAGCTATTATCTGGAAGCAAGAACATCATGCCTCCCCATTGTATGGTGTCTGCACTCTTTACCTTCATTTTCCCAATGTTGGAGTTTGAAGTGATGATATTTCTAAGTCAAACTTCCTTGCGGGTTCGCCTATGTGGACTACCATCCACAGGGGGGTTCTTACTCTGAAGCCGTGCTATAGCAGTGAAACTTCACTGCCCCCCCATCATGCAGACCTTGAGCTTACTAGCACTGCTAGTATAGCTAATGTGAAAATGAAAAAATTCACAAGTTAGGGTTTCTTAGCGGGTCCTATCACACTGGCCACCATTTCTAAAATGATGCCCATCAAAAGTCGTTGTCTAACAACAAGACCTTGATGGTGCCCCGCTACATGGCTTCTATGCACCCAATCCCCACACCTCATGAAATGACCCAACCTTTGAGCCAAATCAACCAAGTATAATTTCATGCACCTACCGAAGGCATTCACAACAAAATTGGCTAAGTCAGAATGTTTTGCGGATACTATCAGGTGGAACTCTACATGCAGGAAGACACTTCCCCTTGGCCATTGTCTAACAACAAAGACTTAATGGCAACCCGACCCGCAGCTTCTACGCCTCCAAACTCCGCATTTCATAAAATCATAAGGCTTTCAAGAAAAATGACCAAGGATGATTTCATACATGCACTAAATGTTTGGAAGTAAGAATTGACTACGTATAAAGACTTTTTAGATCTCAAAATTCTACTAGCAAAACACCGCTTATTCAAAGTCATTCCTTGCAGCAAAACTTCAGCAGCTTTCCATGTCACAAATTTCACACCACCATCACCTGCATTGGCTTAAAATTTCACTCTGATCAAGGAAAGAGATTCCAAATGACTCTACCTTAGATCCAAGCACGTGCCTAATAGTTTCACATAGGATTTGTTGGCTATTAAATTCTTGCAAAAAATTATCATCAGGTAGCCGCCTGTGGAAGTTCACCTTCCCAACACCGTTGCTAAGGGATTTCCTCCTAGCGGCTTCCACAAGGTGGAAACCCACGCTTCCTGACCCGCATCTCAAAAAACTACCCAAATAAGCCTCAAATGATGAAATATGATAAATGTGATGATCTTTTAAGTACTTGTGGAGGCAATTAATGATGAATTTGCATGATTTGACTAACATTTTCTCTCTTAATCAGTCAAAACACTTACCGCACCTCTTGTGTGAAGGATTTATGGAACCTATTGAGGGACCATCAGAGAAGCCCTCGGAGAAGGTTGATAAAGGGAAGAAACCAGCTAGAAATCCTAGAGGAAAAGAAGAGAAAGATAAAATGAAGCACTAATTCCATGAGGTCGAGTGTACATCCAAGATCACATCCAACTAGGACAAAGTAATCAAAACAAACCTTGGACATATCAACATCAATGAATTTAAGTAGAGGGTGATGGTCAATCCCACAATAGAGGAAGCCTTAAGAATCAAGGAAAGTGGCCTTGTAAAGGTAGCTAGCTTTCCTCCCACTCTAGTAGCTCTGAAATTAGCCTTTGCTTGTCAGGAGTGCTACCACGACCAAACCTGAAAGATAGTTGTGAAAGATGGGAGGGTACTAGCAGACCTATATACCCAGTCTATTGGGAGTACATATGGAATCCCAACCTTTGATAAAATGGAAGAATTTGGAAAGGAGTTCACTCTAAAAGTGTGGTTGCATGATCCTCTTGGATGCAAAAGGACAATAAACCAAACATGGTTAAAATAAAAGAGGGGTAGTGCTAGCAAGGTACCCCAAATGCTATATAGGAGTGACTTTGTAGAAGAGTCAAATGATCTAGTCACACTCTTGAGTAGAGTGATGGGCCTTCCCACTTCCACATTCTTTGAGGAGTGGATGTTTTATTTCATAGAAGAAATCCTATGAGGCACTACTAAATTCCACTGGGCAAAGATGATAAGTGAGAATTTGCATAATCAATTCATGGCGGTGAAGAAGACATCATTGTTTTATATGACCTCATATTTGGTCTACCTCCTAGCATCTAAGTTCCCTTATAAAGGATTGGATTGTGATAGAGTACTGGGAACAAAAAAGGAATATCTTAAAGTATATGACTTCTACCCTCAATTGTAGTATAAAAATTTCAAGAGGAATTATAGGAGAGTAAATGATGCCCTTATTTGACACATCATCAAAACCTTGGCAGGAGACTATCACAGAAGAGTATTGCATAGTGCCAAGGTGGTCACAAAGGGCTTTGGTTATTTTTTCATCCAATTCCTAAAATTCATATACATTAGAGTAGATGAATTCTCAGGAAGACCGTACTAGCTGCCTCGGTACCCAAATGACCAAATAGTGTTGTTGGAGCTTACTCAAGAGCTATAGACTATCCACACCCTATTGAGTAACAAGAACCATGTTAGGGTTACATATCCCCTCACATTTGGACAAGGAATGTACTCTTTCCCTACTGCACCATGCACAAAGTACTTCGAGAAAGAGTTGGAAAAGTATAATTTTGAATTTCATATAGATAGGGGAGGCATGGATCCCCTCAAAAAATTAAAGCGAGTTGGAAGGCATCATGCTCACTGACCACACATAGAGGATTTTTGGGAAAATTGTGATGATGATAGAGAGGTCTGAAGGTAGAATTATATGAGAATGAATGTTGAATTTGTAAAGTTTATTAATTTTTTCCCTATGCTAGATCAGATTGTTGAGAATGATAATATTCTTGATGAAAATATAATGCTTTAATAAATGTTCCACTTCTAGTAATCAACTAGACTGAGGAAGAAATCACTAACCTAGATACTATCACCTACCTTATGGAGCAAAGGACGAAGCAATCGATTGATGAGTAGATAATTGAGTTACAAGACCAGCGCATGGAATTGACATGTGGGGAGCTTGAAGACGAGTTTGAAAGTGAAATGGATAGTGGTGCCACCATGGGATCATCTGGTGAGGCTCCCAAGTCTCCACCTATAGCAAGGTCCAAGAAGAGGAAGGATATAGCTAAGTGAAAGCCAAAACACATTTGAAGTGTACACAAGGAAATCAATAGAGCGAAAACACCCAAAGAAAGTAAAAAGAATAGGAATTTTTGTTCTCAAGATTCCCACCATTTAGGAGGAAGGTTCCCCACATAACGAGGACAAAGAAGTTGAGCAACCTCGTTCACCACTGCCTACCAAAACTACACTCCCATCGACCGTTGTTGCTACTGCCACCCCACCATCCCCTACCACTCCTAAATCATTTCCTGTCTCACCTCCACCCACTGTGGACATATCTTTCCACCTCACCTCTGCTTCCCCGACTATTCCAGTGGTGGTTTTGGACTCTTCTTCCTCCACCACTTTCCCACTATCATCCTCTTTACTCCTGCCTCCACTGCCAATGCTTTCTACTCTATCGCCAATAATTACAATGGCACCCCTCATGCTACCACATGCCTTTTTTGCTTATTGTGTTGTAGAAAAATGTCCCCTTATCATTTTCATGGCCTTTTAGTTCTTGTTTCATGGTGTTGGAACTATGTTGCTCTTATTTTATGTTGTAACATGGCTTGAACATGCTTATTTAGGTACTAAAACTCAAAGAACAACATCTTGTGAAGGTGTTTTGAAGTGTTGTAAGACATTTCTACATTCTTCTAGACTCTATTTAATGCAATTTACCTAAAAATAACCTTTTTACTCATCAACAAGCCCTATTTTGAAGTGTTGTAAAGTCTTGTAACAAGCTTTCATGCTCTTCTAGGCATATTGTCACTATTTACACCCTTCTCATGCTTTATTTGGTCTCTTTATGCCCTCATAAGTTGTAATTAATTGTATTTTTGAATGTTATCCTGACAAATAACATTAAATACAACATTTTTTCTAACACTTGTTTTTAGGTCCTAGGTGGGACCCATTCGCCATGGGTGGTGAATGAGTCCCCTTTAAGCCCAAATTCAAAATATTTCAAATTTCCTTTCGGTATTTTATTCAAAATCACTTGATGTTGGCCTGTGATGAGGTATGAACATATACTAAGGCACAAGAATTGTATAAATATGTGTTTTTCACCTCATTTTACATCTCCTCACTCATTCACACATTCAATCTCACATTTCAAGCATTCAAGCACTTTGAAGCAACCATTGACATTACTTAATACTTGCATTATCAAGGGTTAGGTAAGTTGATAGCACTTACATGTTATTAGTTTATATTTCTCTTTCATTTCATTATCTTTTCAAGGGTTTAATTACCAAAAGTGGGGTTTGACCAAGGAAAACCCTTATTCACTAACCCTCAATCATTTTCCCCCTATTGCATGTTTTTTTGCAGCTCTTTGTATGTAGATTTGATAGGTTATTAGGTTTTGAAGATTGATTTCGAAGTCAACTTGAGTCAAATTCAAGCTTGGAGAGAGTTATTTGTCTATTTTATGCAGAACTGACTTCGGCAACCTGACAAGCAGACTTTTCTAGATTTGGTGTTGCAGAGTTGTCTCCTAATTTCTCAGAAATTGGGAGAGGACTGATTCACCACTTGTGGTGAATGAGTCCCACCTTAGGACTGAAAATCTGAATTTTGTCAGATTCTAGATCCCCGACAGATAGAAACCAGCACCTGACACTTTTTCACCACGAGGAGGACTAATTCACCATCATGAGCGAATGAGTCCCATTATGAAAATTCAGTAATTTCCATCAACATTTAGAACACTCCAGGATCATCACAATTCATCCAAGTGCACTCAGATTCATCTCTATACTTTCTATTTGGCATTATTTCTTCATTTATATAGTCATTTGCATATCACAATGTGTTTTCAAACATAGTTGTAATTGCACTTTTGCATTCATTTTCGATCATTCAGATTATTCAATTGCATTTAGTTAAGTTCATTTACATTAAACAACATTGCATACATCCTAATTTGAGTGATACATTAGCATTTTTGGCCCTATCTCTCTCCTTTTAGGTGAAAAACCCTAGAAGTGCAAGAGTAGTCCATAGGGACCCAAAAATCTATGTTTCACTTATATGAAAAATGTGCCAACTAAGATCTCTAGGGTAATCCTCAACACCCAAGTCCAAGCATTTATGGCCCAAGCTTTTTTCTACCTTGCCTCTTCCTCTACCTCCCACCAAGTCACCAAAGATGGAGGCAACGATGCAAATATCTAAAGAAATGGAGAGGTGAAGTGTAGAGCAGTCCAAAGAAGCTACGAAAGACATTACTAAAGATCCAAAATAATTTGACTAGGATGAATACTTTGAGCATCCTAATGGCAGACTAAGGGTAAATTTAGACAAGGTAGCTTTAGATGAAGTGAAACAAACCCCCGAGGAGGAAGATGCAAGAAAGCTTGATGAATACTATGACGTTGAGACCTTTGATCAGGTTGGACAAAAGCAACTTAAAGAGCATGCAGAGGAGGAAAAAAACCCAGAGGAGCATCGTTTTGATGAAGGGAAAACTGAAATAGATACTAATGTGGAGATAACTAATGAGCTCCAAGGAACTGGTCGAGACAAGGGCTTGCAACATGAAGAAGTTCCCCAAGAGGGAGAGAAAGATGATGAAGAAGAAGGGAATGTAGAAGAAAGGAGTGTTAAGCTTGAAAAGGAAGTTAAGACTGAACATGAAAAGGCCGAGAGGGAAGTACAAGAAGAAAATAGGGCTAAAGAAGATGCAAAGACTACTAAGCCTAACAAAGAGAAGGCTATACAAGAAGAGAAGCCAAATGAAGAAGAGAGAAATGATGAAGAGGCTCCCAGGCATGAAGAGAATGAGCCTTCAAAGTAATAGGAAGATGGAAGGGATCATGAATCCTCATAATGTAAAAAGAAGTCCCCTCGTGGCTAGAGTAATAATTGAAGAGAAAGGCTCCAGTGGTCATTGATCCCAAGGGTCGATTAGAGGCAATCTTGGCCAAAGCCCAAGTGAAGAACTGAAAAGAAAAGAAGCCCAAGATCATATCTCATATCACAACTGGTGCTTTTGGGTGTAGAATACTATAGGTGGCTACCCCGACAGTCGGTAAAGATGTGAATACCATTCAAGGAAGGGATTGACAAATATCCACCATCAATCTAGGCCCAGTGTCCTGCGAGAAAAATATTGATGAATTCCAGGGGTCCATCTCCACCATTTGCAACAAATGAACAAGGACCAATCCACAAAGGAAGAGTTGAAGGAACAAGTGGCAGAACTAACTACCTACATACAACAATGGACCTTATCAGGAGAAGAAGCTCCAATAGAATCACCTGCACCTGCCTTGCTCTTAGAGGAGGTGAATTAAATGAAAAAAATGAAGAATTAGACTAATTCCACCTCAGAATGGTTCAGGAGATCATCAACATGGGTGAAAAAGGCCTCCATTATGCATTAAGGATGCATAACCCATTTTTGGCCCTGAGAAAGGAAATTGAGCCGAAGTTGAATACATGTAAGTATTTCCTTGAGCTCTACAGGATCACATACTCTAAAATACAAAGAATCCTAAATTTATCTCCAGAGGTTTGGGAGAAAAAAAGACCTTTCCAAAGGAAGATCACGACTTGATTGATGCTTGGGTACATTCTCTTGAATTCAAATAGGTAATCTTGGAAAGGTCATCGATAGATCTAGACCATATCCAAGCCAACATTGTCACTCACTTGGCTAAATCAAATGACCTCCTGAAGTTGATGAAGAGCTATGAGGCACCTGAACTGGAATTAGATTTGGAGGCAGTAAAGTGGGAATTTCACAAGATGGAACATGACACCAATGACACCTTGCTGACTGATTTTGTGGATTTTGTTGCATGGGTTTTCTCAAGTTCGAAACAGATGGTTAAGGAGGGAGATACCTATGTAAAGCTCCATGAGGAAATGGTAAATGATTTCAAGAGGATCTCCTTCTACATTTCCAAATCAGACTTCACAAAATGGGATAAACTTTAGGCTATCATAGGGAAGTTTATTTATTATGCTACTTTACGAAAGGAAGTTGGAAATCCAGTAATAGTTGGTTAGTATTTATCAAAATAGTCATAGAAGGTAAATTCAACTAGAAGACAAAATAGACTATAAGACAAAATAGGGAAAAGAAAAAAGAGTCTATTTTTATATTGTAAAATATTTGGATTAGGTGAAACCCTAAACTAGAATGAATCTAAGCCATTCATTGTAAATGATTCTTGACCATTCATTCTTCTTTTGGAAAACTATAAATAGGGGCATCCTCTCATTTTCAAAGGGAGAGATGAGTTGTTGTGTAAAGACACGCTACTGCAAAATATAAGAAAAGCATTGAGTTAATGGTTTCTTGTGTGTTGCTCGCCATGTGTACATGATTCTATCTCCAATAGTTTATTTCAACATTGTTATTTCAAGTTTAAGTTCCTTTTTTGTTATTAGTTAATGTTGTGATTTAATAGTGGATGTATGTTATAGTATTTGATGCACTTTCAACTCATACTTTTGGCTGTTTGTTGATGAAAAATTGTTGTGTAAAGTTAGTATGAGCTTGTTTATTTACATCACTTAACTTTAACTGTGTATGTGCATGTTTAAACATTCATGTTGCAGTCTGAAAATAATAAGTAAGCCTTAGAAGATTGCACTAGTTTTATGATACTATGGGTTGTCCCTGGTTAAATAAAACTCAATTTGGGAATTTTATCCACTGTAGCATCCTCCATTGTTACTGTTCATCTTAGGTGAATATTTAGGAAAACTCCTTAACCTTTTCCCTTTTTCTATTTCTTTCAAAATTTGAAGTTTGACACAAGTTTCCAACATCATTATAAAGCCAAATCTGATGACAAAAGTGAGTTTTAGCTTGTTGTTATGAAATTACAGTCACTGTTCATCATTTCTAGAACTTATGAAACTCAATTTGCAAACCCAAAACTTCCAAGTTTAGTGAACCATAAAGGCCCCTTGTGATTACCAGCAAAGCACATCATACAACTGAGTTGTGTTTGCATTGTCATGACCTAACACCAGAGAGACCTTGGGGTGATTTTCTAGAACTTAGTTGTAAATTTTCATCTTTCAAGAGAGGCATCACACTTGTGTGATTCCTGTGTTGAGGAGTGTAAAAACACCCATCGACAAAATTGGTGCTAGGAGGGCATCATAGACTAAGCCGGATCGAATTGGGTCCTTCTCCCCTCAAATATTTCATAGAGTACTTAGATCCACACCAGATAAGGAAGAATTCCAAGAGCTAAAGACCCCAACCAGGGCTAGGAGAGCTAAGAAAGGGGAAGCATCAACATCAGCTCCACCCACTCAACCTCCATCCCCTACATCTCCTCCCATCCATACATATCGATCTTCTCCTTCTCTTCAACCAACATTTTCTCCATTCACTTCCCACATCCAAAGTGTTGTTACAACATTCGCCACACCTTAGCCACAAGTTGCTGCAACACAACTATTACTACCCCCACCTCCAACAATGGCTTAGTTGGGCAACAATCCACCGCCCTTGTCCTTTAATGACTACCACGACATGCTTAAGAATCTAGAAGACTTTTGCACCAAGTTTCACCCAAATGATCCACATAGAATAGCATAAGAACATATCAAGATATTCCAAACAACCTTGAAGGATATGTAGATTGAACATAAAGATGTTGCTTGTAGGCTCTTCCCTTACTCATTGGGGGATGAAGCATTTTATCAGTACATGCATCTACCTACAAGCTCCATCACTTCTTGGGACTTCATGAAGAATAGATTCCTACAGAAATTTAAAGCCCCCATCGTGCCCACAAAATTATACCAACAATTCATATCTATGAGGAAGGAGGTCAATGAGTTGATCAACTCATTCAATGATAGATTTCATAGAGCATACATGAAGTTGCATCCTCCCTATGTAGTTGATGATGCTTCAACCAGACTGGCATACTATGTTGCCTTGGATAATATCACGTCTTCCCTGGTTAAAAGAATGCACCAACCACCTACAAGGTTGGTGGATGTATATGTTGAAGTAGTAAGGGAGAGCACTAATTTAGGAAAGCATATTACGGGACCGCTACCCTCATTGGGACCGACTGCTAACCCTAGAAAAATTCATGGAATTACTCATGATTTAGCACATCAAACTTCGTTGAGGAATCCAATACCTCAACTTCCCTTTGTACCACATCCATGGCCTCCACTAAACCAAGTCTCATCCATACAAGCTACCTATAACCCTCAAATCAGCTGACCTATTCACAACAGCCCCAAGTTCCTTCATACTTGCAAAGTTCCAAAGCCCCAACTACCCAATAAGGTTCATCTACGATGCGTCCAATTTATTTTCAAAATTCATTGTCAACACAAATTAATGCAGATAAGGAATGAATTGATGAATCTATCCACCGAGGTAACTGTTAGAGTAATAAGTTATTCCACTTAATTAATTATATCATATTGGTTAATTAATTAAGTCACTTATTTCTTTAGTTACTTAAGCTAAACTTAGGAACATTAATAATTGCTAAGTGTGCACACTAGGGTTTCATTTAGGGTTTCCCTTTTAGGGTATCTTGATCTCCTTCATAAGGATTGATCTCTTTCTAATATTTGATTCTCTTCAATGCATTTTTACTTTGAGGTTTACAGAACATCTTCTTTGGTTCTGCATATCTTTTCCATGTGACAAGTGATTGCATGCAGGTGATCTTGGTTTTCTAACATGGTATCAAAGCTCCAGACTTGCAGCTACCTGTTTGTGATCTGAAGATATGGCATTTCAGTGAGTTTCTAATGTAAGGGTTTCCAGAGGCATCTTTTTTGCAAGATGTGGGGGTAGCCAAATTTTTGGTGCATTTTGAGCAGAAACGGAGGCCACCATTGCATTCGCAACGGCCAAAAACCCTAAGATTACCTTTCATTTCGTCGATTTCAGAGAAAGTTGTTTCTGAGGCAAAAAAAATTTGCCAAGGAGGCCGTACGGCCTCCCCAACTCGCTTCCCAAGGCACAAAAATTGAAAAAAATGCAAAAAATGGGGTTTTTCGATTTCTGCGCCAGCGCTCATAGTGTATAAGTTTTTGGCCACCGGGCGGCCACCATTCCTCCACTGCTGCCGGGTATGACCGTCGGTCCACCGCCACCCTGCATTAGCCGCCAGCCCAGCCAGCCCTTGAGGGCTCCCTCCGCACTGCCCCAGTCCTATGGCTAACCGGGGGCCTCAGCTCAGCCCCTGCAGGCCTCTATCAACCCCGCGGCGGTCCTATGGGGACCAGGAGCTCCGCTCCACCCAGCACCCGGCCGCAATCGGAATATTCTGGTGATTGAACAGAATATTCCGTCACCAAAAATTTTTTGCAGGGGGGCATTTTTTGCTGCGATGGTCAAATGGCCGTCAAATTTAAGCTCTCCTTTTTTGCTGACGTCAGCATGACGTCATGATGACGTCATCCATATGGTCGGCCCTCTTTGCCCCCTCCTAGCCCTAATTTGCCCTAAAATAGCAGTTTTTTTCTTTTGGTCATAACTTGAGCATACAGTATCGAAATCGGGCAAAGGAGATATCATCGGAAAGCTGGTTCTGAGTACTTTCCAGTGGTGTAGTTTATTTTACATTATTTTTATATTTTAATACATTTATTTCTGTTTGAATTCAGATGTTTATTTTATTCTTTCAAGCTCATAACTTTTTCCCTCGATCTCTAATTTTCGCTATCTTTGCGACGTTGGAAAGGTATTAAGAAGCTCTATGTTTTTATCCATGCACTTTTTCTGTATCTATCCTAGGTTGATTTCTTAGTCCATATTTAGCCCGATGGGTTGTTTGGAGATTACTTGGATGTTTTGGCAGTTGGGAGGGTGCATCTTGCATCTTTGCACTTCATTTTCAGTAATACATCATTCAATAATCACTTGTTGCTTCATAGATTCTAAGGTTGTTCCCGTTTGAAGTTTTCGAGTGTTCCGTGGCATCAGGTCTGTTGTTGCTTTATCATGATTCCTTGAGTCAATCAATGACTCTCATCTGGTTTTAGTAGTAAATAGAAGAATATTTCCTTGCTTGCCAGTATCAGGTTCCAGTGTTACTCTACAGAGTTCTTCCAGTGCTTCTTTGCAGCATGTCATCTCATTGTAGGGGGGTTTTGTCCCACTAGGTTTTTCCTTCTCTACCTCATTCTTGCATTTGTAAATGGGTACCTGATCAGGCCTAGTTGTCGGGACCCATCTTTGCTTTCATGCATCTTATTCTAGTGTTTTAGCTTCTTCCTAAGTTCATCTTAAGGGGGGGTGTTACAGTAATAAGTTATTCCACTTAATTAATTATATCATATTGGTTAATTAATTAAGTCACTTATTCCTTTAGTTACTTAAGCTAAACTTAGGCACATTAATAATTGATTAATTATTAAGTGTGCAAACTAGGGTTTCATTTAGGGTTTCCCTTTTAAGGTTTCTTGATCTCCTTCATAAGGATTGATCTCTTTGTAATAATTGATTCTCAATAATGCATTTTTACTTTGAGGTTTACAAAACATCTTCTTTGGTTCTGCATGTCTTTTTCATGTGACAGGTGATTGATTGCATGCAGGTGATCTTGGTTTTCTAACAGTAACTCATCTAAGGAATCAAAACAATTAGTTGTAGGAAAATCAAAGGAGCATTCAAAATAGTGTCTCCATTTCTTCAAAGCTTGAACTCTAGCATAAAACTCTTGATCATAGACATAATATTTCTTCTTAGCATCATTCAACTTCTCACTAAAATAGGCAATAGGATTACCTTCTTGACTCAAAATAGCTCCTATGGCAGTGCCACTAGCATCATAATCTACTTGAAAAACCTTATTGAAATCTAGAAGTGCCAAAATAGGTTGCTCAGCAACTTTCCTCTTCAACATGCCAAAAAATTCCGTTGCTCCTGTAGTCCACTTAAACTCTTTTCTATCCCCTCTCATTGCTTTAGTTAGAGGTGCACAAATACTACTAAAATTCTTAATAAACTTTTTGTAAAAGCTTGCTAGACCATGAAACGATCTTACCTCTGTAACACTCCTTCGAGTAGGCCATTCAATGATAGCTCTCACCTTCTTTGGACCCATTTTGAGACCCTCTACTGAGATAATAAATCCCAGATGCACCAACTCTCTCTTCACAAAACTATATTTCTTCAAATTAATCAATAGCTTCTCCTTGCTTAGCTTCTCAAAAACTCTTCGGATATGCATCAAGTGCTCCTCCAATGTCTTAGTGAAAATCAAAATATCATCCAAGTAATCAATAAAAAAAATTCCTAAAAATTCTTTCAATACATCATTCATAAGCCGCATAAATGTGCTTGGTGCATTGGTTAGCACAAAAGGCATGACTAACCACTCATACAAGCCCTCCTTGGTTTTGAATGTTTTCTTCTATTCATCTCCTCCTCTAATCCAGATTTGGTGATATCCACTCTTTATATCTATCTTTGTGAAGTACTCAACTCCACTCAAAAAATCCATAATTTCATCCATTCATGGCAAGGGAAATCTATACTTGATGGTGATCTTGTTGATGGCTCTAGAGTCTATACACATCTTTCATTCCCCATCCTTCTTTGGTGCTAGTACTACAGGTACTATACATGGACTCAAACTCTCCCTAATCAATCCTTCTTGCAACAACTCTTGCACTTGTCTATTCAACTCTTCACTCTCTGTTGGAGTCATACGATGAGCTGCCTTATTTGGAAAACTAGCCCTAGGAATCAAGTCCATCTGATGACTAATATTTCTTATTGGAGGCAAACCTTTAGGTACATTATCAAAAATAATAGCTTGAAACTCATTCAACAAATTTGAAACCTCTACAGGAACCTCAATAGTATCTTCTTTATCAACTCTAGGAATCCATGCAAAACACATATGCTCATGCTTCATACCTTCTAGGAACTTTCTTTCATCAACCAAACAAATTCTTGCATTATTGCATGCCTTTTCCTCTACCTCTTTCAGGGGCTTCAATTTATGATGAAATCCATCCTTTGTCAAATAATAGGTCTTGGCATGTCCATCATGTACTACTCGCCAATCAAACTGCCACGGTCTGCCTAACAACATATGATAAACATCCATAGGCATAATATCACATAATACCTCATCATGGTAATTTCCAATCTTCAACTTTACCAGACATTGTTCATTTACCAAAGCTTGATGGTCCTTCTACAGCCAAGCAATTTGATATGGATTCAGATGCCTTCTTCTCTCCAACCGTAACTTACTAACCATCTCTTCTAAAACAAGGTTATCAGTACTACCTCCATCAATAATAACATTACAAACTTTACCTTCACACTTACATTTGGTGTGAAACAAATTCTTCCTTTGAGTTGGTTCTTTCTCCTCATTCAACCAGGCTCTTCTAGTAACAAGAACATCTCCTCTTTCTGCATCCTCAGAATGTGAAGACTCAGCATCTTCATCTACATGTGCAACTCGTGCATTACCCTCAGGTCTTCTATTTTTCCTTCCTTGATGTTGAGGACACTCATAGGCTCTATGTCCTTCTCCACACTAGAAACAGGTTCCACAAAAGCCTCCTCTTCCCGGTCCTCATCCAGATCAACCTCTTCCTCTTTGGTCTCCATTATTTTGATCATGAGGATGGTAGGTGTTATCTCCTTTCTGGTTTTGGCTGCTACTAGTGGATCCTTCACCCTTCTTTTGATCTCCATTTCAAACTCCATATGACTAACCACTGGTCTTTCCACCTCAACCTCCACCTCTCTATTTGCTTTCAAACCTTTTTTTCAATCACTCTTCAACCTTTAGGGAAAACTAATAAGCGTCTTCAATGGTGGTCATCCTTACTAGTGCCAATTTTTCCTATATGCTAGGCTTCATCCCGTTAATATATCAAGCAAATTTCACTTTATTCACCTCAAAATGTCATGTTCAAATCAAAAACTTATGAAATTCCTCTATGTATTCCTTCACTATCCTTGTTCCTTGTCTCAAGCTTTACATTTTCTTGAGCAACTCTAATTCATAATCAACTAGAAAAAATTGCTTCTTTAGTTTTGACACCATTCTATCCCATCTAGAAATTCTATCTTTTCCTTGTCTTCCCCTTTCAAGCTAGATCTCTTTCCACCATATACCTACATGGCGTTTCAATTTTTTCTTTGCAAACTTCACCTAGTGAGGGTCTTCAATCTCCTCAAACTTGAAAAATTCCTCCATGTCATTGATCCAATCGATCAATTCTTTAGGGTTCAAGCTTCCACTAAAAGTTGAAACCTCCATTTTAGGTCTCTTCCCAATGCTTGATATTGCTCGCAACAATCTTCTTTCTCTAGGATCCATTGGGTCCTGCTCTTCCTCCTCTTCCATTTCCTCTTCTTTTTCATCTTCACTGTCATCTCTGCTCTTCTTTGAACCTCTTGCTGCAAGGTTTATAATTGTCTTCTAAGGGCTCTAATTTCCTCTCTAGGTGGATTTCTTCCTCTACCACCTCGGCCTCTACCTCTGCCATGCTGGGAAATTCTTGGAGGCATCTTGAACTCAACCCACACTCACAGATCCTATTACAATTGCCTCACATTCAGTGCTCTATTACAGGCTCAGGAACTCCACTTGATGAGGGACAAGCCACCCAAAACCACACAAATCACAATAATAGATACCAAAACAGAAGATGAGAGATAGAAAAATAACCCACTTTCAATTATTTTTCACTTGATGAGGGACAAGTCACCCAAAACCACACAAATCACAACAATAGATACCAACATAGAAGATGCAAGACAGAAAAATAACCCACTTTCAATTATTTTTCAGATAAAGAAATTATAGATTCAAAACTTGCATGCTACAACCTCATGGGCTTGATTCATTACAATTAAACCAACTCTAAAAGGAAAATATATTATTTGGAGCCCAAAATCTACACTATTGGAGCCACCTCTACAACCCCCACTTAATCCTTTTTATTTTACCCAATAATCACCCTAGAATGTTCTAGAAAGTCCAACTTTCCCTTTTGTTTTGGCGCCAAAAGTCTCATCGTTTGATTTTTGGCCTAGGAAGAAATTTTAATGAAATTCACTTTTTAGAGGGTCAACTTCGTGGGGCCATAACTTTTGATCCAGGTGTCTGATTTGCTATTATTGCATATCTTTGGAAAGGTATCAACAAGATATACAACACCTAAGCCACCATAGGTCAGTTCAACAACCTTTTGACCTATTTCAGGGCATTTAAAGTCTTCATATCTGAATTTGAAGTTGCATTGGAGAAATTTCCCATGACAAAAACTTTAATTTCTCCCAAACCATGCAAGGTATATATTGAGGTGATTCTTTCATGACTGAAATTTTTTTTTAGTTCTACTCCTTGGGGTAAATTTTCACGTCCATATGAGCCCATTTAGGCCGACTTACTAAAAATAGTAAGTTCTTGTTTTTTGCTATTTTTGATGCCTAATTGTCTTACACCCTTAAGTGCCATCATGGGACTCAAAACAACAAAACAAAATAAGGAAAAAAAAAAAAATGGGTGATGCAAGATTGCCCTACACCGTTGGATGCTCATGCACCAGCTTATAACAAAATAAAAATTCAATCATAAAAAAATATTTTTAATTAATTAGATTATGAAATATAATACAAAAAAATAAACATCATACATTACCAAATTGAGTATATGTACTTGAAATTATCTAAATGAAATCCAATTTTTTTTGGAAGGATCATACTTAAATATTGTCATATAACTACCTAAGAAGGTGAAAAATCATTCCAAGATTTCCAAATGAATCTCCACTTTTCACAAATCTTAAAAAATATTTTTGTTAACTTAGTCCAAACATGATGATACAGGAAATTTAGGAAAATAAGTAAATAAATTGAATACACATAGTAAATGATGAACATAACCTAATCAGCTCTAATGCCATGTTAGAATTTAGGATCTTAGGATGCTAAGCATTATAAATAAAATAAGAATTATATAAGCATAGATCTAACACATTACACAACATATACATGGGGAAAACCCTTATGAGTAAATAACCCCATAAAGCATCAACTTATTAAAAAACTTAAAAAATGTATTATATTAAAAAATAAATTGAACTTGGGGACACTCCTCTACATACTTCCACATGGCCAATAATACCTCATGCACATAGTGATATCATTCACTATAAATATCTAAATTCACACCTTCTCAAATGAGAGAGAACCTCCTTAAATAAAGGAGAAAGGGTGGACAAATATTTGAAGGGGTATTAGTCACACCTATTCATCAACCACCATTCATGAATAATTAATAATCTAATAATATTAGACTATAATTATTTTAAATGGGATACGCTTCATAAAGCATATAATATATAAGGTTTATAACCTTATATTAGAACAATATATAAATGGTATAAGAATATGACCCTAATAATATTATCTTCTAAAAATGAGATATATGTATAAATTCATAAATATTTATCTTGGAGTCTCACTATGTGGCACAAAGATCTACAAAATTAATATATTATTAGAGCATTAAAATTTCTTCATGATCTTTTCCTATTAAAAAATATATTATGGGAAAGTGATGGTGCATATTCCCAAAAATATTTTAGAATATTAAAAAAATAGTTACGCACTCACTCAGTTGTTGTTTACAATGAATGTGGTATGTGAAATTAACATCCAAGACAATTTGAACCTAGAAGTAGCTCATGAATGCTTCTGCAAGGACATCAAAATACATAATGAAGCCATGAGGTAGAGAAAATAATTATTAAGACAATAGTCCATAAGAATGCAAAGTGAAATTATCACAAGAATGTGATCGTCATAAAGATAGTCAATTTAAGTGGCATTACAAGACTGCACATGTATTGTGGTATTACAAGACTGCACATGTATTGTGGTATTTTCCTTGTTGTTAGATAGAGAAAATCAAGAGACCACAAATGTGAGTGGAAATGGATGTGATATAAAATCATAAGAAAGGGATTAAATAATGTAGTTCCATAGTGACCTCCATAAACTAGAAGGAAAAGCATATAACTTATATAGCATTTGTCAATAAACATGTAAAATAGGGGCCATGTTAGGACTGGATGATTGTTGAAACTAAGGAGGTAGTGATGGGAGAAGAAGGATCTGTATAATAATTGCACAAATGTAGTGTAGGAGGTAAGAACCATATATGATATGAAAGATAAGGAATAGATGGGATTAGAATGTTGCAGATATGAGCTAGTTTGGTGGTGTTGTCATTAATGTTGTCATTGATGTCAACACAGTTCAGTATGTTGCAGATTGTACATGTATGGATGAGATGCTGGTGAGATTCTATGAGTATGTAGAGCTACCTTTATGGTGTTGTAGATATGTTGGTTTGATGTGTTTCCAAGTGCTTTTGAGAAAATTAATTTGAAGAAAAGAAACCAAAATGTTGGAAGTGTTCAGATTGTGCTCCGATATGTGCTCCTGTGTTGATCCTATGCCTGTGCAGATCTAAAGGCATGTTGATGGTGATCTGATGGTGATATAGTCTAAGTTTCAATTTCTAGTGAGATGTTATGTGAAAGTTGTATCCACCGGTATGTGTGCTCTACTGACAAAGTCAGTGTTCTGTGGACTGGGAGAAATCTTTTTGCTCCACAATCCTTCACTTTTCCGTTTCAGATCGTGTGGATCTGGTAGATGTCTTGTGAAGGTCTTTCCTATGCTTTGGCTAAGAGGTTTGGAGTTTGGTGATCCAGAAATCAATATGTTTCACTATTTATGTGTGTGTCTGCATAGCCCAGACAAACTTGTGAAAGAAGTTTAGTGTTTGAAGGCTATTTTTTTTGTTGCGGATGTATCTAGAAGATTCTAAGATGTATTCTCGTGCATAATGAAGCATGTTGTGGCATTTGTGTGTCATCTTCTTCTTGGGAAGCATGTGCATCATTGATAATTTGTGTTTTTATTAGGTTTGGCAAACCTAGTGTTTACACTTCATTCGAAGAATACAATTTAATTGAGGAAGCAAGTAGAAGATTCAAGAATATTATTTTTTATGTTTTTATTGGTCCACTCTTATTCCTTTCTACCACGGGAATTTAGAGTTACCAACCTAATTTGAATTTATGAAACGGTGTATTGTGGCCGACCTTGGTAAATGTTTCTAAAGTTGAGAACGGTATAAAAGCAAGGCGAGTTGTGAAGAATCGTATGATAGTGTGATGCAAAGTGACAAAATTGAGCCACAAATCATAAGAGCAAAAGTGTGTGTGAGTGAGTTGTGATAGCAATTTTTTAGTGTGTTGAAGGTAGTGAACTAAAGGTTTTTGTAATCTTTTGAATGTGCTTTAATTTTTGTGGTGGATCTTTTGTTCTCTTTTGTATCTGTAGGCAGTGAACCTCCCTGTTGGACAGTGAGTCCTTTGTAGGAAGTGAACCTTTGTACTTGGACAATGAATCCTCTTTTGGGAAATGAGCCCTTGGCAGCGAGCCTTTGTATTCATTTTATAATCTTTATATTGTGAGTTAACCCTCACCGTGCTTTTTCCCTTATTGGGTTTTCCACGTAAAAATCTGGTATTCATTGTGTTGATTTACTTTTTGCATTTGTGTTTCATGCCCATATCTAATAACACAATAGTTTGGTTGAAGATTTGATAAGTGATAAAGGTTTAAGTTTGAATTTGTGAGACAACTGATTCACCCCCCTCTCAGTTGTCTTGCACCTATTTAACAATTGGTATCAAAGCTCTAGTTCCTTGTTGTAGAGCTTAACCACTTAAGGAAGATCCGATGGTGCACAAGTTGTCAATCCCTATGTTTGATGGAACTGACTACAAATATTGGAAGGGATATATGAGAGGATATATTATCTCTCTTGGTTTCAAGACTTGGAAGGCTGTTGAGAATAAGTATACACTTTCATCCAGTGGTGTTAATACTACAAATGAGATCTCTTCTTATGAAGCAAATGAGAGGGTGAAGTATGCAATTTGTAGTGGCTTATATAAAAATGAGTGAATCAAGGTTAATTCTTTGGATACTGCATATGAAGTCTAGAAGAAGTTGGAAGACATGTATGAAGGGAATGCAAAAGTGAAATTGACAAAGAGACTGGCAGCAAAGCAAAGATTTGTCAACCTGAAAATGGAAGATGGTGAAGAATTTACAAGTTTCTTTCACAGGGTTGAACAGACTACAAATGAAGTTATAAATCATGGAGGAATTGTATTAGATAGAGAAGAATCAGACATGGGAACTAGTCCCTAGACCTGTGAACAAGAAAGTGATTGGTTCGAAATGGGTGCTTCGAAACAAACTGAATGAAAATGGAGAAGTAGTAAGGAATAAGAAAATATTGGTATGCAAAGGATATTCACAAGTTGAAGGTATAGACTTTGAGGAAACATTTTCCCCTATGGCTAGAATGGAAGCTATCAGAATGTTTCTGGCATTTTTGGTACACAAGGACTTCAAAGTATATTAGATGGATATTAAGTAAGCTTTTTTGAATGGTGAGTTGGAGGAAGAAGTCAACATGGAGCATCCTGAAGGGTTTCATCTATCTGACAAGTCAAACATGGTTTGTAAATTGAAGAAAGCATTGTATGGATTGAAGCAAGATCCCAGAGCTTGATATGCAAGACTGGACAAATATCTGACAAAGCAAGGATTCAACAAAGGTTCTACTAACAACAACCTCTACTTCAAAGTGCAAGGTAATAAGATGTTGATTGTAGTAGTTTATGTTGATGACATCATTTTTGGAGGAAATGAAGGCATGTGTAAAAAGTTTCCTAAAGAAACGCAGAAAGAATTTGAGATGTCTATGATTGGTGAATTGAATTTCTTCCTTGGTCTACAAGTGAATAAAACTTACAAAGGGATATTTATTTCACAATCTAAGTATGTAAAAGAGTTGTTGAAAAAGTTTGGCATGAAATATTCTAAACCGGTTTGTACTCCTATGGTGACCAAATGTAAACTAAGCAAGGATGATGAATCTGCTAAGACTGATCAGAGAAAATACAAATCCATGATTGGCGAACTGTTGTATCTCACTGCTACCAGACCAAATATTATGCATGCAATGTGTTTAGTTGGTAGATTTCAAGCAGATCCTAAGGAGGCACATCTTATGGCTGTAAAAAGAATATTTAGATATCTTAAATGCACACCGGATTATGGACTATGGTACCCTAAGAGTAATGATTTCACCCTGAGTGATTATATAGATGTTGATTGGGTTGGATGTGTAGATGACCAGAAGAGTACCAGTGGTGGTACTTTCTTTCTTGGTGGAAGGCTAGTTTCATGGCTGAGTAAAAATCAAGACTTAGTTTCTTTATCCACTACAGAGGTTGAATATATTGTTGTAGTGTCCTGTTGTACACAAGTTTTGTGGATGAAAAAAACTCTTAAAGACATTGGTGTGATTTTTGATGAACCTATTCCTATTTTTTGTGATAATACAAGTGCAATAAACATTTTGAAGAACTCGGTTATGCATTCAAGAACAAATCACATATCTATCAAGTATCATTTTTTGGGAGAGAAAGTGTTGGAGAATGAGGTAAGATTGGAGTATGTAACTACAAAGGAACAGATTGTAGAAATATTTACTAAGGCCCTTCTAAAGGATACTTTTGAGCATCTTAGGGAGAGGTTGGGGGTCATTGGCCCTCCTAACTAGGTGCACATGAAGGTGCATCAGTGCAATGAATTCATAAATTCTTCATTTACCTGGACTAATTGATGGGTCTACTCCATAGGGGGAGTAGAAAAGATTTTCATTACTACAGTATGAGTGTGTTGGGTGAAAATTATGTAATCAGCTTTTCGATAGATTACACAACTTGGACTTCAGCCACAGCTATGTGAGATGTAAATCTCTCCTCTCGGAAAGGGAGGTGCCCTTCTTACTACTGACAGAAAAAATAGTAAAACAATCAAAGTAATTACAAAGTGTACACAATACTTACGAAGTGGGGGGGGTGTGTCACATTCATCCTTCTCTCTTTTTTCAGAGAAGATGTTTACAATGCTTCACTGTTGGAAGTTCTTAATTCTTAATAACTCTAAACTAACAACGAGCAGTAATGCCAATACCTCTATCTTGTCAAAGCAAAGCTTAGAGGTACCAAAAATGATTAATGATAAACTAGTAAAATAAAAGGGAAAGCTCACGAAGGCACAAAGTCGTTCTGTAGCTTTATCAATGGTGGATCTGTGAAAAGTGTGTCATTTGTCACGTTAGAAGCACAAATTCTTCTTAGATGCAGCAATTCCTCGAACAGCATGAACAATTACAAGCACAACGTCTTGTAGATTATTCAACAATAATATCCAAAACACAAATGAAAATCTAAATAATGGATGTAACAAAAAGTTTACATAAATTACTTAGAGTCCTTCAGATTCCATCAGCTAATCACCACCAAATAAGATCAATTCATAAGATTATCGAATCCAACACAAAGTCTGGCTTGCAATCTTCTTCTTTATTGATCGAATTTCATTCACAAAGCATGAACACAAAGTTTCACAATTCTGCTTCAAAAAGGGCAGCACTTCATTGCAAAATACTAAAGGATCCACTTTACAATGGAAATCCCTCACATTATATAGAAAGAGGGATGAGCAAAATTAGGAATCTAATTGAGGAAATTAAGGAAAGTTGGGTGAGCGATTTTAGGAGATCTCACCTAACTTTGACCAAAGTCAAAGTGTAATTTGTTTTCAAAAGATTACATCTTCGAACTTGGTGAAATTACAATTTACAAAAAGACATATAAAATGTCAAGAAATATTTACAAGATGCATAAAAGGATGCATCAAAATGTTCAACATCGGAGATCAAGAATCTTCATGGTTCCTTGCTTTGGGCGCGGAGTCTTCATACTTCTTCTTGGTCTCCTGTATGAACGCATCATCTAGGCCGACTGTGTAATCTACAAGGGTGTGAGCTCTTGTGATCGGCCTTCTGGAAAATGAATGGATTTTCTTGCACCCGCAAAGATGTGTCTTGATATTATCAAGTGTCAGCCGTATATCGCAAATGATATGTATTGAGGCTTTGGGAAAAACTGTCATCCTCAACTTGTTGCATAACGGCTTCTTTGTAGATCTGGGATAGTTCACTGGATCAGAAGATGCCACCTTTAGGATCACTTGATGAAATCTAGAGAGAAACTGCAAGGATGGTGAATCAATAGACGTTAGCAGAAAAAGTAGCATTGGGAAGCATGAAGCGAGAAATGATGTTGAGAAAGCATGAAATGAGCAACTAGGCACAAAAAATGATGCGGGAGCGAAGAAACGGGGTCCGGAATGGAAATAGAGCAAGTTTGAAGAGACTAAGATAAAAACTGCCAAAAGTGTAAAGGTGCTAAAATTCAGCACCATTGCACAAAAAATGACTAAGTCTAGAAAAAGTGCAAAGGTGCGAAAAATAATGCCACAATCAAAAATTGGCTAAGTCTGGAAACAATGTGTAAGAGCGCACTTTGTTAGCGCTTCTACACATTTTTGGAAAATCACTTTTTATGCAAGGTCACTGATTTTTGGCGCCACTGCACTTTCAACACTTAGCCAAAAATTTGGATGAGTTAGAGCGCACTTTTTTGGCACAACTGCATCTTTCACAATTTAACTAAGTATGATCAGTGAGACTTCGCGAAGGAGCTCGTTTCGAAGGTCTTCACAAGGAAAACATAGGGGATGCTCAAATTGACTATTTGAGGCTTTGGAACACATTTTGAGGTGGCTTGAAAATCACCTTGTTTTGTGTGCTTGAGCTTCACGTACCTAGGAAACGGACAAGTTTCGCAGGGGGTTATCCGTCAATCGAGCGCTGCTAGATTCCATGATAACAGAGTGTACTCCTAAGGGGGAGTAATTAGAGTAGTTGTTCTTTTCCATTGATTTCAAAGGGGCAGAGAAGGTTATGTGTTTCCATCAATGACAAAGGGGGAGATTGTTGTAGATATGAGCTAGTTTGGTGGTGTTGTCATTAATATTGTCATTGATGTCAACACAGTTTAGTATGTTGCAAATTGTACATGTATGGTTGAGATGTTGGTGAGATGTTTTGATTATGTAGAGCTACCTTTATGGTATTGCAGATATGTTGGTTTGATTTGTTTCCAAGCGCTTTTGAGAAAATTAATGAAGAAAAGAAACCAGAATGTTGGAAGTGTTCAGATTGTGCTCTGGTATGTGCTTCGCATTTCTCCTGTGTTGATCCTATGCCTATGTGGATCTGAAGGCATGTTGATGGTGATATGATGGTGATATAGTCTGATTTTCAGTTTCTAGTGAGATGGTACGTGAAAGTTGTGTCCACCAGTATGTGTGCTCTACCGACAGAGTCAGTGTTCTGTGGACTAGGAGAAATCTTTTTTCTCTGTAGTCCTTCACTTTTCCATTTTAGATCATGTGGATTTGGTAGATGTCTTGTGAAGGTATTTCCTATGCTTTGGCTAAGAGGTTTGGAGTGTGGTGATCTGAAAATCATGTTTCAGTATTTTTGTGTGTGTCTACACAACCTGGATAGACTAGTGAAAGAATTTTAGTGTTTGAAGCCTATTTTTTTTGCTGTGAATGTATCTGGAAGATTCTGAGATGTATTCTCATGCATAATGAAGTGTGTTGTGGCGTTTATGTGTCATCTTCTTGTTGGGAAGCATGTGCATCATTGATAATTTGTTTTTTCATTAGGTTTGGCGAACCTAGTGTTTACACTTCATTCAAAGAATAAAATTTAATTAAGGAAGCAAGTAGAAGATTCAAAACTATTGGTCCACTCTTATTCCTTTCCACCGTGGGAATTTAGAGTTTTCGACCTAATTTGAATTTATGAAACAGTGTATTGTGGTCAACCTTGCTAAATGTTTCTAAATTTGAGAACGATATAAAAGAAAGGCGAGTTGTGAAAAATCATATGATAGTGTGATGCAAAGTGGCGAAAGTGAGCTACAAATCATAAGAGAAAAAGTGTGTGTGAGTGAGTTGTGATAGCAATTTTTTAGTGTGTTGAAGGCAGTGAACTGAAGGTTGCGAATGCGCTTTAATTGTTGTGGTGGATCTTTTGTTCTCTTTTGTATCTGTAGGCGGTGAGCCTCCATGTTGGACAGTGAGTCCTTTGTAGGCAGTGAACCTTTATACTTGGACAGTGAGTCCTCTTTTGGGTAGTGAGCCTTTGTATTCAGTTTATAATCTTTATATTGTGAGTTAATCCTCACCGTGGTTATTCCCTTATTTGGTTTTCCATGTAAAAATTTGGTGTTCATTGTGTTGATTTACTTTATGTTATTTGTGTTTCATGCTCATATCTAATAACAAAATAGTGTGGTTGAAGATTTGATAAGTGATAAAGGTTTAAGTTTGAATTTGTGAGACAACTAATTCACCCCCCCTCTTAGTTGTCATGCGCCTTTTTAACAGAGAAGACATAGTAAAATGTAAGTGATGGTGGTCAAATAGAAGTGCAAGAAATAGGAGATGAAATAAATGTGTAAGGATGAGCTAGTAAGTAAAAATAAGAGGAAACATAGAGGTAGCTATCAAATGATCTATATAGGAAGGGATATAACAAGAATGAGCGATGAGGTAGAAAATATAAATTAATGTTTATGGGGTGAAGGAAGTATGTATAGGAAGATTGAACAAGGATACAAGAAAAGAGGATGTGCATTTAGAGAGTTAGAAGAAGATGAAAGAGATGTATATATGGTGAATTAAGATGTATAGGATGGCATATGTTATGCAAAATATATAACATAGTTGAGTGTGTAATCCTAAGTGTTACAAATTATATTTAATTTTGTAGATGATAAATAATGACTAGCCTTCAAAAATCATGACATGGGTAAAAATGGATATGCATGTGGGCAAGGAGGATTTATTTACTATATTTATTTTTCAAGATACCTTGATTATTTTTTAAGAATACATTGAATGGGGATGTTACTATTGTCACTTGGATTTGCACCCTTGCTAAGTTCTTTACTCGGCAATCTAGTAAAATATTGGATGACTTCTCAAAGTGTGGGTTTTGGAAAATTAAAGTCAACCTCTAGAGAGGACCAGTTCTCTTAGTACTCACCTAATTTAACCTATGCTATTGTTGCTTGTTGAGGAAAAGTATGGAGAATGGTCTTAAATGATATCTAAATCCTAATGAAGTGATGCACCAAATTTTTTTTAGAGTCTATACTATTGTTTGAAATACACAAAATAATTTGTAAACAAACTAAACTAGGCACAACTCCGCTTTCATATGCTTTTGAATAAGTATTTCATAGTAAAGTTGAAATTTTTTGAAGGTTTTTTTTAAGGAAATCATATGTTTCTCACAACTAAAAAAGCTTCATAACTCAATAAACACACATATTTCTGCAAAAGAGTGTATTGAAATGAGATGTGAAATTGAGAACATGTAGAAATCACAGAACCATATCAATCATTTTTACGATTTTCACACAATATTACATATTTGAGAAATCCCAAAATGCTTATTTTATTGATCAAAAGGTACTTATAACTGAATACAAGTATGAGAAAATACATATTTCTTCTTTAAAAAAAAATAATTTTACAATGCTTTAAAAAAAAAATGGATTGCAATGCATAGTATATACCTGAAAGAACTCTATTCTAAGTTATACTTAGTAAAACTAGCAATAATTTCCCCACAAGTGACCTTCGGCCTCCTCTTCTATTGTCCACCATTTCCTATATATTAGCAACATTTTTTGAATCATAAATTAGAGGTGCTTGCATTGGTTGACCGAGTCATGACCTTCCTTCATTGGTTGACCAAGTCATGACCTTCCTTGGGTGCCAAAAAGGTTGAATAACAAACATGTCATAGCACCTTCATTTTATGAGATATTAAAAAAAAAAATTGAATCAATAATTTCTAATGTGCCTAGGATTCAATTTATCATGCCTAAAATCCCTAGAACCATAAATTCACTTTAAACAAAATCACATGATTACTATTCATGAGATAACATGCATTTTAACCATTCCATCATAAGACTATATGAAGGATCCAAACTACTAATCATAGAGTTTAGTATACCACATCATACTAATGATTCTTACTCAATCATTGTATCAAATATAAGATCCATTATTAGAATATTATTGCACTATTTTATTTTATTTTTAATTGAAAATAAAGTGGCAGTTTAAAAAAACCTCCACCCCTTTTTTATTGAAAATGTAATCTTATTATTGGCAATGTTACAACTCTCTAATTGATAGGTGGATCTTTGAAAGACACAATATCTCGCCCATGAATAGAATTTAACCCCAGTCAAATACAAGATTGTGGGCGTTTATGTAGGATGCCTCATTAGATACTAGAAACAAGAAAGCATTGGCCACATCATCAAGAGTAATATTCCTTCCATTGGTGGAGTTCCTCTCAATCTTATCAGCAAGGACCTCCTTAGGACATTTCCCATTAGATGCCTCATCAATCCACTCCACCATCATCTTTGTCACAATCACATAGGCTGAGATAGCATTGACATGTATTCCTATCTTTTCCAACTCCACTGCACGACTCCTCATCAACCCCAACAGAGAATTATTGGAAGCCATGTATCCATGAGAGCAATTATCTGTCTTCAAAAGTTCCAACACACTACAATTGAATAGTATGGAACCAGAGTTATGTGGAATCATGACCCTGGCAATGTGCTTCATGCCTAACATAGACCCTGCCAAATTCACTACCATCACTCTTTCCCAAGTGTCCATTGGAACCTAAGTGATGGAATTACCATGAGTGTGCAACATACCTGCATTGTTCACCATGATGTCCAGATGTCCCTTCTCCTCCATTGCTTGATCTACAACCCCTTTCACATGGCTCTCGATTGCCATGTCACAATTCACAAATGAAGCACTACCATGGAGCTCTTTGAAAAATTTAAGCCCTGCCTCTTCATCGATGTCAGCAATGTACACATAAACACCTTCTGCCACAAACTTCCTTGTCATGGTTGCACCTATACCATTTGATCCACCTGCCACTATTCCCACTTTTCCTTTGAATCTCCTCATCCTATACAATACCCACTTAGATCATTAGATACACCAACATAAACTATGTAAACCAGACAAATCTAAATCCATACAAGAAGTAAAAAGAAAGAAAAAAACCTTAAAAGCATTAAGTGATATAAGCTTACCCTGAGCAAGCCATAAGAAAACTTTTCCTCTACTCAAACTACTCTTCTGCTCTTAGCTTTGGCTACTTGTGTAAATTGTATAAGAAATGAATGTTATATAGACCTCCATTGTGCCCCTCAAGTATGAACCCTCTTATTCAATGCTCTCCCCTTACCTGCTCACTACTTCTGTCACTAGTTATATTAAATTAGTAAAATAAATAAAGAAAGTCATTAAATTGGTAAGTCTAAGAAGGTGGGATGAACAAGTCAAGTTGACAGAATCTCTTTCTTAATATTCTTTCAGCTGGCCACAGGCATTACATGTTCAAAGAATGAAAGACATGAACAATAAATAATCTACTATCAAACCAACACCACAATGGCTCTTTTGACAATGCAACTTAATCAATATACTTTCTCACACATTTTGCAACGCATCAGTGTTAAAACCCTCCAACCTGCTATCAAAAGCAACAATAAACAGAGAACGAAAGAAATGAACAATAAATTATTGATTTCTGCAAAATACCCATCGAAAACGACTTACAGATTTTGTGACACAATAGTTTTACAACCCTCCAACTTGCTAAAAAATGGAGCTAAAGGCAATGATTTTAACAATAGTCTGGTATCAAACCCACACCACAATGGCTCTTTCAACAATACAACTTAATCAAATTATACTTTCTCACACAACAACATTCAATATATCATTTACTTCGACCTTCGCCTCCATACACCAATGGGAGGATGCATTGGTGCTTGTGCCAACAAATACTTACCATTCACCTTCCTTGTAATGACGACACCATTCTCCACCGCCACCAACCCACATAATTACTAATGTCCACATCGCCACAAAAAACCTGGTGCCCGCCTCGCCGACCGACAGACCCCTGGTGCCGACAAATCCAATTCATAGCTAGGATGAAAAAAATCCTAGTGAAAACTTCAAACAAAATAGCCTATCAGCTAATTAAACTAAAAACAATTGGATATTTGAATCTATTGTTTAGAAATGAGTCCTTCAAAATAACTATAAGTAGTTATATTAAATTAGTAAAACAAATAAAGAAAGTCATTAAATTGATAAGTCTAAGAAGGTGGGATGAACAAGTCAAGTGAACACATTCTCTCTCTTAATATTCTTTTAGCCAGCCGCAGGAATTACATGCTCAAAGAAATGTCCACATGGTATGTGGATATTATTATAACAAATAAAAAACATAATATATTCTTTCAACCAGTTAACTCATTACGTGATCAAAGAAATATTCAAATCAAAATATATTATTATAATAAATAAAATCATGATATATTCTTTCAACCAACTAACTCATTACGTGATCAAGGAAATATTCAAATGAAATCCTTTCACTTATCATAAATCATTCTCGATTAAATAATTAAGAGGATGTTGAAGGTTTGACTTTAGATGTGGTACAAATGGAGAAATTTCATTTTTGAAGTTAATAAAGCTTACAAACAATTAGATAAAATTGTGTTGTTCATTTGTGGTCTTTTTTTCATAGTAGAGCTTTTATTGGATATTGTCCTTTCAAACCACTTTTCCATACAATTTTGATTGAATGGTAATTTGCTAAACTCAAGGTTAAGAAGTCATAATTTTTTTCACATGTTACTACTAACACATGAAACCATGTTGGCCCATATTTGATGTTTTTGGGACTTGGAACCCCATGATATGCATTAGACATGCTAAATTGATTGGTGGAATCTATAGGCACCAACTAGCCCATTTCCACTACTACTCATATGACACCACCACCTCAAAGTCCCACCAAGCCACAATCACACTGGAAGCTTAACCTTTTGCTCTTGATTTGCAACTATGCATAGATAAGCTCCACCACTATACTACTAGAGGTGCTCAAATTAAAGCACATATTCACTAGTTAAAGATCGGAGACAAAGTCTCTAAATATTTTAGGGAAATGAGAAGGATCTAGAATTTATGATATTAAATTAAATTACGAGAAGCAACTAAACTTAAATGACATTAATAATTGGAAAACACAACAATAAACATCAAGCGACAACCATTTAATCAAGTAAAAGAAAAATAATAAGAGTAAAAAAGAGTGGATCTTTTTTAAATATATGTTGGTTGTGTTTTGATTTTTATATACACAACATGTTGCTCCATACTTTGTTTCCATTGTACATTGTCTCTTAGTATAATAACACTTAATAAATTTTACAATCATGCATAAAGCATTCTATGATATAAGCTTACCTTGATCAAGTCATAAGAAAACTCTACAACTATTCAAATTGTTCCTTTGCTTATAGGTTTGGCTCTTTCTACAAATTGTCCAAGAAATACAAGCGAGAAATGAGTGTTATGTAGACCTCTCTTTTCTCCACCAAGTCTTTTCAAATTAATGTATTTTCCAGCAAGAAAATGAATGCTCTCCACTTTAACACTTCTTTCTAAAATTCCAAATGAATCAACATTCCCTTTTTGAGAAGTTCTACAAATTCACATTGAACATAGGGAGGGATTTTTGCTAGTCTTTTCTCTAATAGTATTTTTTACCTAATAGTATTGCCCTCAAGGCCTAAATTTGTGGTCATATGGTCATATCTAGTTATTTTAATTCTAAAATATAAGTAATATTTTAAGAAGATTGTATTTCTTGAAAAAGGAGATTTTAGACAACCCATCAATATTTTTATATGATTATTTGTATATATTTATATAATATAATACAATTTTTTTCTAAAATAATGTACAAACCCTTAATAATTGAAGGGAAACTTCAAATAGATGACCACCATAGAAAAATTGATTAATAGGTAAAGTCAATCGTCAATTTAAAGCCTTGTGGCCTTGTATTAATGAACAATTTTCTTTCTAATTGTCATTGTACTTCAAAAATCATTCTTAAAAACCCTGCATGGGGAGAGGTAGATTTATTTTTTAAATAAATTTGTACATGTGTAAACCTTCCCTAGGCTTAGTCTAATTAAATGGAATGCTTACAATTAACTATTAATAGTTCTTGACTAAAACATTGAGAAGTTGTGGTATTTTTTGGGCTAATATATTTTGAAGTTATTTGATAAAATTCCCAAGATGTTGAGCTTAATTGGTTAAAGCATTGAGTTCTTATTGTGGAGACCCAATTTCAAACCCCAAAGGGACATCTAATATGGAATTTTAAGTTGTGACTCTTGGTCTTTCATAGTTGGCTTCTAGTGTAGGTTTCTAAATAAGTGGATTTCTAAGTTGTGGCTCTTGGTCTTTCATAGGTGGTTGTGGTTGCTCGAAAGGAGTTGATATTAGTATTATGGTTGTGCTCATAAGCACTTGTATTGGTCTCATGTTGAGAATTTAAATATTGTAAAAAATTAATAATATAAATAAATTATGTTTTAAAGTAAAGAATGTAAATGTAATGGATAAAGGTACTTAGCTTTATAATTGAAGAGAATGTAATTCAATGAAGATTAAAATTTTGAATTTCATTGGCTTGGAAAAAAATACCTGTCTAGTAGTGAAATGTATTGGATCCTATAAACTTTACCCTACTCAATGTGTACTTTTCATTTGTGCTTCACCTAAGTGATCTCTATTTACTTTATCATTTCCGGATATATGAAGATTAATTGTATTTAGAAATACCTATAAGGGTTATCATTATATCATGAGTAGATTTGTGTGCCTATTTCAACCTTGAAAATGTGTGTAAAAGATCAAACACAACATGTAGGCACCCTAAAAGGATGTATGCAAATTTTTTTACTCCTTTAATGCACTATTTGAAGTGATTCCCTATTAATTAGTCCTTGAATTCTCCTAGGATGTGAGAGGATATGAGAAGGGGCAAATGAATTCCTTTAAATACAAGCACATAGCATCAAATCATGTAAATATATGCTTACTCAACTCATAATGGTTAATAGAATAGGCTAGAGTCGTCTAGATTATAATTTATATTTTACAATTTTATGGGTCAAGTTCACAAAAACAAGATCAACCCCACATCCACAAAAATTATTGGGGATAGGGAAATAGACATATTTAGGTGGGTAATATATATATAGGCACAATTAATGTATAACCTAGGTGAATGCATCAAAATGTGTGTATGTAGAGATAAGGTGTGAATAAGTGCATGGGGATGTTTGTATATGGAGATAGGTAAAGGCTAAGGGAGTGAGCCCAAATTTGCACAAGATTGTGCACACCACTTTTTGATATGTACATGTATTATGATATTCTCTCAAAATAAATACAAAACTAATGGTAAAAAGCATGGAACTATACAATTTACCATTATAATATAACATAACTATCCATAATATTAGGAAAGTTGGATAAGCCTTGCTTCTAATATTTTAAATATATAAGAATGCAGTTTTTAAACTATGAAACATAAAAACTTAATTTTTGGGCTATAGACTTTATTTTTTGGAAAAATAAAAAGTGTTGGTTGTTCGACATCATTTTGAGAGATTCCTGTTGCATAAATCTTTCCATGATCTTTTTTTTTAAGTTGACCATTAACATCCTCTAAATCAAATTTTATAACCTCTGGAAGTTAGACCTCATGCATTGAAAATGTACAAACATATAGGGAAAAAAATGGAAAGAGGGAGTTACAATTATTAACCAACTTATGGTGTGTGTTATAACACATCATAAGGCATCTTTGAATGGATATCATGAAGCCATAATAAGTGGACTATGGTGTTCTTACATGACAAGTGGAAGGAATATGGTATTTTTAGTTTATGAAATTATTTTAGGATTTCGGTGTTAGTTTTTTAACCAAGTATTTGGGTGCCACATTTTTGGATGGTTTTAGCTCATCGTTTTATAATTATCATTTGATAGTTTCATGTATTACTTATCCTATTTCTAGGGTTATTGAGATGAGCCAAGGATTGACCCAAGATACTAGGGTACCAATTTTTATGTGGAACAAATATGTGGATGTCGATGTGGATGTGACCATAGGTGTAACAAATGGTTAATAATGGTAAATATATTGGAATGTGTGTGGGTAAAAGTATAAACCTATGTCACACTTTATAAAGGAATTAGATAACATGAAAAAATGTTATCAACTTCAACCACATAAAAGTGGTATTTATGTTTTGAATTTCAAAATGATGTAAACTATTAAAATATAGAACTCTTGTTGAAGTTTATTCTTGTAATTTTTTCAATTTTTTTATCAATTTAAAAGTAGATTTTGTAATGTTGAAAAATTTCAAGAAAAAGTGATGTTCAGTTGACATCAAGAAACAAATAGAAAAAATATATATTTTCTCCTAATTTTTTTTCTCAAATAGCTTTCAATGTCTAGGGCATGGAATTTTTTTTTGAAATTTTGATCTATATTTTTCTCATAATAACATTTTAAAATCAAGCTAACCTGAATTTGATAGTTTTCAATTGACATCAACTATTGTTAATTTTGTTTCATCTTCCAAGAAAAAAATATACCCTTTTGAAGAGGATTCTCTCCTCTAGGGAATCATATATTTTTCAATTTGTTTTATTATGATTTACTATTATTTATTTAATTTCAACTAAGCCTCTTTTTGACTTTGAACAACCTACTTGCAATATTTTAAAATATTTATATATTAAAACTAATCAAAAAATATATATATATATTTGGATTTAGCATTGTGAGCTCTACAAAAGGGTATTTTTCTTTTTCTTTTTTTAAATAATTTTGATTGAAGAAATATTCACCAGAAGTTGGAAATTTCTGGAAATTTGAAAAAATAGTGACTTATCTGCCAAGTCACCTACCATCTAGACATATTCGGCTGAATAGGATTCAGCCAAACCCTATTTGGCTGAATATGTTTTGACCTAAACATATTTGGTCGACTATGGTTTGATTAGATCATAGCCAGCCAAAATTCTTACTTTTTGATATTTTTTTGAATTTTTCTGTTTTTCATCCAATTTTCCAAATCATAGCTTGCCGAAATTCTTGCTTTTTGAAATTTTTTTATTTTTTTTCCATTTTTCATCCAATTTTTATTGAAATAATTATTTAAGCAACTTTAATTATTTTATTTTTTAGGTGTTTTCCATTTTGCCTCCACTTTTTAATGAAGTAATTATTTCCAATTTTTTTTTAAAATCAACTTTTATTATTTACTTTCGCTCTTAAATCAAATAATTTATATAATTATTTGATTTTTCTAGCCACCTCCTTATCCATGCAAATATTTTCTCTTGTCTCATTTATTCTCCACCATTGATTAAATTTTAATTGAATCTCAGTCGTCCATTTCAAATTGACATTCTATAAAAGATACTTTCTCTTATCATTTTCTACCTACATGCTTGGTGAATATGCAAGTACACTCTAGGCATATAATACTGAACAATACTTTGCTAATCATTTGTCATAGGCTATAGTTGAGTACTTAAATATGAGGGAAATCAAGCATCCAAAGAAAAATATTTGGTAATTTTCTTTAGTTTATTTTGTGTTTTCATGCTTATAAGTTCATTGCTAGATTAGGGATTTAGGGTTTATGTTTTCATTTTAATCTGAATATTTTGAGCTAACGCTTGGACTAACAAGTGGTGTAGTTATCGACACTCGAAGACTAATATTGAAAAACTACTAATCTGTGGTTTTGCAAGACGTTTCGCCAAGACTTTTTTTTTCCACTAATTTAGGCACTAAAGTTAGATTAGAGGGTAAATGAACTTGTTTTCTATGCCTGGAAGGGTATAATAGACATATGCTCTCCCCTCACACCTAGTGTGATCTTGGGGATCAAAAATCTTTACATCTCTTCATTTTTTTTAGATCAATATTTTAGGTAAACATAAGGTCACTAGCTTGTGTGTATGCTCTCCCCTCACGCTTTGTGTGATCTTGGGGATCAAAAAAACCTAGTGTGCCTTTCCTTTTAGGGGATCTGCCTAGGGATTTCATCACCCTAGGGGATGATCTCAACCACGCGTACCGACGTGGGGTATATAAAGGGGGGAGAACTAAAGTTGTACCCCAATCTAGTTGCATCATAATTGGCGGAGCTTTGATTGTCTAGGGTGATTCCAAGCTAGAAGTGAAGGGTTGGTCCAAGCTCTCAGTACCTCGTTGAATCTCTCGATCCACACTTATGACTTACTAGTGTTCACGGTCAGGGCCTCATGTACCTTGCATATATCGAGGACTCCCTAGAAAAACATTATAAACCTAGAAAGCCATCGAACATAGGTTAGTGTGGTGCAAGGGATGTGGATCCTACCCTGAAGTTACTCACCATGTACTCCCTTAGGTTGAGATGGAAATCCTTGTGGTGAACTTCGATAGTTCCCAAGGAGAGAGAAGGTGAGCCTGTGGCATCCGTCTATGACCCTGTGCCACTGGATCTCTAGCTATTTGCATTCATGAGAAAGGGTGCCCCAAAGAACCATCTGAGTATCAATGAGTATTAACCAAATCTTGCTTGGGTGGTGAGCCCACATTAATCTATAAACCTACTTGAACTTAGGGCTTGTAATCAAGTGCTTGAAGTGTCTTTTTGTGCAAAACCCATGAAGACAAATCAGCCAAAGGGTTGAGGATTTGGCTAAACCCTTTGAAAACATCAAAAACTTCCAAAATCAGCCAATGTGTTTTATTGTTTGTTGAAATATCTTGCCAAAAAGACTCAGACTGTAAAACTACGCCTGAGACAACTTCTTGTGCCTCTATCAAAAATTGTTGTGCCTGAGATTTTACGCCTAGGTTAAAATTTGTTGTGCTTTTGTTTTACATGGACATGGATATTTTTCAATTTCCCTCTCATCAGATACTCTCTTATCATATGCATGATATTGATCCATAGTCAACCTTTGACGCTAATCCATCTGTAATATTGTGCATTCCCATATTAATTTAGTTTCTGATTTAAAGAAAAAAACATAAATCTGAAAAAAGAGATGCCAAAACATTGTTGAAAGTAGTCACTTTTAGTACAAACCATAACAGAAAGAAGAGGATATAATGAGTCATTATTCTGAGATCTATCTTAAATTCATTTGAAGTTTACCTACTGAAAATGGAATATGCATGTGTTTCCTATCAGCTTACTTTCAGCAATGAGGGTTTCGAATTACCTCTGAATTCATTGCAGAGGGTCTCACTGACTTCAAATTCATTGCAGAAAACTTTGAACTCCTTTCCCACCTTTTCAAAATTCTCCAGGTCCTATCCAAACAAGCTTTATCACCCATGGAAGTTATGTAAACCACTAGATAAATAGAATTTAAAGGTTTTTTGTCTCTGACTTATAATCTGTTTTTGAGTTCAGCTAATACAACTATTTTTTTTGGTTTGTTTTCATGGTTGTTACTCATGTAACTTGTACTTTCATATCCCTTTGAGCTGCTTTCTATATTTCTTTCTTCTACATTGGCTATGTTATGAAAGTAAAACTTGAAATTGCCCCTGCTGATAACATTTGAGTCTTTAGTTGTTTACTTTTTTTTGTGATATTTGACTTTTGAGTCTTAAAATCAAAACAAACATGTATGAAGGTTGAGTTGCATCTGAGGATCGGGTGTTCACATGTGAAAGGTTTTCTCTTTGATTCTTTAATTGTTTCAGTTATATTTGAGTCTTAAAATCAAAATAAAAAATATGAAGGTTGAGATGTGTTTTAGTATAGTTATGGAAGAAGATTTAATTAATGTTTTGAGCCACTCTTTTGAAACAACATCAAGATGAGTGATGGATAAGGATTGAAAATATGAGCTCTTTAAATTCATGTACATTAAGAGGCGGGGAAATCCAGACCAATTAAGATCAAATTAGAGATACAAATTATGAATTGAATATTAAATAATTTTTTAAATATTTTCTCACCATGACTGGTTACATTTATAAAGTTCCTGTTTACTAAAAAAAGTTAATGGATTATGAGTAAAAAACTATCCAAGTAAAAATTAAAGTTTATGGCATGTCCAAGATACAATCTTAGGTGATTTGTGAGTCTAGAATTTGAAGGAAGAAAACGAATTGTAAAAATCTAAAAATCATAACTTTAAGTGTGAATTAAGTCAAAAGGTTTTGGGTTTACCACAACACTAAGGCTGGGTACTTTGTTTCTGTAAGATAATTGGAGTACCCAAACTTTTTATAATTGTGCTTTTGACTTTCAACTTAGTTTTTATTTCATTTTTTTGAAAACATCAAAGACTGAGATTAGGTTTTGAAGAAGTAAAACTAGATTAGAAATAAGGATGAAAGCTTAGGAAAAGAAAAATGAATGAATGCTCTATAGATTGGTGCAAACAAATGGGTTTTTCAGGGTAACCTTACCAAATTTGAACATTTATGAGACTTAGACATTGTAGTTTTTGTCTCTTCTTATTGTGTTGATCCTTTATCAGTTTGTATGTGCTTTGAGTTCTTGATCATATCCGATGTTTTATTATTTAAGGGATTTACCCTTTTGATTGACTTATCTAAGTTTGACATTTAATGATACAAACCACACTAGAGGTTCAATTATGTTGAATGAATTTTCAAGCCTATGTGGAGCTATTCAAGGTAATCCTTGATGACCTTTGTTTATCATTTTGATGTCCAATCTAGTTGGATATTAGCTTATTTTCTTACTTCTCTATCTGATTAGGGTTCATTGACATGGTCATCCAAAAAACATATCTTAAATTAGTTGATTGGTTGAGTTGCTAAAACTCCACATTCAATAATTGATTATACCTATCTTTGTTTCTTAAGGATTTGAGCTTGTTTTCATAATTCCGATATTGGCAAATGGAAAGAAAATGATAGATGCATTTGAATTCCTTCTCATAACTTTGTATTAACTGGTTGGGAGGTTTTAAAAAGCTACTACATTGGAATATTTCTATAACAACATAAGGAGCAACAATGGAGAATTGATTTCAGATGCTTGATATTGTCTTTGCGAATTGCGACAATGTGAGGAAAGCCAGTGATAATATATAAGTCTAGATGTTTATCTAGATTGATGTGGATCTTGCAAATTCCAGATACTTACAGCCAAAACATGATTGAGCCTTGAAAGTAGATTGATCCACATATAACATTATGGTGAGTGCTTGAATGTAATGTTCATTTTGGTTCATGAATGAGTGGAGGTGATACAAAATATATAAATATACCAATAATAGTCATATGGTGTTAATCAGTTAATGTAAATGTGACATAAGGATTTATTATATATATACGTGAGTTGAAGGATAAGAGTCATTTGTACTTTATTTAGAGAATCATAAGGATTATCAAATTTGAAAAGTCATGCGATCATGTCAATTATCCTTCATGGGTTTATTGAAGAGTCTTTCATTTATCTCAAGCACTCTTGTTTTAAAAACTTTATCATTTATGTTTGATTTTTGTTTGATTGTATTTAGTATAAATTATTTTGTCTGATTGTCAAAGAGGACAAACTTAAAATAGACATACACTCATAATTGATTTTGGATCACAAGTTTTTGTGTTCAAAATCATCTCTTAAAAGTACATGATATATATCTTCTACAAGTATTTCAGCATGCTGCAAGTATTTCTTGACAAGCTTATCTCTAGGTTCACCTAACTTAGAATTACATGCTAGATGCTACTATGTTTTTTCCTTGGTGAGTTAGTTGTGTTCCTTTTTGTTCATAAGGAACATCTTTGTAACTACTGTGGGTTTGTCTCTTTTGATGTGCATCCATTTCAGGCCTTCAGTCAAATGGATTCTAGAGAGGATGTGTTTGGTGGAGGCTGCTCATTAGGTAATATTTTGGAGTAATTATTTAATTGGAAAATATATCCTTATTTTTTATAATTTTATTCTATTTGGTAGATTGGCTCTAGGGATAAGGATTTTAAATGTTTACACAACTCTATGAAGAATTCATGCTTTCTTTATAAGAGTGTCTCCAAAATTTACTTCCAAATTACCATGAGAAATCACCTGAAAAGTGTGGTTATAGGAGGGTGTGGGAGGTGCTCTCAGTGAATGTGATGTATATGTTGTCCAGAAAACAACTGAGTTGGTTCCTACATAAGTACTTTGGAAAATTCGACTAACTAGATATGCATGCATTAGCAGTTTCAAGTGTAGAAGAGCCTATTCAATCATGGGAAATATTAGGAGATTTATTTGTCTCTCTAACAAAGAGTTTTTTCAACCATTACAAATTTGCAACTAGCTTGAAACAATATCTTTATTATTGAAGAACTAGAATTCGTCTTGTCATAATTCTTTGCCAGAATTGTAGTAACATGAGGATATTGTAAAGAATATTATAAATTAAAGGATTAACATTGATCTAGTCAAGTTAGGTAATGAACACCATATATATGTGGTATTTTCCTTCTTGGAGACAACAAGCTTTATTCAGTTATCCATTACTAATTCTATTCTCTCTTATTTTTTTGTATGATTTATGCATGCTATTTTTCATTGTGCTAGTGATAATGGCCCAGGCTTGTTTTTTCATCAAAATATATGCATGACTTCCATGGTTTAACTACATCTCACTATCCTTGTCATGATGAGAAGGTAGACGTAGATTTCAACAAGAGCCTCCATTGTTTGAATTGGCATCAAACAATACCTTCAACCTCAATTTATGCCATTACATATAATGACATTTCCTTAGTTGTCTATATGGTTTAATCAAACAATAAGGGGCATTTAGCTGTAATGCCCCGCCGTGTGAACCCCAAAGGACAACAAAACACCGCAATTTTTTTTTTGTTTGAAAGTGAAACATTGTATAAGATGGAAATGTACAATCTTAACATGAAAAGCAATTATGCACTTGTAAATTTATCTACATCCTCTGGGGTACATGGAACGGTCATTACAAACACTAAACTTTTATCCAAATGAAAGTGAAAGAGAAACATAAGGATAACATACATTCATCCTGTAATAACCCTCCTAGTTGCTAGTTGGACTCAGTAGTTTTTATGCTTTGATTGGATACATTGATACTATGATATTACTGGTTTTGTGTGATTGGTTAGTTAGACATTTGATGATGCTGTTATTCCATTTGTGGACATGATTATTTCATATGACATTGTGGTTGGCGATGTTAGTTTATTTTCAGAATTATATTATGATGCAGTGATTTAATAAATTATGTCATGAGATGAATTGTTAGTTAGAAATGTCAATTTATCAATCATATTATAATTGTTAGGATAGATGTGATGAAGGACAGTGTAGCATCACTCATTGCGAGTGCTCTGTTACGCTGTGATTCCTTCTCACAATACAATGCTTTGATTTTATATATATATATGCACATGTATACGACTTTGTTTGTATGCAAGTATTGCAGGTACATAGTCTCGATTCCACCTGCTTTGGCAGGACAGGGTGAGCACCAATAGCCCAACGGTCAAATGTTGAAACAGAGGTGACAATGAAGTCATCTCGAGTCCCATGTTGTCAAACCGTCGAATTGATTGGTATTGTACATTTTTTCTTGTAGTTGTCGTCATTTTTGGTTTGTATTTGTGTATTGACGTATTTTATCAATGTGACACTTTATAAGTATGATTTATTTAATTTAAATGATTGTTTATTTTAATGTCAGATTAAATTGTATTTAAATATTTAGAAGTTTTAGTTTTAATGTTATGAACCTTATTAAATACTAATTAAATATTAAAATGTATTTATTATTTTAATTAATTATCTTGTTGAGGATAATTATTAAAATAAATTATTAAAATAAAGTATATTTTGTGCAAAACAAATAAATCTTGCAAAAGCAGTTTTGAAAATAGAAAGTAATAAAAAAAGGAAACTCAACTAAAATGAAATTAGATAGTTTCTTTTTATTAGATATTTTTTTTAGAAATTTCAAAAAAAAGGAAAAGAGGCATATTTTATTATTTGCAGAATGGTGAATTTGGATGCACGGGAAGAATGTGACAGAAGTTTCAAAAGAAAATAAAATAAAAATAATGCCTTCGAATGTTGAGATATTCTGAAGTTTTCGGGAAAAGGGATTCTGTCAATCTATTGCTGCATGTTTTGGGAAGGGCTTCGGAGACAATATTGGATTTGAAGTTGAGCACGATGTTCTGAAGAGGAGGAAGAATGAAAGCTGTTCGAGAAGACTCTTGGGATCAAGCTTCATCAATTTTCTCAACCAAGTGCAGGACACTAGGTTCTACTTGTTTTTCCCTTGTTTTCTCTTTCATCTTCCTGTTTCAGAGAAAAAAAGAAAAGAATGAAATAAAACAATTAATTAAAAGATTTGTGAGGGTAAAGAAGATTTTTTTGTGTGAATAAAAAATTCTGGAAAATATTAGACCAGTTTTCTAAAAGTTATTGGATTGATTTCAATCTGTCAAAACAAAAACTTTCATTTTTTGAAAAGTCCAATTTGATTATAATGGGATTTTGGGGGAAAAATTGATCTTATCTTTGAGAATAATGAATTTGAAATTTCTCTGGAAATATAAATATATATGAATGTTGTGTTTTAAATCATCCCTCTGTATTTTTTTTTACCCTATTATATATATATAATTTATCCCTCTGGATTTCTTATATTCTGTTATATATATATATAATCTCTTCCCCTATATATTTACTCTGTTATATATATATACAATTTATCCCTCTGGATGTTTTTTTTTATTCTGTTATATATATATAATTTATTCCTACAAATTTTACTGCTATATTAATATATATATATATTACCCATTTATATGTATATATGAGTATTTTTAAAAATTCATATTTTACACATATATTCTCGTGGTAAGTCGTACCGTAATAAATTCTATTTTGTCAATCGCGGCACGACCGGCATCTAAACCACGCCTTCAAGCAGTTGTTGAATGAAAAATAAATTTTGAAATTTCCTTTGTTAAAAATTAAATTGTAATTTTTAAAATTAGAGGGTTAGCGGACTAGTCGGCCGTATCTCTTCTAATTCCCTCATCCTCGTGGTGGACTTCCTAATCGCATCAACAATTAGTCTTATGGACTATCATGGGTAGCGGATATACCGCACCATTTCCTTTATCTTTGTGGAAGCTTTAAATTTTATTTCGTTATTTCTATAACATATAAATCATACATATACATATCTTTGGTGACATAACATATATCTTTATTTAAAATATAATAAATATAATTTATTTTATTTAAAATATAATCTTGATTATTTTATTTAATATTATTTTACTTAAAGATGTAATTTATGTATTTTTTTAAATGGTTAAATAATGTTTATGAATATTTAGATAAAGCGTTATTTTAGCCGTTGTTTTGTTGAATTATTATTTCAAAACAGAAAATTTGCCATAAATTGTTGTTAGAGGTTTATATCGAGCAGATAGTATTCCTTATTTTTGATGATTGGAATTTGATCATCTTTTCTTTTGTAATAATCGTTACTTGGTGAAATTAAATTTATTATGAAATTGGGAATGGAATTAAATTTTAATGGTGCAAGTTTGCAACATATTATTTGTGTTTTCATTTACGTTAGGGTCATCGTTTCGTGTTGCCTTTGGGGGAACCCTGTTGTCTTGCAACCCTTGATCTAGAGGCATGTTTAATTGTGAATTTTGTCTTCATCTTAGTTATACTTTTGGAATTGAAAATTTTGGTTTTGTGCTTGGAAGGGTTGAACGGTGTTGTTAAGACTTTTGGTTATGAGTTATCGCGAGAGGGTTAATGCCTCGCATGTTCTTGTTTTGAGTTTTATGTTTTAGATGTTTTAGTTCAACCCTTGCCTAGTTTTTGGTTTATGGTAGGGGTCTTAGGGAGAGTGGCTCTTCGTGGGGGTCGGCACCTCGGTTAAGAGGATGTGCATAGGAGAACCCACGTAAGAGTAGTTAAACAAGTGATAACCTAAAAATAGAATTAGGGGGATGGGTAGTAAAACACTTAAGATAATAAAAATTGGATTCCTCGTCTATGCATTAGGGCTATCATAGACTAATGATAGATTGAGAAGGCTGTGGTTGGCAAAGTCATAATCTCATCTTCATGAGAGGTTATCGACTCCGCATGAGCTACCCTATGGTGTCGGCACCTCAAGTAGGAGGAAGAGCCAGGAGATCCATAGATGGGTGTTGGCGCCTCAAGTTGGAGGAAGAGTCAGGAGATCCCACGAGAGCTATGCGATGACACTCTCCACTAGACTTCCTATTTGCCTTGTTGCTTTTTTCCTTTGGAAATGTATTTTGGATTTTGAATGTTGTATCAGTTTCCTTAGTTTTGTACTCCTTTTGTGATTTTGATTCTTATGGAAGTGATTATGAACGTTCTTTGGTGACTTGTTATTGTTATTGCTTGGTTTAATTGTAATCTCTGATTTTTGTATTTGATTTTGTACCTTGTTGTTCATGGAGTCAGTTTGACAATCATGGTCGAGTTAACTTCATTGTCACCTCTGAGCACGAGGGGTGAGTTATCTATAATTCACATGGTTGGGTGGAACGTGCTCCACACCTGTTGGGTTCCCTATCAGCATTCTTTGTTCGCAGCATTTCCGCAGTTGGAGTTATACCAGTGCTTACTTTGTTATTCAAAATTCATTGTAATTTGTATCATCCCACTTGTTTTGGAAATTCATTGTAATTCTTATATCAAAAGATTGTAATATAACATTGTATCAATGATGTAATAGTTAGGATTCTATGTAACTTTATTTGATAAGATTCATATGATTGTATTATGTGGTATATTAATATTCTTGCTCTTGGTTCATGGATGTACATTTATTTATGGTTGTTATAATATAAATGGTTACATGGCTTATCATTATCTTTCTCTTCTATTTAGTTATTGTAATGTAACCTTGCGTGCCCCAGAGAACTAAGTGTGGTAATGTGATGTAATATGTTATGTGATTATGGTTATTGTGTTGTATATTTAATTTAATTGTTTTCTTTAAAAATAAAATTATTTGCTTGTTGTGTGTTCTCTGGGGTTTGCACGACGGCACACATCCATAATTATAAGAGAGATACAATATTTTATTGTGATTCAATTCATAGTTTCATGTTACAATTGTGGAGCATATTTCCACAGATACAACACATCATAGATACAATGGTACATTAAATAGAGTCATCGGGAAGAATACATTGAGTACATAAATGAAGTTTATGGTACAAAATGAAGAAAATTCTTCATCCAAGCAAAGCTCTAGAACTCTGCATCCGTGATTGATCGTGAACACATCTTGGGAACCCAATGGGTACATAGCACATTCCACCCGACCACGTGGACCCGAAGGTCCACCCCCATGCTAGGAAATGACAAGAAAGGGTCCACATCCAACAAGATCAAGCAAACAAGACTAACACATCAACATTGTCAAAGAACATAACAAGTACATCAACAAGTACATCAACACTTCCAGAGGCTACCAAGCAAAGAAGGGTAAACGGATACTGTGGGAGAGTGTCATCGCATGGCCTTACATGGATTATCCAGGCAACCTATCACAAGGTACCACCTCCATCTATGGTTATCCAGGAAGCCTATCTCAAGGCACCACTCCATAGGGTGACTCATGCGGGACCACTTACCTTTCGTGAGGACAAGGCAATGATCTTACCAACCAGGTCTTCTCATCCCATCCTTAGTCTGTGAAAGCACTAACGGTATGGGTGAGGCACATCATTAATCTTGTTTAATGTTTAGCTACCCAAACCCACTAGTTTATTAATTATATTATCACTTGTTTAGGAAACTCTTCCATGGGTTATCCTAATAGCCCCTTTGTGCGCCGGCCCCCATGAAGAGCCACCCTCCCCAATAATTCCACAACAAAGCTCACAACCACGAGGGGTGTACCAAACATAAAAGCCATAAAGTGAAAACACATACGAGGCATGTACCATCTCGCTCATAATCACAACCAAAATGCAAGGAAATCATGGAAAAAGGTACACCCATGAGTTCAAAATAGAATTACAATCAATGGAATCCTAAGGTCCATTCATGAGAATATTCAACACACATAAAAGGTTCCCATCGCCTCTGGAAGTCTAACAACCTATCAACCATGGCTTATCAAAAATGAAATAACTTAAACATTTGGGTTCCCATCATAACCAAAATATATCTACACATAAAATTTCCTCGAAAGTGAAATAAAACAAGAGGGAAATATGATCAACAAAGAATCACTAGTATGCATAAAAAAATTCAATTCCAAAGAGTATTCAGGGTAAACAAATAACCATCTAGCATATTCATGATAAATTTTAAATGTCTATTCACTTAAATGTACACACAATCCAACCCTACTAAAGGCAATGTAGAGAATAATTAATTAATTATCTGTAATTAAATTTATTTCCACCATAAATTCCTTTGATCAAATAAGCACTATGAAACTCTACATATGAGAGCTGTCAAATTTCTCTTAATTTAAAATTCTCAACCTGAACATTTGTTTACTTCAAAATAATTAAAATTTAATATATATAACCTAAATTTATATTTGTTAAAATAATAAATTTAATTCAAATGTAACATATTTGTTTTAGGCAAATAAATTTATGCAAATCACAAATCTATTTTAAATTACTTTTTTAAACAATTTTAACAAATAACCTGCAAATAAAACTAATTTTAAATGCACTAGCCCAATATTCCGACACTCATTTTAACTCCCCACCATATCCATAATTACAAATAACCTAACTTGGTAAGAACATGCATTTATTTCATGAATTAATTAACTCTACAAAAATTTAAATATATATACATAAACTATGAGAAAAAAATTAATTAAAAGAAAGATTGGCGTTGTGTTCTAACAAATTTTACCATTTAAACAAGATAATTCAAACAACCTACTTCACATTAAATAATATTTATATTCATTTATAAATCACAACAAGGATAAAATAAATTTAATGACTTGAGATAAAGTTACAACCTAACAGACGAAAATTCATGATGATAATTTACCTTGAGAATTTCAAGAGAGTGGATAAAATATTTGTAATTTACTTTAATTGTGAATAATAACTACCTATTAAACTCAAATGATCATATGTTTATCTTTAAATCAAAATTTAAAATTATCAATAGGAATATTAATATTCAACAATTTACAACTCCAATTTAACAAAAGAAATTATAGGGTAACATTATTTTTCCAATGTAAGCTAACTAATTTATTTATCTAAGTGAGGGATGACAATAATAACTTAGCTAGGGTTAGGTAAAAAGGTAAATGATAAGGTTTCCACTCGGACTATTCTAAAATAATGGAATTAACAACAAATTTTATTTTATTTTATTTTTTTCTAAGTAACTACCATTTCACTGGATTATAAACATCTAATCTCAGATGTCTTAATCATTGTCCATATATATATAATGATATATACATATTTACTTATGCTTATCTACAAATTCATTTATTTAAATATTTATTCTTTATGAAAGAAAATAGCAAATATTTTATTTTATTACATTGATCTTTAAAAATATAAATATAAATTAATTTATCCTTGTATAAATATAAATGTTTAAAAGGAAGAAAAAGGGATTATTTAATAAGCATAAATATTTATAATAGACGGTTATAAGTAAAGAAAATGGTCTTAAACATATTAATTATCTTTATCAGATGCAAATACCTCTTATTGCATTTAAACCACAGAGATAATTTAAACCCCTACAAAGACAAAGACAACCATGAAGTTTTTGGCGGAAAAGGACTGTACACAACAGAACAAACTTATTGCTGATCATAAGGAGAGCATTTGGATTGACATAGTACTGAAAGTTTAAACGTATACATTGGAACTGTATATAATGAGGGTTGTAAGCTACAATAGATTATGGATGGAGGATGCACCAAAGCATAGTATCCAATATATCAGCAATATTATCTTCGCAGGATAATAATTTCAAACAAAATTCTGACAATGGAAAACACTACAAAAGTTTATCTGGCATAAGAGGCAATTCACACATAAAAAAAAGAAAAACAAGTAATACTTTTTCCCAAAACAGAATTAAAGTATGGGTAACAAAGAACCTGGATGAAATCAATTTGGCACAATTGTGAATTTGGTGCTGAGATTTCCGCTTCCCAGCTTTCCGAGCTCACTATTTCAAGGTTTTTCCCTCCAACACTCTCTGCAGTAAATTATTATTTTTCTCTCCTTCCCCAAATTCACGCCATAATGGTTTCTCGCTAAAGCAAGGAATACAGGTGGCAAGCTTACCTTTTTTTTCATTTTACACTCAGCACCTCGTATTTACCCTGCTTAACACTTGGAGGTATTTAGCACTTACTCAACTTAATAAAAACTCGGGTGGGTAAAACTTTTTACTATGTTTATATAATTATTATTTACTATTTTATTTATTTATTTTTATTATTGTTATATTTTATTTTTATTTTTTTATAAAAACTTTACTTTAGATGTAATATTTTATTAAATCCCTCTAAATAATTTAGATTTAAATTTAAACTTTAAACTTTAAATATCCATTATTTTAAAATACAAATTTGTATTTCATTTGTGTTTCAATATAATTATAACCTTAACATTAATTTAATATTTTTAATTATTAAGATTCCCTTAATAATTTAATAATTTAATTTATTAATTATAATTAAATTCATATTACAAAAATGAACTATGAAGCTCAAAACAAGGCCTAAATGAACCTAACGACAACTATGCTTGATACTAGAAACACATTAATTACTAATAATGATATGCATCCAAATAACACGGTAAACACATCAAGATTTACGACTTGAAACAATCAACATGAAAGAGTACAATATCATAACGGGACAAAATACTGACAGACGACAGACATGGATAGGGACACTTCCTTGTCAAATCCTTAAACCATGTCATAACCATTGGGTATGTTGGGCACGCTCAGACCCGACGGTGCGGGTGAAGTCGGTGCCCGGTACCTGCAGTCCTGCATAAAAAAAAGTGTTGGAACAACATATATATCTAATGTCAAACACATTGTGAGAGATAATTGTGGTGTGGCAGGGCGCTCATGTATGAGTGATGCAACACTGCCCCCCTCACCCAAACCTCAAACATCAGCACAACATCATACATATCATGAAATGAGTATTAAACAATTTACATAGCCATACAATATAGCATAATCAGGAAAAGACAGCACCATGCATCATTACATTATCAACATCATCTAGCAGTATCATGTGCATCCAAGCAAAACACATAAGTCAAATAGGTGAAACAATCACCAACGTAATCACCAGTATGTATCAAACATAATAGTATCCACACAATATCATAATAAACAGTATCATGAGAGGCACTAAATTAGAGCCCAACGGTACCTTCCCAATGTACATATACCTTCAGTGTTAATGAAAATCACAGGTGGAAGTGAAAGTGTTAGGAAGGTAGGTCTATTTCATCTAGATTTGTGTCATTGTCAAAATACATCTACTTTAATTGATGCAAATCTATTCATGAGATTTATGCATGAACGATATTGCTATCTATGCTCTACTGGTTTGATATACCCATGATTTGTTGCCTACAACACTTGAATAATGACTCTCTGTGAATAACCCAAGTATAGTGCTTTGCTTTCAAACATAAAGTGGGTGGTAAATGTTGATTTACGTGATAACCATAGATGACTTAGTTAAGAAATGGGAATCTCACTTATAAGATTTTCTCAATGAATTGGGATCCTGTATGCAAATACATGATGTCTATCTTTTTATTTTTCCCTTTTCAAGTGCACTCTTGAAATCTCCTAAGTGGTTGAAGAGACCAGATGGTGTTAGTTTTGGATTTGGAGGAAAGCTTGCTTCATTTCAACCCAGTACAGGGTCACAGAGTCTTGTTGGATCTTCTGAGGTAGAGTACAATTTATTCTTTGGTACATGTCATTAAGATGATATATGGTCTTATTTTTCTACTATTTTCATAGGTATATATACACAATCTCGTTACCAAAGACAATCTGGTGCTTTGTTCAACAAAGTTTGAAGCTACAATAGCAGATGGTGAGAAATCATCATTGCGAGCTTTGTGCGATAAGAAGTCTCAGGATTCTCAGTTAGTTATTTGTGGATACTTTTTGAATAGGATTAATAACAATTTACATTTATTTGTATTGTTTCACTTGCAAATTTTTGGTTTCTACATTGATTTAGTTTGGAAGAAGAGAGGGAGACATGGAGTTTCCTAAGAGTCATGTTTGAAGATGAAGGCAATGCTAGGAAAAGCTACTTGAGCACCTTGGATTTCAAGTGCATTCAGCAAAGAATCAAGACTTACAGGAAGCTCAATCTACCAACATTGATGATATTAGCAGTGAAATAATCAACAATGTCACTCATGATGATACAACACAATTAGATCCATCAGCTCAGTCAAAAGGTGGACAATATGTTACATCCCCCAATGAACTGGGATCTCCTGTATGCAAATAAATGATGTTTATCTTTTCCATTTTCCATTTCAGGTGCACTCTTGAAAGCTCCTAAGTAGTTGAAGAGACCAGTTGGTGTTATTTTTGGATTTGGAGGAAAGCTTGCTACATTTCAGCCCGGTATAGCGTCACAGTGTTGTTGGCTCTTCTGAGGTAGAGTACAATTTATTCTTTGGTACATGTCATTAAGATGATATATGGTCTTATTTTTTTTCTATTTTCATAGGTATATACACAATCTCATTACCGAGGACAGTTTGGTGCTTCGTTTAATAGAGTTTAAAGTTGCAATAGTAGATGGTGAAAAATCATCATTGCGAGCTTTGTGCGATAAGAAGTCTTAAGATTCTCGGTTAGTTATTTGAGGATACTTTTTGAATGGGATTGATAACAATTTACATTCATTTGTATTGTTTCACTTGCAAATTTTTGGTTTCTGCATTGATTTAGTTTGGAAGAAGAGAGGGAGACATGGAATTTCCTAAGAGTCATGTTTGAAGATGAAGGTAATGCTAGGACAAAGCTACTTGAGCACCTTGGATTTCAAGTGCAATCAATAGAGAATCAAGACTTACAGGAAGCTCAATCTGCCAACATTGATGATATTAGTAGTGAAATAATCAATAATGTCACTCTTGATGATACAACACAATTAGATCCATCAATTCAGTCAAAAGGTGGACAAGATGTTACATCCCTCAAAGACAATGGTGAGGAGTTTTTTGATAATTTGTACAGTCCGAAAGAAGATTCCTCACTTCCTCTCATTGAAAATGATTTTATTGTTGGGAAGGATACCCTAGGCAGTTGAGAAGAGGTGCAACATGAAGCTACTAAATATCAGACTGAATACTCAGAATGTGATGAAGCCATTCGAAGTTCTTTATTTTTTGGTGATTTTAAGGGAGCATTCATGCAATGCGTCAACAAACAAGATGGTAGATGCACTTCTCATTGCTCATGTCGGGGGGAGTTCTTTACGGGAGAAAACTCGAGATGAATATTTAAGAAAAATGAATTGTTCATATCTTAATGTTATGCTTCTAGATTAATTACATGGAATTTGCAACGTCTTAAAGTCTTTTAATGTTTTATGTTTTACCCTCCTTCTTGAATTCAGCTATCTAGATTTTAGAAGGCTAACTGGCTCTATTTATCTAAAATATATTTCTTTCTGTGGAATATTTTTTGACTTAACCCTATTAGTGTAGGTGGTTTCTGCTATGGTCAATAATGATCTTGTTGGCCTTGTGAATAGTAGGCCTTTGAAATCCTGGAAAGAAACTCTTGCTTTACTTTGTACAGTAAGTGTTTTTTCCCACAAAAATTAGTTAAACAAAAAATTATGTAAATTGGATAATGCAATTTTGATTTGGAGCAAATTGTACTTGACAATAAGTTTTATTTATAACTCATTTCTAATTTTTGTGAGTTGTAGTTTGAATTTTTTGATATAATGAGAAAGAGTACAAATTTATGTATTGTATCATACAGTTGTGTACAACATTTTCAAACATTTATCATAGTTGTATCATAGATACAAGACTTGGACGTAAAAAAGTCTTGGTAGGTTGATTTTTGACTTAAGACTTGGAGGACTCGAAACAAACTTGGTAGGCTAACTTTTTGACTTGGACGTTGAAAGTAGGTTTTCAAATCAAATAAACCCTACCCCACAGAGTGATGTGTGTTTTCCATTATATTTTCATTGAATGCTCTCAGAAAAATAAATAAAATTAGCTATGATGGTCTTTTTTTCACTATTGCCAATTGATTCCAAGTTTTCTTTAAGAGGCTTGGGGTTGTAAGATCAAAGGGTTCTCTTGTAGTCAATAGAGAAAGAAAGTCAGTAATTGAAGAGATTGTAACAAATATGTGATAATAACAAAGCACAAGGTTCAAAGCAATGAGATCATAATGTTAAAACAAAAGAGAAAAATTATGTTTTTATCAGAACAATGATTTTAAGGATTGAATATGAAGAACAATCATCATAAGATAGTAGTGAATACAAACAATGATAGTGCCAATTATTTATCAATACAGTGAATAAAGAGTTCCAATTTTCAATGCATGATAACGGTAGTCCAAGGCATGCAATGGATAGGAATGAAAGATAATATATAGAGGGAAAATAGTTGCAAATGATCACTGTTATATCAAAACATATGAGTGTCAGAGGATCATAGAAAAATGAAAGAGATAATAGCATTTGTTATGAATGTCATGTGACTCGATATCATGTACAAAGAAGATGTAAAAGACCATGGAACAAAGTGAAAAGGGGTCAAAGTCAATGAGATTCATTCAATGTCAAAGAGCATTATCATTATATCAATGAAAGCACAAGATTGTAACAACAATGAAGCAATGGAAAGAAAGAATAGTATATGCAATGTCAGGATCACTATCATAAAGGATGAAGATTAGCATGAGGTTTTAGGATTCAAGATTTCCACTTACCTTTATATTGTAACCTTGTTTAATGTCCTGCCCTTTCTTGAATGATACTAGTGTTGCAACTCAGAAAACGCTGATCAACAAGCTTTGGCATTACAAAAATGGAAACCACCACTCTTTGAATTCAATGGTTGTTTCGTTCATCAAAATTGCAATGTACTCTCAGATCGAAGCTTTTGCTTGATATCTTATGTTATGGAAAACCTTAAAATGCATGCGGGAGCTGAATTCCCAAATTGTTGATTAAACTTTGAAACTTCCCTCCAACATGCAATCATAATGTTTTATGCCAAAAATAAACTATCTGAGATTCCCTCCAAATGCATACACGACCCAATCAACCAAGGCACCAAACATACCTATTTTTTGTCTACCAAAAATACCTATTGCGTGGAAGGCATGCGAAAATTAATCTTCATTTTTAGGGGAAATTTTTTTATCTATCTACATTGTCATTTTAATATAGGTTGTGAAAATTAAGATAAACATGATGTGCTCCTAAAATTACTAGAGTTCAAACTTGTATAAAAAATAACATCTATAAAAATGATCAACACACAATTGATTTCATATATTATAAAATAATTCTATTTTTTTAAAATAATTAACAATATAAATCTTGAAAGAGAAAATTTTCACATACCAAAAGTGATCATTGTTATTTCTATTTCACATTATTAAGATGGTCGAGTATATTAGCAAGCGAAGATAGAAGTGAATCAATCTTCATTTTTATTGCAATTGGATTGTTTAAATCATATTTTATTAGTGAAATTGACCACAATTGCTCTTTGATACATTTGACATGCTAACACAACAAGAAAATCAAACTGGCTTCAAATCATAGTTAAAAACATTAACGATTCATTAAAATAACGAGTAATAAAAGTTAAAGAATCTAAATGTTTATAAAAAAATTTATAAAATATGTGAAGGCCTTAAGACTGCACCGAGAGGCAATTCCTTCCACGCAATAGGTATTTTTGGTGCACCAAGCAACCTAGGCGGCCAAATGGCCTACTTAGGTAGGGGTCCCATGAGAGGGGCTTAAGCTCTATGGATTATGAGCAAATTTGAAAGAAAAAAGAATAGAGGAGTAATAGTCATTTATTTAGTCATTAATTTAGCCATATATTTAGTCATTTATTTAGTCATTTAGTTGTGATTTTACCCAATGACCAAATTAGTCACTTATAAATGACCAAATTAGTCATTTATTTTCCAAATACTACTAGTGTTAGTCATGTGACTAAAAGTTTTAGTCACGTGACTAAGAGTTTTAGTCACGTGACTAAGAGTTTTAGTCACGTGACTAAGAGTTTTAGTAACGTGACTAAGAGTTTTAGTCACGTGACTAAGAGTTTTAGTCACATAGTAATTTATTTTCCAAATTCTACTAGTGCTTATATTAAGCTACAATACACTAGATTGTGCCAAGTAGCCACAATTTCCATTACCAAACAGGGACCCTAACATAGACATCTTGCACCTCTAGCCCAATAAGGATCATACACCTCAGCATCCCTTTGAAAAATGCTCCATATTGGAGATTCTCATGCTAACAATAGAGACCTTTTTGGCAAATCAATATATGGAAGGCCACAGTATGATTCCAATGGAGAAGGAATAATATTAGCAGGTCACAGTGAGCTGCAATATCATTTGTCCCTTATGAATCAGCAATTACCAATTGAGAGCCAGTTTATCTCAAAATTAGCAGATCATTTAAATGCAGAAATTGTCCTAGGTACAATTCAAAATGCAAGGGAGGTATGCACATGGTTTTGAGACACTTATCTTTACATTCACATGCTACAAAACCCAATTCTATATGGTCTATCTACTGATGCTTTAAAGAAAGACAATACCTTAGAAGAGAGAAGGGAAAACTTGGTAAGCATAGCTGTGATTTTCAATTTAGTACATAGTAATTTTACTATGGTATTGTTAGACAAGTATTACCCTTGAATTTTACTTTAATGGTACTTGTTAGTGCTTCTAATAATTGAACTCTTTATGTTACTAGATACATTCAGCTGCAACTATCTTGGACAAAAGTAATTTGGTGAAATATGATTGGAAAAGTGGATATTTCTAAGTTAATGATCTAGGACAATGGCTACTTATAATGAGCACTTGAAGTCAACAATGGGTGATATTGAGCTATGTCAATTGTTTTCATTAAGTGAAGAATTTAAATATGTGACAATAAGAGAAGAAGAGAAGATGGAACTTGAAAAGCTCTTAGACCATGTTCCTATTCTAGTGAAGGAGAGTTTGGAGGAGCCAAGTGCCAAGACCAATGTTTTTCTCCAGGCTTTCATTTCATAGATTAAGCTTGAAGGTCTCTCCCTCACGTCTGATATGGTGTTTATTACTCAGGTATGTATTTATATTGAAAACCAATGTAGCACAAATCATAACCATTTTATCAATTTATAAATGGGTGACTTGAATTTTGTATCCTTTGTAATGCAAATGATTACCATTTTCTTCCTTTTTATAAGTGGGTGACCTAAGAATTTTTTGTTGTCCACGAAAATCTAAATTTAGCCTTGAGGATGTTGTGCATGTCCACACTCCTACTTCAGTTTCTAACCATACAACCCATCCTTAAGTACTATCTTCTCTAAACCATTCACCTTTGCTAGACATAAGGAATTTACATTTTTTTATGGAAGTTGTTGGATGATGCATGCTATGTAGTTCTAAATACATTTTTTTTCTTTAGTTATGTGTTGTAGAGTGCAGGTCGCCTCCTTAGAGCACTTTTTGAGATTGTCCTAAAATGAGGATGGGCTTAATTAAAAGAGAAGGCACTTAACCTGTGCAAGATGGTTGGAATGCACATGTGGAGTGTTCAAACTCCACTCCGGGAATTTAAAGGCATTCCAAATGACATATTGACCAAAATTGAAAAGAAAGATTTAGCTTGGGATCAGTATTATGATCTTTCAGCCCAGGAGATTGGAGAGCTCATTCGTTTTCCAAAGATGGGAAAAACCATTCATAAGTTTGTGACAAATTGATTAAAAAAGGACTGTAAATACCTAGTTTTGAATAGGATTGAAGTGCCTGAATTGCTGATACAAAGCTTCATATGAAGGATTTCTTAATGCAAATACAGGAAGTGGCTACAAATCTAGCAATTCAATTGGGGGTGGATATTTTTCTAGTAGCATAAGATTTCTAAATGAAACTAGAAAAGAAATCTATGATCCCAACCATTTGTCAGAGATAACACGAATAAAATACTAGGGTGGAAGAGGTTTGCATATCAGGACAATGAAGCTAAGGTTATGATCATCTTCCACATATTGCATCTTCAACATAAAAAACTTACAGTGGAGTATAAATTCACTAGCATTGTCTTCCACTATAATCCAGAAAGGTTCAACATCCCCATCAGACCATCCCGGGAATAGGAGACCTCGTCCCGTCGATCAAAGATCCTCACACTGATGAAAAAATAGAACCATTAACGCATCACTAGAAATAGAAGACACTTCTGATCGATAGACTGATAAGGTGGGGGTAGTCAGTTCCATTTTCTATAATATGGTAAGAGTCATATAGGTAATGCTATGTTAGGCTGGGGAACTCTTCTTGGAGGTTCTAAACGATTTTCCTCTTTTTTATAAGACTATGTTGGTAGTTCCACCTAGATCACAGTTGTTTGGTGGGATTCCAAACCTAGACAATGAGGTGTAGTTGTGGAAATCTCATAGAGAGAAGCTACAAGCTACCATGATGATTTTTTTGAGAAAATTTATATCAAAATCTTGCTTAACGTGGCTTAAGACATGTGCAGATGATATTCTCTCTACAAATAGACTTGGGGGAAAGTATTTGCTTGATCTTATGAAAAGTGGCAAGGAACTTGCAGAGAATGAGGCATTGATCAAAGAAACATTGGACAGTCTGGATGCATTTGAAGGGAGCTTGGAGTGGCTAAAAATGGTTTTTGGTTCAAATGTTGAGTTTCCATGGCAATGCGTGTGTGAGATTGTTTTGAAGCACTCAAAGAGTCTATGGGATGAAATTTTTAAAAGCCTATTTGTTAGTAGGATGAAAGAAATAATAGCTGATGGATTTGTAGATATATGTGAGAGAGTTAAGGTTGGTAAATTCCTTGAAGCCATAGTTACATCTCAAGCAAGTTACAAAGATGTTGAAACCCATTTGCACAAATTAACTACTAGTGAGGGCTAGCTTGTCAAGAGAGGGGACCTAAAAAGTGTCAATTTAACTAGGTTGAGTTTTAGATTCATGATGACAAATAATGAAGATTGGTTTGGTTTCCTTAATGCTTATTTTGGAACTAAGGTTAGTCAAATAAAAGATACCATAGAAGAGGGGTCCAAGAATATTCTGGAAGACCTCCTAATTTTTCTTCATGTACATAAATCTCCTTCAAGGATAAATGATTTAGCACCTTACTTGCAAGAGAAATGCTTCCATTTTATCTTAACATTGATTGTTGAGATTGAAGAAAATTTTGCACATCTTTCAAAAGCTCTCTATCAAGAAATGAAAAATGAGATGGCAGAAAAAATGAACAAGGAGACACTAGAACTGATAGTTACAATGGAAAGGGCACTTTTCTTAGGAAGGCTTTTAGTTGCTCTCAGGTAGAAATTGGTGTTTCTAAATACTATTATTACCAATTTGACAAAGAGGGAATTGTTGGATCCATGTAGAGAGGATACAACATTGAACAAATAGTAGCATATAACCAGTGAAATGAATAAAGTTAGAACATAAGAGACTACTCAGGCTAAAGGTATAGAATCACAATTGCATACTTCACACTTTTCACTATCTATTCTTGCACTCTTTTGGGTCACTCAGTCATTATTATGTCTCATTTTTACCATTTCTAGTCCCAAAACTCATCACAAATGTGTCAAGTCACTCAACCTAAAATACCTTCTATTGTCAAACTTTGTTCCCCATCTTTCAAATGACTCTATCCTAAGGGCATGTGCTAGTGTCTGGTTCAAATTTAAATTCAAATTTCCTCCAAACCCATGAATGCTCAGCCTAGTGAGTTTTCTAACAACTAGTCACTTTATAAAAGAAAACTTAGCACTCATTTGGAACCCTAATTTCTCTCTCTAACATCTTGATCCTCCTCGTATTCCTCTACTCCATGAAAACCTTCATTTTTCCTTTTTTTTGAAGAACATGCACCCTTTTATGCTTTGAAAGGTTCTTGGTGGAGCACATGATGTTTTTAAAGCATGGATAGACAATTTGGTTGTTTTTGTTCATTTTCCAATTTTTCTTTTAAGTGTATTTGGATGTCTTGTGGGGACATGTCTCCTGAAAGTTAAGAGGCATTCCAAATAAATATCTAGAGAGATCCAAAACTATCTTGGTTATTTTCTAGGCATAGCCAAACCCATCTCCCATTTCAAAATATGTTTCTATCACAAAGACACATACCGGGAGTCATATTCACTTGACACAAAGTTTACATAATCATCATTTTACAAACTTAAGATTAGAAATAAAATGTAAATCATTCTAGCACTTTAAAAATTAGAACACAGTGAACTATGGACATACCTAAATATCATCATTGAAGACAAGGTGAGATGAAGAGTACTTCTCCAGCAAGGTAAAGGCATTGTGATTGGAAAAGTCTTCAAACTATCATAAGAGCACATGTTTCTTCAGTTTCCTTAAGATTTTGTAAGCTAAAGCAATAAATAGCATAATATGGACTAATTCTCTGAAAAGAAAAAATAATGGATTGACAAATATTTTGCATATATTATTTCTTCCAATAGCTAAACATTGCAGATTAGGTATTAATTGAAGATGCAGTTATTTCAAAAAAAAATTGTTAGGTATTCACTGTCAGTTATAGCAAGGAAAATTCTACAGGAAAACTTAGACCATATTCTTAACCCAATTTGACAAAGGAATCTCAATTTAAAGATCCATTTCAATTAAAAGCGGGGGCTCCTTCTGACCTAGATAAGGACTTTCTCTCCATAAGCTTGTTTGATAGAAAACATGAACTCATGAAGAAGGTCGCCATATTCCTTGAGAATATAATATAGTTAGAAGCTTATACTATGTAGAATTGGGCCATAGGACAAATTAGAAAAGTAAAGATGAAAATATTTTCTAGTCAAGAACAAAACCTAGCCTTTAGCACGTCTTTGTCTAAGCCCTGTGTAGAATTCATCATTCAACAATGTTCCATTATTGGTCCCAACATCAATAGTTACTGGAAGGCACAACTCACATACAAATTGTCAGACCAAAATCAATGTCATATATGGCTCAGGTTATCATATAGCATAATTCAAATCCAAATTACCCAAAATACATTTTACTCCAAAACTTAGTGGTGCAGGTGCACCCTTGCAAGGTCATGCCTCCATGAGGCAACTTCAATTTTTGGTGTAAATATGATGTATTAATGTTGTAATAAGGTATAAATGGACACTTTGAGCATGTAATAGGTCCTAGTTAGTAATTTTAAGTTTATTGGGCATAAAGTGTAAAAGTTGCAAAATTTGACAAATTGTTGTCAATGCAAAATTGTAAAAATGCAACAAATTGCATGATGATGGAAGGTGAAGAGTCAAGGTAATTGAAGAATTAGTTCTAGGCATTGGATTGGATTTATTAAGGCATGTTGTAGCCTCACACATTTTTTGGAAGGTTGGGGAAAGATGTATGAAGAATATTATTAATGAAAAATTCTGTTATTCTAGTATTTTCCAGTATTTTCATGGATTTCAGGCCACTCTACGGCCATTTTTGTGCAAGTAACCTCTCCTCCTCCATTTTATATTATATACCTATGAGTATCCTTTAATTTTAATTTTATTTCATTTAAAACCATTTAGTTTTGTAAGAGTTATGAGTAATTTTGTCCAAGGCGGGTTAAAACCCTTAACTAGGGTAGCAGTGTGCAATGAAAATTAAGTTTCTCCTATTTGCACTGTTGGAATCACTTGAAAATTAGTGAGAATGCAGTTTGATATGTCCTTTAAAGGATCCAAAAGTTGTAGAGTCAGAGAATATGATTTGGGACCAGTTTCTAGCAAGCCCTAGGTTTGTAAATGGAGAAAAGACTAGTAAAACCAGTGTACAGTAATGTTTTATTGAGTCTTGTTTGTGTTGTATGATCCCATCTTGGGTATTAATTCTTTAAATGGATGCTATTATGTATTTATAACCCTTACCTACCAGGGTTTGGTGAATCTACAAGTTTGATTCCATTCATTATGAGACTATCCTGTTAAGACAATTTGGAGGACAGTCCTATTAAGGACATAATTTGCAGATGTTGTTGTCATGCATCTTGAAAGACCATGGAATCATTTGAAAAGGGTTTCTTTGAGCTTTTTGAATGCATTTGAATCAAGTTGTGAATCCTTGAGAGATCATTATTGTGGTATGTCAAATTGAATGAACTTTGGAAGCCTAATTAGGCTAGTTGGGATAGTCTAATTTGGAAGTTTTCATGTCTAAAATGTTTGAATTGGGAATTGAGTAAGGGTCAGTCATTTTAATGTTGATTAGGGTGTTTTGAAGATTTATCAAGAATTTTTATGCCATATTCTCATTTTTGGTGTTGTGAAACATGAGTTTTGTGAAGGAAAAGTGAGTCCTAGTTGCAAGGACAAGCAAGAGTTGGTTGTGCTCTTGTCAAGTTGAGTTTTGGTTGAGAGGTTTGTGGTCCTACATTGCATCACTTAGTGCCAACCTTTTGAAACATACACAAGAAAAGGGAAAAACATTGATACCTTTTGCATGGTATCTTACTAGCTAAAATCCATTTAACGAACTAAGATTATGCAAGTTTGTACATGAGAAGAAATACAAGCAGTACTCTGATAATCAATAGAAACAAGTTGGCCTATGCAACTTAATAATGTTCTATGTCAAGATTTATGTTGTACCAATTTTCCAAAATCAACTAGAAACAAGTTACCACTAATAGCCACAATCATTTGATATATTTGATATATTTAAATGCTCAAAGACAGAAGGAAAAAGATCAAAAACCACTAAGTAACCAAAGCATAAATTGAAAACATTTTAAATCTCTGGTTTGCATTCCTTTTACAATGGAAATTATCCATGCACCTAAACAGATATTTTGAAAATGCAACACAAAAACTTTGAGGTAAGTGGATTGAAGTGGATGAGGTCCAAGCTAAAAATCCATTAATTGATAGTTCACTTGTTTAGAGCTTTCAAACATGCCTTGGAAATACCAAAATCCTAGTTGTGACCTAAATTACCACTACATCGGAAGAAGATAGATCTAATGGGTGAAAGAACTAAGATATGAAATTCCTCACCATACAATGAGAGACCAGGTAACATCCACTAAATCTAAATTTCCTTACAGCATAACAAGTTTATCAGATCATTAAGAAAAAAATCATGATAATTAAAAATTGAAAGAAATGCTTGATAGAAAATTAATCAATCACAAAATATATCAATGAAAACTTTTGAAATTTTAGAGCTTTTTATAGTGATTCTTTAAGAAAAAATCAACTAAAATACTGTATTACAGTGTCACCTAGATGGAAATTTCTAATTTACTAATGAAATAGAAAGATGAGAGAAAACCATTAAGTAAAAATACCTGATGATCTGGGCGAGTGCCATCAAAAGGGACTTCCAATCATCATTGAAGATTTCATAACCTTTCTTCCTAGGATTTGATCAGATATCATTAGAAACTCTCAAATATAATATATATAGGTAGTTGTGACTGTTAATAGCTATTTAACAAAAAATTAAATCTTGCACTTAAATTCTCTGGATCCTGAATCTTTCATTTAGTAAAAAATAGACAATAATTCCACAGTTGTAACAAATTTATTAAATCAAATATGACATTCATGTTGAGCATTACATCATGTGAAAATGCAAAATAATATCTGATTCATAGTAGCTACTTATGCAGATATGAGAAAAAAAATGTGCCATTAAACAAAACACAAACTAAAATATTACATAATGATCTACATAAACTAAAAAAAAGTTGCCTAAATGAATGGAATGACAACTATAAATTTCAACAAGATCATATTTTGAAGCCACCCACATGGTTTAACCTACTTTAGGAACTTACTATAGGCCTTTTGCTTTCAAGAGATGATTTTGTTGCTTGCATACTATCAAAATTTCTACTATGCAAGCATTTATAAACTACTAAAAAATGAAGAGATTTTAGTTAAAATTGCATACCTGAAGAGGACTAAGATTGAGTGCAACAACCTTCTGGTTGTTCCCTTGATGGCCTGTGAGAGAACGGAAAATAAAACTTCCCAACCATGCTCTTGATCCCAACACAACATTTGTTGTAGCCACAGCCAAAATAACTAGAAATTAAGGCTCTAAATAATGAAACTCAAAATAAGGTTGGATGATAATTACATGCTTGTAATTGTAGAAGTTAGGAGTGTGAGTTCAAAGAAAAAAGACTATTTACTGTATGTAGGCTAACATAAAATATATCATGATGAATAAAAATATTAACAATGATTAAATTACCTTTAAAATGATTATGATTTATCTTGATATAAGGTTTTCGTACAGTTCCATCTTAATCAGCCATACTCAAAGACTAATTTATGAATTATTTTTTCTTGAAGAATGGTGTATATATATAAAAAAAAATCTCTTGAGATACTCCATCCTTTAACATTAAATTGCTTCTTCTATTGATGAATCTAGACAAAAGTCATCAATGTTCTACTATATTTTTGTTCATCTCAGGAAAGTCTTTGATTGGGTCCTAAGCCACTTTCTACATCATTTGCTTCTTGTTGACATAATTTTTGATACTTTCATAGGGGATATTCATACAACTCAAGGATTATCAGACTACATTATAAATACAACTGATGAAATAGGCATGCATGCTTTACCTTGCACTTTTTGGCATCTATCTTGAAATGTTGATGCTTATTCCATTTCTACATCATCTTATCTTAACTTATTTTTTTAGATGATGTGATCCTTGTAGTCTTCATGACATTAGACAACTAATGGTGACTTTAAAAAAAAAAAATGGTTTTTAACTTTTTACTTCCACTCAATAAGCCCTTTCTAAGTTTCATTTTTTTTTCAAAACACAGTTGAGTGTAATCACTACATACTCTGTAGAATAGGTTTCTTTTCTTTACTTATAGAAACTTGGTTTCTCTCCTTGCAAAAATCTTGCAAGCTTCTCTCCTTACTAAAGCTTGGCACTTATTCAAATAAAACTAATTAGACATTTGGTTAGCCATAGTTTTTTCAAACCTAAATTTAGTGTAAGATTTATGACAAACACATTTATGGAGATAACATGCATCACTAGTTATGCTTCAAACAGTATTTCTAGCTCTATTTTCATGCATTACCTTTCCATTGGGAAAACCCTCAGATCTAGGTCTAGTTAGTTCTCAATCCAGGTTTGGTGCAAGTACAATTAGGGTATGGACCAATCCTTTTTTCACTTTTTTGTTTCTTCTTGTTATTTTCTAAGTAGCCCATTTTCCCAGTACACACCCTAGCTTTGAGTCTACTTCAAATCTAGTTTGGGATCTAGGTTGATCTAGATGGGGATTCAAACAATGGGGCATGCTTTTAATTGTCAATTCATCTTGGATGAACCCAAGAAAACCCACTCACAACAAACACCTAAAGATTCCAAAAAATAAAATTCACTGAAACCATGGCAAGCAACTTACCTAAAAATTCTACACAAATTGTGTCGTGGTATTGAAGATGTTGTTGATACATACTCTAAAACCCTCATCAAAACCTTATTTTCAGGTTGCAACTCACCAAATTGGAGAAGTGAAAGGTCAATACCAATGAGGAATAGTTTGGAGGAGTGGGAAACCAATAGTGGCAGGGAAAGTAGCAAAAAACTATGAAAAACATCCAAAAAAATGGTGAAAAAATGATGAATGTCTAAGATTCATTTAATCGTCTTGCATTGATATGGACACAATTTTATTAGTTAATTTCTATGAATAATATTTTTTTTAAATATCGATGGAATGTCATAATTTTTAGATTTTAGTCTATGGTATAATTTAATAGTTTCAATTTAGTATATGTAAATGAAATGAGTGGTATTAATAGCATATATGTAGTTGAATAATACAATTCCATATCTTTATATGTGGCAAATGGTTTGAAGCAATGGTAAATGAATTGGAATTTTCAAGAAGCAACTCTTCTAAAATAACAAATATAATGTGTTTCACATTCATTCATAGAAGCTTCAAATTTAATGCACTTCTAGCTAATGGTAAGTGGCAATGGTAGTAATATATACCTGGGAAATTTCTTTTTTATTTATATATATGTTCATTTAAATTATGTATGTTAATATGTTAGAAAGTATGTGTTGAAGTTAGGGCTCCCTAACATAATGAGTAATAAAAGTTAAAGAATGTAAATGTTAAAAAAAATTATAAAATATGTGAAGGCCTTAAGACTGCACTGAGAGGCAATGCCGTCCACAATAGGTACTTTTGGTAAACTAAGCAACCTAGACGGCCAAATGGCCTGCTTAGGTAGGGGTCCCATGAGGGGGGCTTAAGCTCTATGGATTATGATTAAATTCAAAAGAAAAAAGAATAGAGTAATAGTCATTTATTTAGTCATTAATTTAGCCATATTTAGACATTTTTATTAGTCAGATATTAGTCATTTATTTAGTCATTTACTTGTGATTTTACCCGATGACCAAATTAGTCACTTGTAAATGACCAAATTAGTCACTTATAAATGACCAAATTAGTCATTTATTTGCCAAATACTACTAGTGTTAGTCACGTGACTAAAATTTTTAGTCACGTAGTCATTTATTTGTCAAATTCTACTAGTGATATGACTAAATAAACTACTAAAAATTGCATATAAATGACTATTTTTTTTTTTTTTGATTCGTAAGGTGGTGATTGTATTGATAATATAGAAATTACAAACGTCTGCAAGCAGGAATGAAAGGTCCGTCCAGGACTCAAAGCCGAACAAAAAACATACCTAGCACAGACAAACAACAAGATTTTTGCCATACAGTCCCATTGCGAGAAAAAATGAACCACTGGTAAACTTTGAAGCAAAGGAAAAAACAAAGGTCGAGCCATAGCTAGCAAAAAACCAATTACATACTGCTAGTGCATGAAACTATCAGAATTTAACAAGTTGAAGCCCAAAAAGAAACCAAGAACCAACAACAACCAACACAAGCCGAGATCACATGAAACCGTTTAACTCTGCAAACCTAGTGAAACCATCCAACCACTCCATCCCTTCCTCTGACACCAGCTTCAGCTTTCTCTTTAGAAAATCCACGGCCACATCTGCAATCTTTCTATGCCTTGATAAAGCAAGCCCTTTAATGTCTAAGAGAAAGGGGAAAACTTTGACAGCTTCATCTGAATCCCATAAAAGAGCCAAGTCGGAAGGGCGCGGAATACCTTTACCAATAAAGGCCGCCTTTAATGTCATGTCAAGACCTCCAAGAAAATCATCCTAAAATAAATGAACCATCATCTCCTTGGCCTCCGCCTTCGGGGTGTACAGGTCCAGAAGCACATCAAGAAATCGAGAGGAAATATGTGCATTGTCTCTGGAAAATTCCTTCCTATCCAAGTGTCCTTTGCCAAGGACCATTTTAATAGCAATGATTGACGTCACATCGTCCACGAGCAAAATGCGCTTTAGCCTCTGGTCTGAAACTTCTCGAAAGGCAATCTGCCTCTCCGTGGCCACCAAAGAAACTAGTGTGTCGACGCCAAAGCTTTCTAGACCTTCCGCCGAAATGTGGATGATGAATTTTGACCTCGATGTTTGAGCCATTTGCAAATCTTTGATAGCTGCTCCCTGCAAAAAAATAGAAGACAATACCAAAATTTGAAACCCATGCTTAAGAAAAGACTTCATGAGTTCATTTAAAACATCCGAATGATGATCCATCAGGCCTTCACACACGAATCTGGATAATGGCCAGTCGAACAAATCGTCCTTGCCATGAATACAAGCTACGGCCTTCATCCTTCCAACTTCAAACCATTATTACTTCAAATGACGTGAATTGCCACTCGGCCTTTTAACTTTCGTTTCAATGAATGCCAAGCCCAACGTGTCACACTGGCAGCGCTATGGAAGCTGTGCCATGCATACCCCCTTTCCATCTCCAGACATTCTGCGAATTTTGAGAGCGTCTGACTTAGTAAGGAAGCTACTTCTATCAACGGCTAAAAATAGAATACTGAATGTGACAAGACCAAGCCGCAAACCCAAGCTTCATATCCTTCCCAACCGCCACCTCATGTCCACCCAGGACTCTGAGTGTCTAAATGAGGGGCGGGGGCTAGCCCACCCAACCACCCACTAGGAATTATGCTAAATAACATTCTTTGAAACCAAGACCAACTACTCCCAAGTTGGATAGAAGATCTGCTTCAGTATTTCCTTCCCTTAAGGTATGATTTATCATAACTTGCTCAAAATTGCTTAACTGTTCAATTGCTGCCTCCAAAAAAACCCCTAATTTCCAATTGTGAATCTGCCTTGTCCTTAGTGCATTAATGACAATTGTAGAGTCGCCTTCGATAACCAGATTTTTGATATCTAAATCCTTGCTGAGTTTGAGACCAAGCAGAAGAGCTTGAAATTATGTTGCATTATTAGTTCCATCAGCAAGAGGCTGAGCTAATTTCCCCAAAATCAAACCTGTGCAGGATCTTATTATGCATCCTGCACCAGACGGGTCCGGATTCCCTTTGGAGGCACCATCAAAATTTAATTTGACCCACCCCAACTCAGGGGGGATCCATTTCATTTATTTTCTCTATTCCGCAGTGGCTGCATTTCCAGAGCAAACCAAAGGAGGGGGCTTGATTCCAAACCATTGTTTCATGATCCATGCATCCCATTTGGTGAAATTCGATTTCTTTTGTTTCACCAATAGCTGTGAGTTGAAAAGTTCTACAATGCATGCCTCTATCTTGCACTGAAGCCTTGGGATTGACATCTCTTTGTCCTGAAAAAGACGTCTGTTTCTTTCCTTCCAAACTTCCCATAATAGAATTGAGGGGCTCATTTTCCATAGATCTCCAAAAATGGAACTATGCTCTTTGCTTGGCCATGAATTTAAACAGCCTAATAAGGTATTTGGGAATGCAGTTGACCATTTCAATTTTGTGCACAGCCAGCACCACAACTGCTGGGTAAATGTGCAATTCAAGAGTAAGTGATTCACAGTTTCCTCTGCTTCTTGACACAGTGGACATCTAGTTGGACCATGATAACCCAGTTTAATAAACCTGTCACCTGTGAGAATTCTACCCTGAGCCGCCGCCCAGGTAAAAATCCCAGCTTTTGGTAAGCAAACCTTGTTCCAACAAAGGTTTCGAGGCAGTTCAGATTTTGTTTCAGCTGAGGATGATAGCATGTTGTAACCTATCTTGGCCGAATAGGCCCCATTTGGTGCAGCATCCCACCTTAATCTATCTTCCCCCATTCTAGCCCATATCCTTCGCCTTGCCAATTCCCTCTCAAATATGTCAGTTTCTTGACCTCCCAAGTTCAAGCATCTTGCCGATTTCCATCTCAGTAATCCATTCTCAGCAATTTCCGCAAAATCTATATAATCCCTAACTTTTGAACCCCATATTTGCTTAGTCAACTCCTTTATTCTTGATAGTTCTGGTATATTAGCTAATGGTGAGTGGCCTTCCCATGAGTCTTCCTAGAATAACGCCTCCTTACCATCCTTAACCTCCCAGGTAAGGAAATCTGATATAAGTTCTCTACAATTTTTGATAAAGTTCCAAATCCTAGACCCAGATGGAAGGATTTTTGTGGAAAGGAAATACTTCAGATCTGGAGCCAAGTATTTCTCTCTGACAATTTTTACCCATTTGAGATCAGGTCTAGAATGGATAAGCCAAGCAAGTTTTTCCCCCAAAGCTTTATTTTGCCTTAAGACATTTCTCAAACCAGTCCCATCATTCTCCCTCTTCTCACAAACCTTTTGCCAGTTTATGAGGGGGATTTTCTTTTGTTCTGAACTTCCTTTCCAAAAGAAGTCCTTCATTACCTCATTTAGATCTTTTCTCGCTCCACTAGGTAACTAGAGACAAGACATCATATAAATTGGGAGGGCCGAGATAACTGATTTCAACAAAGTTAACCTTCCTGCCCAAGAGAGCCATCTATTCTTCAATGAGGATATTTTATCTTTGCATCTAGTCACCATTGAGCTCCATGCACTGTTACTTTTGATACCTTTGTCCAGTGGGAGTCCTAGAAATTTGCAAGGCAGTTGCCCCATTTTGAAACCTAGAATTCTCAAAATTTGAACCTCACTAGGATAGTTTGAGTTGAAGAAAAAAATCTCTAATTTAGCCTTGCTTACTTCTTGCCCTGAAGCCCTGGAATAATCATCAAGCAATTTTTTGTACCTTTGTGCCTCCTTTGCCGATGCTTCACCAAACAGCATTGTATCATCCGCAAATTGCTAGTGTGTGATGTTAGGAAGACTACTAGTGACTTGCAGGCCTTGAATCCATCCGGACCGCCTTGCATTTTCAATCAATCTCCCTAATGCTTCGGCCATTATTATGAACAAGAATGGGGATAAAGGATCCCCCTGCCTCAACCCTCTTGAGGCTATGAAGTAACCTTCTGGGGAGCCATTTACCAATATTGAGTAGCGCGGGCAAGCCACCCAACCAAAAATCCAATCTAACCATTCCTTTTGAAAACCGAAAGCTTCCATAACCTTAAAGAGGAATCTCCAATTCACTCTATCATATGCTTTTTTGATGTCTAATTTCAACAACATGGCCGATTTGTTCAGTTTTTGAATTGAGTGTATAACTTCTTGGGCAATGATCACCCCATCTAGGATTGAGTGGTCAGGGAAAAAGCCTGTTTGTTCCTTCAAAATAATAGAGGGAAGGATTTTCTTCAGCCTGTTGGCAACAACTTTGGCCAGTATTTTGTAAATTGTATTGCATAGCGATATTGGGCGGAAGTCTTCCCAATAGTCTGGTTTCTCTTTTTTTGGAATAAGAGCTAGTAGAGTGTTGTTTGCTTCCTTTAGAACCCTTTTGTTCAACCTGGAATCTTCAATAGCTTCCCAAATTTCCTTTCCCAAAAAGTGCCAACATTTATGAAAAAAACCGGTCGGGAAACCATCAAGACCAGGAGCCTTTTCTGGCTGCATCCCAAAGATTGCCTCTTTCACTTCCTCTTCAAAGAATTTCGCATTCAATGCTCTCATTTGAGTTTGAGAAACCAATTTCGGTATGAATTGAAAGGAGGCATTCTAAACATGCCAGTTTGAACCTTCCCAATCATTGAGCAGATTTTGAAAATAATTTACCGTTGAGGCCTTGATATCCTCCAAATCCTCCAACACACTGCCATCCCCATCTTTCAAGCAAGAAATTCTATTGAATTCCCTTCTTGCTCTTGCGGAATTATGAATTTTTTTTGAATTTCTATCCCCTGATTTTAACCAGACTTCTCTGGATTTTTGCCTCCAAAAAAATTCTTCTTTGGACAGTAAATCATTAAGCTTGTTGTTTAATGCCTTTTCTTTCATGTAGCTAGCTTCATTCATCCCACATTTCATTATTTCATCTGCTAAGGATTCTAATTCTTCCTCGGTTTGCATTTTCTCTTCAAAAATGTTTTTAAAGCTAACTTTGTTCCAATGTTTTAAACGCTGCTTTAGATATTTTAACTTTGTAGTCACCTTGAATAAGCTTGAGCCCTCCATTGGGCATTCCTTCCACCATTGTTCAAGTAACTCCATCACTCTAGAATCCTTAAACCACATCATTTCAAATTTGAAGGGACATTTGATCGGTCCCTTCTCCCCGACTATGTGCAATTGAACTAGGAAATAATCAGAGCCAGTTCCAGAATTTATCTTGCTATCTAAAGAAAAGGGGAAAGAACTCAAATTTCCTTTAAAGAAAAAATGATCTAATTTTTCTGCAATACTACCAAACCCCTTCCTGTGATTCGTCCATGTGAAAGAACCATTGCTTATAGGGATTTCCAATAAAGAATTTCTCTCCACAAAGTTACAGAAATCCTTTTGGGACAGAAGAGATTTACCTAAACCCCCTTTCTTGTCTTCCATTCTAAGAATGGCATTAAAGTCCCCTCCTAAAATGTTGAAGTCCTGATGCAAGTCTTGCAAAATTCCATCCAATTCTTGCCATACTACTCTTTTCTGAACACACATCATGGGGCCATACACATTTATCAAATTGAAATGAAGGTTCGAGATTAAACTTCTTACCTTGCAAAGCATCCAATGGCGGCTCGTGTTCAAGACTTCTAAAAAGACAATCTGTGGTTTCCAAATAATCAGCAAACCTCCTGAAGCACCTTCCAATTCCGAGCCAGTCCATTTCCATGACTTCAATTTCCTACCAAAATTCTCCAACGCTGACCTGTCTAATTTTGTTTCTTGCAAAAGGCAAATTTCTGCTTGACTCACTTCAATGTGGCGCCTAATAAGGTTCCACTTGTTAGGGGCATGTAAGCCCCTAACATTCCATGTTAAGATTTTCATTGCTGTTCAGGAAGGGCTCCACCCTTCCCTACTTTTATCATAGAATCAATTTTTTGTTGGCCATTGGCTTCTCCATCCTATTTTCTCTTTTCTTGATTAGGGATTCTACCCCACTTTTTTTTCTCCCCATAGTCCGGAGTTAATTTGAAAATATCCCTTCTGTGAATTCCTAAGCGAGATCTAGCCTCCTGCAAATCCTCAATCAACTTTCGCTTTTTACCTGATTGTGGGCTTAACACCTCTAGCATGACTTGATCCTCAGACTCCCATGTTTCCTCTAACCCGTCTAAATTGAGACCATCCTCCAACAGACCTGATTTTGATTTAGCTGCCTCGGCTAATTCCACTAATTCCTCCCCAACTTCTATCAGAGAATCTAACTCCACATTCAGACAACTCTCCCCCATTATTTCTAGAGTCTCACAAATTTTATCTTCTAACTCCTCAATCTGCAACTCCCTCTCCTTTTGTTCTTCTTGAGACGCCTGAGTTCCTTCACTTGCACCCAATGAAGATGGGTTAGAAATCCCCTTTGATGTAACCCTCCCCTTGGGAGTCTGAATGTCATCATTCACTTTAGGGGAGTCCCGAACAATCTCATTCAGTGGCTGTTCGCCCACTCCCTTTGTAGAAATTAGGGTTTCAGAAAAGATTCGAGCAGACGTTCGGAGGTTCGCTGAGGGGGTCTCCAGCGAATACGATTTCCCTGCCTCTTTATTGTTTACTCTGCATCGCAGTGTACGCACCAGATTGTTGTGCATTAAAGAATCTCGTTCTAACTTTTGAACCTAGGTCCTGTAGTCCGTTATTAGTTCAATCTCACTCCAAATCATCCTTTCTACATTATTTTCCACATAGATACACATGTAGGTTTGATTCTTCTTTGCTATTTTCCTTTCTTCTGCACAGACAAAGGTGCCCAGATGATTTCCTATTTCCTTAAGAATGGAGGGAGCCCAATATTCCTAAGGGAGATTTGGTAAGCTGTACCAATCTTGCTGAATTCCAACACATGGGTCGTAGGATCAAAACCCACTGACCACTTCCTTAAATAGAAGCCGCAACCATCTAAAACCCAGACCCCGCGAACTATTTGGTCTCTAATGTTTCTATTAGGACAGACTACCAAAAAAAATTCATTTTGAAGCATTTTGAATTGCAGATCAGAGCCCCAGCGATCTTTCCACCATTTCTCTAAATATTCCCAATTGAGATTCTTTCCAAACCATTTACCAAACAAACCTAAATGTTCTAACCTCAAAACTTTAGCTTGCAGTTTCGAGGAACTGATGACTACTTTGGTTCTTCCGCTTTTTGCTTCTTTGGGCCAGGATGAGCCATGAGTTCCCTTAACGCCCTTTGATCTATCTTCCCAAACTTCCTCCCATTCCTTGGCCGAGGACTTTTTTCTTTGCCATTCCATTCCTCCCCTCCCGTTCCTGGCTTTAGTAATTTTTCTTGAATCTTGTCTCCCCGGACGCGAGAGATCATTTTTCCCCATTTTTGCTTCCTTCTGTTACCTAGGTCTACGGAATTCTTCATTTCTATACTACCCATGCTTGTTCCTTCCTCGTGCAAAACCATCAGCTTTGTTCTGGAAATGCCCGTGACCCGTGCTCTCAGGAAAGCGACTATTCTGTGGGCGGGCCCATCGATCTTTCCTCCAGACATGATCAAAATTCCCCAATCTGTTCACGTTGGGTCCCTCACTTCCTCTGCCCCCATTCCAAAACTTTTCTGACCGTTGTTTTTTGCCATGACCGTTGCAGAGCTCCATTTTTCCTCCTTATTGCACATATAAATGACTAATTTTAGTCACTTGACTATTAGTGGTTTATTTGTAGTCATTTATAACACCACCAAATTTAGTCATTGATTTGGTCATTGATTTAGTCATTGATTTAGTCGTTAATTTAGTCATTTATTTAGTCATGGTAGTGATTTGTTTAGTCATATATTAGGTCATTAATTTAGTCATATATTTAGTCATTAATTTAGTCATATATTTAGTCATTAATTTAGTCATTACTTTAGTCATTACTTTAGTCGTTAATTTAGTCATATATTTAGTAATTAATTTAGTCATATATTTAGTCATTACTTTAGTCATATATTTAGTCATATATTTATTCATTAATTTAGTCATTACTTTAGTCATATATTTAGTTATTAATTTAGTCATTACTTTAGTCATTAATTTAGTCATATATTTAGTCATTAATTTAGTCATATATTTAGTCATTAATTTAGTCATTTTTATTTACTAGTTTCCATTAATTGGTAGTAAATATAGTCATGAAATGAATAATTTATTAAATACCATAAATTTTATAATGCAAAACTAACATAATAGTAAACTTGAACTAAAACATAAAAACAAATAAAAATATTACATATACGAACAAGCTACAACATGCTAGAATTAAAAGATTGATTCAACATCATGATAAATAAAGACAATCTACAATAAAAAAAATTTAATGCAAATATATATATATATAAAGTTACAAGATGTCAAAGTTGTCTAAGAGTTTCCAACTCTTCCAAATACACCATGATAATTAAGATCTCTGAACAACACATTCAAAATACTATATAAAGCAGTGAGTCAAGATGTCTAACAACTAATACATGATAAACATGTTCAACTATGTCATTTTTTGCAAATATTTTAGTGGCCACCGTGTGAAGGTTCCCTCTTTCTCTTTCAGACGAACAACTCCATCTATTTTGTCTTTATAAACAAGGGGTATATTACTTGTGACCTTTAAAATGTTTACATTTACATATTTTGTTCCTTTCAAGTTGATTCCATGTACAATAGATAGGGAGTGAATCCGCCCAATGCCCACAACATCACCATCAAATGGATCCAACACCCTAACTTTATCCCCTTCTTTGATTTTATCAATACATTTCTACAAAAAAAAAAAAAAACAATAACACATTATATTACATAGGTAATGATTACTCTTGTTTGCATAATAAAACAACCATTACTTACTTAAATAGTACTTGCATGTGTGTGTTAAAATAATTACAAAAAGAAAATTTCAAAAATAATTGCAATGGTCAATCTAATTTACTAAAAAACCAACACTCATAGCAGTGCTTACAATGTTAGTATTAGCTTCATGCTAATCAGATACAAAAGCCACAAATATAAACACTACATTACCATGCACGCATACCAGACACATAAGGTTATGACAACACTATTACACATAAAAAAGGTAGCCAATGCACAAAAACAAAGAATGCAATATGAGAGCACTACTACTACTACTACAAGGTGAAGGTGAAATACATTGGGATGTACAAAAATAGTGGCATTAAAGCTCTGAAACATAACCCCATGCAGTCAACATAACCCTGTCAATAATGACAAATAAAAGAAGAACAAAGAACAAAATGTATCAAGGTAGCATGTGACAGCCATTAAGAGCAATCAGTGAGGAAACAATGCAGTCTTTCTCTGTGGCTTTCATAGCAGTAGTAAACGAGTAACAAATAGGGTTGGATGTAGAGGTCACATAAATAATAGAGAAAGATCATTTCACTATTAGAAAATAGTGTAAGAGTATGCAGAGTAAGGAATGATGTCCAATGAACAAGTAGTAGTAGCAGTGAGTTTCATGGCTATAGCAGTGAGTTTAGTGCAAGGGAAGTGAGTTTTATGGTTGTAACAATGAGTTTAATGGATCGAGCAGCAAATATCATTACTAAACAAAAAGAAGACATTAAGAGAAAGCGACAAGAATATCAAAAGAAACTTTTTTTAATAACAACCATAATGAAGAGTTAATAGCAGATCCATGAAGGAAAGAACAACAAGTATCATCCAATGAAAGAAGCAGCACACTAAGTTCAAGATGTTGACAAGGTCAATTACAATGCCCTAAAACACAGTCAAGCATCATAAAGTATTGAAGTGCCAACAATCCCCACTAAAAAGTGACAGTAGGTACAATGATTGTTCTATAGGTTACATTCAATGTTTTAGTTGTCTATTCACTATTTTATAAGCTTGTTCACTATTTGGGATTATAATAGTCATTAATACATGAAGGGTTTCAAAATCAAGGAAAAGTAACGTCTCATAGCACTCACCTCAAGTTTAGCACCACTAGTACTATCAATATCATGCACATACTCCTCGAATTCAGTATAATCACTGTCAACATTGTCCTGAAGTTGTGTAGCTTTGTCAAGAGCTCTATTGACAGGGTCTTTTCCTTTTTGTTCTACTTTCATATAATTTCCCTACATGTGGTTTAATCATCATGCAAAGTTAATATAAGTCAAGTAAAGAATGCAAAAGCTATAAATTTTTGTCCACAACAACTATTATATTACCTCAACTTCAACACAACTATGATTGAAATCAAGGCGTTCTTGTTTTCATGTTGCTTTGATAAAATTGCTCTACATGTAGTTTAAGCATCAAGCAAAAAACTATATCCAAATGAGGAGGAATTCATTTAAAAAATATTCAACAGAATCTTTTCAAGCATAAAATTCACAGTATATAGTCATATTTCATGAATATCCTAAGTTATACAAGACAAAGGGTAGCATGCTATAGGTCATTTTCATTGGGCCATAGTCATACACCCCCTTGATAGTAAGAAGCAGCTATAAAAACATACAAAGTAAGACAATTATGAAGATCTCAGCAAAGAAAAAACAAGAAAAAGAGTAAGACAATTAATAGTATTTCTATCACACCTCAAATCTAGCAAGGCAAGAAAAATGGAATTTTTCTTGACAAGTCACTAAAAAGCTAAAATAAATTATGTCAATTTCTAACTCACAAACCCCTCACCTTTTCAAACACCCATTATTCTCTACACAAACATATCACAAAATCTATTTAGGTCTCTTTGGACCAACAACATCAAAAGTGGACTTCAACATTGTCCTACTTGGCCAATTAGGCCTGTTTTGCAAAGCAACACCTCTTTAATCTTCCTCTCAAACCCAAAAACTCAATTGGGAACTCTTAACCAGGCAACAAAACCTCAAATTTCCCAACTCTTACATTGAGACAGCCTCCAAGTCTCATATTCATGAAACCCTCATTTTTAGTCATTCCAAGGGGGTTTTAATGAAAATCTAGTTTCCCAACCTTCCCACACTCCAAAAACTCCTCAAACACGTTTAATAAAGCCTGCAAAAACTTATTCTAACATCAGAAATTGTTGCCCCCAAGTTTCACAACCATTACCATACTCAAACCTCTCAATTTCACTCAAAAACCACACTTTTTCACCTTTAGGGCATCATGCTCAAAGCCTCAAACGACCTCCCTCACCCCTAAAACCACTTGGACACCTTATTCCTACTTGCTACCCACCCATTCCACCAAGTTACAATGATTACAATAGGTGGAATGGGTAAAAATCCATTTTTGTAGACTCACAAACCCTCAACTCTGTCTTTACAAACCCGTTTCAACAATTTGACTACAAAATGCACAAAACTCTTCAAGAATCCACCAAATCAGAAATAAATTGAAGTTAACTCACCCAGACACCTAATTCAATGCAAAATAGAACAAGGAAACCCTGTATAGGCAAGTACAGAAGCTTGGAACTGCAAATAATCAGAAATTTCTAAGAAAAGAACAAAATTTCAAGAGTTTTATTATTTCTTTATCCATAGTAGCAAAAATATTTTGGGGAAAAAATCGGCAAACCAAAAGTATAAGATTTTTTGAAAAAATCGAGAAAAAATCAAGAAAAAATCGGATTTAGAAAAAAAGTTAAAAAAATTTAGAACAAGAGATAAAAACTATTTTTTTTGAAATTGAAAGGCATTTCCATAGCCTAGAGATATAGAGAGCAAATACTATAAAGAGTTTAACTAATGAATTGTAAATTTTTTATTTTTTTAGTTTATATTCATATCTTTGATTACATTGCATTGCACATCTTTCAAACTCAAAGCATTACTTCACATTGCATAACTAATAACTAGATGTTGATAGATGAAAAAATTTCAATTAGAATATAGTTTTTACAAAGTCAACCTAAGTAGTTATGCAATTACTTCACATTGTATAACTAATAACTAGGAGCAGCTGCCAATTGCATTTGCTTGTCATGGAATTCTATGAGGCCACATTTCTTTGAGTCATTTTTTTCAAACAGTTCATTTCCTTGTCTATGCTACCACATTTCTTTGTGTCATTTTTTTCAAACAGTTCATTTCCTTGTCTATGCTACCACATTTTCCATACATGTCTACCAAAGCATTTTGTCAAACAGTTCACTACCTTGTTGCTATGGATAAAAGCCTAAAACAAGTGCTTTCGAACAAGCTATGGATGCTTGGAAAAAATCCATCAAAAGCATAATAGTAAGCATAGTTTGAGACTCCATAAATCTTTCCTTGTCCCTAAATAAAAATTAGTACTATCGGCCTAAAAATGCCTCATTGGTGAAACCCCCATTATAGCCTTGTCGATGGCCCAATGAAAGCATCTCATAACCTAGTATCGGTGTAACAATACCCTATTGGGTTGACTCCTAAGGTGCTCTCCCCGATAGACCGATAGAGTCAACAAAAGTAACCACATCGTTGTGACACATGAACATCGGTGGAACAAATGTTTGCATTCCCCCGATGACCCGATATAACCATGGATTATCAAGTGCATAATGTATATCAATGGAGTTAGGGTGCATCGGGGTGACATTATCTCATTTCCTACTAATAGACCTAAGGAAAGTTGTTCATTGGTGGAGAAGGTAGCTATTAGTGGAAGAAGAATCACAGTCTCACTGATACAATGATAATGATTATTACCTAGAACTAATGTGGCATCCCAAGGCATCATCAAGATATTTAAAATAAATGTTCTCCCTCAATTACAAGACTGAAACAGATGGTGAATTTATGGGCCAAAATTGAAGTAAATTACACCACAAGTTGATCACATAGTTGTTGCAATATCTAGAATATTTCTCTAAGGGAAGAAGAAGAAAGGAAAAGCTTGAAGTTCTTACACAACAAAAACCAATGGAGATGAGACTCAAGTAAGTACATCAATCCTAGCTGAGAAATTATATTTTTCAAAAGCTTAAGAATTCAAACAATGGAGGAGAGCGTAGAAAAACCCAAAGCTAAAAAATAGAAAACTAAAAAGAGACTCCTAAATCAAGACCTGATAGATCAATGCCCTGGGTCGGGGCCGAGACCCAAGAGAAGTTCTCAAACGAATCCTTCAGTGGATAGACTATGGGACAAACATAAGGTCTTGGGAGATATTTGGACACCACAACGCGGATATGAGCTCTTCATGTACCGTTATAGAAAAAAATTTAGGTTTCAACAAGTCTACAACCCGTGGAGGTTGAACTTGGGGAGACTCATGATGCCCAACGTGTTCATAAATGTAGAACTAGTTAAAGCTCTTGCTAGTAGATACGACCCCAAGATGAGAGCTATTCAATCACATAATTGGGTTGACATGCTTGTTATTTTTGAGGATCTAATTTCTAATGTGTTTTAGTTGGAGTGTCCTATGATCTTTCCATTCATGGTCAGAGACCTCTTGACAGAGTATCGCCATATGGATACCAGCTACAAAAGATGGAAGCTACCCTTGCATAGGCCCAAGAATGAAGGAGGTCAACTCAGAAGTTTTTCGAGTAACGAAAACCCTCCTTTTCATGAGGATTTGTTTAAGGAGTATTTTTGATACACTTATTATTCAATTGGTCAGGTTTTAGGGATAGAAGTTTCACCCCTCATGTCTATTGCCCCAATGGTCTTAGCTGCAGACATATAGAGCACAGACGCCAGGTCATTTAATTATGCTAGATACTTGGCCAATTCCCTAAATCAAGAGCTTGAAAAGATAAAAAACAACAGTGATTATATTCCATTCAAACACTATTCTCTATTTATGCATTTTCTTTTGCATGAGGGACATGTTACAGGGGTATGGAGTGAAGAATTAAGAATAAGGGATACAGATGCAAATGGAAATCTCAAACCTGTACAAATGTGGACTTCATTGTGGGATAGTCGATTTGACAGGTCTCGTTATCTTTATTTTGAAGGGTTTTTTGTGAAACCATTGATGAAGTTGTTGGGATATCTGCATGATCATAACTTATCCCTATAAGTACAAAAATTCCTAAGACCAAAGGAAAATGACCCAAGAAATAAAGTGAACCATAACTGGGGAGACTAGTGCGCTTTCCCAGATTGTACAGTGATTAGGGTCTATGGGTTTGAAGGAACTCCCCACTTGCTTCCACGAGTAGTTCCTGACATAATTTCTTATTTAGAAATTGTGAGGTAATTGGAAAAATTTGATGCCAAACACCTCAAAGGACACAACAAACAGTAAATTATGCCCAACACCTTATGTTTTGGAGACTTTACAGTGGTCACAAATGAGGGATATGAGGAAATTGATGCTAAATTAACATAGTACAACCTCCCTCAAGGAAATATAAGGGAAATATTTGATGCAAAAGGCTTTATCCACAAAGCAAGACTATCACAAGGGCTATCAGGGTATGAACATGTGTTCTTAGATGAAGATGTGATAAAAAACCATGATGAAGCTTCTACCACTGACAAAATGACTGCATACAACAAGATTATGCTCGCAGAAGAATGGAAAAGAAAAAATGTCCCATCTTATTCAAAGGAATTTGGTGACATACATGATCCTCTAACAAGAATTGAGAAACTCATTTCTCATGTGAATGAGTTGGTGAAGGATGTGCCCCTATTTTTTTTTGATGCACCTCATGCAACCTATCCAGGAGTATAGGCTGAAGACATAGAGCCTCTAGATTACATACCTTCATAGCCTACTCCTGAGGTGAGTTTCTCTGTAGATACTGATATAAGTGAAGAAGAGGAGAGTGATGAGGAGGGTGAACAAGTAAAAAAAATAAGTGCTCCTATAATTACACAGTATGAGCACCCTCAAGAGAAAAATGTTGTAAGATTTGAAGCATTAGATGAACTATCTGATGATGTTAGGGTCAAGGTTGGACAGGAGTTCATTTCTTATGGATATTTTGTTAAAACTTCTGAGTTTAGATCATTTTTTTATGAATATAAAGGTAGGAAAATGAGACAAAAGATGCAGGATATCACTCATGAATGAGAGGCTACTACTTTGGAAGAATTGAAAAAGGAAATAGATAAAGAGATGGAGTCTATCACTCCTGAGAGAGGGAGAGAGTTGCTTCTGCTAGGGTGGGACATTAGTTTTGCAATTGTATTTGATAGCTTCAAAAAAAGAGGGGATAAAATAGTGAATTTGATAGAGGAAGTAAGTGACAAGATGTATTCAGGATCTGGGTACAACCCAAATGAGGCCACCTTACTTATTTGGTCACTGTACCCCCATGACAAAAGACCAGTTGTGATTGATAATCCAAACCAAATGTTTAGACACCTCTTGATCCAAAGAGTAGGGGATACCAATCCCATGGAGACAACAGAATTGAATGTCAATGTGGTGAAATTCACTAAAGAAGAGATTAATAATCTGGTTAAAGAAAATGATACGTTGAAGAAGGAACAAGCACATTAAAGAGAAAAATCATCTTCATCTTCCACATCAGAGTTGTATTCCCCATGGCTTGAAAAGGATAAGAGAGTATTGGATGCATTGGTTGATAAACCTTATTGGAAGAATTGCCACTTGAAATCTCAGTAGAGATGTAAAGAACTGGAGAAAGAAGTGAAAACCATCAAGTATAATACTACATTTGAAATGATCAAGGAGAGATTCAATAAAATGATGAAATGTGTTGATGAATATTGGAAATAATTCAAGCAGGTATACTCAACAATAGTGGAGAATGAATGACTATAGGGGAGAATAATTGAAAAGAGAGAGAAGCTCCAAGACAAGAAAATCCTGAAAGGACAAATAATGCAGACACATAACAAATTGGTAGAAACACACAAGGGATATCATAACAGGCTCATTGAAGATCTCAACTGCTTCAATTCGACTCTGGCACTTCATGATGATATGAGGAATCCTCAAGAGTATGATGATTGGAATGAATAGTTTGATGTGCTTCTAACTGTTGCATTACAAGAAATCAATGATGAGGATATGGTTTTACAAAATACTCACAAGCAGCTCGAAAAGATGATGTATATGGAATATGATATGAGAGAGGTGAACTCCAATATGGACACTTATACTGAACAAGAGTACATCCATCACCTCTCTGCATTTAATCTATTTCTTAATCAAACTATAGATATACCAGACACAACGGGACAACCATCAGAATGAAAGGAGTCAGCTGACAACATGAATGAGCACCCTATCATAAAGTATAAGCTTTGAATAGATCTTAGGTGTTCACTGGATTTTGCTTGGAGATTAACAGATTGGTGCATTCACTTGTGGCATAATTTTGGTTTTAATTATGTTTAGTTATCAAACGACATGAATTTTTGTAACAGGTTTGTACATTGTTGCCCCTCATATATATAAGAGAGACCAAGACCTGAAGAAGATATCATCACATCATTTTCCATTTAGGGTAGGCATTAGTAAGAAGATAGATTGCACCAATTCACCCATCCATCTCACATCAGAAACTATTGTTATAATGTATATTATTCGAAGATAATTATAATGGAGAAGGTTATGCATAATTGTTGATTTTCTTTCAAGTGTTCAACTGTTGTGTGGATTTATATGCTTATATGTTACCTGGTTGTCTCTAAAGTGGTTGTTTATGTTATTCAAATTAAGTGTGTGAAAATACATTTAATCTGTCAATACACATTTGTTGTAGTTGTGTGATGTTGTTGACTAGTTTCTATATGCAGAAAGAATTAATTTCCTTTTAAGAAATCAAATTTGATAGGTTCCTATTTGGATTAAATTCCTTTTGAATAGGTTGTCTTAATTGGTTTCTCTCCACGTTCGAATTAAATCCTTTCACAACTTCATAGTAGCATAAGGGGGATATCACTAGGATCACTAAGAAGAGTCCAAATAACTGACATACTTGCACATTTGCACAAGGTGTAAACATTCAAAGTGCCCAACTATTCGAGTTAAGCTAAAGAGTAAATCTACCCATCTTACATAAGCCTATCTCCTAAATCATCATTCACTCCTCCACTCCATCCACCTAATAGAAGTAGGCACTGGTCATCCTTAGGATAATATATACAACTTACAACTCACAATCTTAAATTCTCAATTACCTTCAATAGAAGATAGCCATTAAAATTTTGCATCTGCTTCATCTTTGCATGCCATAGTAAGTAGATTGCTTAATATAGGAACATTATCTAGAAGTAAATCTACCTAATTGTTCAAGTATACCCGCCTAGGTCTGGCAGAGCCTGAAGAGCAGAAGGTAATCAGTCTTGTTTACCTTGTTTGTGGGCCAAAGGTGTATTAAGGGATTGGCACCCCCTTATGGTTTAAAAACCTACACTTCTAAGACCTAATAGATCATTCATTGATCTCATAGTTATTTTTTCATAAAACTCACAATCACGACATTTAGGATAGTCACAATGGATTTCAATGAAACAAAAGGAAAAATTTCATAGATTCGCTATTCTATATATGATCATAATACTTTGTCTGGAGATCATGAGAGTAATTTTATAAAGGCATGTTGTGGAAAATATTTATGAAATTTGCAGAAATCTTTAGAATACAATATAAAGATGATATAGTTGAGAATCAAAATATTGAGGGATAGCCTCTTACCTAATCTGAACTCGTGGAATTATGGTCATTCCATGCAGAAACTATAGGCTTAACAGAGGTAGCCAACTGTGAAACTTAGAGGCAACCAACTGTGAAACTTTCTCAGTGAGACAGTGTAAGCAACTCATTATATGTTGGTGCTCTTCATTTGAGTTGACATAATTTGGAGAGGCTCTTACTGGGTGTTCAATAGATGGCTGTGAAATATTTTTTGACAAACTAGATTTCCTCTTCATACTAGTATTAGATTTAGTACAATCTAGTGCTGCCATATAATTGACATCTTCTACACCCGCTTCTCTATTATTGTTTTCCACCTAAAATACAATGTCAATTTCAACATATAGTCAGTTCAATAAAAAATTGAAATAAATAACACAATGTAAATTGAACCAAAAATACATACACTTACTCCACATTTGTCCATTTTGGCCTGCAACCTGCCTCGGCCAAATGTATATTCAGTCCTCACATTATCTCTTGCTCTCTTTCCTTTATTACTCTTTGTCAAATATTCTTCGAAACATATACTTTCTTTCAATGCCTCCCACTATTTGGGAGATAGAGTGGAGTCTAATATCTTTTCCCTCCATAATTTTTTTTCTGCAATTGTATCTAAAACTATTCATCAGAAGTCTCATCTTGTGCTTGTAATATTTTCTAGAGATTTTTCCACCAACAGTGTCAAAGGCATTTTCCATTTTTTTATAACATATTCCACATTTTGTGGATCTTGGTCTGCAAAATTTGATTTGAAAATATCCAAATGGGCCCTACATCTTACACCTAACTCAAAGGCCCACCTTGCATCATTTTTCCCAATGGGTTCACCATCTCTTGATACCTCAACCAAGAATGGATTCTTCCCTTCTAATATTCTTTATTTTGCATTCCTCTCTATAGATCTGTATAAATCTTGAGTCAATCTTTGTCTTTTAACATAAGCAGGCACATCTTCTGTTGAACCACTACAAATATTTCTAGCTGATCCACTAATTCCATCAAAATTTGTAGATGTGATAGGTGTACTCTCAGACACATTAGATGCAAGCAAACTCTCTTCATGACTTTCATTAACCAGAACTTCATGCTCCTTGGCCACATCATGTGTGGAATGAGTAGGTATATCAGTACTAGTCTCTACAGATTTCACTTCATCACAACTATTTTTTTCACCAACTACATTTGTTGAATCACAAAAGCATTGGCTTCTACGAGCTGGCAGCACTATATTTTTACTTTCATTTTGCTTTTTCTATGCATTTTCTCTGCACTCTTTTTCTTGCTTGTAAAAAAAAAAAACATCATATCATGTCTTATATACATAAAGCTCTTTCCTATAAAATTTCATTAAATAGTATTAAAAAAATAATATACTACTTAGTGGATTTACAACTTGCCTGTTTTTCAAACCAAGATGCAATAAATATTGATTATTCTTGGCCACATGTTCTTCATGAAAGGGCTCATAATTTGTCACAAGAATTTCAGCATTGTGATCACTATCATCTAATTTGCACCTTAAATTATTTTTCTTCATATCTTGACGTCCAAAAAAACAATAATGTATAAATTAGTAACTTGATACAGAGATAATTAACCGTAATAGAAATTGCATGAATACAAGTTTATGAGGTCTCAGTTTTAATGAACAGTCATTAAAACATGTATGAAGTCTAAAGCACTACAAACAACAACAATCATTAGATGTTGTGGCTATTTCAGTAAATGGCTATTAAATAATGGTGCCCTACAGAAATGCCAATTGCATAAAAAACTTAGCAATGTATTTGAATCAATCCATCAAATCTTTAGCAATAATTTTTTCATTCATGGTTCAATAAAAAAAATTGTATTACTAAATTTTAATTGGACATGAACTTGTAGCATGGAAACCATTTTGTACAACTAAACCAATGCTTTGCTTAGACGATAGCACCATCACTAAGAAATGTCTATGGCATTTGGTGATTCTTACTTCTATTGTTCTATTACATAATAATTTGTTCATAACATCCACATGCATTCATAAAGGGGTAGATTTCATGAAAAAGAATAGATATGTTGGAGTGGACAGTGAGTTACAAGCAAGGAACGCAATGATTTGAGGACTAAGTAGTCAAACAGCAGTGAACTTCAAGATATATGCAAAATAGTGAAGAATATTTGATTAAAGAAAAAAAAAAGCAATGACCTTACAATATATAAAGATACCTATGAGACAATGATTTCTAGTGCATAAAGTCAGAAGCACAAATGTCGATAACAGTGATATCACTATTAAAAAGAATGTGAAGAAAAAAAAGGATGTGAGCAACATGTAATGCCAAAATAGTGGGTATATAATGAGGAAATGCTTCTATTGCAATGGGGAATCACTGTATTGATGCCTTGAGCATTGAAAAAAAATAGTGATCAATCATCAAGGATTGTATACTACTGCTATAAATAGTGAAAGAATAGAGAACAAAAGACCATATCAGTGAGGAAATGAGTGCCACAGTGGGTGAAAGATCCAAGAAATGAAGACAACAATGAGAAATACTTTCATGGCAGTGAGCAATCAATTCCAAAGCATTTCACAAGGCAATGGTATACAATAATATTACATAATAGGGCTAAAGAGCTAAAGATAATGCCATATGTAGGGAAGACAATGCTATTTTAGTAAAAAAGTGTAAAAGAAAACATAGAAACAATGTTTAACAATGCTTCAATGATGGCTTTTATAAAGGATGCTAGAACAATGACAGTGATAAAGAACATATATAAAAGCAGTAAATAGTTCAGAGGAGCTATGAAGAAAAGATCATTGTCAATGTAAAGCAATGATGGTATACATATTCATATTCATATTGCATCCTCGTTTATGTATGAACACATATTCATATTACATTCATATATGAAAACATATTCATATTGCATCCTCATTTTTATATGAAAAAATATTCATATTGCATTCATATAGCAAATTTGTTCAACATTAAATTAGCTTTGAAACAGGTATTAGTCTAAAGGTTTGTGTCCTTAAAACATAAAACAATCTTAAAACAACATAAAAGTCTTACATAAAAGGTCATAAAATGGGGCTCATCAATAATCATCTGCATTTCTAGCAAGATCAGAATCCTGATCACTCATGGCTGCATCTACTTGATTTTCTTCCTCATCCTCATTTGTGACATGCAATACATTATCTCTCCCAATTTCTTCATCGGTAATCAAAATCTCTTCTTCAAACAGTCCCTCATTGTTTTCATCCACTTCTTTGAATGTTTCTTGTAAATTAACATATTGTCCATGAAGCATTACATCAACAACTTCCATGAATTTTTTTCTTGAACGAGACTCTGTTTGAATGAAATATGACCAATCTGGGCTTCTTACATCATCAATTAGAAATGATTGGTTAATTTGAAGAGGGGAAACATACAACTCATCTATCTCTAATAAAAAATTTTGTGTATTTGCACGTACAAATCCATACTCATCAAATTGTATTGCGGATGGTCGGATCAACTTACATTTTAATAATATAGGACTATTTTCACCAAAATCCACTTGAATAATTTCTTGGATGAATCCAACATAAAATTTCTTCTCAATTTCATGAGGAAATTCAGCACTAACAATACAATCACAATTTGTCTTTCCTGTCTTTTTCTTCCACTCTCAAATGACTACCATAGACCCACATTCCACCAAAATGCATAGCCCATAAATCTGGAGGTCATGAAAGCTCATTTTCCTCTGTTGTTATATCTTGACCTTCTTCTTTTGCATCACTGATTGCATTAGCAATCCATTCTTCAAATTTTGGAAAAGAATCACCTCTAATCAAATCATGACGTCTGCGCTTTTGAGGTCAATGTTGCATCCAAGTTTGACTCTCTTCTTCATATTTTCTACATAGAATAATGATGTACAAATAGTAAGATTAATAATATAAATGTGTAAAAGCAATTGAGTAAATAAATTATTGTGTATTTTTTTTACCTATGCCACTTATCGAATGAAGATGTGTTTTGAAGAATAAAGGCATGTATTGCACTTCTTTATTGATATGATAGCTTGAAGTGACATTCATTTCCTTCTAATACTTCACTAGCAACTCTCTCATCTTCGTCATTATCCCATACACATTGATTAACATTTTTAAAATCCTTCACGTATTCTATGCAAAATCCCATGGCCTCTTGCATTGAACATCTCTTAGACATGTTTCCTTCTGGTTTTTCCCTAGTACGGACAATTTTTTTCAAAACCTTCATATATCATTCTATAGGATACATCCATCTCATTCTTACTGGGCCACAATGCTCTAGTTCATATTCTAGATGTATCAAAAGATGCATAGAAATGTTAAAGATTGCTAGTGGAAATTCTCGTTCCAATAGACAAAGGACTTCAACAACCTCCTCCCTCAAACTATCAAAGTTTGAAGGATCTAATACATGTAAACTCATTCTCTTTAATATTAGGCCCAACCTTATAATTGTCAATCTTGGCCCCTTTTCCAAACTTGATATATTTACCACAATAGGTAAAATATTCTCGATTATGACATGATAGTCATTGGTCTTGAGGCCTCTTAAGCTATTAATGTCAGTTTGGCTTCTAGTGCTGCTACTTACATATCTAGTGGGAAAGCGAGTCTAAGAAATCAACTGTAAGAATTGTGCATGTTGTTCCTTTGTCCAGACATAAGGAGCACTAGGTTTTCTCTATTTTTCATTATCATATTTTTAAACCCAAATATTTTGACGAATCTTTATTTCTCAAAAGTCTTCAAGTGATGAAATAGTATCAAAAGCACCAAAAATATTTTCTATAATAGCATAAGCTATATTTTTCTCAATATGCATAAAGTCAACAATATGCTTAATGGCTATATCCTTAAAGTATGGAAACTTATACAATGTGCAAAACTGTTTTACACCGCTTTCATTACATGGATCATATCTACTACCAGTAATCCCATCATTTTCAATAAATGATATTCTTTTTTTTCCATTCTCAACAATGTAACCACCTACTATTAGCAATGGTGCTTCACAATTCTCTTCTTGACCATTGAAACGTGTTTTTTGTCAACGATATGGATGATCCATTTTAAGGTAAGCACAATGTCCACAATAAATACACTTACACAAACTTCTTGAGTGCCTCACAAAATCCTTAAAGTTGCAAGAAGGACATCCATGGTATCCATGAACAAAGAGACCAGACAATGTGCCATATGCAGGATGATCATGAATCGTAAACAATAAGGAAGCTCTTAAAGTGAATTTGATTGAATTACCGTCCCTTAAATATTGAATTTCTTCAATTCCTTTCCACAATTCCATTATCTCATCATATAATGGCTCTAGATAAGCATCTATTGTATCTAAAGTCACACTTTTATTTCCTAGTATAATCAATGATAACATTAAGAAAAATGGTTTAGTTGCTAACCATGGAGGCAAGTTATAATTTATTAGAAACACTGGCCAAGTTGACCATTTAGTACTTTGATTTGAGAATGGGTTCACCCCATCTAGAGCCAAACCCAACCTTATATTATGAGGATCTTGAGAAAAATTAGGCCATCTGTTATCCAATTCCATCCATGTCTTAGAATTAGGCACATGTCGTTGTTTTCCATTAGTGCTCTTATTTTGGGCATGCCACTGCATAAGTTCAGCAATGTCTTTGCACCTATACATTTGGAGTAATCATGGGATTATCAAAAAGTGGTGAAGAACCTTTCTAGGAACCATAACTGATTTTAACCCTTGTCTATACCTTGGTTCATGACATTTCAAACATTCACTCTCATTTGCAAGACTTTTGCAAAATAATACACAACCATTCACACATGTGTGGATGTTTTCATACCCCAAGCCGAGCTTACTGATTTTATTTTTACATTGACTTCATTTTGTTGGAAATGTGGAGTTGGTAACAATGAACTTAATAATGCCAATAACTAATCTACACTCTCATTTGTCCAACCATGCACCACTTGCAAGTTAAGAATTTGAAGGATTGTTGTCAAATGACTTAACTTGCAATTAGCATACACAGGCTTTAAAGCATTGTCCATTGACTTGGCCCAATCATCGTTTAAACCCTCATTCAACATTCTATCAACTTCAAACCCTTCATCAAACATTTCTACCTCTTCATCTATGTTTGGTGCCACTTCATCTATGTTTGTTTCCTCTTCATCTCTCACAATCTTCCATTCTATCATATCTTCATAGTAATTGTAAGCCCAAGGGCTTATACCACTATGTCCATCTCTTATCATATGTCGATAAATCATATTTCTTTTTTTCACCTTTCCACCAAGACAATTTTTACATGGACATGGATATTTGTTAATGTCCCTCTCATTAGCTACTCTCTCATCATATGCATGATATTGATCCATAGTCAACCTTTGACGCTGATCCATATGTAATATTGTGCATTCCTGTATTAATTTAGTTTTTGATTTAAAGAAAAAAAACATAAATCTGAAAACAGAGATGCCAAAACATTGTTGAAAGTAGTCACTTTTAGTACAGACCATAACAAAAAGAAGAGGATATAATGATTCATTATTCTAAGATCTATCTTACATTCATTTGAAGTTTACCTACTGAGAATCAAATATTCTTGTGTTTCCTATCAGCTTACTTTTGGAAATGAGGGTCTCGAATTACCTTTGAATTCGCTACAAAGGGCCTCGCTGACTACAAATTTGTTGCAGCAAACTCTGAATTCCTTGCCCTCCTTTTCAAAAGTCTCCAAGTCCTATCCAAACAAGATTTATCGGCCATGTAAGTGCTTCATTACCTATCCATGAGAATAACAAATGTCAACAATAATCCAATTTCATTCCCATTCCAACAATTATACATTTTACAAGTTGTTTGACTTATAAATATAGACAAGTTATGTAAACCACTAGATAAATAGCATTTAAAGGTTTGTCATCTCTAACTTATAATCTGTTTTTGAGTTCAGCTAATACAACTATTTTTTTTGGTTTGTTTTCATGGTTGTTACTCATGTACCTTGTAATTTCATATCCCTTTAAGCTGCTTTTTGTATTTCTTTCTTCTACATTGGCTATGTTATGAAAGTAAAACTTGAAAGTACCCCTGCTGATAAGATTTGAGTCTTTAGTTGTTTACTTGTTTTTGTGATATTTGACTTTTGAGTCTTAAAATCAAAACAAACATGTATGAAGGTTGAGTTGCATCTTAGGATCAGGTGTTCTCATGTGAAATTTTTTCTCATTGATTCTTTAGTTGTTTCAGTTATATTTGAGTCTTAAAATCAAAATAAAAAAAATGAAGGTTGAGATGTGTTTTAGTATAGTTATGGAAGAAGATTTAATTAATGTTTTGAGCCACTCTTTTGACACAACATCAAGACGAGTGATGGATAAGGATAGAAAACATGAGCTCTTTAAATTCATGTACATTAAGAAGTGGGAAAGTCCAAACCAATTAAGATCAAGTCAGAAATACAAATTATGAATTAAATATTAAATAATTTTTTAAATATTTTCTCACCATGACTGGTTACATTTATAAAGTGCCTATTAACAAAAAAAAGGTTATTGGATTATGAGTAAAAAAATATCCAAGTAAAAATTGAAGTTTATGGCATGTCCAGGATATAATCTTAGGTGATTTGTGAGTTTGGAATTTCGAGGCAGAAAACGAATTGTAAAAATTTAAAAATCATAACTTTAAGTGTGAATTAAGTCAAAAGGTTCTAGGTTTACCACAACGCTAAGGCTGGGTACTTTGTTTCTATAAGATAATTGGAGTACCCAAACTTTTTATAATTGTGCTTCTGACTTTCAACTTAGTTTTTATTTGATTTTGTTGAAAACATCAAAGACAGAGATTAGTTTTTGAAGAAGTAAAACTAGATCAGAAATAAGGATGAAAGCTTGGGAAAAGACAAATGATTGAATGCTCTATAGATTGGTGCAAACAAATGGGTTTTGCAAGGTAACCTTACCAAATTTGAACATTTATGAGACTTAGACATTGTAGTTTTTGTCTCTTATTGTGTTGTTCATTTATCAATTTGTATGTGCTTTGAGTTCTCGATCATATACGATGTTTTATTATTTAAGGGATTTACCCTTTTGATTGTTTGATCTGAGTTTGACATTTAATGATACAAACCACACTAGAAGTTCAATTATGTTGAATGAATTTGCAAGCCTATGCGGAGTTGTTCAAGGTAATCCTTGATGACCTTTGTTTATCATTTTTTTGCCCAATCTAGTTCGATATTAGCCTTATTTTCTTACTTCTCTATTTCATGAGGGTTCATTGACATGGTCATCCAAAAAACATATCTTAAATTAGTTGATTGGTTGAGTGGCTAAAACTCCACATTTGATAATTGATTAGACCTATCTTTGTTTCTTAAGGATTTGAGCTTGTTTTCATAATTCCGATATTGACAAATGGAAAGCAAATGACAGATGCATTTGAATTCCTACTCATAACTTTGTATTAGTTGGTTGGGAGGCTTTAATAAGCTACTGCATTGGAATATTTCTATAACAATAGAAGGAGCAACAACGGAGAATTGATTTCAAATGCTTGATATTGTCTTTGTGAATTGCGGCAATGTGAGGAAAGCTGGGTGATAATATATAAGTCTAGATGTTTATCTAGATTGATGTGGATCTTGAAAATTCTAGATACTTAAAGCAAAAACATGATTGAGCCTTGAAAGTGGATTGATCCACAAATAACACTATGGTGAGTGCTAGAATGTAATATTCATTATGGGTCATGAATGAGTGGAGGTGATACAAAATATTTAAATATACCATTAATAGTCATATGTTGTTAATCAATTAATGTAAATGTGACATAAGGATTTATTATATATAAGTGAGTTGAAGGCTAAGGGTCATTTGTACTTTATTTAGAGAATCAGAAGGATTGTCAAATTTGAAAAGTCATTTCATCATGTCAATTATCCTTCATGGGTTAATTGAAGAGTCTTTCATTTATCTCAAGCACTCTTGTTTTAAAAACTTTATCATTTATGGTTGATTTTTGTTTGATTGTATTTAGTATAAATTATTTTGTCTGATTGTCAAAGAGGACAAACTTAACATAGCCATACACTCATAATTGATTTTGGATCACAAGTGTTTGTGTTCAAAATCATCTCTTAGAAGTACATGATATATATCTTCTACAAGTATTTCAGCACGCTACAAGTATTTTTTGACAAGCTTATCTCTAGGTTCACCTAACTTAGAATTGCATGCCAGATGCTACTATGTTTTTTCCTTGGTGAGATAGTTGTGTTCCTTTTTGTTCATAAGGAACATCTTTGTAATTAATGTGGGTTTGTCTCTTTTGATGTGCATCCATTTTAGGCCTATAGTCAAATGGATTCCAGAGAGGTTGTGTTTGGTGGAGGCTCATCAGGTAATATTTTGGAGTAATTATTTAATTGGAAAATATATCCTTATTTTTTATAATTTTATTCTATTTGGTAGATTGGCTCTAGGGATAAGGATTTTAAATGTTTACACAACTCTATGAAGAAGTCATGCTTTCTTTATAAGAGTATCTCCAAAATTTACTTCCAAATTAACATGAGAAATCCCCTTAAAACTGTGGTTATAGGAGGGTGTGGGAGGTGTGTGCAATGAATGTGATGTATATGTTGTTGAGAAAAAAACTAAGTTGGTTCCTGCAAAAGTACTTTGGACAATTCGACTGACTAGATATGCATGCATTAGTAGTTTCAAGTGTAGTAGGGCCTATTCAATCATGGGAAATGTTAGGAGATTCATTTGTCTCTCTAACAAAGAGTTTTTTCAACCATTGAAAATTTACAAGTAGCTTGAAATGGTATCTTCATTATTGAAGAATTTACATTCGTCTTGTCATAATTCTTTGGCAGAACTGTAGTAACATGGGGATATTGTAAAGAATATTATAAATTAAAGGATTAACATTGATATGGTCAAGCTAGGTAATGAACACCATATATATGTGGTATTTTTCTTCTTGGAGACAACAAGCTTTATTCAGTTATACATTATTGATTCTTATTCTCTCTTATTTTTTGTATGATCTATGCATGTTATTTTTCATTGTGCTAGTGAGGATGGCCCATGCTTGTTTTTTCATCAAAATATATGAACAACTTCCATGGTTTAACTACATCTCACTATCCTTTCCATGATGAGAAGGTAGAGGTAGATTTCAACAAGAGCCTCCTTTGTTTGAATTGGCATCAAACAATACCTTCAACCTCAACTTATGTCATTACATATAATGACATTTCCCCAATTTTTTGTATTGTTTAATCACACAATAAGGGGCCTTTAGAGCCCAACGGTACCTACCCAATCCACATATACCTTTGGGGGCGGGTGCATGGAGATGGGTAGCCAATTTGTGGCTTGGTGTGTTGAGCCCATAATGTGTGTGCGTTATAACGCACTCACGTTATAACATGTTAAAAGCAAACAAATTGTAAACTAATTCATTCTTCATTTCGACTGTGCTTTTTGTTGTGCCCGTGGCCAAAACTCCCATTTTTTGCGCTCACGTTCTAGGAGGTATTGTGCAAAAAATTTCACCAACAGTTGCTATTTCTTTGCAAGGATGGTGCCACGATGACGAGGAGGTGTGAGAGGTAAGGATTGTTTGCTTTTTGTTTTGAATTTGTTAGTTTTAGGTTGAATTTGTTAGTTTTAGGTTGTATTTGATATTTTTTTTTTTGAATTTTTAAGAGATGCAAATGAACCTGCAAACCTTCAAAATCCTCAACAAGAAGAGTAACCAAATCCTCAACAACAACCTCCTCCACCAATTACTCAACACCCTCCTGGCACTCAACAAAATTTAATGAGTGAAATTGAGAACAACAAAAAACAAATTGAGGATTTAATTAGTAGGTTGAGTGATCCAAACGGTTTAACTACAGAAAGAATGACCCTAACAATTTCATTGAAATATATGTTAAAAAATGTAGATTCAATTAGCAAACAAATAATTGGATGGCAAGATAGGAGTCAAGCGGCTCGAGCTTATTATGCAGATAAACTATCATATAAAGATGTAAAGGATTTAAAAATTACAAAAGGTGATTTGTGCTCATTATTCACTGACCCATGCACAAACCAAAATCTTACCCTCAATGCAAAGAGGTTTCCTATTCATTGGTGCCACCACCAACAGATTAGGAACTATTTTTATGATAGGTGGTACATGGTCTTTGATTACCCATCGTGCAACAATTGTGAAGTCCCGCAGTATTTTATTAGGAAACTATACAATGAGTTCATATTGAAAAAAATCCCAAATTATTTTGATATGAGGGACTTCCAGGAGAGAGGTGGGGGGTTGACTTAGGATAGACCCGATGCACAGTAGGATCCTACATGGCAAGGGAGATGAGCTCTCACTAGGCCGCCTCGTGAGCACATTGTTATTCCTTCCATCACAAAGGAGAGTGCCGACGTAGAGACATTGCAGGTGATCAACACTTTGACCCAGAGTGTCATCCATCATACTAGCCCTATTCTACAACGCCATCCAGGGGAGTCTTCGAGTGGTGACCTTTGAACCCATGTGTGTCAATCTTGTTAGGAAACTTGTTCATATGACCCCACCGACACTCAGGAGGCTGCCACGCAAGATCCATATGCAGCTATGGAGATGGAGAGGGCAGCTGACATTTTGCATGAGGTGTATGGCATTGCTAGCCAGGTAAAAGTTAGCATGGTCATTGAATTTACTTTATTAAATTTCAATTTTGAAATGCAAGATTAACAAATTTAGTTTTATGATTTTAACAAAATTTCAGGGTCACACTGTTGAGACTTGATACACTATCCCTACACCTACTTATTTCTACAGTACACCTATCGGTGGGGTATGTAACTAGTAAAAAATTATAAATTTATTACATGTTAATAGAATTGTTTTATGAATGGTATTTTAATATGTGATTTTGGATGTTGAATAGGCTAATATTGGAGGTTTCCAGGGAATACCTCCCAGTGCTAGTAGATTTACTCAAACCTACACGCAGGTAATAGAATAAAGAGTTTAACTAATGAATTGTACTTAATAGATTTGTGTATTTTATATTCATATCGTTGATTACGTTGCATTGTACATCATTCAAACTCAAAGCATTACTTCACATTCCATAACTAATAACTAGATGTTGATAGATGACAAAATTTCAACTACAATATAGTTGTTTAGAAAGTCAACATAAGCAGTTACGCAATTACTTCACATAGCATAACTAATAAGTCTAGGAGTAGCTTCCAATTGAATTTGCTTGTCATGGCATTCCATGAGACCACTTTTTACTGCTTGGCATCTTTTCAAATAGTTCACTGTTTACTTTTTTCTTGTTATGCAGGCATGTTCTTGCAAAGGTGCACCTGCACGAAAAACTATGGATGCTTGAAAAAAATCTATCAAAGCATAATAGTAAGCAATAGCATAGACAAGGCAGTTAGTAGTTTCAAAAAATGCCTCGAAGAAACTTGGTCTCATGGTGATGGAATTCCATTCCATCACCATGAGACTTCATTTCTTTGAGGCATTTCTTCAAACAACTCACCACCTTTTCTATGATACCACATTTTCTATACATGTGTACCAAAGCATTTTATCAAACTACTCACTTCCTTGCTGCTATGGCTAAAATCCTAAAATAGTTGCTTTCCAACAAACTATGGATGCTTGGAAAAATATCTATCAAAGCATAATAGTAAGCAATAATACCATAGAGAAGGCAATGAACTTTTTGAAAAAATGTCTGAAAGAAATGCAATCTTATGGTGATGGAATTCCATGACATACATTTGATTGTAATGGCATTCCATCACCATGAGACCCCATTTCTTTGAGGCATTTTTTCAAAAAGTTCACTACCTTCTCTATGCCACCACAGTTATCATACATGTCTATGAAAGCATTTGATAAAATGGTTCACCGGCTTGCTAATATGGGTAAAAGCCTAAAAACATGTCCTTTCAAACAAGATATGGATAGGCAAAATAGTAAGCATGATAATCAGAAATATATAGTTTAATAAGTACTCAAAATTTTGTTCATTATATCATACATTATAAGTCATGACGTGGATCGCTATTGTATTTTTTGTGATTGAATAATTTGTTGTTTTATTTTTAGATTTTGCAAGCTAAAACACCTCTGAATGTGATGAGGGCAATGGAGATCAATGTTTCATCTGATATACAATCCTTGATGGCTCTGACAAGGGAGGTATGAGGAAAATTAGTAAATTTCAATTTACATTCGTTGTTATAGATGTTAGTTAGTGAAAAATCAAACCATTATTGATTCATAGTTTAATTTCTATTTGGATGGTTTATACAGGGCTTGAGCATGCCTCAACATGGGCGTGTGAATATTTCCCTCATGGAGAGTGATCATGAGAGGACGGTAAGTGATTATTTTGTTAAATATATCATTTTTTATAATGTAATTTCTATATATTAATGTCTTTACTTCTTATTGTAACAGTTAAAACTTCACCATGAACTAAACATTAGGAGGAGCAACAGGAGCACTCCTCAAGTGTAGCACAAATGAGTGACAGACCTATCACCATCCAATCAACAAGCAAAGGGAAAGAATTTATTTCCAGAGCATGGAGAGCAATGACTTTTGATTCTAGAGCCCTTTGTTGTATGCCTACATGGCAATTTTGTACATATTTTGTATTGGATATATTTGACATTGTATGCCTATATGGAATTCTCGTAAGCCTATATGGCTATTTTGTACCTATATTTCATACTTATATTGACATATATTGATGTTTTCCTACATGGCTATTTGGTTAATACAAATCTTTTTTATAGATGGTGTCCATATTTGCATTCTAAATTGATGGTTCAATAGATATGAGTTACGTGTATTCAAGTGTATACTTTGTGACCTACATGTGTTCTAATGTATACTTTGTGACTTACGTGTTTTCATGCATATACCTTGTATCTGTGCATATACTTTGTATTAATTTGTGTATACTATGTATTCATGTGTATACTTCAAGGCTTATGTGTTTTTGAGTACTTGTGCTTCCCTTATTCACATGTACATGCTTGACTTATTCACGTGTATACTTAGTAATTGGTTATCCCTAGCATTGATCATTGTTGTCCTTTATGGTTTGTCTTGAATATTAATTGATTGATGCTAAACAAATTTATTTAAAAGCAAAAAACATGTTTTCAATTGGTATTCCATGAAATGATTCATAAAAAGATTCCAATATATTTAATCCTTTGATTGGAACAACTCAATTAAGCAAAGGATACATAATCTTCACAACACTTGCAAAACATAATATTCAGAGTAGATGAAGTAGTTAACTTCTTGACACATTATCATACAAAAATTTATCTTCAATGGTCTTTAAACATTTTCACAGCATAATCCTAATAGTGCAAAATGAATTGTTAATTTTTTGATGTGTCACCATATAAACACGTCAAAAGATTTATATGTCAAAATTTTGCAATATTATTTCTTGTATACAAAATGTACTCAGGAGAAAGCAAGTTATAATTTATAATACAAATAAGAAATGGACTTAACGCTTTCCTAGACCCTCGAATAGGTCTATTTAACAAAGAAACACACTCTCAATCACTCTTCCAATTGCAAAACACCATTGGGCAGCATTTACCAGTCTGCAAATCCACAAAATCCACAATTTTTAGGGCATAATTGGCCCTCTAACCCCACTATCCTCTAAACCCTCACTTTTCTCAAATTTCACTAGGGTTTATTGAAAACCCCATATCGAGATGTCATACAACCTCAAAACCTCTTCCAACACTCTTCATTCTACCTGCACAAACTTAATTGACCACCAAATTATGTTGCCCCTTGACTTTACCCACTTTTACTCCCTCAAACCTCTCTTTTTCATTTAAAACCCCTCTATTCCCAATTAGGGCATCATGCCATAAAATACTTTTGACCTCCCTTTTCCTTGTAGACCATTTGAACACATCAAACTCCACAACCTCACCCTATTTCCAATCTATTCTAACTTATTATCAATAAATTTCTTCTTTTCACCTCATCTAGCCTTGCTTTTAAGGCCTAAATTCTAAATTTTGAACAAGGGAAGCATTAGTAATCTTTTCCAATGCCTTTACCAATGCTATTTTCTTATTCGTACTTACATAATTGACTCAAATGACCCCACACTAACTCAAAACTAAAAGCAAGATTACAAAATGGCCTATCATGGCCTTATTTGACATTATAATGACTAAAACCATTGAACTAGACCTTCATCAAATGAAGGAACAAGGTGCTCTATACCAATTATCATACGCTTTTTGTGTGGAATACTCAAACTTCTCAACTGTCGTGTGTATGTTTCTCTTTTCCATTATTTTGCATGCCATCATAAGGGATCAAGCTGGTTGAATGTAGCTCAGAGCAATTCCACATGTTTGGGTGTGAAAGAGGACCATGCCTAACATAAACCTACCTATCAGGACATGTTGGAGCAATTTTTTTCATTGCACAAATTGCAAAACGAAATTTGCACCACTTTGCAAATTTACACTTCTTCTATTTGACACTTTTTCCATCAAGTGAAAATTGGACACCACAAGAAAATGACTCTGAGATAAGAAAAACTGAGAGAGGTTATTGTAGAGGGGCCCAACGCAATCCCATAGGCTAAGATGGAGATTTTATAAGCATCACGGTTTCTAAGTAATAGCCAGTCAAATTTTTCTTCCCTTTTGTACTTTGGACCCTTAAGGGATCGATCCGGTTGAACGTAGCTCGGAGCAATTCCACATGTTTGGGTGTGAAAGAGGATGATTCCTAGCATAAAAATACCTATTTGGATTCATTGGAAAAGTGTATTTGGTCACATGAGTTGTAGAATGAAAGTTACACCACTTTGCACTACTTGCATTTGACACTTTTTCCATCAAGTGAAAATCCACCGCCATGGGAAAACCACTCCAAGATAGCCAAAACCAAGAGAGTTTTTTGTAGAAGGGCCCAATGTGATCTTGTAGGATTAGATGAGATGTTTCTAAGAATCACAGTATCCGAGTAACAACATGTTGAAGCTTGCAACCATTTTGCACTTTGGACTCTTAAAGGATCGATCTGGTTGAACGTAGCTCGAAGCGATTCTGCGTGTTTGGGTGTGAAATAGGACCATTCATAGCGTAAACATACCTCTTCGAATGCATTGGAACAATCTGTTTGGTCACACGAGTTGTAGAACGAAAGCTGCACTACTTTGCAACTTTGCACTGCTTGCATTTGACACTTTTTCTATCAAGTGAAAATATGCCGCCACAGGAAAACCACTCTAAGATAGATAGCCAAAACCAAGAAATATTTTTGTAGAGGGGCCCAATGCAATCCTATAGGATAAGATGATAATTTTCTAAGTATCATGGTATCCGAGTAACAACATGTTGAAGTTTGTAGCCATGCTGAAGTTTGTAGCCATGGTATCTGAGTAAAACCCTATAGCAGCAACTCCACCTTTGTTTCTTGAATTCCCCTACACAAATAAACACACACACCTAAAACATCCTAAGAATAACTTAATCCACTAATCTAAACATTCAAATTCAGTGGAGTAGTCATTATTGGTTATCTAGACTCTCAAACCCCCAATCTTGAGGGTTTACAAACTGAGTTGAGAAAAAATAGTTCAAACTAATGATAAACTCAATGGATACCCTCCTAAATAGATTAAAATGAAATATACTTCACTATTCTACCTTAAACAACAATATTCAAGGTCTTAAACTACTGTATAGGTTGTACAAGCTAATGAACAACTGGAAAAACTCAAAAAATCACTAAAACAGGGACTTTATTGATTGTAAATCTTCAAGAATACAAAAGATCTATGTTTTGCTTGACCTTACATGCTTTATATAGATTTTTCCCAACTCATAACTTCCTTTTCAACTTCCTTCATCGACCTATCCCTCTAATTTCACACAAAAAGACTCTTCAACTTTTGATTTTCTTTCCTTTTCTAGCAAGCTAGTGAGTGAGCTAGCTTAGCTCACTCACTAGCTCGCCAATGCAGTAGGGTTGAGAAGGTAGGGGCAGTGTATGCCTCATATAAATGGGGTGTAATGGTGATTACATCATCATGAAACCCCATTTCTATGGGGAAGTGTAATCACCGTGCCACCCCATTTCTATGAGGCATACGCTGCCCCTACCTTGTCAACCATTTCTAAGACCAACCTGAACACACAATTTTAAGGTTTGAAAGTCATTTAAAATGGTGTATTGACCCATTCCTCTCACTATGGCCACTCTAACTCAAGGAATGGTTCTACAACATCACTAAAAAGGTGTGGGAATGTTGAGTGTGTACAAGGGAGATCAAGAGTTGAGTTGGGCATGAAGCCCTAGAGTGAAATTTGGTGTTTTCCATGTGAATTTGAGAGGTTTTGACATGATAAACTGAGTATTGTGTTAGGGAAGCATTTTTTCTTGTTGAATTTAGTTTTTACATGCCATTTTATACCTATTTGAGGTGGTGGCATGTTTTGATAAGGTTGGGAAGTGTGTTTTCCAATAAGCCCTAGGTTATTTGGCTTAAAAAGAGGGTTTTTGGTTTTGGCATCTTGGTGGATGAATTTCTGAGAACTAATTGTGAATTATTTGGTTTGAATACATATAAATTGCTTCCCACATGTGTTTGGAGGTTTTGGTCAAGTTTCAAGATAATTTTCTTTTCTAAAGTGTCCTAATTTGAGGCCTAGTTGGCGTAGAAAGCCTGATTTGAGAAATTTGTTACAAAGTAACCAATAGTGGTTTGTTGGCATGTGATTGTGTACCCTGAAGGGTCCTCAAAATGGTTCAAGTCTTGGTCTGAAAGAATCTTATCGAGAAGAAATACCTGATTGAATGGGTTGGCAATGGTATAAGGAAGAGTGCTGATTTGGTGAAAAGTGAAGAGTTTTGAGAATTGTGACTTGTGAATTGTTGTTGTTGGTTGATTTTTTGTGTTCAATTGTGTTGCAAGACCTCCCTTGGTTGCATCACAATTCAAATTCTTTGTGCATTCTTCCATTTTGAGCCATGATTGCAAGATAGGTTGCACCTTTCCCCGTGTTGCTAACTTAGCCTTCAATAAAGAGTCTTCTAACAGTGGAGAGAAGGGTTAGAATCCCTTGTAGGTAGACTAATCAAGGAAATATTTAAAATATATCACAAATAAAAGTGATGAGGTAGGTTTAGTGATGAGGTAAATTTAGAAATAGAGATGAAAACCAAAATAGTTTCTAAGATCTATCAATGTGGGAGTATATTCCAAATTTTTAGAGAGATGTATGGAAAATTTGGTAGCATGGACAAGGCAATGAGCTGCTTGGTATAATTGTTTGAAAAAATACCTCAATGAAAACTTCGGAGAGTGGTATGCACTTCCATAATAAAGAATCGAGAAATGATGTTTTATTTTACTTCCTTAAAACATATGTCATATATATGTGTATACAAAATGTGGAAGCATACACAAGGTAAGTCAATTGTTAAATAACAAAATGCCTCAAAGAGATGTGGTTTAAAAATGTAATTGGAAAGTGTATAGAATTGTGTAATTTAAAATGTGCATTGAAAACCTAAGGTTATAATGACAAACAAACAATAATCAACATGGAATATGCAAAATAACAAAAATGAAAGCAAGCCATAATAAAATGAAAGAAAATGTATAAATACTTTACATACCTAAAAAACCAGAGTTTCAAATGGAGGAGTTCAACCCAATTATGTATCCTTAGCTTCTTCTTTCTTCAAACTCCTCAACAATTTGACTTTTTCAAAAGCTTGTTCCCCTCCAAACTTCAATTGTATATCAATTTTCAATGGAATTCAAACTTGAATTGATATTATATGTCTTTCAATGTGAAAACTCTGCTATTTCATGCAAAGGTGGTAGAAAGATCATGAAAAATGTGGTCAAATGTGAAAAACATGCATGCACACTTCACAACATCATCAAAAAGCTACTTTTTGTAGGAGCATGAGCAGAACCAGGAGAATATGCAGGTTGTGCAGCTTGAGATCATGGGTATATTTAGTTTTTATACCATTTTTAGTGCAACACAAAATGTGCTCGCATTATAACGTGCTCACATTATAACGTGCTTGCGTTATAATGTGAGGGTGTTATTTCTTCCTAAAATGGCCATATCTCTACTTCTTCAAAACACTCTCACGTTATGAGAAAGTTGGTTTTTTAATAGATTTATTTTCTCTCTCTTTTTCTATACCCTATATTCCCTGATTATATCTCTCTTCCCTTTACCCTTATACCTGAATTCTATCTCTCTCCCCTCTACCCTCTACCATTAACCCTTATACTCTCTATCTCTCTCCCATTCCCTCCCTCTCTCTCTCGAGTCTCTCCCTCATCTCTCAAGCCCTATACCCTCTCCCTCTCTCAACTCCCTATCTCTCACTCACTCACTCCTCTGATCTCTCTCCCTCTACCCTCTACCCTTAACCCTATACCATCAACCCTTAAACCCTAATTCTATCTCTCTCTCCATCTACCCTCTACCCTTAACCCTTATACCCTCTATCATCTACCCTATATCTCTCTAACACTCCTCCCTCTCTCTCTCTCAGTTCTCCCTCCTACCCCCTCTCCCTCTCTCAACTCCTCTCTCTCACTCACTCACTCATCTCACTCACTCACTCTCTCTCACTCTCACTCCTGACTTCTCTCACTCACTCTGTCACTCACTCTCTCTCACTCACTCACCAATCCCCCAACCCTATACCCTCAATCCTCTACCCTCAACCTTAAACCCTCAACCCTTAAACCCTCTACCCTACTACCTCATCCTATAAACCCTTAAACACTAAACCCTAAAACCTCAACCCTAAACTAAACCCTTAAACCCTCTACCCTCTACTCTCTACCCTAATCCCTCAGCCCTTAAACTCTTAAACCCACTTAGTAAACTCTCTACCCTAATCCCTTAACCCTTATACACTCTACCCTATACATTGGACCCTCGACCCTAATCCCCCAACCATATACCCTCAATCCTCTACCCTCAACCTTAAACCATCAACCCTTAAACCCTCTACCTACTACCCTCTACCCTATAAACCCTTAAACACTCAACCCTAAACCCTAAAACCTCAACCCTTAAACCCTAAACCCTTAAACCCTCTACCCTCTACCCTTAACCTTAATCCATCGACCCTTAAACCCTTAAAACCACTTAGTAAACTCTCTACCCTAATCCCTCAACCCTCTTGACCCTTAATACCTCAACCCTTCAACCTTAATCCCTCAACCCCTATACCCTCTACCCTATACATTTAACCCTCGACCCTAATCCCCCAACCCTATACCCTTAATCCTGTACCCTCAACCTTAAACCCTCTACCCACTACCCTCCACCCTATAAACCCTTAAACACTCAACCATAAACCCTAAACCCTCAACCCTTAAACCCTTAAACCCTCTACCCTCTACCCTCTACCCTCAATCCTCTACCCTCTACCCTCAAACCCTTAAATCCACTTAGTAAACTCTCTACCCTAATCCCTCAACCCTCTTTAACCTTAATCCCTCAACCCTTAAACCCTAAACCATCAAGCCCTATACACTCTACCCTATACATTGGACCCTCAACCCTAATCCCCTAACCCTATAGCCTCAATTCTCTACATTCAGCCCTAAACCCTCAACCCTTAAACCCTATACCCACTACCATCTACCCTATAAACCCTTAAACACTCAACCCTAAACCCTAAAACCTTAACCCTTAAACCCTAAACCCTTAAATCCTCTAACCTCTACCCTCAATAATCTACCCTCTACCCTCAACCCTCTTGACCCATAATCCCTCAACCCTTCAACCCTAATCCCTAAACCCCTATACCCTCTACCCTATACATTGGACCCTTGACCCTAATCCCCCAACCCTATACCCTCACTCCTCTACCCTTAGCCTTAAACCCTCAACCCTTAAACCCTCTACCCACTACCCACTACCCTATAAACCCTTAAACACTCAACCCTAAACCCTAAAACCTCAACCCTTAAACCCTCTACCCTCTACCCTCAATCCTCTACCCTCTACCCTCAACCCTAATCCCTCAACCCTTAAACCCTTAAACCCACTTAGTAAACTCTCTACCCTAATCCGTCAACCCTCTTGACACATAATCCCTCAACCCTTCAACCCTAATCCCTCAACCCCTATACCCTCTACCCTATACATTGGACCCTTGACCCTAATCTCCCAACCCTATACCCTCAATCCTCTACCCTCAACCCTAAACCCTCAAACATTAAACCCTCTACCCACTACCCTCTACCCTATAAACCCTTAAACAATCAACCCTAAACCCTAAACCCTCAACCATTAAATCCTAAACCCTTAAACCCACTTAGTAAACTCTCTACCCTAATCCCTCAACCCTCTTGACCCTTAATCCCTTGACCCTTAAACCCTAATCCCTCAACCCCTATACACTCTACCCTATACATTGGACCCTCGACCCTAATCCCCCAACCATATACCCTCAATCCTCTACCCTCAGCCTTAAACTCTCAACCCTTAAACCCTCTACCCACTACCCTCTACCCTATAAAATCTTAAACACTCAACCCTAAAACCTCAACCCTTAAACCCTAAACCCTTAAACCTCTACCCTCTACCCTAATCCCTCAACCTTTAAACCCACTTAGTAAACTCTCTACCCTAATCCCTCAATCCTCTTGACCCTTAATCCCTCAACCCTAAAACCCTAATCCCTCAACCCCCTATACCCTCTACCCTATACATTGACCCTCAACCCTAATCCCCAACTCTATACCCTCAATCCTCTACCCTCAACCTTAAACCTCAACTCCTCAACCCTTAAACCCTCTACCCTCTACCCTATACATTAAACACCCAACCCTCAATTCTCAACCCTCAACCCTTAATCCCTCAATCCTCAACCCTAAAACCCTAAACCTCAACCCCGATACCCTCTACCCTATACATTAGACTCTTAACCCCAATCCTTCAACCATATGTACCATCAACCCTAATCCCTCAACCCTATACCCTCAACCCAATACCCTAATCCTCAACCCTACAGGTCATCAACCCTATACCCTCTATTCTCAACCCTCTACCCTATACATTGGATCCTCAACACTGTGATATCTATGTCCCTCCCTCCCTCTCTCTCCTCTCTCTATCCATCCATCCCTCCCTCTTTACCCTAATCCCTCAACCCTAAACACTAAACCCTTAAACACTCAACCCTAACCCTCGACCTTCAACCCTTAAACCCTCTACCCTCTACCCTCTACCCTCTACCCTAAACCCTAATCCTTCAACACTAGTCCCTCAACCCTTCACCCTTAAATCCAAGAAAACTCCCTACCCTAAGCCCTAAACCATCAACCCTTAAACTCTCAACCCTTAAACCCTAATCCCTCAACCTCTATACCCTCCACCCTATACATTGGACCCTCAACCCTCAACCCTCAACCATTGAACCCTAAACCTTTAAACCCTCTATGATGTAGAGTGAGTAGGGATAGACCTTATTCTGATAACAAACAACTCCTTTTGCTTATATTTTCTCAAATACTCTTTATGTGGACCCTTCAATTCCACTATTCACTCGAGATAACCCCACCATTCACCAAGGGTTCTCAAAGGAAAACACAACTAACCGACTTGATGATGTTTGGAACATTCCTTTCATGACAAAACATGACAAACAACCCAACCTTGCATCTAGAAACCTTCATTTCTCCATCACTTCCAAAACAGACCTAAAGGCTCCTTGTAGCCTTCCCAACATAGGACAGTCACAAAAAAAATTATCAACCAAGCATTCCTGCAACCAGACTCAACCAAGGCTTGGGAATGTTTTCAACATCACTTACTTGACTGATCAACACTAACAAATAGGACTTTGCACTTGGAAACAATCAACTACTTACCAATACAACATTAGGCTTTATCTTCCTTGTAGCCCTGTCAATTAGGATAGTCAACATAAAAACTCCTTGAAGGAAAGAACTATAAAAGTGGCACTGGTTATAGACCCCTCATGCAGACCTCTTCAAACCCCCAAAACCTCAAGGCATGACATTCAATAGAAAAAATACAATGGATCAACCTATAACGCCATAAGGAAGCCTAATTTGACTACTCCAAGCAAGAACCAAGGTATCTAGGCATGCCCCAACTCCCTTAATCCATTAACAAGGTTCTTACAACTCCAAAAAACACATTTCAACCCTAAAAAACACTCTTCTCAACAATTTTTACACCAAAGTTAGGCTTGTCACATGAGGATGCCAAGTCTAGGGTACCCAAATATTTTCTCCAGACTCCTAGCCTTCTCCAAAACCTCTTCCATCACAAAGTATGATACAAAATCTTCCATTCCACCAAGATTCAAGCCTTGACCATGAAGGAATGGCGAGTTCTTTGCATTTTTGTTATCAAACCCTGGTTTTTGAGGGTTTCAGACCACTTCCAGAAAAATGGCAATAACTTCCTTTATAAATTATAAAATTGGACCAAACCACCACCAAAAGGAAGCTATCTCATACCTCTATCAAATCATGTCATCCTTAGGATCGTACATAGAGATCCATGTTCATACCAAGCGAGTTAACAGTAGAATAACATAGAAACTAGAGAAAAACATAACCTTTCTTATTCAAATCTTCTCCAAATGAACAACAACCTCTCCCCCAACCAAGAGAATCCTTTTTAAACATATTCAAACTCCTCCCAACATCCCTCAACTATTTTTTTAATTAGAGGGTCACTGGAGGACTAACAACTCCTTATTTAAGCAAAGTTTCCTACTAAGGACAACTTAGAACACAAACAAAAAAGTTTCAAATGGACTCCAATTCAAGACAAATAAATGTCTTGGACACACCTAATCATACTAAAACATCAAATTACTTCCTCTCTTTTACTTGGTTACATCATGGCACTTTTTTTCTTTATTAAGCCTATATGCACCAAGTTTACAAGGTGAGGAGGAGACCTATTTCAACCACTAAAAATTCCATTACAATCATAGAAAGCTTATTACAAACTACTAAAAATGGTCCTTTGGACCTTATTACACCACAAGCATCTTGAAAAACCAAACAAAGTTAAAAAAAGCCTCATGGAGGCATGGAGACCCCAAGGTGCCCCTGTACCACTCTACCCTATACATTAAACCCTCAACCCTCAATTCTCAACCCTCAACCCTCAATCCTTAAACCCTAAACCCTCAACCCCTAGACCCTCTACCCTTTACATTGGACCCTCAACCTAATCCTTCAACCATATACCCTCAAACCTATACCCTAAACCCTCTACCCTCAACCCTAAACACTTAACCCTAAACCCTTTAACCCTAAACCCTTTAACCTTCTACTCTATACCCTCAACCTAATACTCTCTACCATCGACCCTAATCCCTCAACCCTCAATGCTTAAATTCTAATACCCTAGAAACCATCAACCCTATAGGTCCTCCACCCTAATCCCTCAACCCCTATCACTTTCTATCTATCCATAAATCTCACCTCTCCCTCCCTCCCTCTCTCCTACCCTCTCTAATTGTCTCTATCTACCCTCTCCCTCTTTCTATGTACCTCTCATTCAATCAATCCCTACCACACTGTATCGCTCCTATCTATCTCTCTCTATCTCCCTCCCACTCTCTCCCACTCCCTCTCTCTCCCTCTCTCCCATGTCTCTCCCTCCCACCCCCTCTCTCTCATAGGTCTCTCCCTCTGGAAACCCCTCTCTCTCTCTCTCTCTCCCTCCCTCCCACTCTCTCTCTCTCTCTCTCTCTCTCTCTCTCTCTCTCTCTCTCTCTCTCTCTCTCTCTCTCTCCCTCCCACTCTAATTTTGTGAAGTCCCTCCCCACTCCACCCCTCCCCTCTCTCCCTCCCCACAGGTCACTCCCTCCCACAATCTCTCCCTCTCTCAGGAATCCCACCTACACTCCCTCTCCTCCCCACCTCTTCCCTCCTCACACCCTCTCACTCACCCCTCAAGCATCTCCCTCCTCACCACCCTCTCACACCTCAAGCCCTCCTTTGGCACCCTACCCTCTATCCCTCTACCCTATAATTCTAATTCTATCTCTTCTACCCTTAACCAACCTTAAACCTTTTAATCCTCAACCCCTATACCCTCCACTTATACATTGAACCTCAACCCTAATCCTCAACCCTATACCCTATACCCTCAATCCTCTACTCCTCAACCCTTGACCTCAACCTCAACCTCGCACTTCTTAAAACCATAAACTTTTAAACCTCTGCACTTCTACCCCTACCCTATAAGCATTAAACCTCAACCCTCAATCCTAAACCCTAAACCTCAACCCCTATACCTCTACTCCTTTTACATTGGACCTCAACCTAATCCTTCCAAATAACAATATACTCCTAAACCTTTTTACTCCCCTAACCCTAAACCTTTAACCCTAAACCTCTTAAACTCTTCTACTCCTATACACTCAACCTAATACTTCTACCATCGCCCTAATCCCTCAACCTCAACCCTTAAACCCTAATACCATAGAAACCATCAACCCTATAGTTCCTCCACCCTTATCCCTCAACCCTATACCCTCAACCCCTATCACTTTCTCTCCATCTATACATCTCACCTCTCCCTCCCTCCCTCTCTCCTACCCTCTCTAATTGTCTCTATCTACCCTCTCCCTCTTTCTACATACCTCTCATTCAATCAATCCCTACCACCCTCTATCACTCCCTCTATCTCTCTCTCTCTATCTCCCTCCCACTCCCTCTCTCTCATGTATCTCCCTCCCACCTCTCTCTCTCAAGTCTCTCCCTCTAGCAACCTACCTAGGTAACTTTCTCTCTCTCTCCCCTCTCTCTATCTATTCCTCCCGCCCTACCTAGATAAGTCCCTCTCACTCCACCCCCCTCTTTCTCTCCCTCTATTAGTTCACTCCCTCCCACAACCTCTCCCTCTCTTAGGTCTCTAAATCACACTCCCTCTCTCTCCCACTCTGTCACTCTCACACACCCTCTCACTACCTATCTCTCAAGTATCCCCCTCTCACCCCCCTCACACTCTCAAGTCTCTCCCTTTGGCACCCTACCTACATAACTATCTATTTCTCGCCCTCTCTCTCTCTCTCAATTCTCACTCTCCCACCCCCTCTCTCTCTCTCACTCCCTTTATCCCTCCCACCCTACCTAGCTAAGTCCCTCTCACTCCAAACCCTTCTCTCCCACTCCTCTCTTAAACTCTTACTTCCACCCCCCCTCTCTCTCTCCCTCTCACTACCTATCTCTCAAGACTCTCCCTTTGGCACCATACCTACATAACTCTCTCTTTCTCTCTCTCTCTCTGTCTCTCCCTCCTTCTCTCTCTCTCTCAATTCCCTTTATCCCTCCCACCCTACCTTAGCTAAGTCCCTCTCTACTACAACCCCCTTCTCTCCTACTCTCTCTTAAACTCTCACTTCCACCCCTCTTCCTCTCTCTCTCTCTCTCTCTCTCTCTCTCTCTCTCTCTCTCTCTCTCTCTCCCCCTCCCTCTCCCTCTACCACCCTACCTAGACAACTCTAGATCTCTTTCTCTCTTAAAATTATCCCTCCCTCTAAAGACATACATAAATACATACATACAAGCATAATATTACATACAATCCTACATTCATCCAAGTATACATGTACATGCATGTATATACAATCTTACATACAAGTAGGCATACATACAATATACATGCATTGATACATATAGGCATACATACATACATACATACATAAATGACATACAAGCATACATGAGCATACAAACATACAAATATATAAACATGCATTCAATATGCATTTAACATAAAGCAAGACATAATGTAAGCGTGTTATACCACACTCGCGTTATGTCTTACTAGACATACTCCCCACAAACAAAAAAAAACATGTCAAAACTGATGTTTAACGTGAGCGCGTTATAACGCGCTCGCATTATATCTTGCTTTGGGAATCCCCAAGAATCTTGTTTGTTATTTTCCTTGGAATACCAACCCAAAGGCTTGGAGGGAATTCCCAATGACCAGAGACATTTTTTTGTAATTTCTACAATATTTCACATAATCGGATTCGTGCTCACCATCAAGATTGCACGTGGTTCAATATCAAATAAATCAAACATTTGGGTAATGTTAGGTTCTCTCTTAGCTATCCAACGATGTAATTTTTTTCACTTTTTGACAATGTTAGGCCATTCATCCATAATTTCTTTTGTTTGTATCTCTCTTTTTTGGCAAAAAGCAGTGTTTGGTTTTTTTTTCATTATAAATTAACCATTCATCAAAATTTCAAATAAATTACATTTTTAGAAACTAGACTCCATTCTACAAAAAAAAAATCAATTAGTTTCCAAAATTTGTAGGGGTAGCACGACAAAAATTCTATTTTTCAAGAAGTGTCCACTTCAAAAATTAGTAAAAAATAAAATATTCATTAAAAAATTATCAAAAAAATTGTGCATCAACTACATACTACTAGCTAACTTCTAACCATAGCGATTTTAAAAATACTAAAAAAAAATTCACCGTACGAGGGTCATACAAGAGTTGCTATGTTATATTTTTTTCTGAAAAAAATAACACCAATTTGTGTACGTCCCTTGTTTGAACCCCTTAATCTCAACCATTTTCAAAAGAAATTAGTAGTTTAGAAAGTAGACTTGAAGCACTTGAATCCTTCTTTTTGTTCCATCTCAAAAGTTTGAGTGTAAGTATCCTCAATTTCACGTCCAAGGTCAATATTTCCTTATTTCAGAAAAAAAGTGACCACTTAAGCCCCCTTTTTTGGGAACCATCTTGGTGCACTTACCCTCAGTGTTAATGAAAATCATAGGCAGAAGTGAAAGTGTTAGGAAGGTAGGTCTTTTTCATCTAGATTTTTTTCATTGTCGAAATACGTCTACCTTAATTGATGCAAATTTGTTCATGAGACTTATGCATGATCACTATTGCTATCTATGCTCTACTGGTTTAATATGCCTATTAGGAAGACAAGGGAAGACAATTGAGAGTGGGGGTGAATCAGTTGTCATAGAAATTCAAAACTTATTAAACTTATTAACCTTATTTTCAGATCTAATCAATAACCATGAAAGTATGAATCAACAACACATTAGAAACACACATAACACCAAGATTTTTTATGTGGAAACCCTGTTAGGGGAAAAACCATGGTGGAGGTTAGTACACAAGATTATACCCTATTAAAATTATAAATAAATGTGAATGGGGAATGCACATGCATTCAGGCGTACTGCCTAGAGCTCACTGCTCAAACATAGAAAGGCTTACTTCCCAAAAGAAGACACACTATCTTACAAAGATATGGATTACATCCGCAAGATTTTGAATTGAGAAAATAGCATCTGCTAATGCCTGATTATAGTTCTGATTAAGCACATAAACACTTCTTCACACTCTTCTCACTCTTCTTCACACTCTGCTTTTGTCTTCGAATGATTAGGAAATTATTCACACATCTCGCACACACCTTTCCTCAAATGGAATAAACAGTCACTTATATATATCTGCAACAAGAAATTTCATCACTACATGTTGGCCTCAATAAAATAATAAAATGAATACAAACTATCGGCCCAAAACATTAAATATTATAAATGTGAATCAACCAAGGTCGGCTACAACATAGTGAAGACCCAAAATAAAATCTTCAAACATGAAAAACACTTCAAAAAATTATTCCTCGAAGATCCACAACACCTTGTCGGTGAAAAAGATGAAAAACATGAACACGCAAGAGAAAATATCCAATCATGAGCACCACGATCAATGCAGATGTGCAACACAGATAGAGAATGATCTAGAAACATCCACAAACATCATGAATCACCAGAGAAGCATCTGCAACAACTGAACTTACTAGAATCACATCATCTTCATTCAAGAACACCAACTGAAGCAACATAATGACTATCAGAACACAACTTCTCATAACTTGATCAAATCTCTATGTGGATCTCTAAAACTTAATGTGGATAAACTAGATATACTTGAAAAGAAACCCTTTAATCCACAACCTTTGATCATCAACGTACTGAGCTAACCAACCAACTGAAATTCACTTCACCACTGACAGCCTGCAACTTATTTATTACAATTTTCTCAATATCCTCGACATACACAGCTTCTAATGTCTTCAAGGCCAATAGTGTTGACATCAATGACAACCACATATCAGCAACACAACCACAACATTCAACAATTCCCATGATTTGTTGCCTACAGTACTTGACTAATGACTCTCTGTGAATAACACAATTATAGTGCTTTTCTTTCAAACATAAAGTGGGTGGTAAGTGTTGCTTTATGTGATAACCATACATGAATTAGTTAAGAAATGGGAATCTCACTTATAAGATGGGTATGTGCAGGATCATCATGGAAAAAATAGGCCCTTAAGTGGCCCGAAAAATTTAGAAAAATTAGAGTTAGGCAACTTCACGTAAAATTTTGAATAAGTTATCTATATTATTTCAAAAATATGTAAGAATATAATATGTATCAAATTGAATGTAGTTTCCTAAACTCAGTTTTTTTTAAACTATTTGGTGAAAATTTGAAATTTCAACTGCAATAGTACTTAAATTTTCAGGAAAAAATAAGTAGGTGTATGCTGTCTAACCACCGTAACCACAATAAAATGATAACTTTTTTTATAAGATTTTAGATATAAGTGAGAACTCCATGTCCGATGTGATGCATACTTTTTGTAATTTTTTTCTAAGTAAATAATTAATTATAATTTTTTATTACAACTTTTAAAAAATATGTAACCATGCCCCACACCTTTAACTTCATCAAAGCTTCATGAAATTCAAAAAAAAAAAATTTAATCTTATAGTATGTAAAGCATAGAATGTGACTATGTTTTAGATTCAAAAAAATGTGATACCATTTGAAAGTTATAGGTGTTTTTCTAATCAGCCTATCAATCGACTTTAGTCGAATTCAAATAGAAAATGAATAATAATTATTTATTAAATTCAAATTAAAGCATAAATTATATTGGTGGGAAGTTGAGAAACTCCTTTAAAAACTTTTTTTGTTTCATCAATTTTGGGTAAAAAAAAGTCGTCAACCACATACCCTACACATACCCATCATATCGCCACTTTTTGGGCCATCATGATCCTGCACATACCTAGATTTTCTCAATGAATTGGGATCCTATATGCAAATACATGATGTCTATCTTTTCATTTTTCCATTTTCAAGTGCACTCTTGAAAGCTCCTAAGTGGTTGAAGAGACCAGTTGGTGTCAGTTTTTGATTTGGAGGAAAGCTTGCTTCATTTCAGCCCGATATAGCACCTTGTCACAAAGTGTTATTGGCTCTTTTAAGGTAGAGTACAATTTATTCTTTGGTACATGTCATTAAGATGATATATGGTCTTATTTTTCTGCTATTTTCATAAGTGTATATACACAATCTCATTACTGAGGACAGTCTGGTGCTTTGCTCAACAAACTTTGAAGTTGCAATAGCAGATGGTGAGAAATCATCATTACAAGCCTTGTGTGATAAAAGGTCTCAGGATTCTCAATTAGTTATTTGTGGATACTTTTTTAATGGGATTAATAACAATTTACATTCATTTGTATTGTTTCACTTGCAAATTTTTGGTTTCTGCATTGATTTAGTTTGGAAGAAGAGAGGGAGACATGGAATTTCCTAAGAGTCGTGTTTGAAGATGAAGGAAATGCTAGGACAAAGCTACTTGAGAACCGTGGATTTCAAGTGCAGTCAACAAGGAATCAAGACTTATAGGAAGCTCAATCTGCCAACATTGATGATATTAGCAGTGAAGTAATCAACAATGTCACTCTCGATGATACAACACAATTAGATCCATCAGTTCGGTCAAAAGATGGACAAAGATGTTACATCCCCCAATGAATTGGGATCCTGTATGCAAATACATGATGTCTATCTTTTCATTTTTCCCTTTTTAGGTGCACTCTTGAAAGCCCCTAAGTGGTTGAAGAGACCAGTTGGTGACAGTTTTGGATTTGGAGGAAAGCTTGCTACATTTCAGCCCAGTACAATGTCATAGAGTGTTGTTGGCGCTTCTGAGGTAGAGTAAAATTTATTATTTGGTACATATCATTAAGCTGATATATGGTCTTTTGTTTCTACTATTTTCATAGGTATATATACACAATCATGAAGCTGCAATAGCAGATGGTGAAAAATCATCATTACGATCTTTGTGCGATAAGAAGTCTCAAGATTCTCAGTTAGTTATTTGTGGATATTTTTTGAATGGGATTAATAACAATATAAATTCATTTGTATTGTTTCACTTGCAATTTTTTTGTTTCTACATTGATTTAGTTTGGAAGAAGAGAGGGAGACATAGAATTTCCTAAGATTCATGTTTGAAGATGAAGGAAATGCTAGGACAAATCTACTTGAGCACCTTGGATTTCAAGTGCAGTCAATAGAGAATCAAGACTTACAAGAAGCTTAATCTGCCAACATTGATGATATTAACAGTGAAATAATCAACAATGTCACTCTTGATGATACAACACAATTAGATGCATCAGTTCAGTCAAAAGGTGGACAAGATGTTACATCCCCCAAAGACAATGGTGAGGAGTTTTTTGATAATTTGCATAGTCCGAAAGAAGATTCCTCACTTCCTCCAACTAAAAATGATTTTGTTGTTGGGAAGGATACCCTAGGCAATGGAGAAGAGGTGTAACATGAAGCTACTAAAGATTCCACTAAATACTCAGAATGCGATGAATCCATTAAAATTTATTTAGTTGTTGGTGATTATAAGGGAGAAATCATGCAATTCCTATCAACAAACAAGATGGAAGATGCACTTCTCATTGCTCATGTCAGGGGGAGTTCTTTAAGAGAGAAAACTCGTGATGAATATTTAAGAAAAATGAATTATTCCTATCTTAATGTTATGCTTCTAGACTAATTACATGGAATTTGCAATGTCTTAATGTCTTTTAATGTTTTATGTTTTACCCACCTTCTTGTATTCAACTAACTGGCTCTGTTTATCTAAAATATATTTCTTTATGTGGAATATTTTTTGACTTAACTCTATTAGTGCAAGTCGTTTCTGCTATGGTCAATAATGATCTTATTAGCCTTGTGAACAATAGACCTTTGAAATCCTAGAAAGAAACTCTTGCTTTACTTTGTACAGTAAGTTTTTTTTCCCACAAAAATCAGTTAAACAAAAAATTATGTAAATTACATAATGCAATTTTGATTTGGAGCAAATTGTACTTGACAATAAGTTTTTTTTATAACTTATTTCTAATTTATGTGAGTTGTAGTTTGAAGTTTTTGATATAATGAGAAAGTGTACAAATTTATGCATTTTATCATATAGTTGTGTACAGTATTTTCAAACATTTATCATAGTTGTATCATAGATACAAGACTTGGACATAAAACAGTCTTGGCAGGCTGATTTTTAACTTAAGACTTGGAGGAGTCGGCACAAACTTGGTAGGCCAAATTTTTGACTTGGACGTTGAAGGTAGGTTTTCAAATCAAATAAACCCTACCCCATAGAGTGATGTGTGTTTTCCATTATATTTTCATTGAATGCTCCTAGAAAAGAAATAAAATTAGCTATGATGGTTTTTTGTTCACTATTGCCAATTGATTCTAAGTTTTCTTTAAGAGGATTTGGGTTGTAATATCAAAGGGGTCTCTTGTAGTCAATAGAGAAAGAAAGTCAAGAGATTGTAACAAAGATGTGATAATAACAAAGCACAAGGTTCAAAGAAATGAGATCATAATGTAAAAACAAAAGAGAAAAATTATGTTTTTATCAGAACAATGATTTTAAGGATTGACTATGAAGAACAATCATCATAAGATAGCAGTGAATACAAAAAATGACAGTGCTAATGAGTTATCAATATAGTGAATAAAGAGTTCCAATTTTCAATGCATGATAATAGTAGTCCAAGGAATGCAATGAATAGGAAACAAATACAATATATAGAGAGCAAATAGTTGCAAATGATCACTATTATATCAAAGCATATGAGTGTCAGAGGATCATAGAAAAATAAAGGAGATAATAAAATTTGTTATGAATGCCATGTGACCCGATATCATGCACAAAGAAGATGTAAAATACCATGGAACAGAGTGAAAAGGGCTCAAAGTCAATGAGATTCATTCAATGTCAAAGAGCATTATCAGTATATCAATGAAAGCACAAGATTGTAATAGCAATGAAGCAATGGAAAGCAAGAATAGTATATGCAACATCAAGATCACTATCATAAAGGATGAAGATCAGCATGAGGTTTCAGGATTCAATATTTCCACTTACATTTAGATTGTAACCTTGTTTAATGTCCTGCCCTTTCTTGAATGTACTAGTGTTGAAACTCAAAAAACAATGCTCAACAAGCTCTGGCATTACAAAAATGGAAACCACCACTCTTTGCATTCAATGGTTGTTTGCTTCGTTAGACTTGCAATGTACTCTCAGACCGAAGCTTTTTCTTGATATCTTCTGTTATGGAAAACCTTAAAAAGCGTGCGGGAGCTGAAATACCAAATTGTTGATTAAACTTCGAAACTTCCCTCCAACATGCAATCACAATGTTTTATGCCAAAAATCAACTGCTTGAGATTCCCTCCAAATGCATACATGACCCAATCGACCAAGGCACCAAAAATATCTATTTTTTTATCTACCAAAAACACCTATTACTAAAATACACCAAAAAAAACTATTGTGTGGAAGGCATGTGAAAATTAATCTTCATTTTTAGGGTAAAAAAAATCATCTATCTACATTGTCATTTTAATAGAGGTTGTGAAAATTAAGATAAGCATGTTGTGCTCCTAAAATTACTAGAGTTCAAACTTGTATAAAAAATAACATCTATAAAAATGATCAACACACAATTGATTTCATAGATTATAAAATAATTCTATTTTTTAAAAATAATTAACAATATAAAGCCTGAAAGATAAAATTTTCACATACCAAAAGTGATCATTGTTATTTCTATTTCGCATTATTAAGATGCTTGAATATATTAGCAAGCAAAGATAGAAGTGAATAAATGTTCATTTTTATTGCAATTGGATTGTTTAAATCATATTTTATTAGTGAAATTTGATCACAATTTCTCTTTGATACACTTGACATGCTAAAACAACAAGAAAATAAAACTGGCTTCAAATCATAGTTAAAAAAATTAATGATTCATTAACATAATGAGTAATAAAAGTTAATGAATAAAAATGTTTATAATTTTTTTATAAAATACGTAAAGGCCTTAAGACTGCACCGAGAGGCAATGCCTTCCACGCAATAGGTATTTTTGGTGCACCAAGCAATGTAGGTGGCCAAATGGCCCACTTAGGTAGGGGTCCCATGAGGGGGGCTTAAGCTCTATGGATTATGATCAAATTTGAAAGAAAAAAGAATAGAGGAGTAATAGTCGTTTATTTAGTCATTAATTTAGCCATATATTTAGTCATTTTTATTTGTCTGATATTAGTCATTTATTTAGTCATTTAGTTGTGATTTTACCCAATGACCAACTTAGTCACTTATAAATGACCAAATTAGTCATTTATTTTCCAAATACTACTAGTGTTAGTCACGTGGTCATTTATTTGCCAAATTATACTAGTGCTACTATTATGCTACAATACACTAGATTGTGCCAAGTAGACACAATTTCCATTGCCAAACAGGGACCCTAACACAAAATTGTTGCACCTCTATCCCAATAAGGATCATACACCTCAGCATCCCTTTGTAAAAGGTTCCATGTTGGAGATGCCCATGCTAACAATAGAGACCTTTTTGGCAGATCAATATATGGAAGGCCACAGTATGATTCCAATGGAGAAGGAATATATATTAACAGGTCACAGTGAGCTGCAATATTATATGTCCCTTATGAATCAGGAATTACCAATTGAGAGCCAATTTATCTCAAAATTAGCAGATCATTTAAATGCATAAGTTTTCCTAGGTATAGTTCAAAATGCAAGGGAGGCATGCACATGGTTGGGATACACTTATCTTTCCATTCACATGCTATGAAGCCCAGTTATATATGGTCTATCCGTTGATGCTTTACAGAAAGACAATACCTTAGAAGAGAGAAGGGGAGACTTGGTAAGCATAGCTGTGATTTTCAATTTAGTACATAGTAATTTTACTATGGTATTGTTAGACAAGTATGACCCTTGAATTTTACTTTAATGGTACTAGTTAGTGCTTCTAATAATTGAACTCTTTATGTTAACAGATACATTCAGCTACAACTACCTTGGACAAAAGTAATTTGGTGAAATATGATTGGAAAAGTGGATATTTCTAGGTTAATGATCTAGGACGGATAGCCAATTATTACTACATTACTCATGGGACAATGGCTACTTATAATGAGCACTTGAAGCCAACAATGGGTGATATTGAGCTATGTCGATTGTTTTCATTAAGTGAAGAGTTTAAATATGTGAGAATAAGAGAAGAAGAGAAGATGGAACTTGCAAAGCTCTTAGACCATGTTACTATTCCAATGAAGTAGAGTTTGGAGGAGCCAAGTGCCAAGATCAATGTTTTTCTCTAGGCTTACATTTCACAGCTTAAGCTTGAAGGTCTCTCCCTCTTGTCTGATATGGTGTTTATTACTTAGGTATGTATTTATATTGAAAACCTATGTAGCACAAATCATAACCATTTTATCAATTTATAAGTGGGTGACTTGAATTTTGTATCCTTTGTAATGAAAATGATAACCATTTTCTACCTTTTTATAAGTGGGTGACCTAAGAATTTTTGGTTTTCCACAAAAATATAAATTTATCCTTGAGGATGTTGTGCATGTCCACCCTCTTGCTTATGGTTTTAACCATACATCCCATTCTCAAGTCCTATCTTCTCCAAATCATTCACCTTTGTTAGACAAAAGGAGTTTATAATTTTTTATGGAAGTTGTTGGATGATGCACACTATGTAGTTCTAAATAATTTTTTTTTTCTTTGGTTATGTGTCGTAGAGTGCAAGTCACCTCCTTAGAGAACTTTTTGAGATTATCCTAAAAAGAGGATGGGATCAGTTAATAGAGAAGGCACTTAACTTGTGCAAGATGGTTGCAAAGTGCATGTTGAGTGTTCAAACTCCGCTCTAGCAATTTAAAGGCATTTGAAATGACATATTGACCAAAATTGAGAAGAAAGATTTAGCTTGGGATCGGTATTATGATATTCCAGCCCAGGAGATTGGAGAGCTCATTTGTTTTCCAAAGATGGTAAAAACCATTCATAAGTTTGTGAAAAATTGATTAAAAGGGACTGTAAATACCTAGGTTTGAATAGGATTGAAGTGCCTAAAATAATGATACAAAGCTTCATATGAAGGATTTCTTAATGCAGATATAGGAAGTAGCTGCAAATCTAGCAATTCAGTTGGGGGTGGATATTTTTCTGGCAGGATAAGATGTCTAAATGAAATTGAAAAAAAATTATGTGATCCCAACCATTTGTCAGAAACAACACGAATAAAATATTGGGGTGGAAAAGGTTCACGTATTGGGACAATGAAGCTAAGGTTATGATCATCTTCCACATATTGCATCTTCAACATAAAATACTCGTGATGGAGTATAAATTCACCAGCATTGTCTTCCACTATAATCTAGAAAGGTTCAACATCCCCATCGGACCATCGCGGGAATAGGACACCTCGTCTCGCCAATAGAAGATCCTTACACCGATGAAAAAATAAAACTGTCGACGCATCACTAGAACCAGAAGACACGTCCGGCCAATAGAATGATAAGGTGGGAGAAGTCAGCTCCATTTTCTATAATGTGGTAAGAGTCATACAGGTAACACTCTGTCAGGCTGGGGAACTCTTCTTGGAGGATCTAAATGATTTTCCTCTTTTTTATAAGACTATGTTGGCAGTGCCACCTAGATCACAGTTGTTTGGTGGGATTCCAAACCTAGACAACGAGGTGTAGTTGTGGAAATATCATAGAGAGAAGCTAAAAGCTACCATGAATTTTTTGAGCGAATTTATATCAGAGTCTTGCTTAGTGTGGCTTAAGACATGTGCAAATGATATTCTCTCTATAGATAGGCTTGGGGGAAATTATTTGCTTGATCTTGTGGAAAGTGGCAAGGAACTTGCAAAGAATGAGGCATTCATCATAGAAACATTAGACAATCTAGATGCATTTGAAGGGAACTTAGAGTGGCTAAAAATAGTTTTTGGTTCAACTGTTGAGTTTTCATTGCAATGCATTTGTGAGATTGTTTTGAAGCACTCAAAGCATCTATGGGATGAACTTTTTGAAATCCTATTTGTTCGTAGGATGAAACAAATAATAGATGATGGATTTGTAGATATGCATGAGATAGTTAAGGTTGGTAAATGCCTTGAAGCCATAGTTACATCTCTGGCAAGTTACAAATATGTTGAAACCCATTTGTACAAATTAACTACTAGTGAGGGCTATCTTGTCAAGAGAGGGGACCTAAAAACTGTGAATCTCTCTGGGTTGAGTTTTAGATTTATGATGACCAATGATAAAGACTGGTTTGGTCACCTTAACGCTTATTTTGGAACTAAGGTTAGTCAAATAAAAGATACCACAGATGAGGGGTCCAAGAATATTCTAGGAGACCTATGTTCTTCATGCACATAAATCAACTTCAAGGATAAATGATTTAGCACCTTATTTGCAAGAGCAATGATTCCATTTTATCTCAACATTGATTGTTGAGATTGAAGAACATCTTGCACATCTTTCAGAAGCTCTCTATCAAGAAATGAAAAATGAGGAGATGCCAGAAAAAATGAATAAGGAGACACTAGAACCGACAATTAGAGTGGAAAGGGCACTTTTCTTAGGAAGGCTTTTAGTTGCTCTCAGGTAGAAATTGGTGTTTCTAAATACTATTGTTACCAATTTGACAAAGAGGGAATTGTTGGATCCATGTAGAGAGGATACAACATTGAACAACTAGTAGCATATAACCAGTGAAATGAATAAAATTATGACATAAGAGACTGCTTAGACTAAAGGTATAGAATCACAACTCCATACTTCAAACTTTTCACTGTCTATTCTTGCACTATTTTGGGTCACTCAGTCATTATTATGGCTCATTTTTCCCATTTCTAGTCCCAAAACTCATCACAGGTGTGCCAAGTCACTCAACCTAAAATCCCTTCTACTGTAAAACTATGTTCCCCATCTTTCAAATGGCTCTATCCCAAGGGAATGTGCTAGTGTCTAGTTCAAATTTAAATTCAAATTCCCTCCAAACCCATGAATTCTCACCCTAATGATTTTTCTAACAATTTCTCACTTTATAAAAGCAAACTTAGCACTCATTTGGAACCCTAATTTCTCTCTCTAACATCTTGATCCTCCTCATATTCCTCTACTCCCTAAAAACCTTTTTTTTTTCCTTTTTTTTGAAGAACATGCACCCTTTTATGCTCTCAAAGGTTCTTGGTGGAGAACATGATGTTTTTAAAGCATGGATAGACAATTTGGTTTTTTTTGTTCATTTTCCAATCTGTCTTTTAAGTGTATTTGCATGTCCTGTGGGCACATGTCTCCTAAAAGTTAAGAGGCATTCTAGAGAAATATATGGAGAGATCCAAAACTATCTTCATCATTTTCTAGGCATATCCAAACCCATCTCCCATTTAAAAATATGTTTCTATCACAGAGACACATACTAGGAGTCATATTCACTTGACACAAAGTTTACATAATCATCATTTTACAAACTTGAGATAAGAAAAAAAATTCAAATCATTCTGATGGTGTGGACAAGATGAGAACAAATTGTGGTTAAAACTCAGTTTCAGACAAACAATAGTTAATCTCAAGAATCTTATGGATGAATTAAGTGAGAATTGTGCTCAGACAGTGGACAAGAGGAAGAATTCAGGAGAAATTAAGTGGGATCTCTAAAATTATAATTGTTTGTGTGAACATGGTGTCAGTCAGAATAAAACCTATCCTGTGGCATCTCTGTCTAAAGCCTAGGTAGAATTCATCATTCCAGCAATGTTTCCCATTTGTTGGTCAGGCATCAATAGTTACTAGAGAATTCTTTGCTCACATACAGAATTTTCAGACTAGAATGGAAATTGTCATATATGAAAAACAGGAGCTATCCTTTCTTATAATTTAAATCCATATTACCCTAAATGCATTTTACTCCAGAACTTAGTGGTGCAGGTGCACCCTTGCAAGGTCATGCCTCTATGAGGCAACTTCAAGTTTTTGGTGTAAATATGATGTATTAATGTTGAAATAACATCTAAATGTCCACTTTCAGCATGTAATAGGTCCTAGTTAGTAATTTTAAGTTTATTAGGCATAAAGTGTAAAATTTGAAAATTTTGACAAATTGTTGTCAATTCAAAATTGTAAAAATGCAACAAAATTGCATGATGATGGAGGGTGAAGAGTCAAAGTAGTTGAAGAATTATTTTTAGGAATTGCATTGGATTTATAAATTCATTTTATAGCCTCACACATTTTGAGGAAGGTTGGGGAAGGATGTATGAAGAAGATTATTAATGAAAAATTCTATTATTCTAGTATTTTCATGGATTTCATACCACTGTACAGCCATTTTTGTACAAGTAACCACTCCTCCTCCATTATAGATTATATCCCTGTGAGTCTCATTTAATTTTCATTTGATTTCATTTAAAACAAATTTATTTTTGTAAGATTTATGAGTAATTTTGTCCAAGGCAGGTTAAAACCCTTAACTAGGGTAACAATGTGCAATGAAAATTAAGTTTCTCTTGTTTGCACCATTGGAATCACCTAAAAATTTGTGAGAAGGAAGTTTTATATGTCCTTTAAAGGATACCAAAGTTATAGAGTCATAGAATATGATTTAGGTTAGTTTCTAGCAAGCCCTAGGTCTGTAAATGGAGAAAAGACTAGTAAAACCAATGCATAGTGATGTTTTATTGAGTCTTGTTTGTGTTGTATGAACCCATATTGGGTATTAATGCTTTAAATGGATGCTAAGATGTATTTATAACCCTTACGTGTTTTTTTTTTTTAATCTACAATTTTGAGTCCATTCATTATGAGATTGCCCTGTTAAGACAGTTTGGAGGACAGTCCTATTAAGGACAGAATTTGCAGATGTTGTTGTCGTGCATCTTGAAAGACCATGGAATCATCTGAAAAGGGTTTCTTTGAGGATTTTTGAATGCCTTTGAATCAAGTTGTGAATCCTTGAGAGATCATTATTGTGGTATGTCAGATTGAATGAACTTTGGAAGCCTAATTAGGTCAGTTGGGACAGTCTAATTTGGAAGTTTTCATGTCTGAAATGTTTGAATTGGCAATTGACTTTGGTTCAGTCATTTTAATGTTCTTTAAGGTGTTTTGAAGATTCATCAATAATTTTTATGCCATAATCTTAGTTTTGGTGTTGTGAAACATGAGTTTTGTGAAGGAAAAGTGAGTTCTAGTTGCAAGGACAAGCAAGAATTGGTTGTGCTCTTGTCAAGTTGACTTTTGGTTGAGAGGTTTGTGGTCCTACATTGCATCACTTAGTCCCAACCTTTTGAAACATACACAAGAAAAGGGAAAAACATTGATACCTTTTACATGGTATCTTAATAGCTAAAATCCATTTAACGAACTAAGATTATGCAAGTTTGTGCATGAGAAGAAATACAGGCAGTACTTTGATAATCAATAGAAACAAGGTGGTCTATATAACTTAATAATGTTCTAAGTCAAGTTTTATGTTGTACCAATTTTCTAGAATCAACCAGAAATAAGTTACCAGTAATAGCCATAGTCATTTGATATATTTGATATATTTAAATGCTCAAAGACAAAAGAAAAAAGGTCAAAAACCACTAAGTAACCAAAGCAGAAATTGAAAACATTTTAAATCTCTAGTTTGCATTCCTTTTACAATGGAAATTATCCATGCACCTAAATAGATATTTTAAAAATGCAACACAAAAACTTTGAGGTAAGTGGATTGAAGTGGATGAGATCCAAACTAAAAATCCACTAATTGACAGGTCACTTGTTTACAACTTTTAGACAAACCTTGGAAATACCAAAAGCCTGGTTGTGACCTAAATTCCCACTACATCAGAAGAAGATAGATCTAATAGGTGAAATAATTAAGATATGAAAGTCCTCACCACACAGTGAGAGACTCTTTATTGTTGAAACATATATTTTTTGCTCCTATGGGCTGGTCTTGCACTTCTAGGGTTTTTCACCTAAAAGGAGAGAGATAGGAGGTAAAAATGATAATAGTTCACTCAAATTATGTTATGTTCAATGTTGTCTAATGTAAATGAAGTAAAATAAATGCAATTGACTGATCTAAATGAATGAATATGAATGCAAAAGTGAAATTAAAGCTATGTTTGAAAACACATTATGATATGCAAACAATGAAGTAAATGAAGAAAATATTTAGAACATAATAAGATGAGTTAAATCAAAGTGCACCTGGGTGAATTATGATGAATCTGGAATGTTGTGGATGCTAGCTAAACTCACTAATTTTTCATAGTGGGACTCATTCACCCAGGGTGGCGAATCAGTCCTCCTCCTAATGAAAAACTATCAGGAACAAGTTTTTGTCTATCGAGATCCATAATCTAACAAAATTCAAGTTTTACGTTGTAAGGTGGGACTCATTTTCCATAGGTGGTGAATCAATCCTCTCCCAAATTTTTGAAAAAATCACGAGACAACTCTGCAACACCAGATCTGGGAATCACTGCTTGTCGGGTTGTCGAAGAAAATTCTACAGGAAACTGACAGAAAACCTTCTCCAAGCTTGAAATAGACTTCAGTTGACTTTAAGCACCTAGTTGACTTGTAAACCAATCTTCAACACCAAAAATCTTGTCAAATCTGCACACAAAAGGTTGCAAACAAACATGCAATCTAGGGGGAAAATGGTTTAGGGTTAGTGAATAGGGGTTTTCCTTGGTCAAACCCCACTTTTGGTAATCAAACCCTTAATGAAACAATGAAATGCAAGAGAAAGATAAACTAATAACATGTAATTGCTATCAACTTACCAAAACCTTGATGATGCAAGTCTGAAGTAATGTCAATGGTTGCTCCAAAGTGCTTGAAAAGATGTTGGAAAATGCTTGAATGCTTGAATGAATAGGTGAATAAATGAACTTGATGAATGGGGGTTGAAATGAGGTGAAAATCACCTATTTATACACACTTGTGCCTTAGTTACCCATTCATACCTTAGCACAAGTCGACATCAAGTGTTTTTGAAGAAAATCCCGAAAGGAAAATTTAAAAAAATTGAATTTGGTGCCAAGGGGGACTCATTCGCCACCCATGGCAAATGGGTCCCACCTAGTACCTGAAAATGTGTGTCAGGAAATATGTTGTATTTAATGTTGTTTGTTGGGATAATACTCAAAAATACACTTAATTAAGCATATGAGAGCATAAAGGGGCCAAATAAAGCATGAGAAAGGGATAAATAATTGAAATGTGCCTGGAAAAGTGTGAGAGCTTGTTTCAGACTTTTGCTGCCAAAGCTGGGACTTGTTTAATGATAAAAAAAAGGTGATTTTTTAGGTGAATTGCAATAAATAGAGTCTAGAAGAGTGTAGAAATTTCTTACAACACCTTCACAAGATGTTGTTCTTTGAATTTTAGTACCTAAACAATCATGTTCAAGCCATGCTACACCATAAAATAAAATAAAAATAGACAAACACCATGAAACAAGACCTAAAAGGCTATGAAAATGACAAGGGGCCATTTTTATATGGCACATTTAGCCCCCACTTTAGTGAGAGGATGAACCTGCTTGAAACTCACACTAAAGTAGCCATGAACATCGAGAGGAGGGTTCAAATGTACAAGTATGTTAGCAAGATGGAATGACAACGATCAAGAGGGATGATGAAGCCCTCATGATGAAGATCCCATGGCAAACTAGCCATAAGAACAAAAGAACACACAAGTGTTGAGATGAATTGGATGAAGCTTAGATTGCCAATCCAACTAGTTGTGGATTAGATCTAGGCTGGTTGTTTGAAAAAGAGAATATGTACTCACTTTGGGGCCACAGAACTAGTTGTCTACATGGTGAGAAGGCACAAAAAAGTAAGATACATACGCTAGTTGGTATGCACTCACAAACACAAAAGTGGCTATGGGGAAAATTCATGCCACTAGGTGGCCTTCCCACTCAACCATATTAAAGTTATACCCATTGATAACTTTAACAAGGCACCACAAGGAAAAATGTTCATGAACAAAAACACAAAGTACCACAGTCATGCAAGCTAAGTTATGCAAGGTGGAAAAAGGAAAATATGTAAAATGTAAAGGATGTTCAAAGGAGTCTTGTTTAGTGAACATGCAAGTTCAATCACTTCAGGAACATTGTGTCTGATTTCTCCAAGAGAGGACCAATCAAAGAATAGTATATTCGCAACTTAGGGGATGCAGTGTGTCACATCAAGCCACCAAGAGGAATGTAATATGTTGAGATAGATAGTCTATAAGGGTATTTCATCTTTGCCAAGGCCAGCATCAGAAAGGAGGCCCAAGAATAAATTACCAAGAATAAAACAAAGTAAACAAAGAAATGTGCCATTGCACACTCCCAATTGGAAGCATAGATAAAAAATTGGGAGAAAAAATCCAAGAGGTCGGAGTAGTATATCAATTTTGTCTACAATGGCCCAACACAACAAAAGGTCTTTGCACCCAGATACTTAAGATAGAATATTAGATAACATAAGTGGTAGATGACCTACTTAAAGACCCATCCATATCCATAAGAGATCAAGTTGATTCTCTCCACAACCAACTATAACCACTCCATACTCAGTGTAAACAGGTGAAAGAACAAATCAAACAGCTAAGGGAGATAGTCAGTATTCATTTGAGACTTGTCCAGGCAATTTTGAAGGAAGCAAAGCAAGTAGCACACAATATTTCAATTCCAATAAATCTTTGGGAGGTAGAACTCACACTTGCTCACATCCAAGGAGAAAATGGGTACATTTCTACATGCACAAGCACATTGAGCTTCAACAATAACAAGGCTCAAATTGCAATACAAGCATATCCTTCCCCATTAAGCATCATGTCTTGAGGACAAGACATTATTTTAAAAGGGGGATGATGTTAGTAGGTCAAGGATAGGGTTAGAACCTACCGCAGACTATTGCAAATGGTCCACGGAGGGAAAACAAATTCATTAGTTGTAATAAGAGTCATGTCACTTAAAAGCAATGGATACATATATATGCAATGTAAATCATATGCAGAAGATATAGATATAGATAGAGATAGATAGATGCATAGGAGAATGAATATATGAATTGTATGAGACATATTATGAAACATAGACTAAGACCTATTCTTGTATGAGACTATGATATAATATAAAGAATTTATAAGGATTATATATATGTACAATAAATGTATGAATGTTTCTTTTATTATTGATATGATATGCATTAAGTATATCCTTTGGGGTATAAACAGACTACATAAGAAGTATTGGGGTACAAATATTTGGATTGTACTTCCCCATACTTATTTCTAACATCCATTATAGAAGTAGAGTACAAGGATGTGACACATGCCTATAAAGAGGTGATTTGATTATAGAGATTGTGCTCAAGTATTAACTTTGAATATAGACATGTCAAAATTAGATGTGATGGCTATAGTACTATTTGTTTAGTAAAAAACCTAATGTACCTTTATCATATGAAGTGTATTGTGTTTAGTATCACTTTGTTCACAAGATGGTTGAGGTTGGAAAAGTCATGATATAAAATGTTGACACTTTGGTTAATATTGCAAATTCTCTTACTAAGCCAATGAGCATAAATAAATTAAATTGGCATAGAGGCCATGGGCCTTGCCTCTTCTAGCATTTAATATATTTTTAAATTTCCCTTTACATCTTTACAATGTAAATGTCAAGTGAGATAATTTTTAGGATTAGGTATGTCATTCACATTGCAAATTCAACTGTTACAAATTATATTTAATTTTGTAGATGATAAATAATGTCTAGTCTCCAAAAATCATGGAATGGGTGAAAATGGATATGCATGTCAGGGAAGGGAATTTATCTATTATGTTTATTTTTCAACATACCTTTATTATTGATTAAGAAGATATTGAATAAGCATGTTACATCGAAATAGTCAAAATTAATAGTTTAAGTGTAGTTCCCTAAGTTTTTTCCCAAGATATTAATGGTAAATGAATAATTTAAAAAATGATACAATTATGACATAAACATGCCACAATACACACACATACACACTAGAGATTTTGTAACACAATACAAAAATACTCATAGAATATGATTGCATGCACAGAACAAGATTGCACAAGCAAAAAACATGACAATTTCATCATAATGACCATACAAGTAGATAAAGCTTTCTCTTGATGTGGTGAAAAAGGTACAAGAATAATAACCCTCATCTCTCATGAATGGATAAACTACAAATATAAATGCACCCTCATTTCCAATTCCAAGGAAACCCAAGTATTGTTCCATCCCACAAAATAAACCAAGACACAATCACGGATCCTAAAAATGTGGAAACAACATCCAATCGTAATTGATGTTAAATAGGAGGTAAATTGACTAGGTAGGTCACTTTCTCAACCTAAAAGTAATAAGAGAAGTAGCATTTCCTCTTGAGGCATGAAATTAGACACAAAATAAAGCATAAATACAAAAGGACATAATATCTCACCAAACTAATATGATAGGCATTCAAGGTAGACCCTAAGGAATAACTTTCATTTAACATATTTTGTAAATAGTTAGCAACTAACCTTAAGAATCACCCTTTTTGGACCCAAATTTCATTTTTTTCTAGTATAAAATTACCTAACTAATCTATGTTGGTTTGAATAGGGGTATTTCTTATTCAATTTCTCATTTGAAGTGTGAACAAGGCACATTGTTTAACTATTCATTAGTTGGGACCTATTCAAGCATGTTCACATATTATGTTTACTTAATTATTTAGTAATATTTATATAAGTATTAGGTACACATGTGATCTTATCTTTAATTATCTCATGCAATAGGATTAAGACACATGCCACAATATTTTCTTTTCATATATCTCAATCTTATCTTTATAAGCAAGGCATCATATGTACATTTTCATATAGATATCTCATAGATTATAATTTGTTTTCTACCACAATCAAGAAATTATTTCTCCTATTAATTTCTTGTTGAAGGTAATCTTTGGTCTTATAGGTGATCTCAAAGCTTGAATCCATCGGTGACTCTTACATGGTATTAGAGCTTTAGATATCTAAAACCATCCAATCATAGTATATAGGAGTCAGTAAATATAATATTCCCTTTGTTTGTGTCAATCTATGCATGAGTTTGCCTCATAACGACATCATAATGTATGAATTTGTAATTTTTAAATTAAAATATTTTTAAGGCTAAGGCACATTTTTGGTACTTGGTCACTTGATCACTAATGGGGGTTTCTAACTAGTCCCAAAGGGACTTATCCCCATGGGAAACACAATCACAACCACCCGATCCTGTCACCTTCAAACCACTCTACCTAAAAATGTTGTTGAACTCGTCTCCTCCATCTAGCTATGTGAACCAAGTAGCCTGAGAAACTTTTTCCAGCCAAAGACTAGTGAAACTTCCTAGATCAACTACCAATGGGGAAACACCATTGAATCTTGCTACCCAAAAGCATTATGGCCCCTTTTTGGCTTGTAAGGTAGCTATTTTTTTGTGATCCATAATTTTTCATCAAGATTTAGAATCCTGAAAATGATATATCATCGAAAATTTGGTTCCAAGTATTTTTTTAGTGGTGTAGATCTCATTATCAGATTTTTCTAATGATACTTTTTACTGTTGATTGAAGTTGGATCTTTATTTTTTACTTTTGAGCTCATAACATAGATCTTCAATTTTCATAATTCTTACATTGGAAAGGTATTGGGGGAGCTCTACACATTTTTCTATGCACTTTTTCTAGATTTATCTCTAAGTAATTTTTTTAGTTTATTGTATATTTAAGCTTTTATTGATTACTTGGAAATCCTAGCACTTGGAAAACTTTTATTTTGATCAAATTACTTCATTTTAACTACTTAATATGTATTGAGATTTTGTATCTCTAATTTTATCATTTGAGGAGTGTGTCATTGTAAAATCATGGGTTATGCAACACATCCTTCTATAATCATTTTGATTAAGGACAATTATGAGTCTAGAAAAAAAGAAATCCCGATGCATTGTAGGTGGCTCAATCTTTTGCCTCATCTTTATGGACTCATCCCTAAGCTAGATACACCTTGAAAGAAATTAGTTTAGGATAATAAAATGATCATATCTTAGGATTGATTGGTACAACTATTGGTGTTGATATTTTTTGGGAGATCTCATATACTAAATTCCCTCACACACTTTGGATTGGAATTTGGGAGATATTTGGAGACGCACATATCTCTCCACTCCCAAATGATCTTGCATCAAATTACCTCATTCCACTTTATGATGTAGACAATATACCTTTAAATTATGATACATTAGAGGAGCTTGAATATGATGTAGAGCTTGAACACCTTGATGGTATAGAGACCTCTCATGTTGATCCTTCTCCTCCTATTGCGACTAAATCTCTATCATCTTTTGCTTCATAAAAGTTCAGATTTTTTTCAAGAGCTTCTATTGATTCATTGCACAATAAGTAAATCATAGCCTTCTAGATTTCAATCATTGGGATTCCTATTTATCAGGCGCTACACCCTTGCTTATGGAGTCTCATATTGCAAATTTGGAAGGCTCATTTGAGGGGTTATCAATCCTCTTTGATGGAAACCCCACCATAGCTTTTGTTCCATCAACTTCATCTTTGGATTGTATTTATCGAGTGAAGCCACAATAGTGGTTTACAATTGAAGTGAGGAAGGAAAACTCACAAAAAATGAATGCATGGAAAAAAAATTGATTTTAGGGGTTCGTACGAACCTATTGGTTCGACCGAACCCATTAGGGGTTCCGGCGAACCCTCCTAATACTTTCCCGCCAAAAAATCCATCAAAACACCTTATAGAAGGGGGTTCGAATGAACCTTGGTTCGAACGAACCCCCTTTATTCCTCATCCCCTCCTTGAGACACAAAAAAACCCTGAATTTTGGCAATTCGGAGGTCGAGTTGAGGATGAAAATGGAGGAATCTTCACAAACCCAACTTGAATCAAGTAGTCCTTAGAACGAGCTATCCAACGAATATAATTTTAATATGTTTTGGTTTTATTATGTATTTGTTTTTTTAGTTTTATTAAACATAGGTTTTTCATCAAAAATGAAGGTCTATGTTCTGCACATGCGGAAAAATAGTAGATTATCAAAAAAAAATTGAAAAATATGACTGCGCCAGATATTGAAGTCCTTGATCCAACAAAAACAGAAAATGAATTTCGATATATACAAAAAAAGTTATGCGTTATACGGTCGTGCTATGTCTAAATTGTAATTGGTTTGACTTTGAAACTTGATTAATGAAAAAATATTCAATAAAAAACTGTTTAACCAAGTGGATGCACTAGATATCAAAATTACGAATCTAAATTCGAAAGAATTAGAATTTTATCCTTCATGGAAAAAAAATTATGCTGCTATAATGCCAGGGCACACTTTTTAAAAATGTTATTTTTGAAAACCAATTTCGTGGGAGATGGAAAAAGAAGTAATCTTATTCTAAAAATTTTGAAAAAAAAAATATTTTTGCCAATCTATAGACAAATGTGACGAGACTTTTTCATCATCTTCAAATTCTTCGCGGTTTAGTCGCTATAGGTGTCCTCGAATGTGAAGATTTAGTTTTAAAAATAATTTTAGTGTCCAGTTTGGCCAAAAATTGTAAACCACTATTGTGGGATCACCTATCATTAGTTACCACTTGATCTCAATTTGTCACTTTTTTTATTGATTAGGTGTGTACCTAATTTGATTGTGGTATCTTCTATGGATATGGCTACATATGAGAGAATTTTATAGACACCATCATCATTCATTTTGATTTTTCTTCCTACTAATTTGTATCTAAAATGAGAAGCCTTCTTGTATTTATACTTGGTTTTTTTTCTTCCTAGGGGAGGAATGTTGTTTGTAGGCATTGGATTATCTTTATTCTTGCATTATCTATACATCTATTCATTCTTTTATTTATTTAATTCTCCCTATGTTGCACTTAAGGGGAGTGTTGGTGTGAAGAGGGGTATTTCTTCTCTAGTTTCCCTTTTTAAGTTTGAACAAAGCATATTATCTAACCATTCATTAGTTAGAACATATTCACACATGTTCACATGTTAAGTTTACTTAGAGATTTAGGAATCTTTCTAGAATTATTTTGTACACATGTGATCTTATCTTTAGTTGTCCCATGACAGAGGATTAAGCCACTTGTCACAATTTGGTATTGGCCTACCTATCAATGTTACCTTTATAAATAAGGCCTCATATGTATATTTTTAGATAGATATCTCATATATCATAATTTGTTTTGCACCATAATTAAGCAATCGTTTCTCTTGTTTCTTTATTGTAGAAGGTAATATTTGGTCATTACAAGTGATCATGGGAGCTTGAGTGCGTTGGTGACTCTTAGAATCTAGAAGTTGTTTCTAGTGATCCCAATATCGTGGTGATCCCACTATACCGATTTACAATTTTGGCCAAACCGGACAAATAATTTTTTCTAACTAAATCTTCACCTTCATGAACCTATAGCTAAAACTGAGGAATTTGGAAGATCATGCAAACTAGTGATTTGTGACATTTTGTCTCCAGATTCTAAAAACAAAAAAAATCAAACATTTTTTGGAATCATATTGCACCTCTTTTTCCATCTCCTTCTAAAACTAGTTTTTTTGAGTAAACAACATTTTTAAGGAGTGACACTCACCTTATAACGCGATAACTTTTTTTCATGAATGAGAAAAATTCATTTTTTCAATTTAGATTTGTAACTACAATATCTAGTGCTTCCAATTGGTTTCATAGTGTTTTATTGAATATTTTTCCTTAATCAAGTTTCAAAGTCAAACCAATTACAATTCAAACATAGGACCGTGATAACGCTTAACTTATTTTATGTATCAAATTCTTTTTTTGTTGGATCAAGGACTTCAATATCTAGTGCACTCATATTTTTCAAAAAATTGATAATCTGCAATTTTTCCACATGTGCATAACAGAGAGCTTGATTTTCGGTGAAAAACCTATGTTTAATAAAATTAAAAAAATAAATACATAATAAAACCAAAACATATTAAAAATTATATTCGTTGGATAGTTCGTTCCAAGGACTACCATCATCCAGTTGGGTCTGTGAAGTCTCCTCCATTTTCATCCTCAACCCGAGCTTCGAAGCGCAAAATTCTACACTTTTTTGGTGCTTGAGGGGGACAAGGGGGAAAAGGTGGGTTCGAGTGAACCAGGGGGGTTCGCTTGAACCCCCATGGGTTTGCTCGAACCAAGGTTCAAGCGAACCCCCTTTCCACAAGCCTTCACTTTTGGCTTTTTGCCAGGAATGGTGGGCCCCATCATTAAATGGGTTCGCTCGATGGGGGGTTCGGTTTGCTCGAACCAAAAGTTCGTTTGAACCCCTAAAAACCATTTTTTTTTGCATGGGGTCATTTTTTGCAACTTTTCCTTCCTCACTAGAATTGTAAACCACTTTTTTTTGGTTTACCCATAACCTATTTCATCAATTTAATCACCTTTAGTAAAACACATAATTTTGAACTACTAGAATGTCCTATTTTGCATAACACAACCTCTGAAGACTCCATTCTTTTATTTTGAAGTAGGTGTAAGGATTACCTCCAAGCCTACTATTCAAAACGACATCAAAACCAAGTTGACAACATTTTAAACAAGTAAAAGTAGTAAAGACAAAAAACTATAACATTGTGAAGTCAAGAAGGTTGAACAATAAACATGTCATAGCACCTTCATTTTATGAGTTATTAAAAAACAATTTGAATCAATAACTTCTAATGTGCCTATACTTTAAACAAAATCACATGACTATTATTCATGAGATAACATGCATTTTAATCATTTCATCATAAGACTATATGAAGGATCCAAACTACTAATCATAGAGTTCAATATACCACATCATATTGATGATTCTTACTCAATCATTGTATCAAGTGTAAGACATTATTAGAATATTATTACACTACTTTATTTTATTTTTAATTAAAAACAAAGTGGGAGTTTTAAAAAAACACCACCCCTTTTTATTGAAATGTAATCTTATTATTGACAATGTTACAACTCTCTAATTGCGAGGTGGATCTTTGAAGGACACAATATCTCGCCCATGAACAGAATAACCCCCATCAACTATAAGATTGTGCCCATTGATGTAGGAAGCCTCATCAGATGCTAGAAACAAGAAAGCATTGACCACATCATCAACAGTAAGCTTCCTTCCATTGGTGGCATTCCTCTGCATTTCATCTGCAAGGACCTCCTTAGGACATTGCCCATTAGACACCTCATCAAGCCACTCTTCAATCATCTTTGTCACGATCCCAAAGGATGACACAGCATTGACACGTATTCCTGTCTTTGCCAACTCCACTGCACCGCTCCTCATCAACCCCAACAGAGCATTCTTGGAAGCCATGTAGCCATGAGAGGCATTATCTGTCTTAATGAGTCCCAACACACTGCAGTTGAAGAGTATGGAACCAGAGTTGCGTGGAATCATGACCCTCGCAGCGTGCTTCATGCCTAACAAAGACCCTGTCACATTCACTGCCATCACTCTTTCCCAAGTGTCCAATGGAACCTGAGTGATGGAATTACCATGAGCGTGCAACATACCCGCATTGTTCACCATGATGTCTAGACGTCCCTTCTCCTCCATTGCTCGATCTACAACCCCTTTCACATGGCTCTCGATTGCCACATCACATTTCACAAATGAACTACTCCCATGGAGCTCTTGGCAAACTTTAACCCCCGCCTCTTCATCGATGTCAGCAATGTACACATAAGCACCTTCTCCCACAAACTTCCTTGCGGTGGCTGCACCTATACCATTTGATCCGCCTGTCACTATTGCCACTTTTCCTTCGAATCTCCTCATCCTATACAGTACCCACACAAATCCGTCACTTACACAAACATAAACTATGTAAACCAGACAAATCTAAATCCATACAAGAAGTAAAAAAGCAAGAAAAAAACCATAAAAGCATTCTGTGATATAAGCTTACCCTGAGCGAGCCATAAGAAAACTCTTGCCTCTACTCAAACTGCTCCTCTGCTCTTAGCTTTGGCTACTTGTGTAAATTGTATAAGAAATGAATGTTATATAGACCTCCATTGTCGCCGTCAAGTCTGAACCGACTTATTCAACGCTCTCCCCTTACATGCTCACTACTTCTGTCACTGGTTATATTAAATTAGTAAAACAAATAAAGAAAGTCATTAAATTGGTGAGTCTAAGAAGGTGGTATGAACAAGTCAAGTGAACAGATTCTCTCTCTTAATATTATTTCAGCCGCCCGCGGGCATTACGTGCTCAAAGAAATGCCCACACGGTACGTGCATATTATTATAACAAATAAAATCATAATATATTCTTTCAACCATCTAACTCATTACGTGGTCAAAGAAATATTCAAATCAAAATATATTATTATAACAAATAAAATCATAATATATTCTTTCAACCAGCTAACTAATTCTAAAATATAAGTAGATCAGTTTTAAGAAGATTGTATTGCTTGAAAAGGGAGATTTTAGATAACCCCTCAATATTTCTATATGATTTTTTGTATATATTTATATAATCTAATACATTTTTTTTCTGAAAAGGTACAAGCCCTTAATATTTGAAGGGAAACTTCAAATAGATGACCATCATAAAAAAAATTGATTAATAGGTAAAGTCAATCAACTATTTAAATCCTTTTTTCATTGGCCTACTTTAGTTGTGGCCTTGCATTAATGAAAATTTTGCTTTCTAATTGTCATTCTACTTCAAAAATCACTCTTAAAAACCCTAGATGGGGAGAGGTAGATTTAATTTTTTAAATAAAGTTGTACATGTGTAAACCTTCCCTAGGCTTGGTATAATTAAATGGAATGCTTACAATTAACTATTAATAGTTCTCGACTAAAAAATTGAGAAGTTGTGGTATTTTTTGGGCTAATATTCTTTGAAGTTATTTGATAAAATGTCCAAGATGTTGAGATTAATTGGTTAAAGCATTGAGTTCTTATTGTGGAGACCCAAGTTCAAACCCCAAAGGGTCATCTAATATGGAATTATAAGTTGTGACTCTTGGTCTTTCATAGTTGGCTTCTAGTGAAGGTTTCTAAATAAGTGGATTTCTAAGTTGTGGCTCTTGGTCTTCCATAGGTGGTTTCTACTATGGTTGCTCGAAAGGAGTTGATATTAGTATCATGGTTGTGCTTATGAGCACTTGTATTGGTCTCATGTTGAGAAAAATATTGTAAACAATTAATAATATAAATAAATTATGTGTTAAAGTATGGAATGTAAATGTAATGGATAAAGGTACTTAGCTTTATAATTCAAGAGAATGTAATTCAATGAAGATTTAAAATTTGAATTTTATTGGCTTGGTAAAAAGTACCTCTCTAAGTACTAGTGAAGTGTATTGGATCCTATAAACTTTACTAGGTACTTGATGTGTACTATTTATTTGTGCTTCACCTAAGTGATATCTATTTACTTTATCATTTTTTGATATATAAATATTAATAATATTTAGAAATATCTATAAGGGTTATCATTATATCATGAGTGGACATGTGTGCCTATTTGGACCTTGGAAATGTGTGTAAAAGATCAAACACAAAATGTACACACCCTGAAAGGATGTATGCAATTTTTGTACTCCTTTAATGCACTAGTTGAAGTGATTCCCTATTAATTACTCCTTGAATTCTTCTAGGATGTGAGAGGATATGAGAAGGGGAAATAAATTCCTTTAAATACAAGCACATAGCATCAAATCATGCAAATGCATGCTTACTCAACTCACAATGGTTAGTAAAATAGGCTAGAGTCATCTAGATTATAATTTATATTTTACAATTTTATGTGTCAAGTTCACAAACACAAGATCACCCCCACATCCACGAAAATTTTCAAGGATAGGGAAATTGTCATATTTAGGTGGGTAATATATATATATAGATAGATAGATAGATAGATAGATAGATAGATAGATAGATAGATAGATAGACTAGGCATAATTAATGTATAACCTAGGTGAATGCATCAAAATGTGTGTATGTAGAGATAAGGTGTGAATAAGTGCATGGGGATGTTTGTAAATGGAGATAGGTAAAGGCTAAGGGAATGAGCCCATATTTGCACAAGATTGTGTACACCATTTTTTTATATTTACATGTATTACAATATTCTCCAAAAATAGATACAAAACTAATGGTAAAGAGCATGGAACTACACAATTTACCATTATAACATAACATAACTATCCACACTATTAGGAAAGGTGGATAAGTCTTGCTTTCAATGTTAAACATATAAGAATACAATTTTTGAACTATGAAACATAAAAACTTAATTTTTGGGCTATAGACTTTATTTTTTGGAAAAATAAAAAGTGTTGGTTGTTCGACATCACTTTGAGAGTTGCATGTTGCATAAATCTTTCCACGATCTATTTTTTTAAAATTGAGCACCAACATCCTCTTAATCAAAATTTATTACCTCTAGAAGTTAACCTCATGCACTGAAAATGTACAAACATATAGGAAAAAAAAGTGGCAAGAGGGAGTTACAATTGTTAACCAACTTATGGTGTGTGTTACAACACATCATAAGGCATATTTGAATGGATATAATGAAGCCATAATAAGTGGATTATGATGTTCTTACATGACAAGTGGAAGGAATATGGTAATTTTAGTTTATAAAATTATCTTGGGATTTTGATGTTAGTTTTTTAACCAAGTATTTGGGTGCCACATTTTTGGATTGTTTTAGCATTAGTTTCATGTATTACTTATCCTATTCCTAGAGTGATTGAGATGAGCCAAGGATTGACCCAATATAGTAGGGTGTTATTTTGATGTGTGGAACAAATATGTGGATGTGGATGTGGATGTGAGCATAGGTGTAACAAATAGTCATAATGGTGAATGTATTGGAATGTGTATAAAATACAGTGGGATTAGTGCTAATATATATAAATAGGTGTAAATGAATGTGAAAAGGATAGGAATAAGCACCATGTCATGATCCAAACTTAATATTAGAGTTTGTCACTTGTTGATATGTAATTGTATTAAAATATTCTATCAATATGGGCCCAAAACTAAATATAAATTGGCATGACTATACAAATTTCACCACCACAATACTAAAATGAATAACATTATAATTTAAGTGTAAATTTGAATGTCCCCTTACCCTCAACTATTTTATTAGAAAATCAAGAAAGTCTGGAAAATATTGAGAACTAGATTTTACCCCACTATAACATCATGGTCCACAATTAGATTGCTTAAGGTACACAATTAGATCTCTTGGAATTGGTTGAGGAAGTGGAATTAAAGACTACCAATTTTTATAACTATTATTAAAATAAATCACTTGTTTTAATGTTATCTCCTTATAATTTATGCTATTCTGACAATAAAAAGTCTTTTGATTTGATTGTTTAAATCATGATTAAATTAAATTTATATATATGTTAGTAAACAATGAATATATTGAACATTACAAACAATATAAATGAACCTCTTGTTAAAAAATTACATATTGAATTGATCAAAAGATACAAATAATTATCACTATATTTAATACACATCCAATGGTCCCAAAATCATGCTCTCAAATGGAACACCCAAATTATGTGTTTGATCCCAATATTTAACATGTCTAGAATTTTTACTCCCAAGCCAAAGAACCAAACAATCCAAAATACAAGAACCGTCATTTGGAACTCTATTTTTTCTAATAAGATGCTCTTATACCTTCCTACATTAACTCAAAATTTGCATGCAACAATGATCTTACAAGTCTATGTGTAACTCCCATCATCAATGCTCTTACAATGTAACTCATGTTAAATGTCTTCTTATACACCTCTTACACATGTTATAACATATAATCCCGGTGCTTTACTATAATCTTCAAGATTACTCAAAGGATGGAAATTATATACCAATTAAACTGCAAGGTTTGAAATATTTACAAGAAACCTAACCTAACAATCTCCTTAGAACTAACCCCAAAATGTTGAAAACACAAAGCTAAAATAAGACAATGTTCTTTCCACTTCCATCCTTTGGAGGATTCCTCTAGGGCCTAGATTAATGCTCCAACATCACCAAAAACTATAAATGAGGTGGACAGTATGTGTTGTGGAAAAAGAAGATTTGAGTGTTGTATTGAGGATCTTTAGAAGAAATTAGTTTATAATTTATAGAGGACTGGCATAGTAGTAGAGGAAAACTATTTTTGCACCCACTTGTTATAACTGCTCTTTTAATTAATTCTATCAAAGGTGGATGATCAATATCTACTACCAAGATAGTTTTTCTCCTCACAAGGTTTCCAAGGTAAAATTTTAATCTATTTATCTTGAAGCATTTATTTTCCAACATGTTTATTTTGTAAATTTTGAACACTATTAATGCATATTTATCAAAGCAAATAGAACAATATATTTAATATTTGTGGTTCTCAAATTCTACCATTTTGAGAATTTATAGATACAAGATACTTAATAAATAATTATTATCATATCTACTTGGAAAAGATATTAGAACACATCATGAATCTTATTTTTACTATCTTAGAACTACCTAACACTGTCGTTTTATGTATTAAAGTTTTTCCTCTTTATAAGAAAAAATTGTATTACCAAATTTTAGAATTGTATTTTACATATGTTTGAGGTTTTTATGTTATCAAATATTTGTCATCAATAGTTCTTATAGATTACCTTTACTATTTATGTGATACTATACTTCAAGTTGTTGGTTGGTTTTTAAATATGTACCTTCCAATATTATACTCTACTCAAGGTGAATATTTCAAACTCAACATATGAAAAGAAATTTTATTACTTTTCCTTCAAGAATCCTATTTTATTTTATGCTTAATATTTGATTTGGATTATTTACAATTGTTACAACTTTGAGAAAATATTTTATAAATGTGTTTATATAGTAGTATATTTCACCAATGTTAATGAAATTTTTAAGAATAATGCATTCCCATTTATTGTTTGTCCAAGTTATATGTAAAATTTATTTTAGGACATAATTTTAATTACTTTGAAATGAGGTATTTTTGAGGGAGTAGATAGGGGATGTCACATGATAGACCTAGTTATATATGTGTCCAATAGCACACCTATGATCCTCTACTTAGTGATGCACCCTCCTACCATTTAATGCTAGTCCATAAACTCAAAGGACACGTGGTAGTACTTAGTAGAGATAAAATATATTACCCATAACTTGATCAAAATTACCTTATAAGTGGGCAACTCCATTCCTTGTGGTGAGGGGTTGAGAACCTCATTTTCTACATTTAGATATAGTCCATATACTTATAGCCATATTTATAATGAAAATATGAGGGCACCTATCATTAGTTAAACCTTGAACCTCAACCATCCTTCAATTATGTTATATCCATGAATGTTTATGACTATCTTCAAGCATCCCAAGATCTAATGTAACAACAAACACAAGAGGAGTGGCAAGATTATGCACAATAGTAGATGTTCAATCAAGTAAAATATTAATTTGGTTTTTTAACTAAAATTTTATCTAGTTGTAATAGCTTGTTTATAGAAGTTTATCTCAATATGTTATACTTCAATGTAATATTTTAAATGTTTACGAACTCACTCATGGCTAAAGGATGAGTAGGAAATAGTGGATAAAAGTATAATGGTTATAATTAACCTTGAACTCTCCTACATGGTATAAATCCTTTAATTGAATTTGTGTATCATCTTTTTTTATTTTAATGTGAAGTACTACTCCAAATCTATTGCAAGATATTCTATCCATTTATGAGTCTACTGTATTTTCTTCATATTTGTATAGGCCTTCTTATTGTCTCTCTAGAGTGTTAAGAGTGCATAATATATTTGCATATTCATTTTATTATATTAGCTTTATTAAATATAGGATAATCTTACTTAGGTGTTGAATTGAACATGTGTTGCATTTTGAGGAGCATCATTCATACAAAGCATCTTCTATTATTAGTGTAGACAATGAAAAATGTCCTAAGCCTACGAGTGTCATTTTTCTTCATCCTCGTCCTTCGATAATTGAATAATTTTAGTTATTCAATTATGTTTGATCATATTCCTCTATCAATTTAATAATTTTTAATAATTATTTAATTAATTCACTTTCTAATCTTTATTCTATCCTGATCGATTAAATAAACTTATCACATCACTAATTTTTCCCTCTTCTTCAATAGTTAAATAAATTATTATTTATTTAATTATTTTGTCACCTTTCATCTATAGTTAAATAATTACCATTAATTATTTATCTATTCATGGTCCTTTAATTCTTCTATAGTTAAATAATTATTAAAATTATTTAACTATACCATGCCTCTATTAAATAATTAATCTAAATTAATTATTTAAGGTCATTTTCTCTCCATTTATAAATTATTTATTTTCCACTTGTCCATTTTCCACTCTCTCCATTTTTAATAAATTATTTTGCACCACTGGTCAAAGATGCTCTTCATAATCCCCTATCATAACATTCATTTATGTCATAGCCTGCATGTCTTGTATGTCTGTCATAGCTGCTAAGTGTCATAGTCATCAGCGTCATAGATTTTCCATGCATGGCATATTTTTGGTGCATCAATTATGGACCATTGATCTTGGCATCTTTTCTGAGACTTAATCTCAACCATCCATTTCGTAACCTCCCTCTCATGCATTCACATCCATTGATCTTGGAATATTTCTAGAAGATTAATCTCAAACGTCCATTCGAAAGGTTGTCTATAAAAGAAACCTTCCTTCTCCATCTTCACCTTAACAGCTATTCTTCTCCAACTTTCTACTTACAATTTGTACGTATTTGCACAAGTTAGACTACAAATCTGATGGCGTATTTGCAAAAGGAGAAATAGGAGAGCAAGAGAAGTGATTCAAGTTCAAGCATGGGGAGTATTTTGGTTTGATGTTTTATGTTCCTTATGCTTTCATTGTTTTATCTTGTTTGGATGAGGTTAATAGTTTAGAAGTGTTGGTTGTCACTTTGTCTATGCTATTTGATTTCTGACCCCATCTTACAATTAGAAATTCATATTTTATTTGGTCTCATTCATAGTAACTTGCCTAATTATCATATGATTGCTCTTCTTTTGTATTTATCACAAATACTCTCATGCTCACATTTGTGAATGATACTATATGCATTGTAACCGTACACGTGGAATATAATATTTCATATTCATTTTATTTGTGTTTATGATCTTTCATTTATTGGAATAACATATTTTCTATTGTAACGTTCTTCACTCATATAGATCGTGGTTGTGTGTGTCTTTGAGTTGAATCTAACATGGTATCAAAACCATAGAGTGAGGAACTCGTTTGAGTCCAAAGAAAAACAAAGGTTTCAAGAGGCTCATGTTGGAAAATAAAATCTTCAAGGCATCCTAACACAAATTTGACACTTTCATTAAGTTCACAACATCAAAAATGGTTTCATATTTTTTTATTTTTGTTTGTAGTTATTTCCAAATGTTTGTTCAAGGGTTTTCCTTTTTCCATGGGTGAACACCTCTTTTGGAGCATTTTTGGGCCAAATTGATAGTGTTATTGTGTCTTAAGTATCCAAAAACCCCTAAATTGACTATCAATTCAACAAAATTAGAATAGGTATAATGGAAGAAAAAAAAAAATAGGTTGTGCAACCTTACCAAGTATTGTGTAAAAAATATTTTATACATTTTTTATTTCCAAAAATATCAAAAATATTTGTATAGTGTTAGGCAACACTAAAAATAAAATAAATTAAAAGTATATTATAATGAGTGGGGTAACCCACAACCCCCCTACCATGGCAACGAGGTGACCAGGTCAAGGTCTCATATAGTCACACTACCTCTTTTAAGAGGGGCATGCGGTTACTACCATAAAACCTCTTTTAAATTTTTTTAACAAAAAATAAATAATTTTTTATTTTATTTTTAATAAAAAAAAAACACCTCACCTCCAACCCTAGCTCTACCTAATTGCCAACTTCATTGGCAACCTAACTCACCTAACATCCTCTAGCCACTAAAGCACCACCAAGGATAGAGACCCCCCTCCATTTGAATTTTTAATCTTGAAGGGAAACTTCGAAGGCCTCTACCTTGCACATAAGGAAGTGTATTTTAAGTGTTTTTTAAATGGAATAGATTTTTTCTCTCGTTGTAATGTTGTAAATGGTTTTTAGTTTAAAATTTATTTATTTCAAAAATTAGTTTTGTTAGTGATTTTTTTAATCGACTAGAACTTTGTGATGCAAGAGCATCATTTTATCTAGTTCTATATTTGCATTATAATGTAGTGTTAGGTGTTTAATCACATTTTAGGAGGTTTCTATTTTATTTTGGATTACTCATAAATTTCAAATTTTGGTGTTTTTACTCAACCTTGAGTACCTAATTAGCAATTTTGAATGCTTAATTTGTAAACATGAGTTTGCATGGGATGAGGTAGGTAGTTAGGGGTGATTTTAACTTTTAAAAACATATCAAAATGTGTTTTATGTCATTCTAAAAATAAAAGGAATGAAGTTTTTGCTTGTAGGTATGTTGGTAGGATGTTACTAGTGTTTTAGACCCCCATTTTTGCAAAATAAGTAGATTTTGAAGTTCTTTGTTTGAATTTCTTGTTTCTAGAGTTTTTAAAGGTCTATATAGACCTAATTCATTTTGTTTAAGGACTTGAAAGTGGATATTAAATCAAAAAATTCACACGTTTTCTTGTCAAAACCCTACCTAGGGTTTTAAGTAAGAAATTTTCAAGTTTTGGGAGAAAAACACCTACCCAATTGATAAAATTTATTTTGTAGGTCTATGGAAACATAATTTAATTGTTTAAATATATTATACCATTTTGGCATTTGTGATGACATTATTTCAAAAAAAACTCAATTTTGGCAAATTGGAGAGCTAATTAGGACCGGTAATAGTCTATTTTGAAGGATTTTGTTTCATTTTAGAAGATTCCATTGTACGAGGAGTTGTATATCCATAAGAGGTATCTAAAATTGTGTTTATATTCCAAATAACCTCCACACAAAAATTTGTCCCAACAGATTTATCAAAAAAAGGGATACCAAGAAGAGATAATTTGTCAAACAAGTCATTGATTATTATACTTTTGCTGAAAATTCATTTCCCTCTATATCAATTTGGTATCACAGAAAGTTTGGTACCTAAAAGAGACAAGAAATACTTGATTGTGTGTTGGTAAGTTGCATTGAGAAGTCAAAATGCCACCTAGAAGAGGAATGAGAGGAGGTTTCCAAAGGAGAAATTTTGTTCTTGAAGAGATAAAGAATATGAGAGTGAATTTGGATGCTAGATATTCACAGAAATAGAGGAACATAAGAGAAGATTCATCATAGGAGATGTGAGTGAAAGAGAGGAAGAACCCCAAGAACTTGAAGAAGAAGAAGAAGAAGAGGTTGAAGATCCCATAGATGAATGACTAGATAGATTGCTCAAGGTAATCATGGGACAAGGGTCCAAACCAAAGGTAGAGATCCCTACCTATGTAGGTATTTTAGATGGAGAAACACTTATTGATTGGATTACATAATTGGATAAATAATTTGACTATGAAAATGTTCCTAATGAAAATAAGGTGTAGTTTTCTTCTACCAAATTGAAGGTGAAAGGAAGAAAATTGGCTTCACCTTTCTCCACCCTTTGATTAGGGGCCTAGAAAGGGGAAATTTTTGTTCTAACTTTCATTCAAGAACAAACCCTTGAGATTTCTTTGCAAAGGAGAAAGAAATATTACAAGAGGGTTGTTCGAGGGACTGAAAATGATCTAATGAGGGGTTCACCACCAAGTTGAAACTTGGAAAATACAATGCAATGCAAAAACCCTATTTCAATGAAAAGACCTAGAAAATGCCTTAGAAATGTAAATAAAATAGGACAAAATAGCAATGAAATAACTGATGTGCACCTGGAAACCTTGAAGTGACTAGAAGTAGCTCTAAAATTCTAGAAATTTTGACTTTTTTACCAACTAGGACTCATTTGCCAACCTGGGTGAATCAGTCCCAGACCTGGGTTTTTGTCTGGAAGTCTATTTTGAGAAAAAGGGTATTGAAATCTGCAAATAGCTACAATGGGACTCATTCGCCACTCTTGGTGAATCAGTCTCATTTCGCTTTTTCAGAAATTGAAAGTTCTGATCTGCACTTCAACACCTGCTCTTTCCTTCCAACCTGAGTTCCAAATTCAAATCTGTGAAAAACACCTACAAAAAAGAATATAACTAGATTTGCTAATGGGGGGTTTTCCTTGGTCAAACCCCTAGTTTGGTAATTAAACCTTGATAGAAATAATGAAATGTACATGAAAACCCTAGCCTTAATTGTGTCTAAGACTAAGAAATCTGAAACATGATGAAATCCTATTCTAATCTGCAAGAATATGATACAAAAATGGAAATATGGAGATGAAAGACTCACTTGTGGTGATCTCTAATCACCCCAAATGAATCCTAATGATGCTTGCACCTTACTTAGGCTGAAAGTAGAGTGATAATGGAGGATGTAATCACTTAGGAAACAAGTCTTTAGGCTTGGCTTGATGGCTAGTTGCATCTCCCCAACCTAGAATCCATCATGATTCACTATAGACAACCATGATCAACCCTTGACAATGCTAGATCTTGATTGAAAGTGAGCTTTAAGACCTACAAAAACACCTTAATGCTGCTCCAATGCTTCAACTTTACTTTCTCTTGAAACTTGAATGCTCTTGTGAAAGATTCTCAACACTTAACTCTTGAAAATGTTTGCTCCACTTGCTTAGAATTGTTTAAAATGGCTTAGAAACTTGTTTATATAGGAATTTACACCTAATTGACCGTTATTTAGATCTCAAAGGCTGACATCCACCAAAATTTTGATTTAAAATGGTGAATTTCCTACTCAAAATTGAAAAAGACCCCAAATGGGACTCATTTGCCACCCTTGGCGAATGGTTCCCACCTAAGGGGAGTCATTCGCCCAAGGTGGCGAATGAGTCCCATCTTAGCTTTTTGAGGTGGTTTTTCAGGATTTTTAGTGTTTTGAATGATTTTATGGAATTTTTAGGTGAAATGAGCCTTGAGATCCAAAATAATGGGTCTTAGGGGCCTATAAATGATGATTTTAAAGGGTAATTAATGCAAGGGTGCCAAAATAGGGCCAAATTAAGTGTGAAAATGTAAAGGGATCTATTTTTCTACACTACATTTAGCCCCTACGTTAGCGCCCATATGACTCTACGTGCATATGTAAGCTAAAGTAATCCAATAATAACCTCTATTTCATAAAAGGATACACATATAAGTTCAATCATGCTACGGGAGAATGAAGCCCCCACTGTAGTTATCTACAAAACCACAATGTTAGGAACCGCGTCCTGCAACACAAACTCTCTAGTTGTCCAAAAGTTCTCTTATCGAAATTCTTTTTAGAAATCAAATTCAAGGGTAGATGTATGGCCCCCTTGATTTTGCTTGCTTAACGGAGGTGGAATCAAGGCAGCATTTGATAATTACTTGTCAATGCTACTGATAATTACTTGTTAGTGCTTCTGATAATTGAACTCTTTATGTTAACAGATACATTCAGCTGCAACTACCTTGGACAAAAGTAATTTGGTGAAATATGATTGGAAAAGTGTATATTTCCATGTTAATGATCTAGGACGGATAGCCAGTTATTACTACATCACTCATGGGACAATGGCTACTTATAATGAGCACTTGAAGCCAACAATGGGTGATATTGAGCTATGTCGATTGTTTTCATTAAGTGAAGAGTTTAAATATGTGATAATAAGAGAAGAAGAGAAGATGGAACTTGCAAAGCTCTTAAACCGTGTTCCTATTCTAGTGAAGGAGAGTTTGGAGGAGCCAAGTGCCAAGATCAATGTTTTGCTCCAGGCTTACATTTCATAGTTTAAGCTTGAAGGTCTCTCCCTCATGTCTGATATGGTGTTTATTACTCAGGTATGTATTTATATTGAAAACTTGTGTAGCAAAAATCATAACCATTTTATCAATTTATAAGTGGGTGACTTGAATTTTGTATCCTTTGTAATGAAAATGATAACCATTTTCTGCCTTTTTATAAGTGGGTGACCTAAGAATTTTGTGTTGTCCACAAAAACCTTAATTTAACCCTAAGGATGTTGTGCATGTCCACCCTCCTGCTTCGGTTTCTAACCATACAGCCCATCCTTAAGTCCTATCTTCTCCAAATCATTCACCTTTGCTACACAAAAGGAATTTACAATTTGTTATGGAAGTTGTTGGATGATGCACGCTATGTAGTTCTAAATACTTTTTTTTTTCTTTGGTTATGTGTTGCAGAGTGCAAGTCGCCTCCTTAGAGAACTTTTTGAGATTGTCCTAAAAAGAGGATGGGCTCAGTTAACAGAGAAGGCACTTAACCTATGGAAGATGGTTGGAAAGCACATGTGGAGTGTTCAAACTCCACTCCAAAAATTTAAAGGCATTCCAAATGACATATTGACCAAAATTTAGAAGAAAGATTTAGCTTGGGATTGGTATTATGATCTTTCAGCCTGGGAGATTGGAGAGCTCATTCATTTTCCAAAGATGGGAAAACCCATTCATAATTTTGTGACAAATTGATTAAAAAGGACTGTAAATACCTGGTTTTGAATAGGATTGAAGTGCTTGAACTGCTGATACAAAGCTTCATATGAAGGATTTCTTAATACAGATACAGGAAGTGGCTGCAAATCTAGCAATTTAGTTGGGGGTGGATATTTTTCTAGCAGGATAAGATGTCTAAATGAAACTAAAAAAACAATTTGTGATCCCAGCCATTTGTCAAATACAACACGAATAAAATACTGTGGTGGAAGAGGTTCACGTATTGGGATAGTGAAGCAAAGGTTATGATCATCTTCTGCATATTGCATCTTCAACATAAAATACTTGTGATGGAGTATAAATTTTCCAATATTGTCTTCCACTATAATCCACAAAGGTTCAACATCCTCATCGAACCATCGTAGGAATAGGAGACCTTGTTCCGCCGATAGAAGATCCTCACACCGATGAAAAAACATAACCGTTGACACATCGTTGGAACTAGAAGACACATCCGGCTGATAGACTGATAAGGTGGGGGTATTAAGTTCCATTTTCTATAATGTGGTAAGAGTCATACAGGTAATGCTATGTCAGGTTGGGGAACTCTTCTTGGAGGTTCTAAACAATTTGCCTCTTTTTTATAATACTACATTGGCAGTGCCACCTAGATCATAGTGGTTTGGTGGGATTCCAAACCCAGAAAATGTGGTGCAGTTGTGGAAATATCATTGAGACAAGCTACAAGCTACCATGATGATTTTTCTGAGCAAATTTATATCAAATTCTTGCTTAGCATGGCTTAAGACATGTGATGATGATCTTGTGAAAAGTGGCAAGGAACTTGTAGAGAATGAGACATTGATCAGAGAAACATTAGATAGTCTGCATGCATTTGAAGGGAGCTTGGAGTGGCTAAAAATGGTTTTTGGTTCAGATGTTGAGTTTCCATGGAAATGTGTTTGTGAGATGTTTTGAAGCACTCAAAGAGTCTGTGGGATGAACTTTTTGAAAGCCTGTTTGTTAGTAGCATGAAACAAATAATAGCTGATGGATTTGTAGATATGCATGAGAGAGTTAAAGTTGGTAAATGCCTTGAAGCCATACTTATATCTCTAGCAAGTTACAAATATGTTGAAACCCATTTGCACAAATTAACTACTAGTGAGGGTTGGCTTGTCAAGAGAGGGGACCTAAAAAGTGTCAATTTACCTAGGTTGAGTTTTAGATTTATGATGACAAATGATGAAGACTAGTTTGGTCACCTTAACACTTATTTTGGAACTGAGGTTAGTCAAATAAAAGATACCATAGATGAGGGGTCCAAGAATATTCTGAAAGACCTCCTAAGTTCTTCATGCACATAAATCTCCTTCAAGGATAAATGATTTAGCACCTTATTTGCAAGAGCAATGCTTCCATTTTATCTCAACATTGATTGTTGAGATTGAAGAACATCTTGCACATCTTTCAGAAGCTCTCTATCAAGAAATGAAAAATGAGATGCAAGAAAAAAAGAACAAGGAGACACTAGAACTGATAGTTATAGTGGAAAGGGAACTTTTCTTAGGAAGGCTTTTAGTTGCTCTCAGGTAGAAATTGATGTTTCTAAAAACTATTGTTACCAATTTGACAAAGAGGGAATTGTTGGATCCATGTAGAGAGGATACAACATTGAACAAGTAGTAGCATATAACCATTGAAATGAATAAAGTTAGAACATAAGAGACTGCTCAGGCTAAAGGTATAGAATCACAACTGCATACTTCACACTTTTCACTATCTGTTCTTTCACTCTTTTGGGCCACTCAGACATTATAATGTCTCATTTTTCCCATTTCTAGTCCCAAAACTCACCACAGGTGTGCCAAGTCACTCAACCTAAAATCCCTTCTACTATAAAACTTTGTTCCCCATCTTTCAAATGGTGCTATCCTAAGGGCATGTGCTAGTGTCTAGTTCAAATTTAAATTCAAATTCCCTCCAAACCCATGAATGCTCACCCTGGTGAGTTTTCTAACAACTAGTCACTTTATAAAAGAAAACTTAGCACTCATTTGGAACCCTAATTTTTCTCTCTAACATCTTGATCCTCCTCGTATTCCTCTACTCCCTAAAAACCTTCATTTTTCCTTTTTTGAAGAACATGCACCCTTTTATTCTCTGAAAGGTTCCTGGTGGAGCACATGATGTTTTTAAAGTATGGATAGACAATTTGGCTATTTTTGTTCGTTTTCCAATCTGTCTTTTAAGTGTATTTGCATGTCTTATGGGGACATGTCTCCTGAAAGTTAAGAGGCATTCCAGAGAAATATTTGGAGAGATCCAAAACTGTCTTGGTCATTTTCTAGGCATAGCCAAACCCATCTCCCATTTCAAAATATGTTTCTATCACAGAGACACATACCAGGAGTCATATTCACTTGACACAAAATTTACATAATCATCATTTTACAAACTTGAGATAAGAAAAAAAATGCAAATCATTCTAGCACTTTGACAATTACAACACGGTGGAACTATGGGCATACCTGAATATCATCATTGAAGACAAGGTGAGATGAAGAGTACTTCTCCAGCAAGGTAAAGGCATTGTGATTAGAAAAATCTTCAAACTGTCATAAGAGCACACATTTCTTCAGTTTCCTTAAGATTTTGTAAGCTAAAGAAATAAATAGCATAATATGGATTAATACTCTAAAAATCACAAATAATGGATTGACGAATATTCTACATATATTATTTCTTCCAACAGCTAAACATTGTAGATTAGGTATTAATTGAAGATGCAATTATTACAGAAAAATTGTGTTAGGTATTCACTATCAGTTACAGTAGGGAAAATTCTACAGGAAAACTTAGACCATATTCTTAACCCAATTGAAAAAGGAATCTCAAGTTAAATATCCATTTCAATTAAAAGCAGGGGCTCCTTCTAACCTGGATAAGGACTTTCTCTCCATAAGCTTGTTTGAAAACAGACATGAACTCGTGAAGAAGGTCATCATATTCCTTGAGCACATAATATAGTTAGAAACTTGTACTATGTAAACTTGGGCCATAGGACAAATTAGAAAAGTAAAGACAAAAATATTTTCTATTCAAGAACAAATCCTAGCCTGTAGCACATCTTTGTCTAAGCCCTATGTAGAATTCATCATTCAGCAATGTTCCATTGTTGGTCCCAACATCAATAGTTATTGGAAGGCACTGCTCACATACAAATTTTCAGACCAGAATCAGTGTCATATATGGCTCAGACTATCATATAGCATAATTCAAATCTAGATTACCCAAAATGCATTTTACTCCAGAACTTAGTGGTGCAGATGCACCCTTGCAAGGTCATGCCTCCATGTGGAAACTTCAAGTCTTTGGTGTAAACATGATGTCTTAATTTTGTAATAAGGTATAAATGACCACTTTGAGCATGTAATATTTCCTAGTTAGTAATTTTAAGTTTATTGGGCATAAAGTGTAAAATTTGCAAAATTTGACAAATTGTTGTCAGTGCAAAATTGTAAAAATGCAATAAATTGCAGGATGATGGAAGGTCAAGAGTCAAGGTAATTCAAGAATTAGTTTTAGGAATTGGATTGGACTTATAAAGGCATGTTGTAGCCTCACACATTTTGAGGAAGGTTTGGGAAGGATGTATGAAGAAGATTATTAATGAAAAATTTTGTTATTCTGGTATTTTCCAGTATTTTGATGGATTTCAGGCCACTGTACAGCCATTTTTGTGCAAGTAACATTTCCCCCTCCATTGTAGATGATATCCCTGTGAGTCTCTTTTAATTTTCATTTTATTTCATTTAAAACCATTTAGTATTTTAAGAGTTATGAGTAATTTTGTCCAAGGCAAGTTAAAACCCTTAACTAGGGTAACAAAGTGCAATGAAAATTAAGTTTCTCCTATTTGCACAATTGGAATCACCTGAAAATTGGTGAGAAGGAAGTTTGATATGTCCTTTAAAGGGTCCCAGAGTTGTAGAGTCAAAGAATATGATTTGGGTCAGTTTCTAGCAAGCCCTAGGTCTATAAATGGAGAAAAGACTGGTAAAACCAGTGCACAGTGATGTTTTATTGATTCTTGTTTGTGTTGTATGAGCTCATCTTGGGTATTAATTCTTTAAAAGGATTATAATATGTATTTATAACCCTTACTTGTTTGGGTTTGGTGAATCTACAAGTTTGATTCCATTCATTTTGAGACTGTCCTGTTAAGACAGTTTGGAGGACAGTCCTATTAAGGACCGAATTTGTAGATGTTGTTGTCATGCATCTTGAAAGACCATGGAATCATTTGGAAAGGGTTTCTTTGAGGAGTTTTGAATTCCTTTGAATCAATTTTTGAATCCTTGAGAGATCATTATTGTGGTATGTCAAATTGGATGAACTTTGGAAGCCTAATTAGGCAGGTTGGGACAGTCTAATTTGGAAGTTTTCATGTCTGAAATGTTTGAATTGGGAATTGAGTTTGGGTCAGTCATTTTAATGTTTCTTAGGGTGTTTTAAAGATTCATCAAGAAGTTTTATGCCATATTATTAGTTTTGGTATTGTGAAACATGAGTTTTGTGAAGGAAAAGTGAGTCCTACACTACTGTATTTGACTACAAATTCTAATGAATGTTTGTTGACATATCAATAAAATATTGTTGACTTACCAATGCAACAATGATTTAAATTTTTTCGTCGTATTTTCGTCGCTTTAACAACCAATTTTATACATCTAAACCACAACCCAGCATTATTGGTCAGCGCCACATAAAATGTTAGCGGTGTCTGTCACAAAATCGAAGTAACTTCGTCCATCTATCAACGCAAAAAATCACAAAACGTTGCAGAACGCCCATTTGAAATCGTCGAAAAAACACCAAACGTTCATCCATTTTTTGATGAAGTGGAGAAAATTGTCGTTGTCATACAATGAAAACTACGTCGCGTGTACAGCAACCTCATCACAATTTTTTGTGGTTCATTGGGCTATGTTCATCTAAATTGCGATGAAACCTTGCAGTTTTTAAAAAAAATATTTGTTCAAACATCTTCCCTCAAAGAACTGGAACATTAACAATTATCATCTCATAGTGTATCAGAAGTTTGAAAGGTAACAACCATGTAGCCTTTGATGTCATACACTCTCCATATATGTGTCTTATTAAAGCCTGTCAGTTTCTATGCATGCATAGATAAAAATTCCAATTCACAAACCCAGAGCTAAATCTCCTTTCTTATAGAGAAAAGGCGAGATAGAAGAAAACAACACCTTGTCACAAGTAGTTGATTGGTAACATATAACATATAACATTCATTCATTCATCCATTAATAACATATAACATTCATTCATTAACATATTCACGTTCATTCATTAACATATAACATTCATTCTTTCAGTTTTTACATATTATCAAAAATATGGTTGTCATAATATGATTACAATCACTTTTTTTTTGTTTCTTTTTTGCAGCTAAAAAAAGAAGTGGAGTATCGTTTTCTAAATCATTTTTCCCCCCTTCAGTTGTTTATCCCTCTGCTTGTGATATTAATGTATGCCTTGTCATGTACTCATGACGTGGAGGCCGCTGCAAGAGGGAGTCTGCTGCAATAACAAAGAAATGTTAAATTGATATGTTTTATTATTATTGTTACAAGTATTTCATTAATTAAAAGAACATTAGAGTGGTGCTCTTTACGATGGGGCCACATCATGTTCCTGATCTTATCTTATAGCATCATGCTCAACATGTTGAACACCCTCTAAATCCTCTGGAGTTGAAACACGAAAGGTTACATTAATTAATACACCAATTGCAATTAAATATGTTTAAAAGAACATTAGAGTGGTCCTCTTTACCTGATGGGGCCACATCATGTTCCTAATCTTTCTAGCTTGATCATGCTCAACATGTTGATCATGCTCTACATGTTCTAAAGTTGAAACATGAAAGGTTACATTAATCAATACACCAATTGCAATTAAAGATGTTTAATTGTATTAATCCATACTGAATTTTGTATAGCACATGAATACATCTAGTATCGGGATGCACACCATGACCTTCATCTACAGGTTGTGCTCCACCCTCACCTAGGCTGCATTCCAATGTCATGTGCAGTATTATCATTGCTTTCCTAATTAAAACAAATAGACACATAATTATTTTATGGTGGAAATTAATATTGAATAGATTGGACAAGTATTCAATTTTAAATAAACTTCATTGAGTTTATTTACCTATGTGTCAGATGTAGTGGAAGCTTGTGTCTGCCCAATCAAGAGTCTTAGGCACTCAGCCACGACTCCATAGCCTTGTTGGAAGGAAATCTTCAAGTCCTCTTCTATGGGAACTTTGTTGAATTCAGAGCCCTACATTTTTGCATAAGATCATGAATTTTGCTTCTATGGTGTGATAAAACCAAAATTGTTTGCAATTTATTATTTGGATGCATTATTTCATTTATTAATACTTACAATTCATGCGACTAATTTCATATAACCACCAGAACCAAGTTTGTGTTGCTCATGTTTTTCTAGTCTTGCCTTTGTTTCCTTTCATGTGTCGGGCAGCCTATGAAAAGTTTGAAATACATTAGATTATGTAAAAAGAAAGAGTAATCAATATATAATTACATTGTTGATAGTATCACATACCTTCCTTGGCCCAGTGGTGTCTTTCCTTTTTTCTTTTCATCCTTCTCCTTTCCATCTGACACTAGGTCCTTCCACTCCCTCTCTGGAATCATGGGAGAACACTCGTACTTTTTGTTCTTCTCTAAATGTGACCTATATTGGTCCCTCACATACTTTAGATAGGTACCATCTTTTTAAGGACCTTGGTTCGGTTGAATGTGTTATTACCGAATAGCACAACTAAATGGTTAATGAGCTCATCTTTTAAATCTTGATTTTGGGCATTCCACCGTGTATGTATGGTGGGCCTGAAGATCTCCAATGTAATATCATTTAGATGTTTATAAAAAACATCATTTCCTGCAAAAAGATCATGGGATCATTAGTCTAAAAAGAGTGATCAATAAGTAAATTTCAATTGGATTATATATAATAATAATTACAACATTTTCAAGTACTTGGAACCTTCTCTATCTTTATGGGATCGAAATCCTCAGTCACCACAAATGTGACCGAAAATGTTCTCGTACTAGTAATACGGGAAGATCCAGGAAATGTTGCTAAAACATCACCAGTACTAGTGGCCTCTACATCCCCAGGTACATGTCCTGATGCATGTTTTGGCATGTGTTCGTTGCTAGAGGGTGCACTACCTGATGCCTGCATGCTATGTGTTGCCGACATTTCAGTCAACAATATCGGCACGGATGATGGGGTTGGATGATGTGATGTATGCGCAAGAAGATCAGGATTGACACTTGTACCAACCCCTACTCCCCAAGCAGCACCTACAATACCCTGATCATGGCTAGCAGCATCATGAGGATGCAAAAAATCATGTCAAAACAACACATATTTTAGTTCATGACATAAAAGAGTATAAAATATAAAACCATGAATGAACTTATGTTATAATTAAATATCTCATGACAGCTTACTTGCAAGATTCGTGCTCTCTCAGTCAATATTTTAACCCTTTCTCTTATCTCATCTGTTTGAGGCAATATGAATAACAACTGAAGGATTTCTTCATTGCATTTTTTTGGGTCTTCCTTATCATATCCAGAGGTTTTGCGGAATATGTGATGTTATCATTGCATAATAGTGACTGCACCTCCCTATGGATGCTCTCCTCTACTACTGGTGCCTTTCCCCGATCATCCGACTGTGACAAGAATATTAAAAATATTATCGAAATTAACCCAATAAACTTATTAAAAAAAATAATAATAAAACATTTTGCTCGTATCTAATTTGTACAATTACAATGAGGTAAACCTGTCGGGTAGAAGCGCCTGAAGATGCATCGCAATCTATGCTCCAGGTCAAAGCCTTCCCCCTATGATCAATGTCCTGTTGTGACAAAAATTAAATATAAAAAAACATTACCAAAGTAAAACCAATAGACTTACAAAAAAAAACATAATAATAAAATGGTATATTGGAGTCATTAATTGGAGGTTGGGTAAAATGGTATATAGTACATACCACCCCCATAGTAATTGTGTTTGTATCTATGCGATTCAAATTGTAATCGATTAGCAACTCTTCCCTTGTAGTTATTGATTTTATCGCACATACAAATACACAGTTTCCCTAGCGCGCCTCGAATATGCAATTGGGTTGCTTATTTGTTGACCCAAGTCATGTACTGTTTATAAACCTTGCAATATTCCCTGATGCTTCTGGCCTTCCGTCAATGTACATAGCCACTCCTTTATTTTGATCCTTATCTTTTAGCTATATATAATTTGTTGATAATGCATACCTACGCATACTTCGTGTATATCGAACCAGCTACATCCAATCTTTGTAACTGTAACGGGGTCCGAAATACTCCATCAATTCAGTAACTTTTTCGTAATAGACCTTTATGTCGTCCATGCAAAATAGACCCAAACAATGTAATGATGATGGTGCTATGCGATATATCCTCTCGTTGACACAAAAATTAGTTTTTATTGGAGGAAGTTCATTTGGTACCCATTGTTTACGTAGATGTTTGTACCTAAAGGGCACCTCGATGTTGCCTATGCTCTCATCGTCATAAGAACATGACCCCCCTTCAACAAGAAAAAATTCCATGCATTTAATAAATTTTCTTCTAATCTTTTGACCTCTAGTTGATCTCCCTCTTTTAGACCTACTACATGTCTCGCTTTCCTCGAGGAAGACAAATCTAACAAATACCTATTTGGTGGTACCTGCATTCATAAAGATGTTGGATGAAGTTCTTTCATGGTGATGTGATCCCAAGGTATGGGGTTGGAGGATTAAAAACCAAGGTTTTCACTACTAGTCAAATGCATGTGGAGGTAACAATAGTTGTGAATGTATCAATAAACCTTGTAAGGGTTTGATGATCAGAGATCACTTGGTAAGCATGGGAATGGTTTGTAGGGTCACCAACCTTGTGTTTTGAAGCCTTGGGTTTTGGGAACATCTAGACAAGTCATTGTCTTGTTTCTTGGAGGTTGATTGGGTTAGTTGGTGGAAGGTTACTATTACTTTTTGTACCTATCTATGAAATTTTTTGGACCACCTTCCTCGAAGACAATAGTCCCTCTGAGGTAGTACTGGTGTCTGGTTAGTTAGTCTATGAAATTTTTTGGACCACCTTTGATGTGAAATATCCCCTCATGCAATCATCCTCTCAATCTATTTCTCAATGGATAGACCCCTTGCTTTTAATGATTAAGCTCCTCAAGTTTCTACCCCTATGGTTTTTTGGGTCCCCCAAACAAAATAATAAAAGATGGGCCCTACTTAGAAGAACCCCAAAATGTATCAGAGTTTGTTTCTTTCTTAAGAATCCAGTTAAAGAGGCTAATTGTCTCCCTCCCTATCAAGCATTCCTTCACCATTTTCCAGACACCCACAGCATCTTTGAACCATTTATACTCTTCTGGAACTTGAGAAAAAAAGTCCAATTTCATTAGTGTTCTCTTTTCGGCTTTCCCCATTGTTGGCATATGTACTATTCTTTTGGAGGTTTGGTTGAGTCAGTGAAATATTTAGAAGTTTTTAATGGCTCCTTGTCTTTTTTTCATCTCATGTACTTATATATGTTCTCTTATGGACAGGCACTAGGCATTTTTCATTGCACTCACGGAACATGTATTGTTTTCAGTCCCTTTGATCATTTGTGGACCTCAATATGTAAATTTATTTCATCGAAGTTTAGAAATTTGAACCCTAGTGAACTTCACGTGATGTTATGTGATGATAATTCCTTTCAATCTTATAGTAGAAAAAATATGCTAAGACAGATACAAAAGCTACAGTTCACAAGCCAAAAATGGCCACCCAACTAATTGAACATCTCAAAGCTTGGTTGTTCAAACTAACCAGACACTAGTCCTAGGTAGTACTTGGGTTTTTCAATGGTACATTGGCTCGAATTGACCAAAATATAGCATGCAACACCTCAATGGGAACAAACAGAGTCTAAATCACTGTACTTGCAACAAGATTTTTAAATGTGGGGGAAAAATCACTTACAGTCATTGTCCCTTGCTCGATTTTCCCTTTCTGAGTGCCCTCACCTCTCGCTCTGGCTTTCCTCCTACCAAATGGTTCCTAGTATTCCTCCTCGACTCAATCGCCTTGCAGCACTCGTCTAGTGAAGTCTCGCAACTCTCCACTTAGGGGTTGGATGCAGTGGTTCTCGGTGCAACTCTCCAGTTAGGGTCTTGGTCCAGTATGCTATGTCATGCTCCTGCATGCACGGGGCCAAAATTCAAAATATATAGTTTATATATTTGCTATGTCAACATATAGTTTATATACAAAATATATATGCTATGTCAACATATAGTTTATTTTATTTTCTACAAAATATAATTTTTGTATGGTGGCTTGCTGAGCTTTTATAGTTAATTTTCTCTTTCTTTATAATTTTTGATGATTTATTTCCTATGACATGATTTAATATTATCTACAGTCCTAGTGATTGTTAAAAAGGCTTATGATATGTGATGTTTAATCATGATGGATTTCTAAGAATCAGTGATTGAAATACTACTTGACTAAAGATTGAGCTATTTGATATTGTGTCATTTAAACATCATGGAAGAAATTCTTGCAATCAATGTCTTATTAATGTAGCCTATAAGGTTTCTTTTCCTAGTTTTTTTTGGTCCTATTCTTGTTATGACTTATTTTTTTACATTGGTCTATTACAGTAATGGGGAGCATATCTAGTGAATCGATTCTTTCAGTCTCTTTAATTCTTATCCTTGTGCATAACGAGTTTTGTTCTATCCTATGATTCATTGATTGTTGGTTTAAAACACTCATTACAACTAACATGGATATGAATTATGATGTGGATATGGGAAGGGATTGTTGAATATAAAGGAATGGTTTAGGAAAGTACTCCTTAATCCAAATGAGTCATTTTCTTGTCATGGAATGTGTTAAGAGACTTTAAAATTAATATATTCAATCTAGTTAATATTGACACACCTAAAGCATGCCAAAGGCACTTCAGAGATATGCTATGACATAAAGAAGATTGTTAAGGTGATGTCAAGTCTTGATCCATTAGGGTAGGAAAACATAGATGCATTGGTACAAAAGGTTCCATTCAACTTCGAGGAAATGGATAATTACCTAAGGGGCTAATGTGAGATTGGACCAAGTTTATATTATGATACAAATAGCTTGGGAAAAGGGATGATGAAATGGTTAAGTACGGGAAATTGTAGAGATAAATATAACACCAAGGGAAGAACACTAGAACTAATTTTAGCACTATGGATTAATCCAAGACTCAAAATTCCACTAAGAGGCATCCCTTACCTCTTAAATTAATTCCATAGGTGGGTTTATCCTCCAATATAGTGCCATTGGTTAGCTTATCATGTGAACTTCTGCTATAAGTAGGATTACCATACACTTTCATAACATGCATGACCTCATGTTTGAGTCTCAAAACCCTCCCATATCATCAACGCATGGGTCTAGGCTAACCATGTCAAGTATCACTCCATACAAGCACAAATTGAAAAAATTTCAACGTTGGCCCCGTTCACATGTCACTATGCGGGGTCAACATGAGGAAACGCTAATTTTTTGGGAATGAAATAACCAAAGGTATGATCAAATAATATCTAATCATAAATAGTCGTAGAGTAATTAGGATTTGATCATATGGAAATTTCTAGGAGAGCTACAATAGTTGTAACATCATGAGTTAACAACATTAAAAAGTACATCATGAATTAATTATGTAATGGCATAAAAATTAAAAACATCATGAATTAATTATGTAACCATATAAGTCAAATATAATTCTATCAAGAAATCAATATCAAATAGATAATATAATCACATAACTCATACATTTCAATGTCATTGATCTTCTTCTTCATCCAACTCTTTGTTTGTATCATCCAATCTAGATTCAACATTGTAAGGATTGGTCATATCATCATCGTCGTCATTGATATTAGTTTCGATAATGTCATCATCCACACGGATATCATCTTCATGAACATTAACTCCTACATCATCATGATCTAGTTCCTCTTCTTTGACATCTTCGTCGGGCATATTATCAACTAACTCTTGATCCTGATCATCATCTACATCATCTTCTAGTTCTTCGGTATCTTCTTCTTCCACCACGTTATACTTTACCATCCTTCCTCTTGGATCATGTCTAACAAAAAATGACCAACCCAGTTTACCTGGAACCTCTGAGTAAAATACTTGCTCACATTGGCTTGGAAGAACATAGGGCTCATTTCTAGCTCACTCGATCGACCTTGTATTAACCATGGTAAATCGATTATCATGTTCAATAACAGTTCTCTCAGGATCATTTTCATTCAATCATAGCCTATACCATTGGATGACAAACATAACTAATTTGAAGAACTTAAAGTCACACTCAAGTATATTATCCAAAATCTCATAGTATCAATTTTCCGAGACTTCTAGATGTAGGTCGCTCCTAGATGAAACATTAGTCACCTGAAAGACTGCAGTTATCCCATAATCACAAGTTTTCTTCATGTCATCCAACTTTTTGATTCAAAATTTACGACCATTGCACCACATAGTCTTGTGGTGTTTCACCTGCAATATGTCAAACATGGAAAAATTATTGCATCGTTAGTTGATAAACATATTTATTCTTGGCTGAATGTATGCAAAGATAAAAAACTCAACATATATATACATCAATATAATTGAAAATAATTAAATAATATGGCTGATTAATATATTTATACGTACTTGTTTATCTCTTAAACCATATGCTAAATCAATTTCCCTTGGTGTAACATTGGAATCTCCATTATGATGAGCTTTCTTAACCAATGAAGCCACACCTTCCCATGTTAATGTGTGACCAGATTGTTGACATCGTTCAATCCATACCATCATCCAATCAAGATTATTTGCGACGTACAAATGTAGTACATCCCACTCTCAACCAACTATATCAAAAAAATTGAAATTCACAAACGATGTATAATTATTTAATTACAATGGTATATGACCTTAATTTATAATTGATGTACCTGAAAACCTAACATCCCACTACCAATGATCTTATTATCTTTTGTAAGAAACCTCTGAACAATATGTATCCAAGACCCATTGTTCACACATTTCAAATTGAAGAGATATAACATATCGGCCAAGCAGTATCTATGTCACCACGATCATGTTTTATGTTTATATTGGCAGGATATAATATATCGACACAACAACTAGCAAGCTTCATTGATAAAAACATTGCAGGAATGGCCTACGTGTGTTGGAACTAGAATTTTCATTCAAAATTTTGATGGTCCTTTCATATGAAATCATTTTTTTTCCTTAAAAAGCATGTTTTTACCATCCACAAGATCAAAATTTCCTTTTAACGCCTTATTGCAGCCTCCAATAAAGAAACTCACGGTAGCGTGGTGGGTAAAGGAAGTAATACACTGTATACTGCTATACCGCAAAAGGTTGATGTCTTGCTCGCGGTAGAGCGGGGTCATGGTTAATACTAATAGAGGGAACTGCTATGCCACGAGGGGTTGAAATGAAGCCCGCAATAGAGCGGTAAGCTAAGAATAGAGGTAATAATGCACGGCCATACCGTGGAGGGTTGGAATGGAGCTCACAGTAGAGCAATGAAATAAGAATAGAGATAAGGAGGAACTGTTATACCGCGGGGGGATGAAAAATGTCATACGGTAGTGCAGTAATCTATCGTTGGAGCATTAAATGAAGGCCAGTCACATCAATCAGCATCGAAGTATGAAATTCAACTTGGTATGAAAGATTTGAAAGATGAAGAACTTAAGATACGAAATTAAAGTGGTATGATATCAAAATTTAACAAGGAAATTTGAGAATTTGTGCGCTCCTGCTAGCAGAAGCTGAATACAGGCGAGCTCAAAGTACGACAGTGGAAGAATTCTATCGAGCAAGGAAAATTCTGGGTAAGTCTACTTATCATTCACTAAAATTTTAACAATTGCACCAAAGAAATCAGAGGTAGGAACTAAAAAGGAAGAAAAATCTAGTAGAATTTCATTACAGTCGCCATTACTTTCCCTGTTACCTGGTTCAGTAGATAAGGGTTCTAAGAAAGTCTTTAAGGATTTTGCTTAGGGGTGTAGGGACCCAATAATTCCACAATCTCGGTGGAATTTATATTGGTATTTTTATAGGAACAGAGATGAAAGGGTTCCAGTGTCAAACCCATGGACTTTTGACATAGGCAAATTAGTTGTTCCTAATGTTTTTGTTGATTTCAAGTTAATCAGAGCCTTGGCTAATAGATATCATGCCCCATCAAAAATGGTCAGACTTCCAGATGGTCAATGTCTAGTAGATATCTCAAGGAAAGCTATAATTAGGTGTTTTGACCTAAACAGGCAGGTTGTCACTGATATTGACTTGGGGAAGCTAGAGCAAGAATATAGAAGGTTGAAAAGGACCTATAGAATTGATGAAATCCCCTTACACATGAAAAGGGGTGAAAAAAATAGAGTCCTTCCCATTCACTCTTCAAGACTTGAACCCTTTCCAGTGTTTGACTTTCAGACCTATTTCAAAACTACCTATTATGCATTATGTCAAATTCTTGGAGTTGATGCAGAGGAGAATATGTCAGTAGGGTTGATGAGAATGGCCATGATTATTCAGCATCCTGAATCAAATGTGTAGTTTTATTTTGCTTCATTCATTGAGGAATAGATTCATGAAGGTCTGTTATAGGTTAGGGAAGCCAAGGCCCCCATAACTTTTACAAAGTACTCCTTATTATGTCATTTGATTCTATCTCAAAATGAAAAAAAATGGACAAAGAGGATGAAATTGAGAACACATGAGAATGGAGTTATGTTCCCAGTACAAAATTGGTGTTATATTTGGGACAGTAAATGCAATGAAAGTGATTATGTTGTATTTAGGGATGATTTTGTCATCAGACTGATTGATCAGCTTGGTTTTCCTACACCAAGATTACCACAATCCCTAATGGATGTCATGAGACCCCTGTAATACAAACCAGATCAAGGTTTTACACATAATTATGTTGATTGGTTTTTGATGCCACAACACACCATCATTAGGGTATATGGTTATGATCAGGCCCCTCATATTTTACCAAAATTTGTGCCTAGTAGAGTATTGTTTTTAGAATTTATGTGGAAAATGCTCTAGATGGAGCATGATTTGATGAAAAATTAAAAAAAAGTCACATTTCTACCTGATTTGACTGTATTTGAAGAATTTTCAATTGGATCAGATATGTTGGAGGAATTGCGGAGATTTATAAAAGCTATTTTTGCTCTCAGATTAGGGAAAGAGAGAATATGTGATCCAAAAGGCCACATCAACAATATCAAAAGAACCCTACTCACAAAGAGGGCAATAACGCATGAATTTGATCTAAAAGAGGATGTAATAAGAAACTTGGTCTATTTTGTAGATTTGTATGAAAGAAGGAAAAGATGGTTAATGATGATGAGATGGGAGGATCAAGAGAGAGGAAAAGATAAGAAGTTCAAGGGGTTTTTTGATGAGGAGACAGATTTGTTGAAAAAAATGCAATTAGTCCTTGGTAAATTTGATGAATTATCTAAAAAGGCTCAAGAAGAGAAATCAGCCCCACTTCCTACACCCCAGCCACCAGCATCCACAGCCTCTACATCACATACACCACCTTCATCACCAATTCATCCATCTCCTCCATCTCAAACAAATGAACCTCCTGCCAAGAAATAGAAGATTGGGTCACTAGTGGACTATGAGTCAAGTGATGAAGAACAAGAGGCAGTCTTAACTTTGGCTGAGATGAAAGAGGTTGCAGAGAAATAGAAAATATTTGAGCCTCATGATCCTAAGATGATAATATTGGAGGAAGCTATTGATGAAATGTAGGATGATGAAATAATTATTGCTTCCCTGAGATTCATGGAGGATGATGACTTTATCCATACTAGGGAGTTCAAATATTTTTGGATAAAAATGAAGATGAAACTATTTGATGATAGACTTAAAATTAACCTCATTGGAGCTAATGATTCAAAACATGCAGAAGTGCAGGCACAAACAATGGCAAAGTTAAATATTGACAATGTCAATATTACTCCTAAAGAAGCAAGGGAGTTAGTGTTGAAAGGTAACATGCTCATTATACCAGGAATGGAGCTCTCCAAAGTGTTTTTTTTTATCAAATCAAAGCTCAAGATGATCCCAAATTAGTTGCAGAATTTGATTTGAAAGGAGTATCAGGGATAGGATATAATCCAACCACCCAGACCCTTTCCCTATGGACAAAACAAAAAAGCACAAGGAAGCCTAGGCTTCTAGATGTGTTGCAGGAAATGAGAGGGTCTGCTCTGGTCAGAACTATGAAAGACACTACTTCATAGAAGCAACAACCATGACATTGCATTTAGCAATGTTTACAAGAGATGTAATGGAAAACATGGAAAAGAAGATGACAGAGTATGAGAAAAGACTCAAACTATCAAATGAGGAGATAAATAAGTTATTCATTGAAAATGTCAGATTGAACCAACAATTGCAACAAGCCACAGATGTAAAAGGGAATGAAATGGTTGTATATCATCCACCTGCTTCAATTGAAGATCCACAGATTCAGCAATTGAAAGAAGAGGTTGAGAAACTAAAGAATCATAATATGGATTATATCAAACAGCACATCTTGAGTACCTTGGAGGAAATACTAAAACACAGAGTTGAAGTTTTAAAAGAGAAAATAAGTGGAGTTCACGAGGGCTTCAGTCATTTGGTAAAATCTCTGGAATAGATAAATACTAATTCCCCTATCTTAGAGGAATTGTAGAAAACATAGCAACCCACTTACCATATCTTAACCACTTACTGTAAAGCCACACAAAGAGATCCTGATGCACCCCCAAGGTTAAAACCTACTCAATAAATGGTAAAAGGAATCATTGATGAGTATAATTATTTGATTGATATGAAAAAGAAGGTAGAAAACAAAAGGAATTCATTTGATTCAATAAAACACAGTTTTAGCCCTCTGATCGTTAAAGGTGATGGTCAACTCAAGGATGTGGATGAATGGAGAAATGAATTTGATCAAATGGTTCCACAATGTTTGAAACATATACAGGGTAATGGTAATATCAACCTGGAAAAACTTCATGCTTTGCTTGATGGAATTATTACATTGGATAATGGTTATACAAAGTTCGTTGTAGATGCCAGAAACTTGCTCGATAGCAGATGGAAAAGCCACCTGTCAAACTTCACTACTACACAAGAATACAAGTGGTCAAATGATTTAACCATAAGCAAGTGGCAATAGAAATACCTTAGTTCAGATGAAGATTAATCACTATCAATGATGATCATCATAAAGTAAAAGCTTTGCACATGTCTTTGGTGACTCGGGCTTTTACTCGGAGATTAACAAAATTGTCATGTGTTAGTTGTTAATTCTTTCAGTTATATTTTACATGTTAAGTTTTGTTATCAAAATTCATGTGTTTTGGTCTGAAGCTTGTTGCCTCTCCTATAAATAAGAGAGACCAGGACCAAGAAAAAATTATTAAGATAGGCGTAGATAGAAGAAGTAGGAGAATAGGGATTGATACAATGTTTACATCATAAAGGACCAAGATGCACGTGTAAAATCTTTGATGAAGTTAATGGAAAATCTCTAATTTGGTGGCTCTATGTTGGTATCAATTGTTTGTTAAGTTAATTGAAGATATTGCCAGATTGTCTCCATATTTAATATTACTATGTTATTTAAATTGATATATAAAGCATATTTTCACTTTATCAGTGCACATTTGTTGTATCTATGTGGCATAATTAATTGGGTCTTTCAAGTAAAGATTAAAGTCCTCTTGATTATTCATAGCAACTTAGGAATATTATTTTGGATTATTAAAGAAGAATCTGATAATTGCATCCATGGTTGTTTATACAAGTTATAAACATAGAAGTGCCAAACAGTTTGAATTATTGTCAGTCATAAGTCACTTGTCTCTGATTTCTACTTGACTCCATATACCCAATAGAGCACTGGTCTTCACATTCCATCACTTAGTTTCATTTCATTTTAAACGTTTTATATCAGTTAATTGAACATATTTCTTTGATACTGCTTATACAATTTATGCTAGATTAGTAGTACATCTGTTCACTTTCAAATTGCTATTGTGAATAGACTGTTGTAGGAGGAATCACATAGTTCAAGTCTGCTTCATTCACATAGGTAGACCCACCTAGGTCTGGCAGCACCTGAAGAGAAGAAGGTCTAAAACCATTTGGCCTTGTATGTTACCCTGAAACGTACCAAGAGTTTGGAAACCTCTTGAGGTATTTTTACCTACATTTTTGAGAGCTAACAATGTGAATGAGGAAGCACATTGTACAATATCGGCATAGGCACATTGCATTCATACCGATCGGCAAAAGAAATTGGGTTGTATATTTTGATTAAAAAGGAACAAATAGAGAATGTAGCACCACAGGAAACGCATATCGGCATAACTCATGAAATTTTCCCTGGAAAAATACTCTTCACCAGCCATCGGAAGCCTAACAAGTGACAATTCTGATCTCATATACTACTCCGATGAAGGTAAAAGGCTCGTATCGGGGACACATTCTTTTAGTTCTACCGATGGGTTATTCAAGAAAGTAAAAGATAGACTCACTCAGGATTTTGGCATGAGGTACACTGATATATTTCATCGGAGGAACATATTGATATTGGAACAATAGAAAATGGACTTCCCAATGACACATCTGACACCGATAACATTTAGTCAGGAGAACATATCTCAAGTTACGCCAACAAGGGAATAATTAAAGTAAGACATTGCGATGACACAGTGGATAAAATAAGGCACCAACAGTGAAAGACTTATTTTCTGGAGTAATACAATACCAGTACTTTTCTATTTGTGTGTGGAAGATTCTTTCATTTGGACTAGTTCTTTGTTGTTTATTTTCAAGCAATTGAAGGCAATGTAAAATGTATTCTAATTAATCTCCATGACCATCTTATAATTACCTCTCACTTTCCTCAATCTACCTTTCCCTATCAAGTACTCCCCTTCGAATTTGTTAATGGAGTTGGGATCCCAAATGTGATCTACATGGATCTTTGTTGCGAACTTAGGAAGATATTTAGTAATGTACACCATGGTCTGGTATACCATATATCCCTCCACCATAGAACCCTTAGGATGTGCTCTTTGTCTAACCAAAGCCTTCAAAAATTTCAAGTGTCTCTCAACCATCCACATTGACCTTGTGTGTACAGGTCCACACAATTCAATCTCCTCAACTTGGTTTATGAGGTAGTGTTCTTTTGATTTGAAAAATGTCGAAGGTAGACACTTTTGCATTTCACACATTAGATGAGGAATTTTTCTCTTCCAATAATTTATATCTTCTTTATGGATTTCTTTAGATGACATCCATCTACAAGTGATTCAAGGAACAAATATATTAACGATATTTAACAAAAATATACAATATATTACATAAAAAATAAAACAAATGGCAAATATAAGATCTATACAACGAATTGAGCAAATATCCCTACTTACCTCATGTATTTTCCAAGATCATATATAACTTGCTTGAGATTGTTGTTGAAGTTGTCTAGGAGAGATAGAGGTAGAACGTAGTGCAACAATTATAAAATGATCTTTACATTATTTTTCCAAAACTAGTAAACATAATACACTGAAAAGTACATGCATATACAAATATTTATAAAATATACCAGAATAATTACCTTAATGAAGGTATGCCAATCATGTGTTTTCATCCCTGACCCAAATTCACCTTTTTTGTTATGATATTGTTTATGTTCACAAAACTGTGGGAAATCAATTTTTGTATTTCTTTTATAGCATTGCTTTGTTGCTTTGTTAATAACCAAGGAAGGGCACTTATATTAATTTGGTCTCCATCGCTATTTAATTGAATGACATTTTTCATCACATGATTGGCTTCCTAAATGTCACTACAAATTTTGGCAATTTTTTCTTTGTCATGCCCTCCATCCAATATTTTTCATAACATTTTTGTTATATTCTTTTCGATATGCATTGTATCAAACAAATGCACAATTTGTAGCTGCTCATAGTAGGGAAACCTACTAAATTGTCTAGGATAACTTTTAGTCCCTGTGGAAGGCCATTAATGCCTTGATGACCTTCATGAAGCATATAAGTTAAACAAATTAACAACGACAATCATTGTCAATTACAACATGAGTAAACAAAACATAATATAAAAATATAAATTCCAAACATATCATATATGATAGATAAACAATTTGATCTGATGTATAACCTTGACGATTAATTCTATTATATTCCAACTTCCATAGGCGAGGTGTCATTCTTCGTGGTTTTGATGTAGTCTCTTCTATCCCATTGAAAAGATGTTTTTCAATAGTTCGATACTTATGATTTCTATGGAGGAAGTGCATATACTCATCAAACACCTGCTTTCCTAAACTTGTTGAATGACGAGATTTCATCTTTGGACCACAAACTGGACATGCAAATTTTCCCTTTGTTTGAAGACCTGCAAGATCATATATAATTGGATTAAATGTGTCAATTTTTATAATTATATATAATGAATAGATTATTTAAAAAATATGCATGATATCTACTTCATAAAATTAAATATCATTAAAGTGTAGTCAAACGTTATAACATACCACAAAAATGTGTTAGCCCAGGGCATCATGAATTGTCCATACAAGCATTGCATGGAATTGAAATTGTCTTTGTCCTATTGGTCTAGAGATGTCATACATAGTGACGCCATTCCATAACTTTAGTAACTCGTCGATAAGAGGCTTGATATATACATTCATATCTTTAACTTTGTACTTACCTAGTTGAATGAACATAAACATTACATAATTATTATAACCATTTTACTGCAATATATATAAATTAATGTACATGACTATTAAATGAAAAAAATATAAGTCATTATGCAACAAATAAGACAAATGAGATGCTACTACATTAAAGAAAATTGATGTAAACAAATACATGGAACAATCATTGCCAACATTATGTGCTCCCTCTTTATTGGCATCTATGGAGGAATGTTATTGTTGATAACAAAAACAGGCTGCACTAAGTAAATAGATCTCAGCTCTCCAAATGGATTCACACTGTTCGCTGCCAATGAAAGCCTAAGATTACGAGGTTCTTCCATATCCCTAAATGCAGAACCATCCACAGGCATTCGAAGAATGTCATCTCCACTTCTATTTCGTGCATGGAAATCCATAAATTGTGCTAAGCTTTTGCACCTAAATAATTGTTGCATACGTGGAATAATGCGAATATAACGAAGAACCTTGCGAGGCACCTTTTTTGTTAGTTGATATGTTCGATATCTACTAATATGACATTCCAGGTATTCTATTGCAAATTCAAGTTGTTTATGATATATAATATGATCATTGGGACATGCATCTATTGCTTGATACTCCATTCCAATATCTTTCATAATGGCAGATAAATCTTCGTATGAGCAAGGTAAAATATTTGCTGGTGGTAACAAAAATTCACCTATCAATCTACAACAAAAAATAATTTGTTAATATAAAGAACATTAATGGTACATATTTCATCCTTTATGTACTAGTGATGAAATAACAACAAAAATAGATGAAAAAAGATGACATATATGACATAACTTAACATCTGTGAGATTGCTATGTTGGATAAACCATTCATAACCTTCAAGTTCACCAGCAACAATACAGCACAGAGAAGAGTTGTTTGGGAACCTTCATAAAAGGGCTCGTATGCCTTCTCAAGTACAGGTAAATCATGAGCATCATCAAAGTCATCTCGGTCATCATGATCAGCTGCGCTACTAAATGTGTCATGGATCAATTTGTATTTGTACCATCATCTTCAACTATGTTTTCTGGTGCATGATCATCTTCTTCTATAGGATCATTAACTTCATCTTAGATATTCACAGCTCCATGTTCCTTCGCTTGCAAAACCACATTCTTCGGGCCATGATAATCCATATCATGTGCCCTAGGGCGCCCCACCTTTATAATAATGATCGACACAAATAAACCATGATCATGATCAAGTGATTTTTATATATATATAAAATGTTAAAATGATATAAACATTTACAAATTCAATCAATATAAAGACATATAATGAACAACTTACCAATGGACGATAATCATTCCCCCCTTCAACATGACCATGCTACCTACAATGTTTCTCAGCTATTGTGATTAAAAGTCTTCTTGTTTTTAAGCCCTTGAAATTATTGCAAGGACAATAACATTTCCCATCATCCTTTCTTTTCAATCTAGCCCACAATCTAGCAAGTGCCTCTTCATTTTGTTCTGCACTAATATTATCTAACATGATTTTTCTTTACCAAGCTTAAATATTTAGATCTTCAAAAAATATCAAACTCACACTCCAATAATTTTTAATCATAGATAGGTAACAAAATCTAATAATTTTGATATTTTGCACCCAAAAAATTTTCCCTATAACCTCCACAAACTGTCACAAGTATAGAAAATTCACAAGTATAGCAAATTCGCAAGTATAGCAAAACATTGTCGCAAGTATAGATAAATTGTCGAACTCACTTATATTTATTACAAAACATTCGTCGAAACCCCAACGAACGCTAACCATATACCCATCGGCCCACAAATTAAGGAGGCTAACCACATGTCGGCCCACAAATTGATGGAAGGGGATGGTTGACTTTAAGTGTATATCGAAATAGAGATGAAAATCACTAAGCGTCACAATTTCGATGAACATCAAGCATAAATTTAAAAAAAAAATGAAAATTTCACATTAAATACACAGGTACCCGACGATACATCTAATTATACATCTTTCATCAAAAAGTTTCATCATATTTTACAGTCAAATGAGTTAGTGCTAGTTGCAAGGACAAGCAAGAATTGATTGTGCTCTTGTGAAGTTGATTTTTGGTTGAGAGGTTTGTGGTCCTACATTGCATCACTTAGTGCCAACCTTTTGAAACATACACAAGAAAAGGAAAAAACATTGATACCTTTTACATGGTATCTTACTAGCTAAAATCCATTTAACGAACTAAGATTATGCAAGTTTGTGCATGAGAAGAAATACAGGCAACACTCTGATAATCAATAGAAACAAGGTGGTCTATGCAACTTAATAATGTTCTAAGTCAAGGTTTATGTTGTACCAATTTTCCAGAATCAACCAGAAATAAGTTACCACTAATAGCCACAATCATTTGATATATTTGATATATTTAAATGCTCAAAGACAGAAGGAGAAAGGTCAAAAACCACTAAGTAACCAAAGTAGAAATTGAAAACATTTTAAATCTTTGGTTTGCATTCCTTTTACAATGGAAATTATTCATGCACCTAAACAGATATTTTGAAAATGCAACACAAAAAATTTGAGGTAAGTGGATTGAAGTGGATGAGGTCCAAGTTGAAAGTCCATTAATTGACAATTCACTTGTTTACAGCTTTCAGACACACCTTGGAAATACCAAAAGCTTGGTTGTGACCTAAATTCCCACTACATCAGAAGAAGATAGATCTAATAGGTGAAAGAACTAAGATATGAAAGTCCTCACCACACAGTGAGAGACTAGGTAACATGCACTAAAATCTAAATGTCCTTGCAACATAAGAATTTTATCAGATCATTAAGAAAAAAATCACAATAATGAAAAATTGAAAGAAATGCTTGATAGAAAATTAATCAATCCCAAAACATATCAATGAAAACTTTTGAAATTTTAGAGCTTTTTATAATGATTCTTTAAGAAAAAATCAACTAAAATACTATATTACAGTGTCACCTAGATGGAAATTTTTAATTTACTAATGAAATAGAAAGATGAGAGAAAACCATTAAGTAAAAATACTTGATGAGCTGGGCAAGTGCCATTAAAAGGGACTTTCAATCGTTGTTGAAGATTTCATAACCTTTCTTCCTAGGATTTGATCAGATATCATTAGCAACTCTCAAATATAATATATATAGGCAGTTGTGACTGTTAATAGCTATTTAAAAAATAAATAAATCTTGCACTTAAGTTCTTTGGATACTGAATCTTTCATTTAGTAAAAAATATAGACAATAATTCAACAATTGTAACAAATTTATTAAATCAAATATGGCATTCATGTTGAGCATTACATCATGTGAAAATGCAAAATAATATTTGTTTCATAGTAGCTACTTATGCAGATATGAGAAACAAAATGTGCCACCAAACAAAACAAAAACTAAAATATTACATAATGATCTACATAAATTGAAAAACAATTGCCTGAATGAATGGAATGACAACTATAAATTTCAACAAGATCATATTTTGAAGGCACCCACATGGTTTAACCTACTTCACGAACTTACTATAGGCCTTTTGCTTTCAAGAGATGATTTTTTTGTTTGCATACTATCAAATTTTCTATTATGCAAGCATTTATAAACTACTAAAAAATGAAGAGATTTTAGTTAAATTTGCATACCTGAAGAGGACTAAGATTGAGTGTAACTAGAAGATGCAGTATAAAAACTCTAGAATACTATCCCCCATTTACCATGGGACACTTCACTCCCACTACCTCAAAAACTCAAATAATTGGTAGATAGTCTACAAGGGTATTTCACCTCTACCAAGGCCAGCATCAGAAAGGAGGCCCAAGAATAATTTGACAAGAATAAAACAGAGTACACAAAGTAATGTGCCACTGCACACTCCCAATTGGAAGCACAGATAAAACAATTGGGAGAAAACATCCAAGAAGTCGGAGTAGTATATCAATTTTGTCTACAATGGCCTAACACAACAAAAGGTCTTTGCACCTAGATACTTCAGATAGAATATTAGATAACATAAGTGGTGTATGACCTGCTTCAAGACCCATCCATAGCCATAAGACATCAAGTTTATTCTCTCCACAACCAACTATAACCACTCCATACTCAGTGTAAACAGGTGAAAGAACAAATCAAACAACTAAGGGAGATCATTTGTATTTATTTGAGACTTCTCCAGACAATTTTGAAGGAAGCAAAGCAGCTAGCACACAATATTTCAATTCCAATCAATCTTCAGGAAGTAGAACTCACACTTGGTCACATCCAAGGACAAATGGGTACATTTCTACATGCACAAGCACATTGAGCTTCAACAATCACAAGGCTCAAATTACAGTACAAGCATATCCTTCCTAATTAAGCATCATGTCTTGAGGACAAGACATCATTTTAAAAAGGGGATGATGTTAGTAGGTCAAGGATAGGGTTAAAACCTACCGCAAACTATTGCAAATGGTCCACGGAGGGAAAAAAGGGCATTAGTTGTAATAGGAGTCATGTCCCTTCAAAGGAATGGATACATATATATATGCAATGTAAATCATATGCAGAAGATAGAGATAGAGATAGAGATAGATAGATGTATTGGAGAATGAATATATGAATTTTATGAGACATATTATGAAACAGAGACTAAGACCTACTCTTGTATGAGACTATGATATAATATAAAGAATTTATAAGGATTATATATGTGCAATGAATGTATGAATGTTCTTTTATTATTGAGATGATATGCATTAAGTATATCCTCTGAGGTTATAAACAGACTACATAAGAAGTATTGGGGTACAAATCTTTGGATTGTACTTCCCCATCCTTCTTTCCAACATCCACTATAGAAGTAGAGTATAAGGATGTGACACATGCGTATAAAGAGGTGATTTGATTATAGAGATTGTGCTCAAGTATTAACTTTGAATATAGACATGTCAAAATTAGATGTGATGGTTAGAGAACTATTTGTTTAGTAAAGAACATAATGTACCTTGATCATATGGAGTGTATTGTGTTTAGTATTGAACTTTGTTCACATTGTACTTCTTTTTCCATCTCCTTCGAAAACTAGTTTTTTTCAGTAAACAACATTTTTGAGGAGTGACACTCACCGTATAATGTATAAAAAAAATTCAATGAAGGAAAAAATTCTAATTTTTTCGAATTTAGATTTGTAACTACAATATCTAGTGCTTCCAATTGGTTTCATAGTTTTTTATTGAATATTTTCTCCTTAATCAAGTTTCGAAGTCAAACCAATTACAATTCACACATAGGCGGACCATATAACGCTTAACTTTTTTGTATGTATCGAAATTCAATTTTTTTTTTGTTGGATGAAAGACTTCAATATCTGATGCACTCATATTTTTCAAAAAAAAAAAATTGATAATTTGCTATTTTTCCATATGTGCATAACAGAGAGCTTGATTTTTGGTGAAAAACCTATGTTAAATAAAACTAAAAAAATAAATACATAATAAAACCAAAACATATTAAAATTATATTCGTTGGATAGTTTGTTCCAAGGACTACCATCATCCAGTTGGGTCTGTGAAGTCTCCTCCATTTTCATCCTCAACCCGAGCTTCGAAGCGCAAAATTCTACACTTTTTTGGTGCTTGAGGGGGAGAAGGGGGAAAAGGTGGGTTCGAGCGAACCAGGGGGGTTCGCTTAAACCCCCAGGGGTTTGCTCGAACCAGGGTTCAAGCGAACCCCCTTTCCATGAGCCTTCACTTTTGGCTTTTTGTCGGGAATGGTGGGCCCTATCATTAAATGGGTTCGCTCGAAGGGGGGTTCGGTTTGTTCGAACCAAAAGTTCGTTTGAACCCCCAAAAACCAATTTGTTTTGCATGGGGTCATTTTTTGCAACTTTTCCTTCCCCACTGGAATTGTAAACCACTTTTGTGGGTTTACCCATCACCTATTTCATCAATTTAATCACCTTTAGTAAAACACATAATTTTGAACTACTAGAATGTCCTATTTTGCATAACACAACCTCTGAAGACTCCATTCTTTTATTTTGAAGTAGGTGTAAGGATTACCTCCAAGCCTTCTATTCAAAACGACATCAAAACCAAGTTGACAACATTTTAAACAAGTAAAAGTAGTAAAGACAAAAAACTATAACATTGTGAAGTCAAGAAGGTTGAACAATAAACATGTCATAGCACCTTCATTTTATGAGTTATTAAAAAACAATTTGAATCAATAACTTCTAATGTGCCTATACTTTAAACAAAATCACATGACTATTATTCATGAGATAACATGCATTTTAATCATTTCATCATAAGACTATATGAAGGATCCAAACTACTAATCAAGGAGTTCAATATACCACATCATATTGATGATTCTTACGCAATCATTGTATCGAGTGTAAGACGTTATTAGAATATTATTACACTACTTTATTTTATTTTTAATTAAAAACAAAGTGGGAGTTTTAAAAAAACACCACCCCTTTTTATTGAAATGTAATCTTATTATTGACAGTGTTACAACTCTCTAATTGTGAGATCAATCTTTGAAGGACACAATATCTCGCCCATGAACAGAATAACCCCCATCAACTATAAGATTGTGCCCATTGATGTAGGAAGCCTCATCAGATGCTAGAAACAAGAAAGCATTGGCCACATCATCAACAGTAAGCTTCCTTCCATTGGTGGCATTCCTCTGCATTTCATCTGCAAGGACCTCCTTAGGACATTGCCCATTAGACACCTCATCAAGCCACTCTTCAATCATCTTTGTCACGATCCCAAAGGATGACACAGCATTGACACGTATTCCTGTCTTTGCCAACTCCACTGCACTGCTCCTCATCAACCCCAACAGAGCATTCTTGGAAGCCATGTAGCCATGAGAGGCATTATCTGTCTTAATGAGTCCCAACACACTGCAGTTGAAGAGTATGGAACTAGAGTTGCGTGGAATCATGACCCTCGCAGCATGCTTCATGCCTAACAAAGACCCTGTCACATTCACTGCCATCACTCTTTCCCAAGTGTCCAATGGAACCTGAGTGATGGAATTACCATGAGCGTGCAACATACCCGCATTGTTCACCATGATGTCTAGACGTCCCTTCTCCTCCATTGCTCGATCTACAACCCCTTTCACATGGCTCTTGATTGCCACATCACATTTCACAAATGAACAACTCCCATGGAGCTCTTGGCAAACTTTAACCCTTGCCTCTTCATCGATGTCAGCAATGTACACATAAGCACCTTCTCCCACAAACTTCCTTGCGGTGGCTGCACCTATACCATTTGATCCGCCTGTCACTATTGCCACTTTGCCTTTGAATCTCCTCATCCTATACAGTACCCACACAAATCCATTACGTACACAAACATAAACTATGTAAACCAGACAAATCTAAATCCATACAAGAAGTAAAAAAGCAAGGAAAAAACCATAAAAGCATTCTGTGATATAAGCTTACCCTGAGCAAACCATAAGAAAACTCTTGCCTCTACTCAAACTGCTCCTATGCTCTTAGCTTTGGCTACTTGTGTAAATTGTATAAGAAATGAATGTTATATAGACCTCCATTGTCGCCGTCAAGTCTGAACCGACTTATTCAACGCTCTCCCCTTACTTGCTCACTACTTCTGTCACTGGTTATATTAAATTATAAAACAAATAAAGAAAGTCATTAAATTGGTGAGTCTAAGAAGGTGGTATGAACAAGTCAAGTGAACAGATTCTCTCTCTTAATATTATTTCAGCCACCCTTGGGCATCACGTGCTCAAAGAAATGCCCACACGGTACGTCGATATTATTATAACAAATAAAATTATAATATATTCTTTCAACCATCTAACTCATTACGTGGTCAAAGAAATATTCAAATCAAAATATATTATTATAACAAATAAAATAATAATATATTCTTTCAACCAGCTAACTCATTACGTGATCAAGGAAATACCTAAATGAAATCCTTTCACTTATCATAAATTATTCTCGATTAAATAATTAAGAGGATGCTGAAGGTTTGACTTTAGATGTGGTACAAATGGAGCAATTTCATTTTTTAAGTTAATAAAGCTTACAAACAATTAGATAAAATCATTTTGTTTGTTTGTCGTCTTTTTTTCATAGTAGAGTCTTTTATTGGATATTTTCCTTTCAAACCACTTTTCCATACAATTTTGATTGAATGGTAATTTGCTAAACTCAAGTTTTAAAAGTCACAATTTTTTTCACATGTTACTGCTAACACATGAAACCATGTTGGCCCATATTTGATGTGTTTGGGACTTGGAACCCCATGATATGCATTAGACATGCTAAATTGATTGGTGGATGCTTTCTAATTGTCATTCTACTTCAAAAATCATTCTTAAAAACCCTGGATGGGGAGAGGTAGATTTAATTTTTTAAATATAGTTGTACATGTGTAAACCTTCCCTAGGCTTGGTATAATTAAATGGAATGCTTACAATTAACTATTAATAGTTCTCGACTAAAAAATTGAGAAGTTGTGGTATTTTTTGGGCTAATATTCTTTGAAGTTATTTGATAAAATGTCCAAGATGTTGAGATTAATTGGTTAAAGCATTGAGTTCTTATTGTGGAGACCCAAGTTCAAACCCCAAAGGGTCATCTAATATGGAATTATAAGTTGTGACTCTTGGTCTTTCATAGTTGGCTTCTAGTGAAGGTTTCTAAATAAGTGGATTTCTAAGTTGTGGCTCTTCGTCTTCCATAGGTGGTTTCTAGTGTGGTTGCTCGAACAGAGTTGATATTAGTATCACGGTTGTGCTTATGAGCACTTGTATTGGTCTCATGTTGAGAAAAATATTGTAAAAAATCAATAATATAAATAAATTATGTGTTAAAGTATGGAATGTAAATGTAATGGATAAAGGTACTTAGCTTTATAATTGAAGAGAATGTAATTCAATGAAGATTTAAAATTTGAATTTTATTGGCTTGGTAAACAATACCTCTCTACTAGTGAAGTGTATTGGATCCTATAAACTTTACCCTACTTGATGTGTACTTTTTATTTGTGCTTCACCTAAGTGATCTCTATTTACTTTATCATTTTTTGATATATAAATATTAATAATATTTAGAAATATATATAAGGGTTATCATTATATCATGAGTGGACATGTGTGCCTATTTGGACCTTGGAAATGTGTGTAAAAGATCGAACACAACATGTAGACACACTGAAAGGATGTATGCAATTTTTTTACTCCTTTAATGCACTAGTTGAAGTGATTCCCTATTAATTACTCCTTGAATTCTTCTACGATGTGAGAGGATATGATAAGGGAAAAATAAATTCCTTTACGTACAAGGACATAGCATCAAATCATGCAAATACATGCTTACTCAACTCACAATGGTTAGTAAAATAGGCTAGAGTCATCTAGATTATAATTTATATTTTACAATTTTATGGGTCAAGTTCACAAACACAAGATCAACCCCACATCCACGAAAATTTTTGAGGATAGGGAAATAGTCATATTTAGGTGGGTAATATATAGATAGATAGATAGATAGATAGATAGATAGACTAGGCATAGTTAATGTATAACCTAGGTGAATGCATCAAAATGTGTGTATGTAGAGATAAGGTGTGAATAAGTGCATGGGGATGTTTGTATATGGAGATAGGTAAAGGCTAAGGGAATGAGCCCATATTTGCACAAGATTGTGTACACCATTTTTTTATATTTACATGTATTATAATATTCTCCAAAAATAGATACAAAACTAATGGTAAAGAGCATGGAACTACACAATTTACCATTATAACATAACATAACTATCCACACTATTAGGAAAGGTGGATAAGTCTTGCTTCCAATGTTAAACATATAAGAATACAATTTTTGAACTATGAAACATAAAAACTTAATTTTTGGGCGATCGACTTTATTTTTTGGAAAAATAAAAAGTGTTGGTTGTTCGACATCACTTTGAGAGTTTCATGTTGCATAAATATTTCCATGATCATTTTTTAAAAAATTGAGCACCAACATCCTCTTAATCAAAATTTATTACCTCTAGAAGTTAACCTCGTGCACTGAAAAATGTACAAACATATAGGAAAAAAAAGTGGTAAGAGGGAGTTACAATTGTTAACCAACTTATGGTGTGTGTTACAACACATCATAAGGCATATTTGAATGGATATAATGAAGCCATAATAAGTGGATTATGATGTTCTTACATGACAAGTGGAAGGAATATGGTAATTTTAGTTTATAAAATTATCTTGGGATTTTGATGTTTGTTTTTTAACCAAGTATTTGGGTGCCACATTTTTGGATTGTTTTAGCATTAGTTTCATGTATTACTTATCCTATTCCTAGGGTAATTGAGATGAGCCAAGGATTGACCCAATATAGTAGGGTGTTATTTTTATGTGTGGAACAAATATGTGGATGTGGATGTGGATGTGAGCATAGGTGTAACAAATAGTCATAATGGTGAATATATTGGAATGTGTATAAAATACAATGGGCTTAGTGCTAATATATATAAATAGGTGTAAATGAATGTGAAAAGGATAGGAATAAGCACCATGTCATGATCCAAACTTAATATTAGAGTTTGTCACTTGTTGATATGTAATTGTATTAAAATATTCTATCAATATGGGCCCAAATGTAATGCTCCGCCAAACAACCCCAAAGGATATTAATACATCTAGCATTTATGGCACCAATTTTTTTTTTAAAAAGCTATTAATATACATCATAATAATCATATTTCACATGACATGAAACTAAACAAGAACCACATATAACAAATCCTTCGGGTTAACAAGACTGCATTACTTTTCACAACATTATTACATCACATGAAGAATAAGTATACACCAGTAATCATAAGATAACATGAGCATGGTTAACATAATAATCAAGAGTTACAATATTACAATGTCGTTTCCCAACATGAATGGGGAAGATACAATAAAATGGTATGTTACATTTGAAATGGAGTACAAAGCTGCAACACTGGATCCAAATTCTGGTACAACTCAGGAGTTACTGCAAGGTACAATTTCGCACTTCTTGATCTACAATTGGGGACCCAATGGGGTGCATAGCACGTTCCACCCAACCACGTGGACCCGAAGGCCCACCCCCCATGCTAAGAGATGACAAGAAGGATCCCCAACAAAAACCATCATACAAAACAAGGATACAAGACTTCACAATAAGATCCATAATAACATAAGGTAATCTCAGCACAAGATATAATTAACACAAGATGTCCCCAACATAAGGAATAACCAATAAAACATCAACATACAAATACCAACATGTGCTTCCAAAGGCTCAAGAATATCATAGAGGAAAAACAAAGCATACATGGTTGTTAAAGAAAGAGTGTCATCGCAATGTTGCATGGGTTACCCTGGCGAATCTTCCTAGGTCCCGGCCCCCAACTTGGGTTACCCTGGTGACCTCTTACGAAACCCGGCCCCACATGCAATCCAATGCGGTATCCATTATCTTTCATAAGGACAAGACAATGATTTTGTCATTCCAGGCCTTCTCAACTCATCTCAAGCCCATACAAGCACTTGAGCCATGAGTGAGGCATTCACTTATATCTTGTTAATGTGTGATTCTATCCAAAACCCCTAATTTAAATATTAATGTTTTCACTTGATTAATAAACTTCCAATGAGTTACCCTGAGACCACTTCCGAGTCTCGGCCCCCATTGAAAGCCACTCCCCTTATAAACAACAAAAACTCAAAAGCCACTTTCAGGGTAAGCCCACATGCACAACATATAAAGCCACGGGATAATTTGCATTAAGCAAGGCAAACACCATCCTACACAAAATCTTCGTAACAAATCTATTTTCAAGTACATGGCTAAAACCCATAACATCAAATAGATTATACAAGCAATAGTTCACAAATAACCAAAAGTGAAAGCCAATAATAAAGCAACACCTTTCTTTCCCTTTTCTCTGGGAGACTAATAAATCACTAATAACAAGGGTTTTACCTACAAGGTGGTAACAAAACTTGATCTCAAAATCAACATCAAATTCAATGCCAAAAACAACCTCCATAAATATATTCATCATAAACTCCAAAATTACACACAAAATCCACCACAAGAATACACTAATTAACCATCTTTATTAAACACTCTTAGGTACAAGAATGTGGTATAAAATGTTAGATATTCCAGACTTGGCTTTCAATGTTCCTAAGTTATAGAGTTTCACTTCTAAATTTCAAATTTCAATTTTGGGATAAAAATACCCTATCATAACAAATAAACTAAGCACTGTTAATTTACTCCTTCAACAATAAACCTTCCAATGCATAACTCCAAAAATATTAACTATTCAATCTCTATAATTAAAATATGCTCAAGTTCTATATTTCCAAATAATGGTCAACTAGACACTAAGACGAAGGATTTGATTTCTAAGTACAAAATCTATAATATAATCATAACTCCCAATAATATTCGCTAAATCCTTTTATAAGAATTCTTATGCATAAGAAAATTAATAATAATATCAAATGATCTCAATATAGAAAAGTTCACAACTCAACTAATTCAAGGATGGTAAAGATTATCCCTCCACTTTTTATCATAATTGTGAATCATATTTTCCTAATTCCTCTCCATTTTTTTTTTAATCTTGCGACCATTCAAAAGTAGGTGAGATAGTTGTATAGGGATTTATCTGCATTATGTTTCTCTACTTATCAAATCCTCGTATCTAAATTCTTAGACAATCTCCCTCAAACAATAATTGATTAGATTTCAATGCTTAATATTCTCTATAGTGTTGCATGCATTTGGGCTGATTAACAAATTCCTTGAAGATTCATTATTTAGGATGTCAACCATGTGGCTATGCCTGAAAACTCTCTGGTTTTACATTGAACCTTCTTCATCATCATGGCTTGTGCAGAGATAAGTTTTGGGATAGCAATGATCAGTTAGGCCTTATGATTGTTCATGATGCTTACCCAAGTTTTCAATGAAGAGTTTGTGTCAGACTTATCTTTTACGTCTCTCTAAAAAACATTAGATTCTTTAAGCATCGACAGAAAGGAAGCTGGATAAGATTGTGGAATTCGGCTTTTTACTTGTTAATTTTGTTTTTTTGCTCAAAGAAATCTGAAGTCCTTCGAATACTCTTCTCCTGCATATCTGAAACCACTGCAGTCCATGGGATGGCACTTATTCTGGCTTTTTGTCCAACGGGTCACCTATCTTGCCTACGGCTCTAGATCTTGCATTATTAGAAACTTGACAAACTTATTGAATGAAGTTTCTTAGGTCTGTAGAAGGAACTTGTTTGTCCATATCATGTTTTTATTGTTTCCTTGAGACCATATTTCTTTAAAGCATTTTGCCATATGGTCGAATGCAATGTCTATGTTTCCAGAATGGATACCCATCTCTCATGTGACCTATGCCCTACACAGCTACTGCTCCTTGTGTGCAAAGGATTAAATATCACTGCTTTTCCCATATAACTAAAATGCGAATAACCAAAAATCCTTGGCACCACTCTCCGTTTTGGGGAATTTGTAGGCTTAATCTGGTAAACATTGCAGGTAGAGATAGAGGAGGCCACTTGTGATTGGGTAGATGCTACCTGGAATTTGTTTATGTTTCTGTCTAAAAAGTTACTTTTGACAGTTAATTCTGCCATGGAAGTGCCTAAACCTCACTACACAGTATCTAAGGAAATGTCCAAGACCACAGTGAGAAAGAGAGTACAAAGTTTGCAGCGCATTAGAAAATGCTATTATTGCCAAACAAAATTTAAAGCCTGATTTCAAAGGATTAGACATATTAATGGACAGCTACACAGTTTAATAATAGTCAAATAAATAAGCAATATACTACAAAATAATGTCTTACAAGTTATAAGGCAAAATAAGCAATAAACTTTATTCTTAAACCAAGATGGATCTGACAACTTACTTCACTCTTCAATGCAGCAGAAGCTGTGCCAGGCTCAACCGGATCAATTGCAAGGAAAATCTCAATAAGCTGCAAGCAGCTCCGCAAGGATGCAATTTGCACTCCAGAGATCAACACCTACACCATAATCTGTAGCCCCTTACAAAAGTTCTGGAGGACGATACCAAAGTGTAACTACTCGGCTACTCATAGGCTGCTTGTGATATAGCATTTCACCTGTGGTTCAGTAAAATTGATTCCAGGAGAAGCTGCAGGACCCAAAATCTCCCTCGAGCCTTATAAACGTTGCTATATGTTCCTTGTCCAATCTTATTAAGCTTCTCAAATATATCAGTCCGGCGAGAATTGCCCGAATGCATTCTTGCAGTAATTTGTTTAAATAAGCTTGTACAGCCGGCAAACTTTTCAAAACAATCGCTCCAGTTTTGACTCTGTCTCAAAGATTGCACCATTACCATTTACTTGAGAAGTAGGGTTCAGGTTGAAAATTATAATTTCAAGTTCAGGAGAGTTGAAGAAGCCGCCTGGAGGAGGGCCACCATACTTGAGCTCTGCCCTCTTTTTTTCCCTGGGGGATGGATAAAACATGCTTGTAATTTCTTTTGGTGATTGGGAGTCTCACACTCCGCTCCTCAACAACAACCCCCTCCTGACCACGGACTCTATTTCTTCATTTTCTTGACAAACTCCAAATGAACTACTGCGACTCGAACCTTGATCTCTTCTATCATACTCTAACATTGCAGGACAGCGAAGAGACTCGAAACATAAATTTACGCTCAACTCAGCTTACGGGAGAAATCTAGAACAAACTCGGAGGCGGCAAAGTTGAAAATTATCTTCTGATATCAGAGCCATTGTTCTTGTGGAGAATACTGGTGATGCTAAATTAAACAGACTAAAGAAACATAGGCGTTGATGGACTTGCATGCAAAAATGTGATAAAAAAACATCGACAAGTCATGTGATCTGTTTGATAGATAACTTCAGAGGGGCGTAGCCTCAGGAAAAACCCATTTCCTTGCATGGCGGGTTAAACATTAAATGTGCATGACCGAACTGCATGACAACACATTAATTGAGGTGTCCCACTAACCATTAATTAAAGCAGTCTACCAGAACGGGTTGCCTTCCTCCTATAAAACGGTTACAAAATTAATGTTATTCTCCAACCGGTAAAAAGGCAATAATGGGTGCTACTCCATGGCGCTAGACAAGGGAATCTCAAGATTAACTTACACCTAAAGCTTAGACAATATCTCTGGCCCAAAAAGGTAGGCATGCAACAACGAATTTCTATCCCCTAAAATGAATATATCAAATTATTTATTTTCATTTTTAAATTATTATGCACCACAATCATTATATATATATATATATATATATATATATATATATTATTAAAGCAATTATTTAATCAGTACCTTAAATATATATTTATATATAAAATCTTGTATTTAATTATCACATTGCCTTTAACAACTTCTTGGTCAAGACAAAGTGCAGAGGGGGTATTACACCAAAACTAAATATAAATTGGCATGACTGTACAAATTTCACCACCACAATACTAAAATGAATAACATTATAATTTAAGTGTAAATTTGAATGTCCCCTTACCCTCAACTATTTATTAGCAAATCAAGAAAGTCTAGGAAATATTGAGAACTAGATTTTACCCCACTATAACATCATGGTCCACAATTAGATTGCTTAAGGTACGCAATTAGATCTCTTGGAATTGGTTGAGGAAGTGGAATTAAAGACTCCCATTTTTTATAACTATTATTGAAATAAATCACATGTTTTAATGTTATCTTCTTATAATTTATGTTATTCTGACAATAAAAAGTCTTTTGATTTGATTGTTTAAATCATGATTAAATTAAATTTATATATATGTTAGTAAACAATGAATATATTGAACATTACAAACAATATAAATGAACCTCTTGTTAAAAACTTAAATATCGAATTGATCATTTGAAGATACAAATAATTATCACTATATTTAATACACATCCAATGGTCCCAAAATCATGCTCTCAAATGGAACACCCAAATTATGTGTGTAATCCCAATATTTAACATGTATATTTTTTACTCCCAAGCCAAAGAACCGAACAATACAAAATACAAGAACCTTCATTTGGAACTCTATTTTTTCTAGTAAGATGCTCTTATACCTTCCTACATTGACTCAAAATTTGCATGCAACAATGATCTTACAAGTCTATGTGTAACTCCCATCATCAATGCTCTTACAATGTAACTCATGTTAAATGTGTTCTTATGCACCTCTTACACATGTTATAACATATAATCCAGGTGGGTTACTACAATCTTCAAGCTTACTCAAAGGGTGGAAATTATATACCAATTAAACTGCAAGGTTTGAAATATTTACAAGACACCTAACCTAACAATCTCCTTAGAACTAACCCCAAAATGTTGAAAACACAAAGCTAAAGTAAGACAATGGTCTTTCCACTTCCATCCTTTGGAGGATTCCTCTAGGGCCTAGAGTAATGCTCCAACATCACCAACAACTATAAATGAGGTGGACAGTATGTGTTGTGGAAAAAGAAGATTTGAGTGTTGTATTGAGGATCATGAGAAGAAATTAGTTTATAATTTATAGAGGATTGGCATAGTAGTAGAGGAAAACTATTTTTGCACCCACTTGTTATAACTACTCTTTTAATTAATTCTATCAAAGGTGGATGATCAATTTCTACTACCAAGATAGTTTTTCTCCTCACAAGGTTTCCAAGGTAAAATTTTAACCTATTTATCTTGAAGCATTTATTTTCCAACATGTTTATTTTTAAATTTTGAACACTATTAATGCCTATTTATGAAAGCAAATAGAACAATATATTTAATATTTATGGTTCTCAAATTCTACCATTTTGAGAATTTATAGATACAAGATACTTAATAATTAATTATTATCATATCTACTTGGAAAAGATATTAGAACACATCATGAATCTCATTTTTACTATCTTAGAACTACCTAACACTGTAGTTTTATGTATTAAAGTTTTTCCTCTTTATAAGAAAAAATTGTATTACCAAATTTTAGAATTGTATTTTATATATGTTTGAGCTTTTTATGTTATCAAATACTTGTCATCAATAGTTCTTATAGATTACCTTTACTATTTATGTGATACTATACTTCAAGTTGTTGGTTAGTTTTTAAATATGTACCTTCCAATATTATACTCTACTCAAGGTGAATATTCCAAACTCAACATATGAAAAGAAATTTTATTACTTTTCCTTCAAGAATCCTATTTTATTTTATGCTTAATATTTGATTTGGATTATTTACAATTGTTACAACTTCGAGAAAATATTTTATAAATGTGTTTATATAGTAGTATATTTCACCAATGTTCATGAAATTTTTAAGAATAATGCATTCCCATTTATTGTTTGTCCAAATTATATGTAAAATTTATTTTAGGACATAATTTTAATTACTTTGAAATGAGGTATTTTTGAGGGAGTCGATAGGAGATGTCACATGATAGACCTAGTTATATATGTGTCCACTAACACACCTATGATCCTCTACTTAGTGATGCACCCTCCTACCATTTAATGCTAATCCATAAACTCAAAGGGCACATGGTAGTACTTAGTAGTGAGAAAATATATTACCCATAACTTGATCAAAATTACCTTATAAGTGGGCAACTCCATTCCTTGTGGTGACGGGTTGAGAACCTCATTTTCTACATTTAGATATAGTCCATCTACTTATAGCCATATTTATAATGAAAATATGAGGGCACCTATCATTAGTTAAACCTCGAACCTCAACCATCCTTCAATTATGTTATATCCATGAATGTTTATGACTATCTTCAAGCATCCCAAGATCTAATGTAACAAAAAACACAAGAAGAGTGGCAAGATTAGGCACAATAGTAGATGTTCAATCAAGTAAAATATTAATTTGGTTTTTTAACTAAAATTTTATCTAGTTGTAATAGCTTGTTTATAGAAGTTTATCTCAATATGTTATACTTCAATGTAATATTTTAAATGTTTACGAACTCACTCATGGCTAAAGGATGAGTAGGAAATAGTGGATAAAAGTATAATGCTTATAATTAATCTTGAACTCTCCTACATGGTATAAATCCTTTAATTAAGTTTGTGTATCATCTTTTTTTATTTTAATCTAAAGTACTACTCCAAATCTATTGCAAGATATTCTATCCATTTATGAGTCTACTGTATTTTCTTCATATTTGTATAGGCCTTCTTATTGTCTCTCTAGAGTGTTAAGAGTGCATAATATATTTGCATATTCATTTTATTATATTAGGTTTATTAAGTATAGGATAATCTTGCTTAGGTGTTGAATTGAACATGTGTTGCATTGTGAGGAGCATCATTCATACAAAGCATCTTCTATTATTAGAAAGTCATATTTTATTTGGTCTCATTCATTGTAACTTGCCTAATTATCATATGATTGCTCTTCTTTTGTATTTATCACAAATACTCCTCTCATGCTCACATTTGTGAATGATACTATATGCATTGTAACCTTACACGTGGAACATAATATTTCATATTCCTTTTCTTTGTGTTTATGATCTTTCATTTATTGGAATAACATATTTTCTATTTTAACGTTCTTTACTCTTATAGATCGTGGTTGTGTGTGTCTTTGAGTTGAATCTAACATGGTATCAAAACCATAGAGTGAGGAACTCATTTGAGTCCAAAGAAGAACAAAGGTTTCAAGAGGCTCATGTTGGAAAATAAAATCTTTGCGGCATCCTAACACAAATTTGACACTTTCATTAAGTTCACAACATCAAAAATGGTTTCATATTTATTATTTTTTTTTGTAATTATTTCCAAATGTTTGTTCAAGGGTTTTCTTTTTTCCATGGGTGAACACCTCTTTTGGAGCATTTTTGGGCCAAATTGATAGTGTTATTGTGTCTGAAATATCCAAAAACCCCTAAATTGACTATTAATTCAGCAAAATTAGAATAGGTATAATGGAAGAAAAAATTAATAAGTTCTACAACCTTACCAAGTATTGTGTAAAAAATATTTTATACATTTTTTATTTCCAAAAATATCAAAAATATTTGTATAGTGTTAGGCAACACTAAAAATAAAATAAATTAAAATTATATTATAATGAGTGGGGTATCCCACAACCCCCCTACCATGGCAACGAGGTGACCAGGTCAAGGTCCCATATAGTCACACTGCCTATTTTGAGAAGGGCATGCAGTTACTACCATAAAACCTCTTTTCATTTTTTTAACAAAAAATAAACAATTTTTTATTTTATTTTTAATAAAAAAAAACACCTCACCTCCAACCCTAGCTCTACCTAATTGCCAACCTCATTGGTAGCCCAACTCACCTAACATCATCCTCTAGCCACTAAAGCACCACCAAGGATAGAGACCCCCCTCCATTTGAATTTTTAATCTTGAAGGGAAACTTCAGAGGCCTCTACCTTGCTCATAAGGAAGTGTATTTTAAGTTTTTTTAAAATGGAATAGATTTTTTTCTCTCGTTGTAATGTTGTAAATGGTTTTTAGTTTAAAATTTATTTATTTCAAAAATTAGTTTTGTTTGTGATTTTTTTAATCGACTAGAACTTTGTGATGCAGGAGCATCATTTTATCTAGTTCTATATTTGCATTATAATGTAGTGTTAGGTTTTTAATCACATTTTAGGAGGTTTCTATATTATTTTGGATTACTCATAAATTTCAAATTTTGGTGTTTTTACTCAACCTTGAGTACCTAATTAGCAATTTTGAATGCTTAATTTGTAAACTTGAGTTTGCATGGGATGAGGTAGGTAGTTAGGGGTGATTTTTAACTTTTAAAAACATATCAAAATGTGTTTTATGTCATTCTAAAAAGAAAAGGAATGAATTTTTTTCTTGTAGGTATGTTGGCAGGATGTTACTAGTGTTTTAGACCCCCATTTTTGCAAAATAAGTAGATTTTGAAGTTCTTTGTTTGAATTTCTTGTTTCTGGAGTTTTTAAAGGTCTATATAGACCTAATGCATTCTATTTAAGAACTTGAAAGTGGATATTAATTCAAAAAATTCACACGTTGCCTTTTCAAAACCCTGCCTAGGGTTTTAAGTAAGAAATTTTCAAGTTTAGAGAGAAAAACACCTACCCAATTGATAAATTTTATTTTGTAGGTCTATGGAAGCATAATTTAATTTTTTAAATATTTTTATACCATTTTGGCATGTGTGATGTTATCATTTCAAAAAAAAACTCAATTTTGGCAAATTGGAGAGCTAATTGCAACTGATAATAATTTGTTTTGAAGGATTTTGTTTCATTTTAGAAGATTCCATTGTAGAAGGAGTTGTATATCCATAAAAGGTATCTAAAAGTGTGTTTATATTCCAAATAAACTCCACAAAAAATTTTGTCCGATCAGATTTATCCAAAAAAAGGGATACCAAGAAGAGATAATTTGTCAAACAAGTCATTGATTATTATACTTTTTCTGAAAATTTATTTCCCTCTATACCAATTTGGTATCACAAAAAGTTCGGTACCTAAAAGAGACAAAAAAGACTTGATTGTGTGTTGGTAAGTTGCATTAAGAAGTCAAAATTCCACCTAGAAGAGGAATGAGAGGAGTTGTCTAAAGAAGAAATGTCGTTCTTGAAGAGATAAAGAATATGAGAGTGAATTTGGATGCTAGATATTCACAAAAATAGAGGAACATAAGAGAAGATTCATCACAGGAGATGTGAGTGACAAAGAGGAAGAACCCCAAGCACTTGAAGAAGAAGAAGAAGAAGAGGTTGAAGATCCCATAGATGAAGGACTAGATAGATTGCTCAAGGTAATCATGGGACAAGGGTCCAAACCAAAGGTAGAGATCCCTACCTATATAGGTATTTTAGATGGAGAAACACTTATTGATTGGGTTACATAATTGGATAAATACTTTGACTATGAAAATGTCCTTGATGAAAATAAGGTGTAGTTTTCTTCTACCAGATTGAAGGTGAAAGGAAGAAAATTGGCTTCACCTTTCTCCACCCTTTGATTAGGGGCCTAGAAAGGGGCAATTTTCACTTTCACTCAAGAACAAACCCTTGAGATTTCTTTCCAAAGGAGAAAGAAATCTTGCAAGGGGGTTGTTCTAGGGACTAAAAATGATCTTATGAGGGGTTCACCACCAATTTGAAACTTGGAAAATACAATGCAATGCAAAAACCCTATTTCAATGAAAAGACCTAGAAAATGCCTTAGAAATGTAAATAAAACAGAACAAAACAACAATGAAATAACTAATGTGCACCTGGAAACCTTGAAGTGACTTGAAGCAGCTCTAAAGTTCTAGAAATTTTGACTTTTTGACCAACTAGGACTCATTCGCCAACCTAGGTGAATCAGTCCCAGATCTGGGTTTTTGTCTAGAAGTCTGTTTCGAGAAAAAGGGTATCAGAATCTACAAACAACTCTAGAAAATAGCTACAATGCGACTCATTCGCCACCTTTGGTGAATCAATCTCATTATGCTTTTTCAGAAATTGAAAGTTTTGATCTACCCTTCAACACTTGCTCTTTCCTTCCAACCTGAGTTCCAGATTTGAATCTATGAAAAATGCCTACAAAACATAATATAACTTGATTTTCTAATGGGGGGTTTTCCTTGGTCAAACCCCTAGTTTGGTAATTAAACCTTGATAGAAATAATGAAATGTGCATGAAAACCCTAACTTTAGTGTGTCTAAGACTAAGAAATCTGAAATATGATGAAATCCTATTCTGATGTGCAAGAATATGATACAAGAATGGAAATATGGAGATGAAAGACTCACTTGTGGTGATCTCTAATCACCCCAAATGAATCCTAATGATGCTTGTACCTTCCTTAGGCTAAAATTAGAGTGATAATGGAGGATGGAATCACTTAGGAAACAAGTCTTTAGCCTTGGCTTGATGGCTAGTTGCATCTCCCCACTCTAGAATCCATCATGATTCACTATAGAAAACCATGATCAACCCTTGACAATGCTAGATCTTGATTTAAATTGAGCTTGAAGACCTACAAAAACACCATAATACTGCTCCAATGCTTCAACATTACTTGCTCTTGAAACTTGAATGCTCTTGTGAAACATTCTCAACACTTAACTCTTGAAAATGTTTGCTCCACTTGCTTAGAATTGATCAAAATGGCTTAGAAACTTGTTTATATAGGAAATTACACCTAATTGACCGTTATTTAGATCTCAAAGGCTAACATCCACCAAAATTTTGAATTAAAATGGTGAATTTCCTACTCAAAATTGAAAAAGACCCCGAATTGGACTCATTTGCCACCCTTGGCGAATGGGTTCCACCTAAGGGGACTCATTCGCCCAAGGTGGTGAATGAGCCCATCTTAGCTTTTTGAGGTGGTTTTTCGGGATTTTTAGTGTTTTGAATTATTTTATGGAATTTTTTGGTGAAATGAGCCTTGAGATCCAAAATAATGGGTCTTAGGGGCCTATAAGTGATGATTTTAAAGGGTAATTAATGCAAGGGTGTCGAAATAGGGCCAAATTAAGTGTTAAAATGTAAAGAGATCCATTTTTCTACACTACATTTAGCCCCTACTTTAGCGCCCATATGACTCTACATGCATATGTAAGCTAAAGGAATCCAATAATAACCTTTGTTTCATAAAAGGATACACATATAAGTTCAATCATGTTACATGACAATGAAGCCCGCACTATAGTTATCTACAAAACCATAATGTTAGGAACCACATCCTACAACACAAACTCTCTAGTTGTCCAAAAATCCTCTTATCCAACTTCTTTCTAGAAATCACATTTGAGGACCATAGATGTATGGCCCCCCTTGATTCCACTTACTTAGCAGAGGTGGAATTAAGGTAGAATTCTAGCCACGTTGAATAGGGTAAGTCATATCATAGGGTATTTCAATGTACCATACCACATAATGATAGATAGTTGATGATGTCGGGAGTGGAATCACGATTTCAATGCAATAATTGGCATCAAAAATGGAGCTCTCTAGCACCTGTTATGTTGATTTGAATGAAATACACTTTTTAACCCTAATATAGTAAAAACCCTAATTTTAACTTATGTAAAAGCAAAAAGTGAAGTAAATGATTGAAACTGAAGGGAAAATTGAAATGGTAGGCTCTGCAATTTTGGTCACACGTGTGAAACTTCAGCTTTGTGGGTGTCCTCGGGCACCTGTGGAGGAGGCTCAGCCCTCCACATTTCTGAATTATTCTCTGGTGTATGTTTTGTACTCATTAGGATGGGTGTAATATTATGCTCTGATGTGGTGTGGTGTGGGTGTGATGGGCTCCTCCTATCGGTATTTTGTGTTTGTGCCAAGGCATGTGCAAAGTGGTAGTGGCAGTTCGAGGCTTTAATGGATGGGGATACGGAGTTCCCCGACAACTCACTAAATTTCCCGACCTTCGGCGATGTGTCTAAACAAGCCATCAAGTCTTTCAGGGACATCATTGTGGGTGAATGTGGGCGGCTTCTTCAGGGTGTGAAATTTGTGGCTGACTTGGTGAATCACCTATTGGAAAATGGAGAAGTGGGACAAGGTAAGCAATCCTCGTCTCCCCTCTTGAAGTCTATCTTAGTTCTGAATGAGGCTAATTAGACAATGTTATTTCTGAGGAAGATGTAAAACTTTCAAAGACTACAATTTTCTTTGCGATTGTGGATCCTAATAGGGTCTCAGCTATAGGAAATATATGCATGAATGGTTCAAAAAAGTTTGGGAAAAGAAATTAGGGTTTCATTTCTACTATTTTCGAATGGTGCAAAAAGGCTTGTTTGTGGATTTTTTTAATAACCCTAAATCTCAACAAGAAATTGTCAGTAAGGAATTTTGGAGTGTTGGGAGATTAACATTTTGAGCCTTGGCATGGCATCCAGAGGCGTTGGATGAAGAGGTGTTTGCTTTTTCCAGCCCCAGATGGTTGGTTATTAAACATGTTCCCCCTCGACTCTGGAAATTTGTTCATTTGATGCTCGAGCCATATGACAAAGTCTTGAGAACTGATGAGACTAAGTCTCCTCTACCTCATTCGAATGTGTGGGTTTTGGTCTACTTAACCCTAGGATTGGATCTTCTGCAAATCCTTGAAATTAAACTTAAATCTGGAATCATAACCTATGCTTTGGAAACCCTTGGTGGTCTTAATGCGTGTTATCTCTATCATAGAGAGGGTCATATTAGAAGGAACTGTCCATTAATAAAGAATAAGAATAAAAAAACTTCTACATATGGTGGAAAAAATGTTAATAAATAGCCCCCGCCAAAGTTTGGAAGGATAAAAACTATTCAAGGAGGACTTAGGATTGCGGCCTCTCCCCGAGGACAGATAACCAAAATAATAAAACTTCCTTTTCAAAAGAGGACACCACCCAGAATAATGAAAGCATGACTTCTCTAATTTAGGATTTGAACACATCCATGGCTAATAATTACACAAAGGAGATGGACACTAACAAGAATATGGAATGTAATTCACCTTCCCGTCAAAATGAATTAAAAGAGACTCTAACAATGGAAAACTTAATGCACAGCAATTGGCATTACAAAAAATTAAGCAAATGAAGCGGCCCGAAGAAAATAATACTAACTTGGTAAAAGAGATCTACTCATTTAATGATAAAAGCTTCAAAGAAATGGATATTGTTGGTGTAACAGAGGAAACAAAAACTATGGGATATCATGAGAATGTAGGGGACTTGATCCCCGAAAACATTGGGATATGCCCCACTAAACTTATTGATAGACTAGAGTCCTTGAACTCTGGCAGAGAGAATAATAAGGTAGAGTTATCCCAATCTATGGGGGTTGAGATAGATTTGAGATCAAATTTGGATTGCAACACCATTGATTTTGTAACTGGGAATGAAAAGGAGGATGAAACTCATATTTCAAATTTGGCACTAGAAAATATTAACTCCCTTGATGGGGTGTTCAATTCGGATGGGTTTTCCTCCCAGTCGAGCATGGATTCTACAGATGACCTAGGGATTATCTCTACTAGGGAAACCATTGATGGGGAAGGAGTTCCTATTGAGGTGCTAGTTAAAAATACTAGGAGATAGAGAAAAAAGAAAGGAATGGATGGTACAAAGGTGCATGAGGAGAAGGAGAATAGCCACCTTTTGAAAGATAAAAGAAAGAAGCTTAGTGGGGTGATCCTTCCACCAATGCAAAAAGAATTGAGGCATAAAATAAATTACCTAAATGTTTTGATAACTTTAGGTGTGATAAAGGCTCCTTAATTAATGATCAGAGGAATGGAAGTTAATTGTCTTTCTTGGAATGTAAGGGGTCTAGAGACCCCTGATAGAAAACATATGGTTAAGAGACTGGTTGCTCAAAAAAAGGAGAAATATTTCGTGCTCTTGCAAGAATTCAAATCCATTGGCTTTGCCTTGGAGACTAGCCTGAAGGTAATCTGGAAGGATGCTTCCCAACTTGTCGCCAAACATGAAAAGGGTAAGGGAGGGGTTGTTATTCTAATGGCCAACAATTGGAATTAGTATGTGGTAAGCTCTGGAGTTTCCCCTTGCAACAGGGTTGTATGGGAAATTTTGAAAAAGAAAGAGGATTGCTTTGGTATTTGTTCGGTTTATGATCCTAATCACTACATAGACAGGGCTTTGCTTTGGAAATGGATGTTCAATCTCCAAGATATCCCTTGGATTTTAGGAGGTTATTTTAATTTTGTTGAGAAAGAGGAAGACAAATATGGGGGAGTGGGTCTTGATTGGAAAGACTCTGAGAAATTTCATTGGTTGAGGTTAAAATCCAAGCTAAATCTTGAGGACCTCATTGAAGTCCTGAAGAAGGATTGTAAAGATATTTGGTTCACTTGGTCTAATTATCAGAAAAGTGGAAGGAGAGTTATTTGCAGGCTGGATAGGTTTTATATTAATAGGGCCTTCTTCTCGGCTGCTCTAATCAAAGATGGTTGCAAGGTGGAGGTTACACCATACTCTCTCTCTGATCATCATCCAATAAGGGCTAAATTTATGCTTAAGAATGGAGTAACTTCTTGTGCAGCTCCAAAAATGGATTTTGTCTTAACACTAGCCTTCTTAAAGATGAGGATTGCAGAAATGCCATAGCCTCTCTTAGATCCATCAATAAATCGTTGCATAGATATTTACTCCCCATTGAGCGGTGGGATCTGAATGTTCAAGGTTGGAAGATTTTGTTCCAGACTATAGGGAGAAAGAAGTCCAAGCATAGGAGGAAAAAAGAAACCATCTTATAGGACAATCTTTTCCAAACAGAATCAGAAGTCCAAATTAGCCCTGATGACAACTCCCTAATTGATAAACTTACGGTTGCCAGAGATAATCTTAGGATATTTCAAACCAACAAGGTTAAAGGAATGAAAATTAGAGCCAAAATGAATTGGCTTGAGAATGGAGACAAGGGAACAAAATTATTTTTTAGATATTTAAAGGAGAAGCAGGCCAGAGAATTGATAGACCAGATCAATGCAAATGGCAACATTCTAGTGAAACAAGAGGAAATAAGAGAGTAGTTTTTCCTCTTCTATGAGAGCCTCTTCACCTCTGAAGGGGGTAATGAGTCATGTTTTCAGGGCAGGTAGTATATCAAAAGGATTATTCCCAAGCGAGTTAGTAAGGAGGCTGCTATAGAGCTTGAAAGAGAAATATATGAGGATATAAGAAGAGACATTCTCTCCCTCAAAAATGACAAATCTCTGGGACCTGATGGTCTCCCTATAGAATTTTACAAATCATTCATATACTATGCAACTGATGATCTGTATCTGGTTTATAAAGAAGCCTTTGAGAAAGGCTCCCTTGGAAAAAATATCAATAGAGGAATCATTAAGTTGATTCCTAAAGAGGGGGATAAAACCCTTGTTAAGAATTGGAGGCCCATTACTCTTTTGAATGTTTCTTATAAAATACTGGAAGAAGCACCAGTATTCTTCCCATCATCATCAATTCCACTCAAATTGTATTCATTAATGGGAGATAAATCTTAGAAAATCTAGTGACAAGCTGGGAGGCCATGAATTGGGCCAAGAACTCAGGACAAGATGCAACAATACTTTTGTTAGACTTTGAAAAATCCTATGATAGGATTGAATGGGATTTTGTGCTTCTGGTACTAGATGCTTTTGGTTTTCCAAGGGATTTTTGTTCTATGGTTAAGACTTTATTCTAGGATGCTTCTGCTCAAGTTGATGTTAATGGAGTCCTTTCACAGGAAATCCTTCTCGGGAGATCAATAAGGCAAGGTTTCCCTCTTGCACCTTCCCTTTTTTTTATTGCTTCTGATGCACTTCATTATGTATTAAGAGATAGCTCAGTGGTCCCAAGGGTAAAAGGTATCAGATTGTCAAACTTGAATGAACTCATAAATCTTCAATTTGTTGATGATGCATCTATCCTTTTGCAGCTTGATGAGGATAACTTTGCAGTTCTAATGAGGAAGCTTGAGACCTTTTGTCTTGCTTTAGGGGAGAAAGTATCCCCTACAAAATACTGCCTCCTTGGTTGGAAAGACAAGCCCCCTGATTGGGTATGCAGGTATGGCATTCAATGGGGGGGTCCCCAGAAACTAGTGAGATATCTTGGTATCCCATTTTCTATTGAGCCTAATCTGAAAGAAATGTGGTGTTGGATTAGAGATAAGATAGAGAAGAAATTAACAAAGTGGAATAAACAGTATCTCTCGTTTGCTCGGAGATTTCAGATCTGTCAAAAAGTTTTGTCCTCCTATAGCATTTACTTTGCCTCTATGTGGTTTTTTTACTCTTATCAAATTAATGCTATTCAAAAAAGAATAAGAGAATTTATGTGTTCTAATGGTAAAGGGAAAAGGAAAAAACATTTTGTCAAATGGGAATGGTGCACCATCTCTAAGGTGCAAGGTGGTCTAGGGTTAAAAGATCTGAGGATTCAAGGCATTGTCTTGGCAATTAAATGGGTTATTGGTGCCTTGGATGGTGAGGAACCATTGAAAGTGCTCATTAGATATAACATTGCCAATGTTGTGCCTAAACATGCTAAATTCTGGAAGCTCCTTCCTTTCAGTGATATTCTTAGTTGTGAGTGGCCTATGTCACTTGTAGGATCCAATGTTTTTAGAACCATATGGAAGGCTTGGGAAATTATCAAAAAGAACATATCCAACTACCACTTCACCAAGGGTGATAATAAGGTTATCCTTGCCAATAGATCTATTTGGTGGAATCTGAAGCATAAAGGAAAGCCTTTAGCTCTAATTCAAGGTTGTTCTATTACAAGTTGGGCTCAAAAAGGGATTCTTTGCTTTAATGATGTTTTGAAAAATGATAGATTGAAGGATTGGAATGATCTAAGTTCAAAATTTAGCATCCCTCAAAGTAACTAGAGAACATACACTGTGCTAAGAGAGTCCTGTGGTCATTTCAAATTTCCAGTTGAAACCAAAAATGATCCCTTCCAATATAAATATTTTTTGTGGAAAAATGGTAACAAAATAATGAATGTTAAAGTTAAAGAAATTTATACAATGCTAACTGAACAAGTGGATATAACAGAACACATGAACAAATCGTGGAAAATAAATTTGAACAAAGATCAATGGCAAAAAAATTTCTTAAAAAATTGGCAGAAAGAGTTGGAGGCCAAAAAGGCCTACTTCAAATGGCTCTTGATCCTACAGAAGCTCCCTTATAAAAGCAAAATAGATGATATTGATATCTTCTCTTTATGTAGAAAGCCTGAATCACTATCTCATATATTCTTTGATTGCATTTTTTCTAAGGAAATTTGGAATATGTTTTGTATATCTCATAATGTTTAGGGAAATAATGGGGTTATATCCCCTGAAAATATACCTTTTTATTCAAAAATGCAAAATAAGCAAAATTAGTGCTTTATTCTGGCATATCCTTTCAACTAAAATTTTGTGGGAAATTTAGAAAGCTCAAAATGAAGATCAATTCCAAGGTAGGAGGAGATTACTTACTGAGTCCTATAAGGGACTCATATTTTATAATATTGCTATGCAGGTTTTCATCATTGTGGAGCTTTTGAAGGACAAATTCTGGAAGTATTTGGAAAACAGAGAAATCGCTATTGATATTTTGGAAGCCAGATATGGTCATATGTGGCAGGAAGGTCATCTTGGGGCAGAGGTATTCTTACAGGCTCTACAATCATTTAGAGAAGAACTAAAAGAAGAACAGAAGGCCAATCCTGGTTTGAACAAAGGTAAAGAGGTGGTTATTGTGCTCATGGAACAACAGAGGAAAAGAGTCTCTGGTATGTCTGTTGAGGAGGTTAATGCAGCTGAGGCATTGGTGGCTCTTGGTGAAGCTGATGGTTCAGTTCAGTTGGGTTAAATTCTGACCAGTGATATCCTTTTGTCTTATGGATCCTTTGTACATAGGACTGATATATAAGTTGATCTCTATTTTGATGTATATTTGTAATTACAGCTCTCTAATCTTGATGTATATTTTTTGGGGTAGTACTTGAAACTGGTATTATAAGGTTGTATTTCTCCTTGGTTCAAGGTCTAGGATGGGGTTGTATATCTTGTATTTTGAAGTGTAGGTTGTGTCTATTTTTGCAGGGCCTCTTTGCAGCATAGGGTTGATACACTGATACTCTTTCTTTGATATTTTGTTTATTAATCTCTATATGTTTAATATAAAAAAATTGAAGTAAATTCTAACTTAATTTGTCATTTACCTTTTTGTAGCTTGAAATTGATTGAAGAGTAGCCAAAGATGTCAAGCCGAAGGAGGCTACAAGCCTGCAAGACTAGATGTCTTGTGAGATGAGGTGGAGCACGATGAGCATCATCATGAGGTGAGTTGATTTTTCTACCTTAGCTTTTTCCTACACATTTGTTTGATATTTTTTATGCATTTCTAGGTTAATTTAGGGCCCTAGAAAAAAAAATTGTGAAGTGTCCCCTTTTTTTACAAAGTGTCCCTTTTGTTCGCAAAGTGTCTCATTTGTGAAGTGTCCCAAAAGGGTTCTAAAGTGTCTAGGGCCTTTAGGAAAGCACACTAGAACAACTTTAGTACACTTTTATGATTTTTGATGTAAAGTTTTAGGATTTTAGACTGCTTACAAGACATGTTTTTACTTTTTTGTTAGGTTTCCACCCGTTTGTGCTAGTGTCTGGGTGGGAGGCAGATGAATCTTCTTTGAGATTTAGCCCCCACTCTTTCAGCAGAGGATGTAGGGATTTTATGAATTGTAGGGTTATATTGGGTGTACCTCATGCCCCCATGAGGTACCATGATTTGATGCTGATGGCACTAGCAGAGCGTTGGGATGCTGATACATGTACCTTTCATCTACCTACCGAAAAGATGACCATCACATTGGAGGATGTGTACCGCATACTCTAAGTTCTTATTTGGGGTGAGCGAGTGTGCTTCTGAGTGAAGCAGTCATTTCATGAGATTAAATATGACATGCAGTTCTACCTTCGTGGACCAGTACATGATAAGATGGTGAGACCGCGGATAGACCTAGCGATGTTCCTATACTCAAGGGCTCCATTGGTTGAGAGGATTATGATTATGACAGTAGCATTAATACTCATCCCCAATAGTCAAGGAGCACATCTGGAGGGAGGACTGGTGCATATGATTCGTGTGATAACAGGGGAGAGGAAAGTATACACCTGGGGGCGCAATATCCTAGCACACTTGTACTATGATCTTGGGAGATTTGTATTTTGGGAGGTGGAAAGTATGGTACACTGTATGCTTCTATAGGTTCGGTTCCTTGAGAAAATTACTTGTACCAGACCTATTGGCTTCCTGTGTCTAACAACCTTGGGATATCCTCAGGCCTTCAACTATCCTCTATGATAGTTTTGGTAGTATGGTGATTTGCACTTCTGGAGAGTGCAATTTGACTGATTGGAGGAGGACAAGATCCTTTGGAGACCCTATCAGCTTGTTCTTCAGTGGCCAGATCACACTTGGTAGATGAGGAAATTATAGCTAGACAGGTTTTTGATTGGCAGACATGATTACATAGTGTGTCCTTTCTACTATGATCATGTCATGCGGCAGTTTGGGTAGATCAAGATAGCACCTAGGGTATGACCCTTCTTCAGTAGATCAGTGCAGAGTACATGGAGACCTAGTGATTTGAGATAGTTCACTATAGAGGATGTTATCTACAATGAATCTAATGATTCAGATCATGATATGCCTCCAGTCTCCAATGCTAACGACATGGGTGCCACAGATGAGTATGAGGAGTAGTGGATAGTATCACAACCAGCTCCTGTATTTTTCATAGATGAGCCTATAGGTGATGCAGGACCACTCCCGGATGAGGGGGATGAGGTAGAGGATAGGGCCAAGGATACATGTTATAGGGCTGCAAACATATTTACAGATGTCATAGATGAGGAGTACGATGAGACTGCAGATCCTAACTACGATGACCAAGAGAGAGGAGATGACAAGGATGATGAGGATGACACAGAGGAGGACAAGGAGGAGGAGTGGCCCATGAGAAAGGGTGGTGAGGTAGAAGATGAGGATCCAGCTAGACACGAGTGGGGAGATCCCTCTCCCATTCGTATGACTAGATCACAAGCAGTAGCTACAGCAAGCACCAGTACCCGTAGTCATGGAGAGACTAGCACATCCTCCATGCCCCCTATAGAGGAGGAGGTTGATTTCACATAGCCTGCCAAAGAGATAGGTGATGACACTTTATTTACTATTATGCTTTGTGCTTATTCTTATGTTTTATGCTTTACTATATATATATCCTAAAGATCTCTCATAGAACCTACAAGATAGAAATCATAAACACAATTACTACACATCATGACACTTCATTTACTGTTATGCTTTGTGCTTATGCTTTACTATATATATATATAGTAAAGCATAAGCACAAAGCATAACAGTAAATGAAGTGTCATGATGTATATAGTAAAGCATAAGCACAAAGCATAACAGTAAATGAAGTGTCATGATGTGTAGTAATTGTGTTAATGATTTCTAGGTTCTATGAGAGATCTTCAGGATCTCTATCGATAGGTGGCTGCAGAGATAGTGCCCCCATTAGTCAACGAGGAGGCCACAGACTCATACTATGTGCCCCCACCCACTGTGGATCAAGACCCAGAGTCGTTCAGGCCATACATCAGACTATGGGCAGCGTATGAGAGTTTGAGTAGGCGCGTCCACCGATTTGATGCTGCCCCAAAGGCACAGTCATCCTAGAGCCCAATAGAGTTTGAGAGACTAGAGTCATAGGTAGCCAGGCTGCAGGCAGAGAGAGATCGGATAGCGGGAGAGCATTGGGAGGCCCTTGGACAAATACCGGGCTTACATTTTTCTCTTAGTACATTTAGCGGATCACGATCACAATCACACGCCACCGCCTCTCGATAGACTACTACCAAAAAAATCTGAGCACAGCTCCCAAGGGATCTAGCAATCACAGACCTTAGTGGCATTGTATATATTGATGACATGTACACAAAAATTTGATATATATATCAGCATTTGATGTTTTATTACTTGTGTTTATGTGTTAAATGTTAAATAGAAATGTGATTAATTAAATAACCTTTGTAAGATTATTTAATGAATGTCTCCATGATTTAACATGCCTTATGTGATCTAATTAAAACTTATTCTAGTTTCTTTTAGATGCAACATTTATGATTAAGTATGTTATGCTAAGTTAAATGCACCTATGATCTAATTAAATAAAATTAAATGCATATAAGGATATAATCTAACACAACATACAAAATGAATGTCAATAGCATGAAACCTAAAGTAATCACTTAAAAATGAATTAAATAATTACTTTAGTGTTCAAGACATAAAAATAATTGTTTGTCAAGAACGAAGCAATACGAGAGCACATGGAGTATTATCCACTAACTCTAACACCACTGCTTTATTATTCATACTATTCAAGGGGATTAGGAATAATACTAGCGCAAATGTGTGGAATTGATAGGTTCTTTGAGGGGTGTGTCATCTAGTTCTGAACTAACGTGTATGCACCGGACCCATAACTTTTGTTAATTATATAAGGTCCTAACCGATTAGGACTAAATCTTCCTTTTTCAATCAGGTCGACATTAACATTTCGTTGATTTTCATATAAGACTAAGTCACCTTTACTAAATACATGAGGGATGACATTATCACTATAACTATGTTGTAATTGTTTAGCATAAGCTTGGAGATGCTCAAGAGCATTAATGTGTTGTTCATCAAGCATTTCAAGTTGATGAAATCATTGTTCTTTATAAGTGTTGTCATCAACAAGTCCCTGAAGAGCAATCCTTAATGTGGGGATATCTAACTCCAAGGGCATGATTGCCTCGGTACCATAGACAAGGTTATAGGGTGTTGTTCCAGTGGATATTTTGATGCTAGTTCAGTAAGCCCATAATGCATATGTTAATTGTGTGTGCCAATCCTTGTGTTTACTTACTGTCTTCGTTAGGATTTGTTCGAGAGTTTTATTAGTTGATTCAGCTTGACCATTAGATTGTGGGTAGTAAGGTGTTGATGAAAAGTGATGTTGGATATTAAATGTATTGAGGAATTTATTCACATCATTGTTCTTAAAGGGTGTCCCATTGTCTGAAACTAACACAGAGAAGTCCAAAGTGAGGAATAATGTGTTCCAATATGAAATGGCATATTACATCAGTCGTTGTGGATCGAAGAGGAATAGCTTCTACCCATTTTATAAAATAATCTATCATAGTGATTATAAATGTATGTCTAGTAGATGAAGGTGGTGTGATTTTTCCAATTAGATCCAGTCCCCATACTGAGAATGGCCAAATAGGAATTTGGGCCCGAAGCTCAGAAGCGGGAGCATGAATCAAATTGCTATGTTCCTGACATTTGTGACATCTCTTAACATACTCAAAGCATTTTTTTTCCATATGTCTCTAATAATATCCCATGTGAATGATTTTTTGCACTAAGGATCTCCCTCCAAAATGACCTCCACAGGCACTCGCATGAGCCTCTTTGAGTGTTATGGGGATGTTGGATTCTTTAAGACATCAAAGTAGAATGTTGTTGAAGGATAACACATCAGCAAGGATGATGTACTTGGTTGCAAGTCTTTGCAAGTGAGTTCGGACGTTCTTTGTTGTTAGCTCGAGAAAGGTACCATCTTTCAAATAGTTAAATATTGTATCATACCATTCACTCGAGTCTTCCTTGGTTGTCACTAATATTTCTTCTGATTTATCATCGATCGAAAGTTTCATGATTGGCTGAACAGTAAATGTGAAAATCCTTTGTAGGATCTTGAGGTGATACAAGAGAAGCTACACTCGTCGTTGCATCTGCATGTCGATTATCTTTTCGTGGGATGTTGTCAATAGTAAATGATTCAAACTTCTCTAAGAAATTCATTATGAAATTCTTGTATTTTGATAATTGTCATGTTTTGCTTGATATGTCCCATTTATTTGCTTAATGGTTGTTGGTTAACAGATTTGCTGCCTAACTCTATATTCTTATGCCCATGGAGGTGACAAACGTAACAGTTGAATCAATCATAATAGTATTTCAAATTGATTCTTTTCTTATTTTAAAAGGTGGCAGCTACCTTCTTCAAATATTCAATGAATGATTTTTTTTTAATTAATATCGCTTTTAACTAGAAAGAAAATGAAAGGAAAATCTTTTAACCAGAAAGCTTTGAAAGAAATCCATACAACACCAAATATCGAAAACTAAAACTACCAAATCACCAAAAGTATATTTAAGAAATCAGTATGCATCCATCACCATAAAACCTTTATTCACATATAAACATTCCACGGCGACAAAACTAACTACACATCCACCATCCCAATAATAGATAATTCACTGGAAAAATATTCAGCATAAGCAGAATGAATTCATATACCATAACACAAAGATCATGCATGCACAAAATTCACCATTTTCTTTCAATATTGAGATAACATAAAACAATAAAACTAAACATAACAAAGTTTGCTCTAATGAGTAAAACAAAGTTTGACCAAAAGATCCCTATCACAAAACAGTCACCCCATATTTAAAGATTACAAATTTTCCATAATAAATATTTCTTGAAGACAACCATTTGATTAAAAATGAAAAGTCTTTTTAAGTATAAGGAGAGCCAAATTAAAGAAAATAACATAACAACTAAAAACTAATTAGTTGTTCCAGCTCCAACTTTTTCGCTTCTAATTATCTCCACCTCCTACTCCTCTAATGATGCCTCATGTGCCTTTATCCTTTGCATGTATTCCCGGTACTTGGTGACAACTGTAGTTATTTTTTTGCTTCCTGGAGTCATGGTGATTTGCAACCTTGTTCTCCATCTTGAAAGTGCACGATCTGACTCAGCAATTGTTCAATAGATATTGTCACTTTCACTTTTGAACGTACTCACATAGATCTATAAATTACTCAACTTTCTAAATGAGTTTGTTGTGGTTGTATTTGGATTTCCTATCTCCTTATGAAACACCTCCTTAAATTGCAATGATATGTCCACAACATCCAAGACCTTCTCATCAAACCCATCTGTGAGTTATAGGGCATTGAAATTCTCCTTGATCTTCACTAATATATCAAAATATTTTTCTAACACTTTATTGATTTCCTTCATATAATCTTCATATATTGATAGTTTCCAATCCAAGGATTCAAACCAATTAGGATCAATTTATTTGGGATCATTTACCAATTTTTCTTTAATCAGCAAAAGAGGGTCCATGGAGATCAATTCAGCAATTTCTCTAGAAAGCACAAATGTGTTACTATGTTCTCTTCTTATCTGTTGGATTTCAATTACCAGCTCCTTTCTCTTGTCAGATACATTAACATAAAATTAGTAAAATTTATGAATGTAGAACAAGCCATCTTGGTAAATCCCTTCTATCCATCCATTGGCAGCTTTGGCATAGCCCAAATTTTTCTTGACCTTTTGCACAGTGTCAGAATCAATACCTTGAATATTTGAGCTTGAGGCTTCCTCAAGGACTGGTCTCACAATTGATGAAATAAAATTTCTTAAAGAAATATTTTGAGATTGCAATTGAAAATTCTCCTTTTTTTGTTCTTTTGCTCTTTTAATTAATGCATTAACAAAGTAATCAGCATGATAGACATCACCTTCGAAAGTAGATGGCCCCATGTCAATGTGAGAAACCTTGTAGTCAGCCTCTGTAATCTCATTTTCATTTAGGTCCTTTACAAGATCAGTGATCTCAAGTAGTTGATGCCCAGAAGTAGGATCAGTGACCATCTGTGACATCCTTTTAGCCTTTTTGGGTTTAGGGGGACCCTGTAAAAGCATAGCAACCATATCTACCTCAACCATCATGGCAGGAATATTTGTCCTCTTCTTCTCCACAACTTTCTTCAACCATGTCGGAGAAGAAGTTACAAGCCCAGTGTCTCTGCTTTCAATACTCACATTCTTCATTCTCTCAATTAACTGAATAAAAAAAGAATTATCTCGTACCAGAGAAGGAGGAACTTCAAAGAAAGTGGAAAAAGAATTATCTTCAATTATCTATTGGAAAATGCCCTCGGATTCTGCAAGCATCTATTTCTCTTGAATGGTTCTTTTCTTAGGCACTGATGGGGGCACACTATCTTGTGCACAAATTGATTTTAGCTTGGCTCTTGTGTCTTATGGCTTCTTGCCATCTCCTCCTGACTATGAACCAATGTCAGACGACCTAATTGTTTTCTTTCCAATTGTTACGTTCACACCAGAGGTCTGTACAGTCCCTTGTTCCTTCCTCTGTGAAGCTCTTTACTCCTGAGGGGAACATGCACTTTCCCACCACTTCCCGTTCAACCAATCTGAATTTATTCTTAAAACAAGAGTGGAACAAACCATTAAATTTGAAACTTCATCTTCTGACCAATTAATTTTGCATAAGGGTTTAGTAGTAGGTGGTTGATATTTGAGATCAATGATCACTGAATCTTCCTCCACATCTTTTGGAATATTAAAGGAGATACTGAAGGTCTGTATCTACTTTAAATTCAACCTCATAAAACTTCTCTTATGCACCTCACCTTCATATGTGCTATCTTCCCAAAAATCCTCAATATCAGGGTGATGTTCATAGCTGCCAGCTCCATACAAATTTTGTTTAGCATAACCCTTGCTATCAAAACGTGCTCTCATCAAAAAATACTAAAAATTAAACTCATTCAAGGTTTTCTCCAAACCCTTAGAAATATTATTACTTTTACAAGAAAATGAAGGCATGGATAGTGGAAACACATACCCTTTCTTTCCCATGTTTGAATATTTAACATTCACCAGGGCCATCTGCCGACAGACTTCAAGAAATACAAGAGAATCACTTGGATACTGAGGTAACCTCAATGGAGCCTTCTCAAAAACCCCAATTCCAAGATAAGTGAATCTACTGAAAAAAACTTCAAAATTTCATTATCAGAGTAGCCAACTCAGGTGAAACCCAAAGCTCGAGGTTTCCATCAAGTATCCTTACAACCTCCATTAAGAATGTGTCATTGACGTGACAGAAATCCTTCATTACAACCAGCTTAGTGAGTTGTGGCAAGATTTTATACACAGGCATGTCTGGCATTGCAGACCCTTGCGGTTCCAATCTTGCCCAGACAACCTCTTGGTTGGCTAAAATGTAAACCAGGTATGAGCACATGTGGAAGGCAACAGTTTGCCAAAAATTTACCAATTGCTCATTTAAATGATAACAAATAATATCAACCCAGTCAATGAATTTATCTTCACTACAAATCAACAGAATAAAATGGCACATCCAAAATTCAAGAGTTTGAATAGGAATTTCCAACTACATGATGCAACGAGGTGATAGCATCTGAAATTTCATCTTTAAAATGGACTTTTAAGTTTTGAGGGCAATTGAGACTTACCCTTTTTCTCAGACTTTAACCAATTCTTTGCAATGGAATTTCTGCACCATTCTTCATTCATTCTAAAAAACTCATCACCAACAGCTACAAACATTTCTTCTACGGTCTCCCTCTCTGGAATACTCAATGTGCAGGACATGACTTCAGGAGTGATTCTCACAATGACATACCTGTCCACGGCTCTAATCTCTTGAGTCTCTGGAATGTAACCCCTTGTGCACACAATCACCAGGTCAACGATTTGCATGGCTTCGAGAACGCCTCTTGCACCTGCCAAACCACTTCACAAAATTTTCTCTCCTAGTGGTGTTTTGCTATCTTGCTCCAAGTGCACCCAAAACTCCTCCAAATTGAGGTGCCCAATTTCATTATCCATCACTCCAGACCAGTGATTTTGAATTCCACTCTGCATGAGCGCAATTCTACGAAGGAAGAAATATTGTACTTTGAGAAATATTAGCAGAGAATAAGAATGCAGGCTAAATGACTTAATGAATACTTTTCCACCCATCTTATGTCATTACTTGATAGGACGTGCAATTATTGCAACATTCAATTTCATTCCTTGAAAAGATAGCCTTTAAAACTACATGTTTTTTTGAAAACCCTAAAAATACAACTCAAGGTTAGTCTGTACATACTATTTAATGAGGTGGCGGAGCCCTGAAAACCATAAAAAGTCCACAATGTCACACGGTCGCAAAAACTTAAACCCTTAGAACCAAAGTTGGGAGTTTTGAAGTTTTGAGAACCTCCAACTTCAAAAACTACCAACAAAGGCTTGCAACTTAACAAAGGGAACCAAGTAGAACAATCGGGAACTTTTGAAATTTTAGAACTTCACGACAAGGTTATGAAACTTGAAGGACTAGTGACCAAGGTTAGGAAAAACACACAACCCATGACTTTAATCAATTATCAAAGGGATGAACAACAAGGCATTGAAAATGTATGAAGTAAAAGAGTCGAAAGACCTAAGGAGGGGAAGTTTAAAATTGTTGATACTAGTCCATATGTTATGGATAACAATGACTAACTGTGAATACTTGAATATCTTGACATTTCAGACTCCCAAAGCTAAAATAGCACATTGTCCAGAATTAAGGCTTCATATTTTGTCATGTTGTTGGTGCATAGGAAATTTAAGTGGTATGATAAGGGAATAAGATTTCCTATGGGTGGAATTATTATAACTCCAACATCAGAGCCTATTCAACACTTAGATCCATCAAAGTATAGTTCCCATGCTTCTTCATCTCTCTGAATATTCAACACATTCTCGTTAGGAAATGTTTCGACATTAGGTAATGCTAAGGGTGAGGAAGCGTCGGCTAAGTGGTCGATTAAGGCTTGTCCTTTGATTGCATTTTGTGAAACAAACTTAAAATCAAACTCAGTTAACAACATAACCCATTTATCCAAACGCCCTGATAAATCTATTTTATTAAAAAGATGTTTGAGAGGGTCAAATTTCATCATCACACATATTTCCACATTTAGTAAGTAATGTTGCAACTTACTGACCTAGTGAATACAAGATCCAAACATTGTTTTTTTATTGTTGTGTATCATTTCTTGTAATCAATCAAAGTTCGGCTAATATAATAAACAGGATGCTCTTTACCATTTTCATCTTGTTGAGCCAACAATGTTGCAAGAGCATGGGCTAATGTGGCTATATAAAGTATGAACGATTTGTTTTGCATAGCGGGTTGCAAAACAGGTGGAGTTGTGAGGTACACCTTCAAACTCTCAAAATCCTATTTACAATCCTCATTCCAAAGTGGACATCCTTTTTGAGGAGATGTGTAAATGGTAACATTCAATCAGCTAAAGATATGACAAAATGAAGGATGGCTTGGATTGTTCCTTGTCATGTGTGTAATTGAGAAAATTTTTTAGGAGGTGGCATGTTGACTATAGCATCAATTTTATTTGTGTCCACCTTGATGCCTCTATGAGAGATGATAAAACCTAGAATTTTCCCACTATCTACACCAAAGACATTTTTTTGGATTCAATCTCATGTATTTTTGCATCCGCTCGAAGATTTTATGGACATTCATGTTGTCTTGTCTTGTTAAAGATTTGGTTAGAATGTCATCAACGTAGTCTTCCAAAATCTTATGTATGTAATTGTGAAAGATTAATGTCATAGCCCATTGATATGTTGTGCCCGCATTCTATAATCCAAAAGGCATCATAACCCAATAGAATGTACCCCAAACTATTGTAAATGTTGTTTTCTATTGATCTTGAGGGTTGATGAAGATTTGATTGTATCCAGAAAATCCATCCATGAATGACAACAAAGCATGTTCGACAATCGAATCTACTATCATGTTGATATTAGGAAGGGGAAATCATCTTTTAAAGATGCTTTATTCAAATCACAAAAATTCGTACACATCCTAATATGATTGCCAGGTTTTGCAATAGTGACAATGTTTGAGATCCAAGGAGAATAATCTATAGGTCTTATGAAACCGGCTTCAAGTAGTTTTTCAAGTTCTCCTTTAACAAGCAAGGCTATCTTAGGATTCATTTTTCGTATCTTTTTTCGAATGGGGTCAGCATTTTCAGCAAGCACTATGTTGTGTGTCACTATCTTGGCATCGATTACTAGCATGTCTAAATATTTCCAATCAAAAAGTTCAGGAAAGTCATGGAGTAACATTGTGTGATCCTCTTGTTCTTCATCATCAAGGAACTTCCCTATCTTAATGACTTTATCCTTATCATTGATGTCCATTGGTATGTCAATTGTATCTCTTAGAGGGAGTGCACTTGGATTTGGAAATTCAGAGTTGTATTCTTTTATACTTATGTTTGTCTCATTACTTTCATTTGCTGCATCTTTTTGCTTGGTGCTAATCATAGCACATGTGACCTTTTTCTTTTGAGGGTTAGTAGGTGACTTGTCATAAACTCCTAGCATTCCCTTCAATTCATCATCATCTTCAAAGTATTCCCATGATGGTTTGAAATCCATGTCAAGCAATTCAGGATGTTTCAAAGTAAGGTTGATTTTTGGCTTGCACATGATAGTGTTGATATTTAATGAAGGTCTCTTATTTGCTTGTGTTATCTTAGAAGGACAATATCCCAAATTGGTCTTTGTCGCTTGCATGTTAGGCTCTATAGGAACTCAAATGCCTTGTTCTTTCTTTCCACATCCTTTACCATTATAGCCCAATTGTTTCACAAGTTCATATCCTCTCGGGCATAAAGTTTTTCCATTTCTTTCAGGTTTGGTGGCCGTTGATAATCTATCTCATCAAGGTTAGTTGTATAACTTGTATCTTCTTCAAGAGAGGATGAGTTGGATGCTTGTGAATTTTCTTCCAAGTTTCGAGTTGACATGACCATTGGTTGTTTTTGTTTCTCATCTTATTTTCTAGTGATTATGTATTCTCCCATAAATGAGGGTGTCAACTCCAAGGAACCCCAATTATCATCTAACAATTTTGATACCATTTCCATTTCTTGCTTGTCTTCTTCTATAGGTTCTATGTTGGATGTTGGAATCAATGTTCTTAGAGGACTTCTTGTTCCTTTTTCAACTTGTAAGAAAATTTCAGGCTCGAGGTCTATTTCAACTTGGTATACCTTGTTTTTATACACATATTTCATGATACGATGAAGGATCGAAGGCACCGCATGCATATCATGAATCCATGGTCTTCCCAAAAGAATATTGTATGAAAGGTCATGAGGCATAACATGAATAGGAGTTTGTAAGGTAGCCTTTCCAACTATAATAGGTAAAGTGATCACACTAAGTGGTTGCTTTCCTACATTGTCAAATCCTCAAATCGATAAAGATCCAGGTTCCATTTTTTATTTGTCCACACGCAATCTATCTAAGAGTTTCACACTGCACGCGTTAAGGGCTGAGCCATTATCAAAAAGGGTCCTCTTTATGCCTATTCTATTGAATTGGGCTATTATCATGTAGGCCTCATTTTTCTTTCTCAATTCCATAGGAGGCAGCTCATGTTGGTGGAAGGTTATGTCTACATTAAATGTATTCATTCCTTGTATGAGAGATGCTACATCATTTGTATTTGTACCAGGAGGAACTGATATTTGTTGTAAGGTTGTTTGCAGCATAGTGTGATAGTTAGGTGAATTTTGAATTATGTCCCATAGGGATATCTTTGCAGGAGTATTCTTGGGTTGTTCAACAATATTATACTCCTTCCCACTATGCAAAGTTAAATGAGAAGCACTAGGCAAAAAGGGATTGGGGTAAGGGTGTCGAGGTTGATTGTTGTGGTTGTGGATTATTCCTAGTGTTATATGTATGAGCAACAATATTATGACTCGATTACTGAAAATCATTATTCTTAGGTGGGTAAAGGGTGAACTCTGACATTTTTTTAGGTTGTGGTTTATGTGAAGGCAGGTAAAGGATGAGTTGAGGTTGAATCACATTAACTTCTTTTGGTTTTGGTTTCTCATAACAAGCTTTAGTGGATGGACTTTGTGAGATGAAATCCTCCAGGGCTTCATCTAACATGTCAAATTCATCACTACTAAAAGGCTTGAGGGTTAGGTTACTCGAAAAGAGAGATTTGAAATAGTCAAGTAACTACACTTTCACCAAGTGGCTTAGGTGTTTTGGTCTTGTTTCTTATTTTATTTTCTGATCTATGTCTAATGTAATCTAATCGAAATTTGAAAATGAAAAATAAAAAAGTCTAACTCTATCCACAATTGCAATGAATGTAAATGATGTTATTTTTAATGATTTCAATGTAACAGAAAGCAATGAAATTGAAACAGAAAAGTAATGATAGCAAACAGAAGCTTAAAAACTATAAATTTAACTCTGTAAAATGTAGTTCAAAATTTGCACTGGGACTTATTCTTCCAAGGTGGCTAATGAGTCCCAGTAGGGGTTTTTTTTAGAATTTTCAGATTTTTTTGGTTGATTTTAATGTTTTCTATGTTGTATGATCTAGATCTGAAATGAAAATGTAGATTTTGTATATTTTCAGTGAAATTGGATGCAAAAATACAAGCTAAATGAGCTTTCACTAATGCATAATTTGAAACCCTAAAATGCAAGTTAAACAATGCAAATCCTAATGTAATGTCAATGCAAACAAGGTAATGCACTCCAAATCATAAAAGAAGGTATTCTAAATACAAGTTCACCAAAATGAAAGGAAGAAAATCGGATTCACCTTTCTCCACCCTTTGATTAGGGGCCTAGAAAGGGGCAATTTTCACTAACTTTCACTCAAGAACAAACCCTTGAGATTTATTTGCAAAGGAGAAAGAAATCTTGCAAGAGGGTTGTTCTAAGGACTGAAAATGATCTAATGAGGGGTTCACCACCAAGTTGAAACTTGGAAAAGACAATGAAATGCAAAAACCCTATTTCAATGAAAAGACCTAGAAAATGCCTTAGAAATGTAAATAAAACATAACAAAACAACAATGAAATAACTGATGTGCACCTGGAACCTTGAAGTGACTAGAAGCAATTATGAAATTCTATAAATTTTGACTTTTTGACCAACTAGGACTCATTCTCCAACTTGGGAAAATCAGTCCCAAAACTTGATTTTTGTTCAAAATTTTGTTTCGGGAAAAAGGGTATCAAAATATACAAACAGCTCTGGCAAAAAACTACAATGGGACTCATTCTCCACTCTTGGCGAATCAATCTCGTTCTACTTTTTTGGAACTTGAAAGTTCTGATGTACACTTCAACACCTACTTTTTCCTTCCAACCTGAGTTCCAAATTCGAATCTATGAAAAACACCTGCAAAACAGAATATAACTTGATTTTATTATGGGGGGTTTGCCTTGGTCAAACCCATAGTTTGGTAACTAAACCTTAATAGAAATAATGAAATGTTCATTAAAACCCTAGCCTTAAGTGTGTTTAAGACTAAGAAATCTGAAACATGATGCAATCCTATTCTAATGTGCAAGAATATGATACAAGAATGGAAATATAGAGATGAAAGAATCACTTGTGGTGATCTCTAATCACCCCAAATGAATCCTAATGATGCTTGTACCTTCCTTAGGCTAAAATTAGAGTGATAATGGAGGATGGAATCACTTAGGAAACAAGTCTTTAGGCTTGGCTTGATGACTAGTTGCATCTCCCCACTCTAGAATCCATCATGATTCACTATAGACAACCATGGTCAACCCTTGACAATGCTAGATCTTGATTGAAAATGAGCTTGAGTATCTGTAAAAACACCTTAATGTTGCTCCAATGCTTCAACATTACTTTCTCTTGAAACTTGAATGCTCTTGTGAAAGATTCTCAACACTTAACTCTTGAAAATGCTTGCTCCACTTGCTTATAATTGATAAAAATGGCTTAGAAACTTGTTTATATAGGAATTTACACCGAATTGACAGTTATTTAGATCTCAAAGGCTGACATCCACCAAAATTTTGAATTAAAACTGCTCAAAATTGAAAAAGACCCTAAATGGGACTCATTCACCACCCTTGGCGAATGGGTCCCACCTAAGGGGACTCATTCGCCCAAGGTGGCGAATGAGTCCCACCTAAGGGGACTCATTCACCCAAGGTGGCGAATGAGTCCCACCTTAGCTTTTTGGGGTGGGTTTTTAGGATTTTTAGTGTTTTGAATGATTTTATGGAATTTTTAGGTGAAATGAGCCTCGAGATCTGAAATAATGGGTCTTAGGGGCCTATAAATGATGATTTTAAAGGGTAATGAATGCAAGGCTTCCAAGATAGGTCCAAATTAAGTGTGAAAATGTAAAGGGATCCATTTTTCTACACTACAAAAGGGTCATGCAACTCTTTGGTTGGATTTCATACAAGATGAGAGTAGAAAGAAAGGTAAGCATAAAATTAAATCTTGGGATAGAATGGTAGCAAAACTTAAGGAAAAATTCCTTCCTATTGACTATTAAACTAATCTCTTCAAGAAGTTAAAAAACCTAAAACAAAAAGAGATGAGTGTCAAAAATTATACATAAAATTTTTATAGATTAACAATCAAGTGTGAACATGGGCAATAATACATGGCGAAGATAGCCAAGTATCTCAATGGTTCAAGATACAATATTCAAGATGAACTTAGCCTAATCAGTCCAAGGACAATAAAAGAGTGTTACCAACTTGGTCTAAAAGTAGAAGATAAGTTGAATAAAAAAAATAAAAAAATCAAGGTAGAGATAGAAATTTCAGAGGTAGGGTAGAGCAAGGAGGAATAAATTTAGTTCAAAAATAAAATTCAGAACCAAGTCCTTTTCAATAACAATCACATAATCCAAGAGGTGGATTCAGAGGAAGAAGACCTTATTCTAGGGGTGGACACACACAAGGAGGTCATGGATTTTTTGGTAAATGTTTCAAATGAAATAAGTTTGCAAGTCATAGGTTTTGGGAATGTCCAAAAGACCCTCAAGTAAGTAGCTCAAGAACTGAGGGAAAAAATCAAGTGGTCCAACAAAAAGAAGAAAGTGTAGGATCTTCATCCCATGTAGAAGAACTTGAAGTTGGAGAGTCTTTGTTGATGACAAGGGTGCTAATCAAACCACCCATGGAGAAAGAACCTACCCAAAGAAAGACTTTGTTCAATACATCATGCACATCCCAAGGTAAATGTTGCAAAATGGTTATTGATTTAGGTAGGACTGATAATTTAGTTTCAATAGAAATGGTAGAGAATCTTGGGCTGAAAATAATTCCACATCAAACTCCATATAACATTTCATGGCTCAAAAAAGGACAACAAGTGTTAGTAAATAAACAATGTTGGATAGACTTTCATATTGGAAGCTATAAAGATAAGGTTATTTGTGATGTAATACTAATGGATGTGTATCATGTGCTATTGGGAAGACCTTGGCAATTTGATAGGAAAACTATTCATGATGGGAGAAAAAATAATTATACTATTGAAAAAAAATGGTAGAAAGCATATCTTGTTGCCCTTAAAAGAAGAAAAAGAAGATGGAAAACTGACTAGTCCTAGTGTCTTGATGGTGAGTGAGAATGAATTTTTGAGTACAATAAAAGAGGAAAAGATGGATTTTTCACTAGTAAACAAACCTAGAATGGTTATGACAGCAACCAAGTTGAACAAGCTACCTCAAGAGATACAAACCATGCTGGAAGAGTATGTTGATATAGTGGTGAATGAGTTCACCAATGAACTGCCACATATTAGGAGTGTCAGTCATCATATTGTCTTAATACCTGGTGCAATTTTTTCAAACAAAGCTTTCTACAAGATGACTCCACAAGAAAATTCAAAGCTCAAGAAGCAAAATAAATTCTTAGCCAATATGCAATACCAGTGATATTAGTTCCAAAGAAAGGAGATTGGATAATTTGCATAGATTCGAAGTCAATAAACAATATTACCACTAGGTATAGGTTCCCTCATCCAAGAATAGATGATTTAATTGATTGTTTGTGTGGTTTTAAGTATTTTTCTAAGATTGATCTCAAGATTGGTTATCATCAATAAGGATAAGGGAAGGAGATGAATAGAAAACTTCCTTTAAGAATAATGAGGGGTTGTATGAGTTGCTTGTTATGTAATTTAGTCTTACCAATGCTCTAAGTATATTTATGAGACTAAAGAATGAAGTTATAAAATCCTGCATAGGTTAATTTGTGATTTTTTATTTGGACAACATATTGATTTATAGCTCAAGCAAGAAAGAAAATATCAAACACCTTAGGATGGTAATGCAAATATTGCAAGAAGAAAGATTATTGATTATTATCAATAAATGTTTATTCATGAGGATGGGATTAGTGTGCCTTGGTTTTTTATTTCTCAAAGTGGATTAAATATGGACAAGGAAAAGGTGAAATCCATAATTGATTGGCCATCTCCCAAAACATCTTATGAGGTAAAAAAAATTCATGGTTTGACAAGTTTTTATAGGAAATTTAACAAAAAATTTAGTGGAATTTGTGAACCACTCATAGATACTATGAGAGGGGATAAAAAAAACCTTGTCTGGACTAATGTTGCTAAAAGAATTTTTTTAGTTTTTGAAGAAGAAAATCACAGAACAACCTATACTAGCACTTCCTAATTTTAATAAGGTTTCCCAAGTTGAATGTGATGCAAGTGGAATAGCCATTGGAGTTATCTTAAGTCAAAAAGGTAGACTTGTTGCATACTTTAGTGAGAAGTTAAATGATGCAAAAAAGAGGTATTCAACTTATGATTGTGATTTTTATGCTTCAATTCAATCCTTTTAAAAGGAAGTGGAGACATTATTTGATGCCTAAGGAGTTTTTTATTTTTATTGATAATCATGCACTGCATTTCCTAGCCAACAAACCAAATTTAAGTCAAAGACACATGAAATGGGTGGAGAATTTGAAAATTTTCACTTGTGTTATCAAGCACAAAAAAGTCCAAGCCAATAAGGTAGCAGATGCTTTTAGTAGGAGAGCCTTACTCATAAGAGAAATTCAGGTAGAAAGTGGAGGAATAGAGCTTTTAAGGAGATGTACAAATCTGATTTGGATTTCCAAGAAGCCTATGAGGTGTGTAAATATCCAACTATAAGAAATAGAGAACCTTGGATGGACTACATGTTGCAAGATGGATTACTTTTTTAAAGGATCACAACTATGTGTACCAAGGAGTTTTATGAGAGAAAATTAATTAGAGAAAAGCATTGTGGTAGTCTTGTTGGTCATTTTGGCCTAGATAAGACTTTAGCTCAACTAAGTGCTCATTAATTTTGGCCTAAAATGCAATCAGATGTGAGAAATTTTGCAACTTAGAAAGGTGTAAAGTGTGTCAATATTCATAGGGAAAGAGTACAAATGTAGGTCTTTATCAGCCTTCACCAATCCTAAACATACCTTGGGACTCCATTAGTATTGATTTTGTTTTGGGTCTACCTAGAACCCAAAGAAGCCATGATTCATTTTTTTTGTAGTAGATAGGTTTCCTAAAATGGATTATTTTATAGCAAGAAAGACCACAAGTGATTTGTTCTTCAAAGAGGTTGTTAGATTACATGGGATCCCACTAAGCATTATATCAGATAGAGATACTAAATTTGTGGGACACTTTTGGAGGACTTTATGGAAGAATTTGGGAACTAATTTGAATTTCAATTCAATATACCACCCTCAAAGTGGTGGAAAAATAGAGGTGGTTAATAGGACCTTAGGTAATCTAATAAAATTCTTAACATTAAAGGATAATTCCAAACAATGGGATCTCATCTTGCCACAGGTAGAATTTGCTTACAATGGTTCACCTAACAAGAGTATAGATATGAGTCCTTTTCAAATAGTTTATGGTTCACATCCTATAGGTGTTTTTGAGTTGAGGGATTTAGGAAAAAGGGAGAAAAGAAGTGTTGAGGGAGAGGAGTTTGACATTGCTATGCAAGAAATACATGGAAAATTCAAGAAACAATTAGCGGCAAGTGTGACTAAATACAAGAAACATGCAGACCTCATGAGGAGAGAGGTTAATCTTCAAATTGGAGACATGGTATTAGCTCATTTGAGGAAGAGTTTACAAAAGGTGAGTATAACAAACTAAAAATTAATAAAATTGGCCCTTGTAAGATTTTAAGAAAGTTTTCTAACAATGCTTATGAGATAGAATTATCAAGTAGTGTTGGAATATCTCCTATATTCAATATTGCAGACTTGTATACATAAAAAGAAAGTTTTCTAACAATGCTCATGAGAGATAATTGTCAAGTGGTGTTGGAATATCTCCTATATTCAATATTAAAAACTTGCATCCATACAAAGAAGGTGATGATGAAGGTGACACAATTGAGATCAAGGAAATATCAATTAGGAAATGTGCAAACCAATCACCAAAAGCCAACAAGGAAGAACTAGAATTTATCCTAGACAAGAAAGTTGTTAAACAGGAAAGGGGTAAAGTTTACTACCAATGCTTAGTGAAGTGGAAAGGTCATTCAATAGAGGATGGTACTTGGATGATAGAATCATACATCAATAAGCATGGGAGTAACCTTGCAAACCTCATGAGTAGGAGCTCATGAGCTAACTTTTTTCTCTTTAGGAGTATGATGCAAGAGAATCATTTTATCTAGTTCTAGATTTGTGTTAGAATATAGTGGTAGGTGTTTAATCACATGTTATGGGGCTTCTATTTTAGTTTCGATAAATAATTAGTCATAAATTTCAAATTTTGGTGTTTTTACTCAACCCCAAGTACCTAATTAGGGGTTTTGAATGCTTAATTTGTAAAATTGGGTTTGTATAGGATAAGGTAGGTAGCTAGGAATGATGTTGCACTTTCAAAAATATATAAAAAATTAGTTTTATGTCATTCTAGAAAGAAAATGAATGATTTTTTTGCTTGCAAGTATGTTGGTAGGGTGTTACTAATGTTTTAGACCTCTATTTTTGTAAAATAAGTAGATTTTGAAGTTATTTGTTTGATTTTCTCACTGTTGGAGTTGTTAAGGGTATATATAAAATTAGTAGATTTAGTTTGAGGACTTAAAATTGTATATTAAATCAGGAATTGTTTTTTTCACTCATTGCCCTATCAAAACCCTGCTTAGGGTTTTAAGAAAGAAATTTGAGTTTTGGGAGAAATACGCCTACCCAATTGATAAAATTTGGTTTCTAGGTCTATAGAAACATACTATAATTTTTCAAATAGTATTTTTACTAGTTTGGCACGTGTGAGGGCATTATTTCAAAAAAAACTCAATTTTTGCGACTTGGAGGGCTAATTAGGACTAATAACAGTCTATTTTGAAGGATTTTTATTTCATTTGGGAGGATTCCATTGTAGGAGTTGTATCTCCATAAAGGTATTTGAAAGTATTTTAGATTCCCTAGAACCTCCACAAAAATTATTATCCCATTAGATTTGTCCAAAAATATGGCTACTAGGAAGACACAATTTGTCCAACAAGTCACTAATTATTATACTTTTGTTACAAATTCCTTTCCCTCTACATCATTTTGTGTTCTTTATAATTTTGTAAATGATTTATAGTTTAAACTTTTTTATTTTTTTAAAACTAGTTCTCATTTTAAGAGCTTTCAAGGGTCATAAATTGTGTGTATGGACTCCTTTTTGGACCATTTTTTATTGTATTAGTCATGTACTTCACAATGGAACTTTTTATTTCCATTTATCTTGTAGAAGGATTATATTTAAGCATATGGAAATTTTTGGAGATTGTAAGTATCAATTTTATGCACTTTTAGATTTGTAAACAAGTTGAAATAAAGTGCCACACTTGTACTTCATGTTTTGAGAGATTTTTACACATATATAATGTCATTGTTGTATTCATGCTATTTAATGTGTCATTGGGGGTTTGTTGTGTGTGTCTTGTTACTTACAAACACAACCTTGTCTACCTTCATGTGAGTGTGCAATGTTATTGCTTCATGATATTGCTTATTGATCTTGCATGCCCTTTATAACAGTCTAATAAGGGATTTATTGCATTTTCCCTTTAATTTACATTCACAACATTGTCTACCTTCATACTTGTGTGCCTTATTATTTATGCACCATTTTTAGTTGCATACATCATATTAGACTTTATGTTTCTTCATCTATTTGCACTACATTGTAAGACAATTTCAACAAATTTGTTCATACCTCTCCCTTGTCAACATTATGGGGGTATCATACTAATTATGTTAATGCTTCCTTGGTTCATTCTAGAGTAATAAAATCACCTTCTAAATTTTTTAGTTGACCAACATTCTTGAGATTATTGACACATATATGTTTTACCCCCAATTTTTTCCCTCAATGCATTATTTTAGTGTGAATCACCATCTATGTATTATCTGAATAGTGTCATTGGGTTCATGTAAATTTTTGCATCTTTGATCATAATCTTCATCTTGAATTTAGCGGAAGTTCTTCAGTTCCAAAAGTACAACATTTATCCATCAATGATTATTTGCAACTTCTTTGTGCTTCTTTCAATGGAGTTCTTGTTCATATCCATGCTTCTAATATTTTTGGGACAAATTTTAATAAGGATTCTTAGTTCTTCACATTTTCTCTCTTTTGAAGAGGATTTTTATTTCCTATGAGCTTTCTCCTTTTTACCACTTATGAGAGATAATTTTGTACATGGGTACCTCATCAAGCCTGGGTGTTAAAACTTGTTATCATCATAAGAAATCCCTACCTAATATATTTGTATGAGGGGATGTTATAGTGCATAATATATTTGCATATCTATTTTATTATCCTAGGTTTATTATGCATAGGATAAGTTGGTTTAGGTGTTGACTTGAACATGTGTCACATTGTAAAGAGTATCTTCTCTCACCCACATGTATCACATTCATAAAAAGTATCTGCAATTATTAGTAAATCATGTTTTACTTGGTCTCCCTAATAGTCACTCACCTAGTTGTCATATGGTAGGACTCTTCTTGAGCATTTCTTAAAAACACTCTTCCATACTCATATTTGTGAATGAGCCTATTTGCATTGTAAATTTACACATGAAATATAATATTTCATATTCCTCTTATTTATGTTTATTTTTTCATTTACTAAAATAATGTGTTCGTTATTATAATGTTCTTCACTCATCTAGATTGTGGCTTGTGTGATTCTTTGAGGTGACTTCAACATAGAGTAGGGCCTAGATGTGGAGAGAATATATCCAAAGATATGGAGAATGTGGAGATAGGTTAAATGACAAAAATGTAGCGTCATCTAACAACTCTATGTTATTTGTTATTCAAACATTTTTTATATATTTATTATTATCCTTGTTTTAATTGATGTAATATTATGTGTATAATATGCAACATTTAATCCTAAATCCTTCAACATAGAATACAAGTTATTTTATAAATAATTCATTTTGAAACAAGTTATTTTTTCTTTTATTTTTAAATCTATTTTTTATTTTATTTTTATTTTATACTATTATATATAGGGAGCACAAGATGTCATAATCATTCATCATGTTTCTAAAAAATTACAACATTATTATAACCTTATTAGTTTTAGTACTCTAATAAGTATAGTATTTTAAATCTCAATAACAAAGCCTTATTTATCACCCTAGTGATAGAAAAATCACAAGCCTACAACTATAGTTTATGTTCCTATTTTTGTTGTAGGTTCCAAGCCTAGCGATGCGATTTTACAAACCTTTGGCAGTGCCCTTGCAATGAAGGATTCCCCATCACTTAGCTATGATGATGTTTTCAATTGCATGGATTGTTTTGGTCCTAGCATCTCTTGCTACACCTCCTCTCCTATGAATAATACTTATACAATTTTCTCAATCTATTGGAGGTTTTTTCCTTTCGTTGATACTTGTTCTTCCTTCCCAACAAGGTAAACCTTTGCCTTGTTCTTCATAATCCCATTTTTTATCCATGGAAAAGAGGTGCTAGATAATGAAGAACACTTTAAATGTCATGATCCCATCTATAGATTCAATTTTTTTTGGACATCCCTTTCAAAATTAAAGAAATGGGTTTTGGATTATCGGGGGGCCTTAATGATGGTAGGATTGAACTTGATCCATGTGCTAGAGTTTTTTTGAGCTGTCCTTCCAAATTAAGTGATAATAAGATGCAAGTGATCAAGGGTGGGGTTTGGTTGAGGGGAAAGAACTCATTCTTTCTTAAGGCATGGCTTCCATCCTTCAACCCTCTTATAGAATCCTTAAATATTTTTCCTATTTAGGTCAAACTTTCCAATCTTCCTCTCCATTTTTAGGGAATTTTTTTTGATCTATTAGCAATGCTCTTGGTCATATTTTACAAAAAGATGTTATGATGATAAACTATGGCCATATCACTTTTTCCCACATTCTCATGGAGATTAACACCTCTAAGGATCTACCTAAGGATAGTGTTCTACTTGTTGGGGAAATACCGTGGAATCAAACACTCAACTATGAGGGTCTCCCCTTTCACTACAAAAGATGTTATGTTATTGGACATCTAGCCTCAAATTTCCTTAGCTCTCATCGCAAGAAAGGTAAAGAAACTTAGTGTAAAAAATCCCACCATAAGCATCTTATTGTTGGTGATTTTATTGATTCAAAGGATGAGATGTTGGAGGTGGACTTGGCCCTAAGGGCCATTGTGACTTTAGAGACTCCTAATAGGTATCCTCTCTGGGCCCTATTTCGATCAACCCACCTATGAACCCATTGATTAAAATGTTGGAATTGATTGCCATTAATGTCAAAGGAGTATGAGAGATTGTTAGAATATTATCATTGATGTCAAAGCAAATGAATGAGACTATTGTCAATGATGTCAAAGCAAATGAATGAGACTATTGTCAATGATGTCAAAAGAAAAAGATCGGAAGAGCGTAATAGAAAATGTCTCAGAGGTGATGTAGAACACACTCATTAAGAATACATCATTTAGTGAAGAGGTGTGATTTGTTTTCAAAGGTTTTAAATGGTTAATACAGTTTGTGTCTCTTACGAGATTTATCCCTTTATAGAGGCAATAAGATATAAAAAGAGATAATTATGGAAAGAAGTGTGGAGAACAAGAAGACACATTATACAAGCACAAGCATTTTTGAAGAATAAGAAAATAATATAATATCATTCAAAGGAAACCATTAAGGAGAAATAAGAAAGAGAGAAAATTATTAAAAGGCGGCATTTAGTCTTTAACAAAAAGACATATCCTTTTAAAGAGTTCTCTATTTTCAAAGAGATGCAACTCTTCATTGAGAAGTAAAGCTATAAATATAGTTTATGGAAAGGAAGAGAGAGATGTGTGTGGAATAGAAAGGAAGATCTATTAGTCAAGAGAGAATGTGTGGATGTGTGAAAATGCAACAATTATTATTTAAGAGGAGTTGTGGCTATTTGAAGGGTCATTATCTTTGAAAGGATGTATCTCTTCACAAAAATATGAAGATATAAAGGGAACAAGAAATGTGTGAGTAGTGTGGAATAAATGTAATATCATACAAGTAGATTTGTGAAGAAGGGAAGTGTGTGAGACACAAAGATAAATCATTCAAGAACAAGAAGATTTAAGAAGAAGAATATATGCAGATTTGTGTATAAAGACTTAAGAAATAGAATATATGCAAATTTTTGTATGAATATTTAAGAAAGAGAATATATGCAAATTTTTGTATGAATATTTAAGAAAGAGAATATATGCAAATTTGTGCGTGAAGATTTTAAGGAGGAGAATATAAAAGGAGATCTTTAAAGGATATTTGTAAAGAAGATTTATTCTCAAGAAGAAAAAACTCTATTGAAGAGGTTGGTGCCTCATATTGGAGAGGTTGGTACCCCATATTGACGAGATTGGTGCCTCATATCAATGAGATTGGTTTCTCTTGTTGAGTTGGCACTTGGTTGTGGGGATTGGTATCTCCAGTGGGTTGGTGCCTACAAATTCTACAAGTGGGGAATAGTGTCTCTAGTGGGTCAGTGATCACAAATTATATAAGAGGGGATTGGTGTCTCTTGTAGGTTGGTGCCTATAAAGATTGTAATAGAGATTTATATAAAAAAGAAATATTTTACCGTGGTTTTCTCCCATAAGAGTTTTCACGTAAATCATGTGTTCTTATGTTGCATAAGTCTTAGATCTTAAGTGAATGATATTGTGCAATTAACATTATTGTGGTTGTTAGTTTAAAAATATAGAATTATCTTATACCAATTCACCCCCCTCTCAATAATCATACAAGGGTGGATTCTATAAAGCAGCTTTAATGGATGCTTCAGTAAAGCATAGAACTCTTTTTTCTTCACCTTTAGGGACAATGGAGAATATTCCTCCCCCCTTTCCTCATTTTGAGCCTTTGGAGGATGATATTTTATGGAAGATTATACAAAGAAGGAAGAGAAGTATTCCTAAACATGTTTGTGCTTCCTAGACCCAAGTTAAGGGTGCTCAAAGCATTAAGAAGGGACCAAGGATGGTGTAGTTGTTCATCCTTGTTTGTTGCATTGATTGATTTGTTCAATTTTTGTTGTTTTGTGTCAACTTGGCTTTTATTTTGCAGCAGCCTACCTAATTGGCTACGCTTTTGTTGTTTTCTCCATAAATTCAAAAACAAGTATACTATTTTATAGTGTAAGTTTAGACCAAGAGAAATTTATCTCAAGAAGTTGATATTTTAGTTTTATTAGTATTGTTATAATTGTATTTTTTCTCTATTAGTAGTTTTATTAGAATATATTTGTAGGCTAAATTTAGCTATCTTTAGAAAAGAAAGTTCTTTTTATCTACTTTTTGTATATTTTTTACTAATTTATGTCATTTCTATTTATTGTATTTATTAATATAAATAGGAAGAATAATAATATGTAAACATAATAGATTTAGGAATGTAAAGTGTTATTGTTACTACAAAAAAAATGGGGAGTGGGTGAAGTAAGAAGTGCTTAAGAAACTAGAAAAAAAGTTCTAGAAATTAAATTCTAGTACATGGACAAATGGGGCCTAAAAATCACAATAGTGACTGAGGGAGTGGTGATAATGAGTTGTAAGCACCCTACCAACCAAATAGGAGGTAGGAGGTTGGAGCACTATAATAGTGTGGATTCAACCATTAGATCATGTAGTTAACCTTCAAAGCATGCTACCAACCTAAAATAGACAAAGGGATCCTTTGATCATCTAACAACAACTTTGACCAAATATGCCTCATCTTTGCAATCATCGATGTTTTTTGTAGAATATCAAATCACTAGTCCACTACCGAGATATGGGTGCCTAAACTTGAAAAAAGGGGGGGAGATGGAGTTATAGTTTATTGGATTCGAGCTTAATCAATCCCCCTAATGGTTAATTTCAACCTCAACAATATATGGAAAACTTGGGGTGTGGGAAAGCCTATGGTACAAGATTGCATAAGTGGTGTATTGTCAAAGATGAAAATATGCTATAGAGGCATGAGAGATGCATTACCTAATGAGTGCCATACCACATTTGTGCATTCAAGAGATTTATTAATCACTAATAATCTAAGGTGTTATACAACTTTTTACAAAGGGGCCAAGGGGATAAATTAATTAAGGTATGAGGTTTGATATTAAAGGTGTGTTTTATGTGAATGGTAAAGGATAGACTATATTGATATAATAATCAAGGACTGAGGTTTGATATTGAAGGTGTTTTATGTGAATGGTAAAGGATAGACTAGATTGATATAATAATCAAGGACTAACATTTAATTATTTTTTGAAATCAAATTCAAAATAGGTATTTCAATTAAAAATTGAATACAAAAGAAAGATTAAATTGACTATAAAAATGTCACAAAAAATGGGTAGTTCACATACATGGGAAGATAAGGAGCATTAAGAATTTAAAAAGTGTATTAGGAGGGAAAGGGATATCATTAACCAAATATTATGATGTCGAAATTGAAATAAAAGTATTATTCGGTACCTTACGAATGCACATGATAAAGCATAAATTCATATGGTGAAACCGTTGCATATGGAGTTTGACTATAGATGTGTGTTGTGCTTTGTGAATATGGAAGAGAATAAAGGAAATGGATTCACTAAGCTACAATGAGGAGAAAATAATGAATGGTCTATATGTTTTTGGATATGAAAGAAGTATTGTACAAGTATTGGCAATCGAGGAATAATAAGAAAGTTGCAGAAGACAAGTGAAGAATATAGAAAATAGCCATAAACCAAAAGAGAAGAAGTTGAAGTTGCTAATAATTTAAATAATTAAGAGAGCTTCAAAATGTGAAGAGATCCAGAAGAAACCTTAAATGAGGATTAATATGCATTTTATTAAAATTTGAAATCAAACTAGTTTCAAAAGTATAAAAAGATTAAAAGAAATGAATTTTGAACATTTAAAAACTAGTTTATATGTGAACATTTTTATAGTCTCACTAACGACCAACATCATTATCATAATCACACAAAAATAATATTACAGTTACAAACAACAAAGTTAAAATACCTCAATGATTTACATGCATTGAACATTAGATAAGGATTAGATATAGACTAGGTAAAGAAAAAGGCATTGGAAGTGTGAATTTTAAAGCTAATTTAAAAATTCCCCATGCAAAAGTTCACAAAAAAAATAACTAATAAGCATTAAGATTGGATCCTATCTAATTATATGCATTCCTATGTAGGTAACACCCATATTAGATAATGATACTTCATCACTAAAACATGTGTTTCCAATGTTAGACTAGACTAAAAACTTACCTACAACCATTCATAGTATAAAGGTTGATATTTTTTCGATTCTCCTCTACAACTTGTAAACAATAGTATTGTGGAAAAAAAAAAAAAAGTAATGAAATGCTAATAAATTTTTATTGGTATAGATGATTGAGGCCAAATTCACTATGGATGATTCTCTCACTTCATTGGACTTGCAACTTTTCAAAATCTTGGAGATTTTCCTTTATCCATCCTCACAATTTAGATATAATCATAGGATTCAAGGTTCTAAAAGAGTAAATAGATTTAGAAAATGGACCCTGCATCCCAATAATATTCTTAAAATTAACATTGATGACTCTTCTAGAGGCAATTCGGGCATTGCAAGTATTGGGGGAACTGACTGAGATAGTGAAGGTTCGGTTCATTTCATTTTCTTTACCTATATGGACTCTCACTCTAATAATCAAATGAAAGGCTAGGCAATTCTCAAGGCTCTAGGAAGAGATTATGCTACAAGATGGAGAAAAGTCTTGCATGAAACAAATTCTATGATTCTTGTTTATATGTCGAACAATAGGAATTTCCAAGAGGTTTCCTAGAGATTGGTGGTTGTTGCCAGACAGATTATGCATCTTGTAATAATTTTGATTTGAATTCTTGTGTGCATGTCTTAAGAGAATGAAATAAGGTGGTGAATTGTTTAGCTAAGTGGGCTTCCGAAGGAAATCACAACAAGAATTTTATTGACAAAGGTGATTTAGATCATGAGAAAATCTTAGCAGCTTCTTAACCTTATTCATGAGGATCAAGGAAGGTAGTTTTAGTATGTTAGGATCAAGTAGTAAGTGGAGCTTCAATCTGTCCACAAGTATTGTATGGTGATTTAGTAGGATCCCTTGATGGATTATTCATATGTTGTATGTTATCTTGATAACAACCATCTGAAAACCCTTGTGATTTTTATGTACTTAATTGATCTTGAATAAAATTATTTTTACCCCAAAAAAATAACTTTTTATTGGTATGCAAATAATAGTTACATTAATAATGCATAGTATCTAGACTCAACAGAGTCTTAAGCGATGTTAGTGGTTGCAGGTGTATTGGCCTCAGAATCTAATGACTCTCCACTCTATGAATTACTACCATGCATGATTATTTATCGTATATATTGGATGATTATTTTTCTCATTTCAAAGAATTCATATTAGACACGATTTTCCCCTAACTTTCAGCAAACTTCCAGTTGAAAAGTATTGCAAAATACACAAATCATGCCATCCAAATTAATTAGAATAAAAATCCAAAAATTGCTCTCTAAATAAACCTGAGTTCCTCTCTTTCCTTCGATCTTTGTACTTACCCATCTTCAAATGGTTACATGACATATCCAACTAAGCCTCCTAAAATCTTATTTGATAAAATCAACCAAATGCCTTCTAATTATAAGCACAACATATATCGTATAGCTAAGATTGTTTCTCATGATTTGAATATTTGAAACAAATGGATAATCATGGCTGGCCAAATTTTAGTGCATTCACACAGTGAATTTTCCTTCTAATTATAACCACAACATATATCGTATAGCTGAGCTTGTTTCTCATGATTTGAATATTTGAAACAAATGGATAATCATGGCTGGCCAAATTTTAGCACATTCACATAGTGAATATGCCTTCGAATTAGCACATGCATTGGCTGTCTCAATTTTATCCCCATCCAACAATGAAGATAACTTCAAATTACCCTATGATATTGATTTTCTTCCATTTCTGTCTGCATAGGGTTACTAAATGTGCTTCACACTCGCACTCAATTGCCTCATATTAAGTTAGATAGCAATTGGGTTATAAAGGTGGTAGCGTTTAGTCAGCATGACATTCCTAAATTGATTAGATTACATGCATGTAGTTAAGTAGATTTAGGGTGATTGATTAGTCAAGGAAGAAAACTGTCAGCAAACACTCTCCCCTACCTTTAGAAAAAGAAAGCAATCATGTCTCAGAATGCAGTTCGAGATGAATAAAGATTTATTTTCACTCTGATGAAATGGGTAGTTTTTCTCCAAGAGAGTAGCTCATTTTAAGATCACGGGGTTGTTCAAGGTATGTACTGTACCTTGAACCAAAGTTTACATTTGCGTGCATGTATCTTTTTCTGTTATGCAACAATTCTATTCCTGAAAATCACTTTAGAAAAGCCTTAATTTATTGAATAATATGCAACTGCACTATTGTATGTCTGCATGCAATTTCAAGGCTAAACATCTATGGGTTTGGCAATTATTGTTTGTAGTTCAATTTTTTCTAGATTTTCCAGGCTGCATGTTGCATCGTGACTTATGATTTTTTCTGGAATATTGTGCAATGTTAACCTAAAATAGTTTTAAGGTTGCTTACACAATTTTTTAAAGCCAATCATTTTTTGCAAATTTCAAGAGAAGTACATATTACAACCTTTCAGTTCCCATGAATCCTTGCTCATAAATAATTTTCCAATGCTTTTCATTGCTCTATTGTGATTTGATGATGCTTGTTCGTCACATAGTACAATGGATGTTTTCGTAGCAATAGAAATTTTTCTTTTTAAGATAAGTTTTTTAAGTAAAAATTAAGCTACCCTAACAAAATAATCTAAAAATAAGAATGGATATTTTAAGAAGTGATATCTTAATAAAATAATCTAAGAATAAGAATGAATCTTTTGAGAAATTGACATCTTCCAGAAATATTCTTCCAAGAGATATTCTACTTTTATAGAGTCATGGTGCGTTATAACAACAAAGCAATTTTCCTTCGCATGGTTGTTGATTTTGACCAATTTATTCCACCAAGACAAAGGGTCCGTTGTGTCCCCATTTTTTGGTAAATACGAAAACCCTCAAACATCCCCATAAACAAGTACATCTCCAGGGACATCCCATGATTTTTGTAAAGCCAAGATACGCTTCATCATCCAAGTTGTACGCTTGAGTGGGCATCCACTCTTGTTCCAAAAATCAGAGAGCATACCAATTCTTAAGGCGTTGCTTATAACCACAGGGACATATCCTCATGGAACGCTACTTGAAACTAGTAAGTTAACAATTTGCTCTACCACAATGCAGACATGTTTCTAAAGTAATAGGATATCTTTTGGAAGAAGATTTTTACAAGACATCACCTTGTCCATGAGATTAACATTTAAAAATCTTAAAAGATTAATTCTACTTCTATACTTCTAGTTGGGTGCAGATGTGATTGAATGAACTGGTCATGATGCTAGCTTATCATCATAGAAATGACTCACTCAAAAATTTCAAAAAAATATTAAAATAAACATAAAATTAAAAACAAGACGTAACAAACAATAAGGTCGGTCTATCAAGGATCCCCAAGCCTAAATATTTGTGAATCCCAAACAAATTGCATATTACATCCACCAACAAAGAAGGCGAAAAGAGAGGAACAAGAAACTAGTTAGAATCTTCAGATTTTTCATCCAGCAACACCATGTACATTCCCCTTTCTTTTCCTTTTCTTTTTGAAATTCCTTTGTGATTTCAATTTTTTTGTGGATTAAAGATTGTTACATTGAGATTGATGGTTGAACCAAAAAATATATATAATTTTAGTAAAGCATTGGACAAAGGAACTTTTTTTTTTTTTTGATGAATAGGCAAGCATCTATATTAATTAAATATAAACATACATATTCACAAAAAAGGGTGGGTGGTAGAGAGGCACACCCCGAGAGTCACATGGGTAAAGCCCAGAAAACTAACAAATAACGTGGGCCAAGCCCAGAAGTCCAAAATAACAAAGCTAAAAAAGGCCATTAAGCGGCCAGAGCAGTGCCAATAGAGCCAGGAGGGTCTCTGTCATCCAATTTTTTTCCCCATACATCAACGGGGTCTAGAGTGACATCAGGGGGAGGACCCCAACCATCATCAGCATCTTTTTTTCCTTTATCTTCTTCCTCACGCCGGGGCGAGATAGCAAGCGCCATACGCGAGAATGTTTTATCAGAACCTGGCCACCCAGAGCCAAAAGCAGGAGGATCAGCAGAGGGCCACCCACTACCACCGCCGCTCCTCGAAGCACCGCCAGAAGGCCACCCCTGGGTAGCTCGTGGCAGAGGGGAACGGTTACGCCGAGGAGTGCGAGAATCTCGTTGAGGCGGGGACTGGGAACGGGGACGTGCAGAGCCACTCCGCTGCCGGCCCTTGGAGGGCGATCGGCCACGGGAAGAGGTGGGCAAGGTGGGGACTTGAGCAACAGTACAAGGGGCATTACCCCAATGATCCAGAAGAACCTGGAGGTGAGCAACCTCAAGTGCAACTTTGTTAACTTGGACTTGAACCTGTAAAAGCACATTAGAGCAAATCATAGCTTTAGCATATAGAAAAATATGAATATCCATTTGAGAATGTGAAAAAATGCAAGCATTTATGTCCTTCCAAATATTGAAAAGAATTTTCACCCTGAAAGTGTGCCAGAGCTGGGTGAATTTTGCAGGAATTCTGGGAGAATCTCCAAGCAGCACCATATGCCAGGAGAAAGGTTCTGGCTGAAAGGGCCGAAAAAAGTCATGAATCCAAGTCCAAAGCTACTGAGCTCTGGGACAAAACCAAAAAAGATGCTTAAAATTCTCCGCTTGCCCACAAAAAGGGCAACAAGGGTCTCGGACCCCCAGGTGAACCAGCCGAGAGCCCACAGGCAAGCCTTGGAAAAGAATACACCAAGCAAAGTGGGTGAGCTTCGCCTCAACACTTGCAGACCAAGTGGCAGCAAATATTTTATGCCAGACATGAGCGAGAGATTGAAGAAGCCATCTCGGGTTTAAACTCTGAATCATAGGAAAATGTGGTGAGAGCCACCTATAGCCAAGCCGAGGCTTGTAGTTCTTGAAAGGGGTGTCTGGAAACCACTTCCAGTCTTTCCACCAGGGTTTGGTCACATGAATTCCAACCTTATGAAGCATCTCAGCAGGAATGGCATTCACCAGACCATCATAAGTAGCACGGTCTTAGTTTTGAAGCCTGTACTGGGAACGAAAAGCATCCCACGACATGATACACAGTGGATCTGGAAAAAATCTGATGCAGGGTCTGAATACCCTTCTTGTGAAATTTAAGCGCTTTAATCCCTGGCGACTTAGCCAGCGGTTGACCATTACTAGCAAAAAGAGGCGACCACCAAACATTATGCTGGTTGAGAGACAACCTATCTCAAAAACCAGAGCCAACCCAGCGGAGCCAAGGTTTGACAGTTTCCCAAGCCTGCCAGATACTTTTGATAACAAAAGTCCCAACAATCTGGATTGGTTCATTCATGACCAGAAGGGTTTGAAAGCCAATCCCCTTCCAGGCAGGTCTATGAACAGGGAAACCAGATTGAATACTATGCCTGAGAAGAATTTTCTAGACATCATTCCCAGTAAGGGAACAAATAATCCATTTAACACACAGAGCAGTCCCTTGTCGTTGAGTAGAAAGAATCCCAAGGCCTCCCGAATCTCTGGGAAGACAACAAAATTCCCAAGCCACCCGATGAAACCCTCTGTGAGTTTCAGAGGAAGCCTAGAGAAAATCACGAAGCAGCTTCTCAAGCTTGCCATAGGCAGCTTTAGAGGGGGCCCAGCAAGAAGAATAGTAGACTTGGGTGGCCGCCAGGATTTTGGAACACACCTGAAATTTTCCAACTAAAGAAAGGGGCTTAGTAATCCAATAAGTAAGTTTCTGCTCAACTCTGGAGAGCACGACTTGCCAAAGCTCATCTGGAGATGCCTAAAAAGAAAAGGGAATGCCCAGAAACCGAAACACTTCGCCAGGCCCAATCCACTTCCAACCATACTGCTGCAGCGACGGCGGGGAGGGCAAAATAGATTGCCGGTAACACAAACTTTTATGCCACTGGATGGCAGAGCCAAAGGAAAGACAGAAAATATTAAGACACTCAAGAGTTGTCGCAACAGAGTCTTCATCTTCCAGAATGGTGAGAAATGAGTCATCAGCAAAATGGCCATTAACAAGCTGAGCCTGAGAATTGGGCAAGGAAATGCCCTTGACTCGCCACTGGGAAACAGCATTGGCCAAAAGATAACCAAAACCCTCGACTGCAAGCACATATAAAGAGGGGGCCAGCGGGCACCCTTGTCTAATGGAACGAAAGAGTCCAAAGGCAGAGGATTGGCGACCATTGATGGTGATACAAGCTAAGGCATCCACAAAGAGCATTCAAACAGATTGAATGAAATTGGGCCCGAAACCCAGGGCTTGTAACATAGCCAAGATAAACGGCCATTCAATCCGATCATAAGCCTTGGAAAAGTCAATCTTAATGAACACAACTTTCTAGTTTGAGCGTCTGGCCTATTCCATGCCTTCCCAGACGGCAATGATATTATCCAGAATAAATCTAGATTTGATGAACCCAGTTTGCTCCGAGCGCACAATCTGAGGCAGAAGATGCCAGATTTTAAGAGCCAAGGCCTTGGCAATAATCTTGTAGGAGACATTGAGAAACGTGATAGGTCACCAGTTACAAATGTCTTCTGGGTCACCTGGTTTAGGTATGAATTTTATGTTACCTTTATTAATTAAATTACCCAGAGAATTAGAGTGAAAAGCTTCTAAGTAAACTTGATGCAGATCATGCCCGATATCGTCCCACATGGCTTTGTAGAATTCACAAGGGAATCCATCAATTCCCGGGGCTTTGTCATCAGCCATGGAATACACAGCCTCTTTGAGATCATCAACTGATAAAAGTTGATCGCAAAAAAATTTCTGAGCTAAAGAAAGCTTATTTGGCACAACAGCAAGGCAATCTTGAAGGGCATGTTGTCGCACAGGCGTGATTTCCTACGCAGTAAAAACTTGCTCATAATGACGCACAAAGGCTTGGAGAATGTCGGGCAGCTCAGAGAGCACTTGAGTACCATCTTTAATTTTTTTAATGCTCGAGGAAGTGTGTCTGGCATGCAAAGCCAAGAAAAACTCTTTGGAGGCATGATCACCAACTTTTAGCCAGTGCAACCAAGCTTTGATTTGCGCTCCTCAAGCAGCATTGTTGTCAGCAATTTTATTTTTGTGTCGTAACTCTGCCACCCTGACTTGAAGAGAGGGGGAAAAGGGGTTGGCTGCCAAAGCCTCGGAGGCAACACAGAGGTCAGTGGTGGTAGCCTCATAAGATCGCCGGTGAAAAATAGCCAGCTGGCGCCTATAAATGCGCAAAAATCTAGCCGTGCGGATGATAGCTTCATTCCACCAAGAAATCCAGCCTATATGATGAGCTGGTCTGCACTCCAAATTCCAAACTCTGTGAATGTGGGCCAAGGTAGGCTTATGGTAGAGTAAAGACGTGTTTAAAAAAAACTGAGTTTTACACGTACGAGGCTGTCGAGTCTCCCATTCAATGCAAAAGGAAATGGGGAAATGATCTGACAAGGTCACATCCACTAACTTCTTAACCAGGAGAGAGGAGCTGTCAAAGGAGAAAAAAGATTGCACCGAGATCATGGCACGATCAAGGAGCTTAAATATTTTGTTAGAACCGGCACGGAAATTGCACCAAGTGTGCCAAAGAGAATGAGAATGGCGGCGACCAATATTGGGATAAAAAAGCCCCAATTTATTGGGCATGTAAAACCACGCCTCTCGTTTCTCAGTTGTCCATCTGAATGGCAGAGTGCAATCTTTGTCAGACACCATTTCCACCATATTGAAATCCCCACTGAGTAACCAGGTAGCAACTGGCAAAGAATCAGCAAGCCAACGCCAAAGCAGAGAGCGTTCCACAACATCATTAAAAGCATAGACATTAATAATCCCAAAAGAATGATTATTAATGTTGAGAAGGATCCAAACGAGCTGATGAGTGGAATCAGACCCGTGGTCGACCATAGAAGAGTGCCATCGTGGGGCCAAAAGGGTGACAGCTCCACCACGCCCAGCATCATGGGTAGTACAGAACATTCGACTAGCTAGCCAAATAGAGCGACAAGCCACAACAAACAAGAAACCAGAGATTTTAACTTCCTGGAGACAAAGCACTTCAACAACAGAGTACTTACACAAGGTATCCCTGACATAATACTTTCTGGAGAGGTCTGTCAGACCTCGAACATTCCATGAAAGGAACTTCATTAGTGAAACTCCTCCATATTGTCGAAATCCGATTCCTCTTCATTGTGAGAAGAGAAACGATTCTGTACAAATTCTGGCGAAACTGATCCAATCTGGATGGATGGGGAGGACATCCTCTGTTTTTCCTAGACATATTCCCCTTCTTCCCTAGGGGGGAGGGGCTGCGAGAACGCCTGTGAGCTCCTATTACAGGAGAAGCCACATTCGGCTGTGCAACCACATTCGGTTGTGTTAGCATGATGGCAGCCAGCCGAGGCGTAGCCTTTTGCCTAGGCTACTGGGAGACATAATCGGCTCCGACCGAAGCTTCTTTCCCCTTCACAGAAGGGTTTGAAACATCTTTCATTGGCTCAGAGGTCACAGGACCCAACCCAGAATCAGTGGACTTATTCTTTCGGTTTGTAACCGTAGTCCATTTCGCCTCAGGTTTGGCAGCAGATGCAGCCGCCGAACGAGGCTTTTCATCATCTCGTGGCGGAGAAGGTGTACGAGGCACTGCTAAAGGGCAGTCCTTTATCTTGTGGTCCGCAGACTGACACTTATAACACGTGTTGGGCAAATTAAAATAGGTGACCTTCTGGGTGTGGCAGAAAGCTCCAATTTGGATATCAATGGAGTCTTTTAAAACTTTGGAAAGGTCAACTTCCACACAAACCCTCTTTTGGGGGCGGGCCTGAAAAAACCCATCTGGCTCAATGCAGATAACCCTCCCCAACGAGGAGGCTATACTATTCAACAAAGGCACACAAGGCAAGGAAAGACCAGGAAATTCAATCCAGACTACGACCTGCAACTTGGTGTCATCCGAGATAGCAAAGTCGCGAGTCCATGCCTGAAAAACTAACAGAGAGGACCGGACATACCAGGGCCCATGGCTTAAGATGGTCTGCACATGATTGAACTCCGCAAAGCGGAACAAAAAGAAACCCTTGGTCAAGTTTTGGACCATATCAAGGCGAACCCCATGAGGGACCCAAGCCTTGCTAACCCAATCTTTAAGCACACTTTGAGGGGGACTTCTCCCAACAAAATACCCAACAAGGGTGTATTGCTCAAGCCATTGACAGGAAGAATCAAATTCTAGTAAAGGAAGAACCACATCAGCTGGTGAATCAGAACACTTACCTCGTGAAAGACTTTCAGAACAAATTTCTGGGGATGCTTGTTCGGAGGAGGACCCATTGATTATCGACGTCGAACCGCTAACACCAGCAAGAACTGCTGGGTTAGAACCGGTTGAAGGCATAATAAAACAAGAAACCGCAGTAAATGCAGTCGTACACACAATAAAGGAGGGTTTTCTTGCGCAAGAGGCGCACTATGACACAAAGGTGACCGCAGAAAACACAAAACCCTAGCAGAGCTCATACACCTTCCTCAGAAACTATAACATAAATTTTATTAATTCACAAAACAATAAAAAAATTCTACTTCTAACCATCGACATAAAGTCCTATAGGTGGGCCATGCTTGTCATTCATATACTCAAAGGATCTTTTTTATATCTAACAAAAATGTGGTTCTGATACCCATGAATTTTTTTTATATTCCAAAGGATAAAAATATTACTGTACTTCTTGCATGCTGACAAATACAAAAGACGCTAGGATAATTAACATGCCAAGTTATAGGGTTGTGTGCTCATCTTATGACTCCACTACATTCTATATTATCTTGTCGATATGGTAGGATGAGTACTAAAAAAACTAGTTATGCCTGCTAATCAAGTTTCCCAAACATAACGCTCTGACCACTATCAATAAGTTGACACAATTTCATCATTTCATCAATACAAATGCCTCATGCACCCCTTATTCTTCCCCCCAACTTCAGGAAATTTCTCGATATCCATTATGCACTCAAATGTATGTCTTGTCAAATGCATTCGTGTTCATATGACAAGGCCATAGGGTTCTCAAGATGGAAACCCAAAATCAAATCCTCCAAGTGACATCTCAGCACCAGGTGGGTGGGTTCTAGCAGTATCCCTGCAGTGGGAAACAGTTTCTCCGTAATTGAGTAGCATCCCCACAGTTGTGAGTGGTATTCCCACTAGTTGAGCAACATCCCCACAGTTTGAATGTAATGAGGTGTTGGGCCCTTAAACCAAACCCACATACCAATAATCAAAAAATTCCGATGCTGTCTTCAGATGCAACACCAGCCCTTTGTCACAGCCAAAAAAGAAATTATAATGATGCAGCACTTTGTAAAAGACCTGTTTCTGTTTAAATTTTAGAGACCTGTCCACATGTGTAGTTTATATTGGGAATAACTTACACTTTATATCATAAGAGTTTTTTACATGATTGCCCGGAAATACATTATAGAAAAGTCAACTGCATCCCCATCTCCGTACCCACAATTTCTGGTAACTACTTCTATATATAACATAGCCATTTCCTTACTCACGTACCCTAATTCAATTGGAGTCCTTGTCACCATACCCTACATCACCTTGTAACTAATTTTTTGTGTAATAGCTAAGTTTTCAAAGCAATGATTTCAAAACTTCAACCATCTAGTTTGACTGATTATTAGAGCATTCAACCCTAACAGATATATCTACAAAAATATTAAATGTTTTAAATTCAAACCATATCTGGAACAAATACAATATTTATATCATAAAACAAGAATATTATGTAACAATTGTCTCCGCTTACAACACTTCCGTGAACATAGAGGAGCCACAACAGGATTTCATACGAAGTCTGCTCGCAAGCATGTGAATTGCTTTCTTATCTTGTTCGGATATTAGGATACAACAACAGAATATCACTACCTAGACACCAAATTAAATGTAAGTGGTACTCTCTTTCATGCATCAGATAATCAACTGAGATGCTATCACACTAGTATACATCCGCATTTCCATGAATAACCACATATACAGAAATTTACATATACAACTGAACTTGAGCCTACATCTTGACTATAACTTAAAGCCCCACATATTTCTAACTTGACTTCCTATGGCCTTCAGATAATTTTTAACAAATATTAAGAACTGCCACCAATTCAGTTCTTAACACTGCTGCTTTTGCTTGTTTGAGAAAAAACAGGCTCCTTCAGAAAATTATATTGATACTAAAAACTGTTATAAAATTTCTAACTGATTCTTTTTCCCCACCATTTTCTTCTTGTCTTTTCAGATGGTTCGGTGTTTCCTAGTTTTAGCAGTGCTGTCTTGGTCTCACGTAATCGAACTTTGAAGGCTTTTTTCCATATTTTAAATCTACTCTTCAGTTTCTGAAGTTCTTCACTGGGATTAATGTCTGCTTCTGTCTGACCTGACTTAACCTCCAGCAAAAAGTTGGCATCATCATTAAAAACATGTTTTCTTTGTTCAAACTCTTTCATTAGGTGGCTAACTGCAGACTTCCCTGTATCATATTCCTTATTCTGTCCACTATCAGAATGACGAGAAACTTTGCCTGAATTAATATTAGACTTGGAAGTCTTTGCTCCCATTGAGGCAGCATCTTCCAAATCAAACTCACCATTGTCATGGGGCAGATTATGCCTGGTAACAGATGCTCGCTGGTCACTTGCTCGAAGAGTAGATTCATCATACTTCATTTGTTGAATCAATAGTTCATCAGCTGCCAGATTTTTCTTGGTTGCAGCAGCAAGGCTCATTTGTAATGATGACATTTGTTTTTGCCACATGTCCTCCATGGATGACATCTTAGCTTCATACTCTACCCATCTGGTTTCATATTGTTGTAATTTCTGGCGCAGCACAGAATTTTCATCTTCCTTTTCTCTGAGTGCTGCATCTACAGCTAACAAACGGTTTTGAAAGTCTGCAGGAAATGAAGATTGAAACTTCAATGTACTTGCTTGTTGAAACGCATCTTCAGTTAACTGCCACAAGAAAACCAACAATCAGAAGAGCATATAGCAAAAAAGAGAGTTATATGAGATAGATAAGACCGTTCAATTATTCTTTTATATACAGACAGATGAAAATTCTGGTCTAAACCATTCATCCTAGTAAATCATATATTTAAACTGTCTGAATTTTGAAATGTAGCACTTTGTACCTGCTTATGTTCAGGATGTGCCTCATTTCTTCTGCCTGGATTTAGATCCCTATCGTATTTCTCTGCAAGAATATTCCCAGCTAAATTCTCAGTCTGCAACTGCTGCCGAAATATTTGAGTATGCCGTCTAGCAAGCCATCCTCGAGTAACTGTGAATGACCACTCATGCTTATTATCCCAAGTATGATATTGTCAATACAGAACATAGACCTATATGCATACAGAATGTACACAACAGCATCATCATTTTTACCTGCCTGGACTAGGATCACCATTTCTAAAGTTCTTGCATAACTTTTTCTAGCAATTCTACACCTCAATTCCTTCTGAATGGTAATAGCTGCTTGATGTCTCTCTTTCAATACTAGGTATTCTTTTCTCGCCATCCTCGACCTCACCACTGTAGGCGAAAGAAGTTGAATTAAGTGAAATCAAAGCACATAGTATATGAAAAATTGTAAAACATGGAGACCTAGCAAGACATGATGACACAAAATACCACATACATGCTTGCAAGAAAATGGCAGAACTTCTAAGCTTCTTAAACTGCCTGCGAATCGCATGGGTTCGAAAGACATTCTGCATTGAAATAATCCCACGAAGAACTTTCGTTCTCAATTCTTCAAGCCTACTAATCTGTCAACATAGATGATGTTATGATCATAGCCATGGCAAAAGTAAAATACCTTACTGCATTGAAGATTAGATGAGAATTAGGTATAAAGAAACTGTCTATAAAGAAAAGGTGTTACCAAAGTTATGGAAGTTTGAATTCTATCATTAGTTTAAAACATTGCCCATTGCAAAAGCAAAGACGTCCTCCATTTTAAATTAAAAGTGAAGCTACTTGTGAATCTATTTTATGAGTAGCTGGAGTCTTATCACATCAGTAGCTGGAGAGATATACTCACACCTGCACATACACACACACACACACACACATGTACATCCGTGAACACACACCCCCATGCACATTCCCTCACCTGCCCATGCACCCACTCCCACATAATGCACACAAACACAGAGATCCAGGTCCAGTTTGTTCCCTGACTGGTTCACAGTGGGTGCAGGCAGGGTGCAGACTTTGTGCCCCAAATTCAGCCAGGTAGGTACATCCATGGATGTTCCCAGATTAATTTGGGGTCCAAATCCATCACACAGGGTGAATCCTCTGCAAACTGCACCTTCTTTCTTTGTTTCCTTTATTTTTTTGCTTTTTTTGCATTTTCTTCACATTCTAATTTTTTTGTCATACAACTTCACAGAAAGAAATAATAAAATGCCTTGCACCTCCCCATGCGTCCGTGACAGACATTCTAACTTTTTTGTCATCACATTTCACAGAAATAAACAATAAAATGCCTTGCACCTCCCCATGACAGACTCCATTCCTCTGTTAATACGGAGGGCTTGTACAAACAGTACCATTACAGTTAGAAAGCTGAAAAGAATATGCTATAGGAAGGCTATCCTTTCCTAAGGCTTCTCCTCCTACTTACTTCTCCATCCAATGATGGCCAGTAAGTATATGCATCAAATGATGTTGTTTTAGTGGTGGTGGTATCATTATCGGTATTGCTGCTGTTTTAACTTCTATGCTGCTCTTTCACTTTTCTCTTTTCTTTTTTCACGTTTTGGTGATTTGTACAGCTGTTTGGGACTTTTATAGCTTGTCTTCTACCATAAGTCTTGAAATATTAACTGCTGCATTTTTCTGTTAAAAGCAATCATTACTAGCTCCATGTTATTTAAAACAACATATGCTTATGTTTTTAGCACCTTATAAGTATCCATTGTTAATGATATAGCAGCTTCGGTAGCTCCTTCCAGCTCAGGTCCTTCGTGGTATCATAAATTGGATGATAGCCGTTGGCTATACAATTTATATTTATTGTTTGTATTTCATACTATGGCTGACATAAAAGAATTCGTGTTGATCTTTTATTAGAAGATATTTCATATTTATCAAGGCCGACATATGTTATTGAGGCCAACCCATCTTATATTGTTTGTGATTATATTGAGGCCGACATTATTGAATTGTAATTGATATTTATCTTGGCCGACCTTATGAGATGGGGAGGTGCGACCTCCCTAACCTGTATATATACTCCCTGGTTCGTCCATTGAAATGAACGAGCTGAGTTCGGTTATTTTCAGTTCTGTATCATCAAGGGCGAATATATCTTCAAGTGCGAATATGTTAAGTGAAGTGTGAATTCAAGATACAGGGCAAATATATACAGCGCCATGACTCTAATCAGTGCGAACCTTATAAGGTGTGAAGATCTTACAGTTCAAAGACCTTCCAGTGCAATGCATCATGACAGTGCGAATTCATTCACAGCAGGTTGTGAACCATTGGTTAATGCGAATATAGCCAGATCTGTGTACAGTCAATTCGGTTACTGCCAGGTTGCTATCTATTATTCTATCTTATCAGGTGCTGTACATTGGTCTTGTGTTAGACCTCATTGTAAAGTGAATTGTTGCCATTATTGTTATATAAAAGAGAGATCTTTGTTGCTGGGTTTTTCTCCCTCAAGAGGAGGGTTTTCCCAGGGTATATGCTGTGTTATTTTGTCTGATTTCGAATTATTTTTCTGTGCAGTTACATCTGATCATGAAAATTCAACATGGTATCAGAGCAGGTTTAAAACAAGACCTGATCAGATTTGTGTAAGCAGAGAAATTCGCATTCTGTATAGAAGACAAAAATAAAATCGGAGCCGTAAGGAATGATTATTGTCGACATCATAGCGGCCACCATTTTAGTATATAAGTTCAAAGGTGGTCGAAGGTTGTATGGTGTCGGCTACAGGCTGCGGATGATGTGTTCATGAAGTTTGAGTGTGGTGAAATAACTTTCGATGGTTGCAAAAAGAAAATGCGTGCGCCATACTCACTTTGTAACGCCAGTTCCCAATCAATATGCATTTGTTGGCATTCATTAAGAAATGAGACATTGAAGATAATACCCGACTGCACGTTATTCTTCTAGTGCGGATTAATTTGTTTTTACTTTGCCTTAGCCGATGGTATGAGATGGAGTTAAGGGATGGACGAATCTTGCAGCTGAGTCGAATATAATTCTGTGGAAAATGCTTGTAGTCTATTTTTTGAGATAGCAGCCTATGGTTTAATTCATATATACTAAGGCGTGGACTTTCAAATTTTTTATTGCTATGAACGTGTGCGTGTAGTGAACTCATGCTGGTTCAATGTATTTGTGGATCGATGGCTATGAGAGCATTCAGTGATGTCGTTGTTGCACTATGCTTATGCTTATTCTCTGATGTAGCTGTGACTGAAAATTGCAATCGCCTTCATTTTTGGGTGTAAGCTGAGCTGTGACAGGAAAATATTGTATACCAAATGGAATCAATCCTTGCTCCAGAAGTTATGAATTTGCATATGGCTGTAACATACCAGAGAATCATTGTCAGATTTGAAGTGGTTTGATAACAATTTACAATAGAAGTATTTTCAACAGTACATCATCAGGCGAAGATGATGATGGTTAGGAAGAGCAAAATGGCTGCAACCAAATCAATCAAGAGATAAGTATTTGTTTTTTGTTGTTTACACTTTTTACTCAGTTTGTTGAGTTGTGCAGATTTGATAATGCTTTATCATGTGTGTAGTAAAGATTATGTTTCTCTTGAATTGTGATCCAGTAGATGAGATCATTTGGTGTCACCTTCATTCATTGTGTGTTGCTAATCTGGTGGATTGCAGTTGGAAATAGTGTGCATCGTAAATTTGAACGGTCAAAGACCATGTTCAAATTTAACCCTGCAAAAGGGCCTGTGTTCAAGCCGTGAAAGTAGTGGACTGATTTGAGGGCAAGAGCAGCGTTCCATACTGTGTCTAGTTATTGCATCCATCCGGATACTTTAAGAGATAAGTATTTTTTTGTTTTGTGGAAATCACCCTTCTAGGCTGAATTTCTGTTATATCATTTATTTGAATAATGTATGATTAGTATGAAGAGATCGTAATTTCTCTTGAGTTGTGATCTCTAGCATAAAGATCCCTTGAAGACTTCAAATTATCTATTGTGAGTTGCTTCATACTAATCATGTAGATCTCTGAGTGTGACTTTGAGATGAAAAAGAGAATTGCATTTTCGTTGTGATAGGTTGATCACATCGATATCATTCTCTAATGCATGAACTGTGTTAGAGCCTTGACTCTTGGAGAGAGCTGGTTCTACATGCTAACCGCATAATGCTTTCAAGAAATCTGTAGTTGTGCAGATTGTGTTTTGATTGTGTTGAGTTTGGCACTCTCGAGAGGAGTAAAAGATGAAAGAAAGAGTTATATCAAAATTATATAAAGATAAGTTTCCTTATCCCTTTAGTTTGATCTTTTGATATATTTCTCTTTCAGGTTGATTTATTTATTCATGTTCTAACATTGTGCATAAACTCTTATGTGTTCATGCTATAACCTAAGATAGTAAACCTTGTATGATTCTAGTCTTGATATCTCCTTGGATAATTATAATTTGTTAGTAATCTCTCTCTAAATGCTTTGTGAACAGCTAGAAGCAGGAAAGTGATGAGAGATTGCTTAGCAATGAAAAGATTGAGGCATCTTATGAGTAAGGTATGCCAACCAAAGAAATGATCAAGCATGAAGTCACAACTTGCAGCCATGAGACTGAGTTGGTGGCTAGAGGGAGTTCACTTCCAGAAAGTCTTCTTTGCAATCTCTGAAGCAGGGATCAAGAGGGAGTTTTGTAACTCACTGAAAAGAAGAGAAGATTACTGTATTGCACAGCTGCTGAGATCAGAATTGCTCAAAACTGTCATCTGGATTTATCATTGGTAGCTCCGCAAACCTATTCAGAATAGTGAGACCTGGAATGAGGTCAAGGAGGACTATCCTGAACTCTCTATAGTACCAGAGGTGTGCGCTGGAAAAACATTTATCTAAGTCAAAGTGTTGCAGGCAATCTTGGGCGAAGAGGTCAGAAGGTTGATGCAAGTGCTTGAAGATTCAGAGGGAGCTTGCTGAGCCTGAAGAAGATGGTAATCTTGTTGCAGCTAAGCATATCCTGAGATACTTGCGTGGCACAGTTGGATATGAATTGAGGTATTCTTAAGGTTGGGTCTGCTATGACTTTCTGGTGTAGCAGGAAGCAATCTTCAGTAGGACTAAGTACAACAGAGGCCGAGTTCATTGCAGCTTGCATGGCAACTCAGGAAGCAGTGTGGCTTCGTAAGCTCCTTGCAGGATTGTTTGGACAATCAATGGAGCCTACTATTATTCATTGTGACAATCGAGTTGTGTGAAGTCGTCAATCCGTGCTTCATGACGATACAAGCATGTTGAGATCAAGTACCACTATATCAGAGATATGGTACTGCGGAAGGCTGTACAGTTGAGGTACATTAGCACTGATGAGCAGATGGCAGACATTCTCACCAAGCCTCTCGCCAGGATAAAGTTTGTATACTTTCGAGACAAGCTTGGTATGGTGGAGAATCCAGCCTTGACTGAGTATGAGTCTCAGTATCAGTGAGCCTTGCTTAATGAGTTCTTCTCTGTGAGAGAAGTTTGAGGTGAAATCCCTTGTTAATGCATTTTCTTCTGTGACGGAAAAATTTGAGGTGAAAGCCCTTATTTCCACCCTCTGAGCTGAGTCATGGTGGATGTCATGTGTGCTACTCCATGAGATATGTTGTACTTGTGTTCCACCCTCTGGGAGAGCCATGGTGAAAGTCACGTTGAGGTGACAACATCACGCAAGTGATGAACACTTGTACTTACTATTGCACTTTCTTCTGTGACGGAAGAATTTGAGGTGAAAGCCCTCGTTTCCACCCTCGAAAGTCATGGTGGATGTCATGTGTGTGACTCCATGACAACATCACGTGAGAGAGTCCGTGATGATCTTCTTATACTTGTGTTTCACCCTCTGGGAGAGCCATGGTGAAAGTCACGTTGAGGTGACAACATCACGCAAGTGATGAACACTAGTACTTAACCATGAGATGGTTGATATCACATTGAGGTGATATTTCTCTCTGTATATCTGATTGCAGGCAATGATGGCAGATGGACCTCATTTGGAGATGATTCATATTATGCAGCTGGAAGTTCTCTCCCTAGCTGAGAGGGAGTGTTAATGATATCGCAGCTTCGGTAGCTCCTTCCAGCTCAGGTCCTTCGTGGTATCATAAATTGGATGATAGCCGTTGGCTATACAATTTATATTTATTGTTTGTATTTCATACTATGGCCGACATAAAAGAATTCGTGTTGATCTTTTATTAGAAGATATTTCATATTTATCAAGGCCGACATATGTTATTGAGGCCAACCCATCTTATATTGTTTGTGATTATATTGAGGCCGACATTATTGAATTGTAATTGATATTTATCTTGGCCGACCTTATGAGATGAGGAGGTGCGACCTCCCTAACCTGTATATATACTCCCTGGTTCGTCCATTGAAATGAACGAGTAGAGTTCGGTTATTTTCAGTTCTGTATCATCAAGGGCGAATATATCTTCAAGTGCGAATATGTTAAGTGAAGTGCGAATTCAAGATACATGGCAAATATATACAGCGCCATGACTCTAATCAGTGCGAACCTTATAAGGTGTGAAGATCTTACAGTTCGAAGACCTTCCAGTGCAATGCATCATGACAGTGCGAATTCATTCACAGCAGGTTGTGAACCATTGGTTAATGCGAATATAGCCAGATCTGTGTACAGTCAATTCGGTTACTGCCAGGTTGCTATCTATTATTCTATCTTACCAGGTGCTGTACATTGGTCTTGTGTTAGACCTCATTGTAAAGTGAATTGTTGCCATTGTTGTTATATAAAAGAGAGATCTTTGTTGCTGGGTTTTTCTCCCTCAAGGGGAGGGTTTTCCCAGGGTATATGCTGTGTTATTTTGTCTGATTTCGAATTATTTTTCTGTGCATTTACATCTGATCATGAAAATTCAACATCCATCACATTCATATCATTGATTTTAGTTGTTATGCTTTCGCAGTTCACAAAATTTATCCCAGGTGCTCTCACCTAAGAGCTACATCAATTGGAACTCTCAGTGCGGTCAACACAACGAGGTTACAGGTTTAAATATTAAGGTACATACTAATATTGATAAAACTCACTACATATTCCTTCTAATTACTACCACAACATTATTGCCAAACCTGTTTCTGGCAATTCAAATATATCAAACATAAGGATGATTGTGGTTGTCTCAATTTTAGCTCATTTCCACAATGAAGATGCCTTCAAATTACCAGATGAGATTCACATTACTGAAAATTACAAGTGATTATTTACAATTTTTGTCTGAATAGGATTACTTAATGTGCTGGAAACTCACACAATACCTCCATATAGAGTTAAATAGTACTTAGGCAATAATGGTGATAGCAGTTAGTTAATGTTTGATTCCTAAAATCAAGTCTAGTTAGAATGATGTTAGGATTGCATGTGTATAGTTAAGTCAATAGATTGAGAATGACTGATTAATCAAGGACAAATAATGCCAGCTAACTTCCTTTTCCCTCCTCTATGGTCATGAACAAATGAAGATTCCCTTGGTTCACTTTGAAAAAAACAGTGGTTTCCATGTGGGTGACTAACTTAAGAGCATGATCTGGTTTAAGGTATGCATCATTGATCATACCACAAACAAGAATTTTACATGAGCATTCTTGTGTCTTGTTCTGTTACAAAAGTTAATCTGTTGCTACAAAAAACTTCACAAGAGCCTATATTTATAGCATAAAATCCAACCACAATATAGCATTTTTGCATACATTTTCAAGGCCAATCATCTACAGTTGTTTTTTCAAAGGAAGCTGTGGTACAGAATACATTCCCTACACTAATCTAAAAGAGCAAAACCTATTAATCTTACAGTCATAGAAAAGAATACACAAAAAACATTGTACCATAGCACAACGATTTATGTCGGGAAAACCCTTTTGGGAGAAAAATCCCACTCCAAACCATGAATCAATTGTATTATCAGCAACAATGGTTGCAATACAATATTCAAGGACATGCCCTTATAAGAGTACCATCAACATGTAGCTCCAGAGAAATTTTGACAAAATAACAGTACCTGCAATTCACCCATACAAACTCCATCCAAATTATAGAGCGTGAATAAGCAAGAAACCACAAATGGGTTTACAAAAAAACGTGTACCAAATCCATAAGCTCGAAAGTGGCACTCAAATTTGAACAAATTCCAATGCCCCTTTTGGTCTTGGTCTTCCAAGCTATTTTTAGATGATTCTCTTACACCTTGTTATGTTGTCATAACTTGTCATATTTGAATACCCAACTTATCTGCCTCAATTTGTCTCTTCTCCATTTAGAGAAGCTCTAAAACATGCATCATAAATTGTCATAATGCTAGTCAAGATTCCAATGTAACTTCTCTATAATCATGCTCTTATGCATCATAGAATTTGTCATAAATAACTCCTATCTTACAATGTTATAAGATGACCTTACACATCATAATGACATTAGATGCTCTTACAATTTCTTGCACACTTCACAAAGAAACTGACATGTGGCCAAGAGTGCCACCTCAAATTGGGACACCTCATTTTCCATACGAGGCCAAAATAATAATAAATACCAACATTATGATAAAAGATAGGGAATACCTTGCAAAAGAAAAAAGGAAAGCTCCAACACTAAAATCTTACTACCCATCCCCTACCGTGTCTTAAAAACAATGGTAGAAAACATTTATGTGCCTTGTCCTCACATAAAAGGTTGAGTCATGTGCCCAAACATATGGCACTCTAACTATCACAAAGAACTCTAATAGCTTCCTAACTCAAACCTGCATCTAAACACAACCTCTTCAACTAGTTGGCCTCCTTACAAGCATGAGTAGCTACCATATTCTCAACCCCTAGAGTGTACAATGCGACAATAGCCTGACGCTTATTCATTCAACTGGTAGCACTACCATATCAATTTGAATCCACAAATATCCACTAAGTGTCAGTCCCCTATAAAATCACCATGATAACAAATAAAGTACTTGGAAATACCTTGCAAATAACTGAAGACCCTCTTCATTACATCCCAAAGATCTCATTGTGTAATGTCTAAACTCGTATAGACTATAGCATATATCAAACTACCTACTATACTGTTGTAAGTAACACAAGTCATATCCTCCATCTTTGTGGGTGCCATAGGACATTACTTGACTAAAAGCTTAGTTCCCATAGAAATAGGAACACTCAAAGGTTTGTTATCTACCATGTTGAAACACTATAGTACAAAGTTTACATACTTAATCTAGGCCAAATCTATTCACATTAACTATTCTAAACTCTATTCTTAAGATATAATTAGCAGCCCCCAAGTCCTTCATATCAATTGGGGTTGAAAGCAAAGATTTGAAATCCTTAACACTTCATTATTGTTACCAAAAAACTACATATCATCTACATACAATGTGACAACAAGAAATCGATTGCCATACAATTTATAGTAAATTGTTTCATCCAATTTGGATCACAGAAATCTCAATCCCACAGAAAATGAATCAAATTTTGGTACCACATCCTAGGAGACTGTTTGAAACCATACCAAAAAAAAATCAATTTGCAAACCAAAGACTCCTTACCTTTTTCAACATAGTGCTCTACTTGTGTCATGTAAATCTCTTCCTCGAAATCACCATGCAAAAATGTTGTCTTCACATCCATCTATTCTATTTCCAAATTAGATATTGTTGCAAAAAAAAAAGTCCCCAAATCTCCGATACAAGGATGTCTACGAAACGCAAGGTTTTTTGGGGGACACGTCCCCGTGGAAGACTGCATCCAACAGGTTTTTGTTAAATAGTGATCAGATCAGTGCACAGAAAATTAATTAAAAATCAGACACAGTAACACAGCATATACCCTGGGAAAACCCTCCTCTTGAGGGAGAAAAAACCCAGCAACAAAGATCTCTCTTTTATATATAAGAAATGGCAATAGTTCTCTTTACAATGAGGCCAATACAAGGCCAATATCCAGCATCAACTCTTGATGCAATGACAGAAGATAATCTGCTCTTCCTTGTATTCTAAAACTGCACTTAGAGAAATTCACAATCTGATCTTGAAGGAATTCGCACTTGACTGAAGAAATAATCGAACTTGCTTGATGAATGAATCTGAATTGAATGAGTGAGAAGTAACCAACAGATTTCTTTATATAGATGTCACTAGAATCAATCCAAAGGATGTGTGACCTTTCAAAATACAAAGTCGGCCTCATAACATTTCCTTTAAAGAAATCACGTCATTTACTAAAGTCGGCGATTTGACATTAACAAATAATAATAATTAATTATTTAATATTTATCTTCTAAATCGAAGTGCCATTTGATACGTGCCTTTAGAGATCATATAAATTAGATAGCTATCAGCTATAATCTAATTTCTTCAAGGAATATCGCTGGAAGTTTATCGAAGCTGTTCAACATTAACACTCCCTCTCAGCTGAGGAGCACTCTTCCAGCGGCTCAAGACATACCACTTCATTGTGATGTCAAATATCGCCTCAATGCAATATCAACCATAATGGCTACAACCATGCTATGGTGAACAAAGGAATATCACCTCAACGTGATATTGGATATCGCCTCAACACGATATCTACCATAATGGCTACAACCAAACTATGGTAAAGATATATATCACCTCAACGTGATATTGGATATCGCCTCAACACGATATCTACCATAATGGCTACAACCAAACTATGGTAAAGATATATATCACCTCAACGTGATATTGGATATCGCCTCAACACGATATCTACCATAATGGCTACAACCATACTATGGTAAAAGATATGTATCACCTCAACGTGATATTGGATATCGCCTCAACACGATATCTACCATAATGGCTACAACCATACTATGGTAAAAGATAGAAAGGATCACTAATACTGAGACTCTTTCTCAGTTAAGGCTGGATTCTCCACCATACCAAGCTTTTCTCGAAAGTATACAAACTTTATCCTAGAGAGAGGCTTGGTGAGAATATCTACCGTCTACTCATCAATGCTGATGTACTTCAACTGTACAGCCTTTCGTAGTACCATATCTCTGATGTAGTGGTACTTGATCTCGACATGCTTTGTTCTGTCATGAAACACAGGATTTACAGAAAGCTTCACGCAACTCTGATTATCACAATGGATGATGGTAGGCTCCATTGATTGTCCAAACAATCCTGAAAGGAGCTTACGAAGCCACACTGCTTCCCGAGTTGCCATGCAAGCTGCAATGTACTCAGCCTCTGCTGACTCAATGCTACAGATGACTGCTCAGCTGCACCAGGAAATCATACTTAACCCAAATCAAGCAACAAACAGAGGTGCTCTTCCTGACCGGACAACCCCGCCCAATCAATCAGAAACCATGTAACTCCAAGTCTCCATCCGAGTATACCTCAACCCATATCCAACTGTGCCACGCAAGTATCTCAGGATATGTTTAGCTGCAACAAGATGTATCTGTCTCGGATCACACATAAACTGGCTAAGTGCACTCACTGCATAGCAAATATCAGGTCTAGTGTTAACCAGATACATTAGAGACCCAATCAACTGTCTATACAATGTAGGATCCACCAAGTCTGAATTAGCTACAGCCTCCTTCAACTTATGTAGGTTGGTCTCCATAGGTGTAGACATGGATTTGCAATCCATCATGCCAAATCTCTTAAGTATATCAATGGTGTACTTTCCTTGACTTAGAATCATCTCATCTGGTTTCTGCCAAACTTCTAAACCAAGAAAGTAATGCATGAGCCCAAGGTCCTTCATCTCAAATTCTGAAGTCAACTCCTTCTTGCATTCGAGAATCAGGTGATCTTCTCCAGTAAGGATCAAATCATCAACATATAAAACCAATATTAGTGCATCACCATTGATTACCTTGAAATAGAGATTCGAATCAACATCATTCTTTAGGAAGCCCAAACTAGATAGGTATCGATCAATCCTTTCGTACCAAGCACGAGGAGCCTGCTTAAGACCATACAAGGCCTTTTTCAACTTACACACATGTGACTCCTTCTCATGAACTTCAAAACCATCAGGTTGCTCAATGTAAACTTCTTCCTCAATTACGCCATTGAGAAATGTTGTCTTCACATCCATCTGATGAATCTTCCATCCTTTCGATGCAGCAATGGCAATGATGGTTCTGACAGAAGTGTAACGGGCAACAGGAGCAAATGTTTCTTCGTAATCAACTCCCTCTTTCTGAGAAAACCCTCGAGCTACAAATCTTGCCTTGTACTTCTCAATGCTTCCATCTGCAGCATGCTTGATTTTGAAGAGCCATTTGAAGATACCACTGATTTGCTCTTAGGTCTAGGAACAATATCCCAAACATCATTCTTCAGAATTGATTGATACTCCTCTGCCATTGCATCTCTCCAAACCTGATGACTGAATGCTTCTTCAACACATGAAGGTTCTGAATCAATAATCTGACTCATTAAGGCAACATAATTGAAGAACTTATGAGGCCTTTTACTTTCTCTAAATGTGCCTCTAGGGGCTGCAAAACTTTCTGCCTCTTGCATAGTACGCCTAGCCCATAGAGGTCTCTTTCTTCCAATGACAATGTCAGTAGGCCCATCAGTAGGCTCCAAGGGTTCAATAGGATCAACATCTTCTTTTGGTTCAACAGTCTCCCTCTGAAACTCAGGAGCATGGTCAACTTCCATATCCTGAGGAGACTCTTCGTTACTGATCTCCATGTTAGTGCCCTTGGATCTCCTAAATGCAATGTCTTCCTCAAAAGTAACATCCCTACTGATCTCAATCAACTTTTGTCCTGGAATGTAGATTCTGTAGGCTTTAGATGTCTCACTGTATCCCACAAAGATGCCCTTCTTGCCAGAGGGCTCCAACTTAGTTCTCTTCTCCTTCGGAACATGGATATAGACAGGACATCCAAAGATTCTTAAGTGACTAACTTCAGGCTTCTTCCCTGTGAAGGCTTCTTCTGGAGTTATATTCTCCAAAACCTTGTGAGGACTTCTGTTCTGCACATACACAGCTGTCCTGGAAGCTTCTGCCCATAAGAAGGTCTGTAGATCTTGATCATGAATCATGGCCTTTGCTGCTTCCATGATTGTCCTGTTCTTTCTTTCTGCAACACCATTCTGCTGAGGATTATAGGGAACACTGAACTCCCTCTTAATCCCTGCATCTGTACAAAAGTCTAGAAAACTGCTAGAGGTGTATTCACCACCATTGTCAGATCTAAGGACCTTAATTCTTTTACCAGAAAGGTTTTCTACTAAGGCTTTAAACTCCTTAAATCTAGCTAATACTTCCTCGGACTCTTTAGACCTCAAAAAATAAATCCAAGTTTTCCTAGAGTGATCATCAATAAACAGTACATAATACAAAAATCCGCTTGAAGAAGGAATAGACATAGGACCACATAAATCTGAATGGATGAGATCTAAAATACTCTTAGATCTACTTTCACTACTATGAAAAGAGGCTTTTACGTTCTTACCTAGAGCGCAACCCTTGCAAGTGCCTTCATGCTCCTTGTCGAACTTGGGTAGACCTGTCACCATCTTTTCCATGATAGGCAAAGCACGAAAGTGTAGATGCCCCAATCTTCGATGCCAAAGATCACATAGAGAAGAAGTATCATGAACCAAGGCTTGTAGAGGACGAGTGCACACCCTGTAGAGACTTTCATGTCTCACTCCAATAACTCGAGCATCTTTGAAACTAGAGTTCTCCATCCATACAAGAACTTTGCCTTTTGAGAAGGCAATTTGATATCCTTTATCTTCTAGGGCAGAAATAGAGATGAGATTGCGCTTGATCCCCGGGACATAAAGAACATTGCTCAACTGAAGTGTGATACCTGAATCCAAATGGAGAGTAGAGGTCCCAATCCCTTTCACGGTATAGCTAGCATCATCTCCAATGATAACTTGTTCCAAAGAGTCTTTCTTCACCAAATTTGATAAGTACTCCTTGAATCCGGTGATGTGACGAGAAGCCCCACTGTCAATCAACCATGTGTTGGTATCGGTGGCAACATTGCATGACAAGGCTGAGCAAAACAGATATTCATCCTTCTGAGGAGAAACATTCTCTACATCTGCAACAGAGGCTTGATGCTTAGATCTGTCAGGGCAATGTTTAGCAAAATGACCAAACTTGTCACACCTAAAACATTGAATTTTAGACAAATCTCGCTTCTTCTTGGAAGGGGAAGCAACATCATTTTCTTTATCACGATTCCTCTTGAAGTGACCCTTCTTCCCACCTTTTCCTTTCTTCTTCGAAGCTTGGGCTGCAAGAACATGGATTTCTTGATTTGAAGAACTTGGGCCAACACCTCTAGCCATCAACCTCGATTCCTCTTGGATGCAGTCAGCCCTCAAACGATCAAATTTCGGAAGTTTAGACCTTGCACTAATTCCTTGAATATAGGACTCCCAAGATAATGGCAAACCATTGAGTGCAAGCATTGTCAAATCTTTATCTTCAACCATATGACCAATAGTGGAGAGCTGATCTCTCAAATCTGCAATCCTCATGAAGTAGGCGATCACAGTCTCTCCTTTTGACATCTTCACATGATGAAGTTGTTGCTTCAGCGCAAGAGCCCGGCTGGTGTTGTTGATTTCATACATTTCTTCCAAAGACTTGAACATCTCCCTTGCAGTCTTCATCTTAGAGATGATAGGAACAATGTGATCCTTTACGGAATCAACCAGCAACTTCTTTGCTTTGATATCTTTCTTCCTCCATTGCAGCTTCTCTTCTTCCGCTTCAGGTTCGGGAACCTTGGTCTCTGCAAATTCAACCAAATCATTCTCCTCTAATGTAAGCATGATTCGGAATCTCCATGAAGTATAGTTAGAAGCTCCATCGAGTCTATCCTCGATCTTCAATCCGTTCACCATCTTAATGTTGTGAAGATAGACAAGAACCTTCAATAGATGAGAATGATGCTGTGAAAGCACAAATCTAACCACGATCTTTCTTCACACCCGCTCTGATACCATGTTAAATAGTGATCAGATCAGTGCACAGAAAATTAATTAAAAATCAGACATAGTAACACAGCATATACCCTGGGAAAACCCTCCTCTTGAGGGAGAAAAAACCCAGCAACAAAGATCTCTCTTTTATATATAAGAAATGGCAATAGTTCTCTTTACAATGAGGCCAATACAAGGCCAATATCCAGCATCAACTCTTGATGCAATGACAGAAGATAATCTGCTCTTCCTTGTATTCTAAAACTGCACTTAGAGAAATTCACAATCTGATCTTGAAGGAATTCGCACTTGACTGAAGAAATAATCGAACTTGCTTGATGAATGAATCTGAATTGAATGAGTGAGAAGTAACCAACAGATTTCTTTATATAGATGTCACTAGAATCAATCCAAAGGATGTGTGACCTTTCAAAATACAAAGTCGGCCTCATAACATTTCCTTTAAAGAAATCGCGTCATTTACTAAAGTCGGCGATTTGACATTAACAAATAATAATAATTAATTATTTAATATTTATCTTCTAAATTGAAGTGCCATTTGATACGTGCCTTTAGAGATCATATAAATTAGATAGCTATCAGCTATAATCTAATTTCTTCAAGGAATATCGCTGGAAGTTTATCGAAGCTGTTCAACATTAACAGTTTTCATCCATCAAACAACCATATGAAGTTTGTGGTCAATGTACAACGCTTTTATTGTGTTTTGGTAATATGGTCATATCTAACTATTTTTAATTGTTTGACTATGTATCAATTGTTTGTCAACTTTTGGGTAGTTATAGGAATCAATTAGTAGATGGCTGTGATCTGCTTGGCAACATCAAGCTCTTTAAACAAACTTTGCATAGTCAAGCAAAGGAGTCTAATCCTTAGTTGATCATCTTTGGTCTAATTCTATAATAAATTCATGTGGACATATAGATATATTCTAATGCTCTATATGTTCATTATTTCAAGTCTTAGTATTATCAAAAAAAAAAGTAAACCTTTGCCATAGTTGACTTAAAAGAAATCAGATCCGATACAAGATATCCACGCCCTTAGACCCCAATAAAGGTAGGAACAGACAACAATTTTGTCAAGACCAAGAGATTAGTTGATCTTTAAGATTGATAGAACAAAGAGAATGAAGAAAAAGACTATGAGGTATCCAAAGAGGCTCCAATAGTGCAAATCCAATGCCAAAGTCTGTCCTGAAGTAGAAGTCGTAATCAGAGCAGAGTCAACAAAAAATTATTAGAGCATTCAACCCACTATGAATAACCACACGAAGGAAGAGTGGATGAAGATAGCCAAAAAACTTCAATTACCAAATGAAGCATGCGTCAATCTTGCAAAACAAGTTTGAAATGAAAAAGAATCAATACTCCTTCACTGACAACATAGTAGAAGCATATAAGAGCAACCTTTGAGGGATCAAAGAATTGTTAATCATAGATGAAGAAACTGAGACAAAAACCTTGGTGCTAAAGATTGGAATGTACAAAAGAGAACCCAAAGGTGAAACAAGTATGTGGAACATTGAAGTTTTAGGAAGAGTAGAGGATTCCCACGTGGTTGAGAGTGCCAAAGGAGCATTGAAACATTCTAAACAAAACTCCCTAACAAGTGGGTTCCAAGCACTAGGTTTGCATCAAAACAAAACCATAGTGACACCACCATCAAGCCCCAATCTAGAAAGCAGAAGTTGCCTAAGTTTACGAGTAATGGATCAAAGTATCCAATAAGACACTATAAGACTTGAGAAATTATTTGAACAAATGGCCAAGATGATAGAGCATATTGGCTACAGACTTTTCCAACCACCCAAAGAGGTGTGGATATTGATTGGTATATAGAGATTTAACCAATCACTAGAAAAAGATGGGAGAAATTAAAGAAGGCCTTTGAAAAAGAATTCAATTTTTTTCAAGATGGCAACAAAATCATAGCAAAAATTTACAACACAAGACAAGGTATACATTAAAATGTTAGAGCTTATAATTGCAAGCTCAAAGAATTACTTGTAGAGTTTTAAAAAGATCTTGTTGATGGATTAAAGAAAAATTGTTCATTGAAGCCCTTGTTTCTTCAATAAGAAAAATAAATAAAACCGTACCACCATCATTGTATGTTGAAGCATATAATCGAGCAATGGATATAGAAAGTGAGGACAGGATATTTTCACGATCCAAAAGACAAATACTTGAAGATGATGGTTCTGATAGAAGTAGTGATAGTAAAATAGGATCAATACAAGCATTAAGGAGAGACATGCTTTGAATTATGAAGGAATTGAAGGCAAAAAAAAAGTTAGCAAAGAGATGAAAGAACTATGGTGTACCAATTGCAACCATGAGGGTCGCATTAAAACTAATTGTCCCAAGAAATTGTTTTGTGATATTTTTCATGTTATAGGTCTTCCAATGAAAGAGTGTCTATACAATATAAAGGGTAGAAGCAAACAAGTGCTTTTTAGACAGAGAGCAATCAACTCCAATAAGCACTCAACAAAGTCACAAAATAACATGAACGCATCTCCAAGTGGTTATCCAAATCAAAGAGTGGGAGGTTGTAGTATGAAACATGACTACAAAGGTCATCCCAAGGACATTTCACAAGAGACTACCATAGAATCCAAAACAAAATGAGATTACTACACAAATGGTGTGTACCTAAGACCATGAAGACACTAGATATATGAAGCAAAAGTCCAACATCAACATGATTGAGGTACAGAGGCATAATGAAGTATTGGTCATTCCTTAAGCCCAAACAAAGAAGGCTACGTATTCCAACCCACATAGAGAAAAAGAATGACTTAGTGAAGCAAGAGCCGAGGTAGAGCATGCGTGGATAACAAACACCACCACTCAAATGCAAATGCAAGCACAATAACAAATCAATTCCCATCCAAAAAAATTAGTGCAGGCGAGTACTTCAAACTATTGTACCAATTAAAGTAGTATTTATTAAAAAGTATTCCTAAACTCTAAAATGTTATGACTAACATTGTGTCTAGGAAGAATGAGATAGCGCATGCTACAACCCATTTGGAATCCAAAATAATCAAGACCACAAAACTAAAATGCGATTGTCAAGAGATCGAGTGATCAATACCATGTTACTGAAACTTAACATCTCAAAGAAACTAGCAATGGTGCACATGGAAATCCTTGTAAGGAATCTCAATAATAAAATTGTTGATGGTGGGTCGGTGTGAACGTACTTCCAAAAGATGCTTTGAGAAGTATAGGCAAGTTGACTATCTAGTTCCTAACTTTTCAACTAGTGGGTGAAGATCAACACTGAATCAAGGTACTTGAAGTTTTAATGGCCCAAAAGGTGCTTATTAGAACTCAAACATATTTATTAAATTTTGTAGCCATCTAATTACAAAAGAAAGAGTATGATGCATTGAGTCGGGGTAGGCTAGTAGCAACCAAATCCAACCACAACTAGAAAAAGAACACGCTCTACATTGTAAACAAGGTCAAAAATACTTAATTAATTTCAAGAGCTAGGTAGTAAGTGAGGAAGCCACTTCCTCAGATTTAGACTCCAAAGAAGAATGGATAGAGAAGAATGGATGGAGAGCTATGCAGTATTTCCCTCAAACTACAATTTTGTTGAAGCTGCGCAGATCAATGAGGAACAAGGATTGTGTGGTGGCAAGCAGACAATGAAGAACAACTTTGAAAAGTTGTATAGTTCATGTGTGCCCAACGAAGTACAAAGGTCACAAAGGCTGAAACTTCTAAAAATCATTAACTCACGTTGCAGCAAAGGCACCCATCTTCATTGATGTTTCCAAAACTAATGATACACCTCAAAATATGATACTAAAAAAATATTTGATTTGGAGCCTACAAATACTTATTGTCCTAACAAATATTAAAAAGGACCTTATTCATGTTGCATATGTCAACACGGCAATGAAGTGAAATTTGAAAGGACTAAACAAGACAACAATGGAGGAAATATGTAAAATAGGTGGACCCCATACAAGAAAAGAGAGAGAGAGAGAGAGAGAGAGAGAGAGAGAGAGAGAGAGAGGGCGGGAGGGGCGGAAGGAATGCTTAAGAGTAAAAAAGGATAAACATTAAAAAAATTAAAAATTTCCTTATCCTACCATATGGCAACTTGAGCAAATACTAAAAAAATCAAAACTTCCTTTTCCACCATACAACAATCAAAAAGTAAATAGTGTGAGTTTATTAAGAACTGGATGTATCCAACTATAAGCTACAGCTCATTGCATGACCTATAGTACAGCCTTTTGTACTTACTGATTTGATTTATGTACGACATGCAACTAACATTGTCATACACCTCCATGGTTATACTATATGGTCTATAACCAGGTGATCCTCCATACAATTAATTATGGTTTTTTTCCATATGACAATCCTCTATTGTGATTGCAATACAACCTGACTTTGTTGCACAATACAACCTACCTTTTTGGGGGGCCACTTGTCCAACATTGGTCAAAGTATTGTAATATCAAAAACATTTTCATTAATAAAAGGATCATTGTTTTCTTTTCATTGCCATATTTTTAAATTTATTGATAGGCATTATTTAAAACCAAAGGTCGAAAGTCATGACCCTTGTCTTTTAAAAAATCACCAACTTGTTTTATACAAGTCACAACCTTTTCAAAAGTCACCACCTTTTAGAAAATCGTGAACAGTATTTTCATAATCATGTTTTCCAAATAATCAATTACAATAACATCGCTCTATGGCTTTTAAATATATAATTGGATCAGTTGAGTGGTTGATCTCACCAAACATCAAAGTTTAGGGCTTAATGTTTGATCGAGGAAGAAGTTGTAGATATGTTAAGGCATCTACCATCACCTTTGGTGAAAGGTTGAAAGTCACGACCCTTGTCTTTTAAAAAAATCACCACCTTGTTTTATAAAAGTCACAACCTTTTCAAAAGTCACCACCTTTTAGAAAATCACGAACTGGTTTTCTCCTTCTTGGAGGCTCCAACCTACTATCAAAGTCTTCAATTTCTATACAAACTGAGCTCCAACTCAGTAAGAGGCTCCAACCTCTACTTGATAGGCTTCAACCTATTGGAGGCTCCTACCCCCACACAAACTGAGCTTCAACCCAGCAAGAGGCTCCAACCTCAACTTGATAGGCTCCAACCAATTGAATTCTTAATGCTGATATAAGAAAATTCTTCACACAAATCTGGTCCAAAACATAAATTCTTTCATACAAATCATAAATATCTTCCTTCTCAAATCTGATTATCATCAATCTTCCTCACGAATCTGATTACTATCATGTACCTTTTCTTTTCACATCTATGATCCAAATTATGCACTTATGACTGCTCCAAAAATGATGTGATGAATGTACAAAGGTCTGCTCCAAAACTTGCTCTAAAGCAGGCACAAGATCTGCCCCAAATTCTGATCCAAAACCTGCTCCAAATCTGATCCAACTTCTGCTCCAAATTAGACACAAGGTCTGCTCCAAAACTGTGCTTCGATTCTGCTCCAAATCAGATATAGTGACTGCACAAAATCTGCTCCAAATAATGATGTGAATTGCCTCATACAGATCGCTTCTATGATAGCATGATTCGCCTCAAGGAATGTCCTCACAAATTCACTCTATGCTGATATGATTTGCCTTACAAGATGTCTTCACCAAAAAGGTCGTGTGCTGGTCCAATTCGCTTCATAGAATGCCTTATAAATCTGCTCCAAAATTATGACAAAGTCTGCTGCAAACTTGCCTTCAATATAAGTCTTCAATGCTCTTCATTTTTCTGCTCTAGGTCTGCTCTTAATTGGACTGATTTCTCATTGTATTTCTTGCTAATCCTTCACACATATTTCTGCTTTAAATCTGCTCTTCATCTTCTCCTTAGGTCTGCTCTAAATCAGAAATTATTTGCATTGAATTGCTTAATTGAAAACCTCCAAACCACTTCTATTTATATGCATTCATGTGCCTTTTCACAAACTACGTCGGCCTCATCAAAGAGTATTTAATTTACTTCAATACTTCAAAGGTCAGCCTCATCTGAAGAGCATTTGATTTGCTTCAATTCTTCAAAGGCTAACCTCATCTAAAAAAGTGCCAACATAGAGAGGGGTCGGCCCCTAAAACATAATATCAATAGGTCGGCCAACATATCATATGTAGTATTATTTCTTCTACGGTCGGCCTCCATTCAAGGTGATTTAGTGAATTCCTTGCAGCACTTTCTCACTAAAAGTCAGCTTCTCTCATCACTTGTCCAAACTGTTATGTGGCATCTTTGGAAGCCTTGTGTGTGCATCTTTATTACTTTCAATTGAAGATACGATTAGTAGCCTTTGACAGCTACAATTTCCTTTGACATCAATGTCAATATTTCAAATTTTAATAGGAAAATTATAACACATTAAATAAGTTTAGGAGAAGAACATAATAATTATTTGTTAATTACTATTTATGGTTGTGGAGATGCATATCGAAAGAATGATTTCTAGATGGAATGATGATTTAATACAAGATTGACAATTGCTTCACTAAATTGTCTCTCTCAATCTATGGTAGATGAACTATAATGGCTAGTACCATCATAAATAGCCTTGACATATGAATTATAATTAATTTTAGGGTTTTTTAGTTGAAGATAACATGGTTAAGTTGTAGTGGATGATAGATCTTTTAAATTAAAGATATTATTTTACTAGTGAAATTTGCATCCACATGCAAATTTCCATTTAGTTTGAGTTTATTTTGATGGAATGACTTAATAAATATTGATGAATGATTTTGATAAAGTTAGGCTCATTTCCCAATTGTCACTCTTCTCCATTTTTCTCATTCCCATATATATGCTCTTATCTTATTCATACTACATTTATTCCAACACATTTGCCATAGTTACGCCTATTAGCACCCTCTATGTCTAGACATCCAATCCCCAAGTACATTAATTTTGATATATCTATTTTGAATAGTTTGAACAAATCCAACACATTAATTCCTCAACTCATTCTGAAGGTTGACGTTACTTGAGATGTTTATTTCTATGCACTTGCAATTCATGTTCTTGCTAACTTGTTTTGATCATTTACTTGCAAAGCTATACTCAACCAAAATCATTTTGGGTCTAGTTTGTCCAATTCAGAAATAAGATGTTAAAATCACATCAGTCAAAGTTCAAGTATTTATGATCTCACACTATGACATTCCACATTTTCTAACATTAAAGCATGATTATAGTCATAGTGGGATACATTTTTTACACTTCATTGGACTTTATCTTCAAGGCATAATTAAATGTATGTTGTATGCTGATATCTGCCAATTTTCAGACTAGTAATCTTGCGGTAAAAAAATCAAGTCTTTCTATTATCCAATTACATAAAAAAAATCCAAGCAATAATATCTGATTTTTCTTATATCCTATATGGTTGCTACAACTGCCACATGACATACCATTGATTTTGGCCCATCAATAAATTCTAAGTGGGTATGCCATCCTTAATTCCATAATTCCAGAGCAGGACTGCAGTAACAGTAGAAACATAAGTTTGATATATTGCATGTGGATTGCTATGGTATATTTGACCCATCCCGGATGCCCTTGTAAACCTACTAAGTCCTTAAGGACTTCAATTCCTCGTTGAAGCCTTTGCTCACCTTGACACTGTGGAACTTCCCTATGACATCAGATATTATCTGGGTACCGCTCAAATCCCTGCAATGTCCCTTTGAACCTGATTTCCCCGCAGGCCTGTCAAAGGCAAAAATTCCTAGTGCAATCAAATAGATCCCGAGACCCCTCAGATTTTCACAATGACTCTAAAATGTCAGGAAAAACGAAGAATTGATGGTTATAAAGGTTTGCATGCAAATCCTAGGAGTGAATAAAAGCTTGACACGTGTCCCATCACATCAGGCCGTGGGGTTACCGCCACCTTGTGCATGTTTCTCTATAAATTGGGGATTCCATTCTTTTTGGAGGAACTTTTTCTTTTGACAACGTTAGAATTTGGAGAATTTAGGAAGTTTAAAGAGGGTTTCAATGTGAAGGTTGGAAAAGTCTGTCTAGTTCAAATGTACGAAAGTTGTAAGGCTTAATGCCAAGGCATGTATGAAGCCATGCAAGTATGCTAAACTGTGATATCATCCAGTTATTGTATTCCTGTTGCAATTGTTCACTGAATGTTAATAAATACCTTTTCAATATTGTTTGAAGTTGAAATTTGCTGCCTGATTCAATGACTCGAAAGAGCCCCTGAATCCTGACCTACACCAAGTTGTATCAAAGATGGTCAAATTCTTTGAGACTGTGGAAGTGTTGAGCAAGGAACCTAAGGAGATTGTTGTAGGAAGAGTGAAGAAGAAGAACCTGCAACTGCAAAGGGTCTAAAGACATGGCACATAGAGGAAGAGGCAAAAGAGTCTACCCATGAGCTGCACTCATAGAGATGCTAAGAGGCATATAAGCTAGATTAGATGCAATGGAGAAAAAGCACAAAGGATTACCTGTAGAGGATGTGAGTGATAGTGAAGAAGTCAATGAAGAAGAAGCAAAAGCAGGAGAAAACGAATATCAAAGAAGGTTTTTGGGTGCAATGACCAAAATTGTCAGTAAACCCCATGTAGACTTACCAACCTATAGTGGTAATCTGAATCCGAAGCAGTTGATAGACTAGATTTCAGAGATGGATAAATATTTTGAGTTGAAATCCATTGAAAACCCTAAGAGGGTGAAACTTGCAGCTACAAGATTGAAAGGACATGCATCTTTGTGGTGGGATCATGTGCAAGTTAAGAGACAGAGAAAAGGAAAGGAAAAGATTAAAACCTAGGAGAGAATGGTAACTAAGCTGAAAGCAAAGCTATTGCCAATAGACCATCAGATCCCATGTTCAAGAAGTTGTAGAAACTTAAGCACAAGGAGAAGAGTGTGCAAGAGTACACAAAGAAGTCTCTGTCTCTTCTCTCACATACATTCTTGGATATTTTTAGATTGTAGAATTCGAGTAAATCAAATTGTCAACTTTTTCTGGATAAACTGCCCACAAGCTACTGAAACATTGTCCAAGCTTTTCTGGATAAATTACACCAAAACTATTGAATCTTTTCCTGGATAGCAGTTTCATTATGTCTTCCTGCAAAAGCTTCAACACTGATTGGATAATGTCCTCCTCTGCTTTCTTTATATTATTAACCATTAACAAAGTCAACTGCAGATTTCATGTACAATTTTGCTCTTTAAAATAACTACTTACCAATCTACTTTGGGCATTTACCATATGCATCTGTTAATAGGGTACAATAAAACAACTTAATTAGGATTCCTGCTCATACTAAGAAAGTTCTATGATGTGTTTACTTCTACAACGAGATAAACCTATAACCTATAAAAATATAACAGGTACAGAAACTAGATCTTATCTATGTACCCGAGAAAAGGAATGTCTATTTATGTCAATACTGAAATTCGGATCTGAAAAAAAAAAGATCCATAAAAATTTAAATAGAAGTATCCAAATAAATAGACAATTGAAAAAGGCGTCGATGATTGCAGCTTGAAACCCAGCAGAAAAATCATACAAAGATGAACTACCTGTCCTGCATGCAAAAACAACTTTGTGAAACCAACTCGATACATCTCATGTTGGATATTGGAATGTTGAAGTATTGCAATACACACACTCAGTGCATCAGCAGTTGTAATGTTTTGTGGCAGAAGGAATTTGTATCTGCAGAAACAGATCCAGAAACAAATTAGAATTCAAATAAAGACATGCAAGGATAAAGATGTCATCAAATCTCCATGTTCTAAAATTCACCTTTTAGCAAACAGTTCATGTGTCATTCGTATGTGATAAGGAACTTTAGACATCCAAACAACATCAAACACTCCATAACAGCGCAACTGCTGCAAGACAAAACCTTGCTCAAACACTCCAGGTAGCTGCAGCCTGTTTGGCTTAATACAGCAAATGAAATGCTGAGATGTGTTTTCCACAGAATGCAATAACTTGAATAGTTGCCCCTGTAACAAGAATATTCAAATTTCTTTGTCTCATTGCATCATATGCTCAAGGCCACACAATACCTAGAACCTTCAAAATATATGACAAAAACATGAAATCACCTTAAACTTAGTAGCAATGCAAGGTCTCTTGCATTCTGCCCCATTTAATTTCCCTAGAGGATTCCTGTACCTCTGAGCTTCTTTGCATATATTGAGAGCAAACAATTGGAGCAACCGACAATTGCTTGAAGATAGTAGTTGTAACAAATCAGAATGCACCAAATCTCTATTTTTCTCCAAGAATCCAGTAGCATCATATACAACCTTAATGCAGACATAAATACATCATCAAAACACTACTACAAAAATTCAGGAATCTGAGACAACAATAATATTTTTGTCAGTATGAGATAACAAGTAATGAAGACTGTACCTCACCAGCACAATGGCGAACAGAAAATACTCTCCCTTTGTCTTCTTTGAAGCAGAATTTTCCACCTAAGTGTTGCTTTAGTTTATTGACTAGTGTTAAATCAGTCCCTTCTGAAGATACAGACTCTTCATCCATCAATGAAATTAAACCCACGGGATTCTGCATTATGCATATTATGTACCATTAGTTTATAACTTTATTCTGCAACCAGGGATAAGTATCCGACCCTAAATTGATAAGGCAAAGAATAGAGAATCATGATTAAGAGACAGGATATAATTATTAATTTCCTGAAAAATGTTTCTCAAAATTGGCAATCTCCAGCATATTACAGCCACAGACTAAATTTCTAACTGAAGGAAGCACCAATACCTTTAATGTTAGCTGTTAAATTCATTAAAAAATGTAGGTAGTTCAAGTTAAAAGTATATGTGCCAACAAAAACTATTGTCTTGAACACTTTGTTGTATCTGAAAGAATTATCTTCAAACTTCAAATTATAACTTCAATTGATTAACTAGGAGTGCCCAAACGGCTGCCAACAAAAGAAGGCAAACAGTGAATATTATGTACCCAATTCTACCATGACAAACCACTAAGTCATTTATCCCTTATTTCTTCATCTAGTTATTTCATAAATTGCAAGCATAGTGGTTAATTAATGTCTCCGCCCTAGATGATAAGAGATGCTCTTCATGGATCATGCAGCCCAATGAAATTATTGAATTTTTCAGTGTCTTGTTTTAACATAAAACAAGTGCTGCTTCCAAATCTCCCATTTACATCTTTTATTTCCATTAATGTCATTTGGAGTCGAAAGAAACAACAAAATCAGTAAGTGCTTAGGAATATAATAACTTGCAATCTGTAAACAGTTGAACCAGTCAAAGACAACATCAGGAAATCTAATCTAGGCATCTATAATCAATGCGTTGGTAACTCTAGATAGACAGATTTGAAGCCAATGTAATCTTCTATTAATGTGAAGATTATGGTGCTAAGAAAACTATAAATTGACTGACAACATTTGAGAAAATATATATCATTATTTTTTATAGAAACCTTCCAAACATTGCATCGCATTTCCTAATATGTACATGAACCATTTTTTAGCTTTGATGCATGTTTCTATCATAGTTAATATTTATTATCAGGGGGATCACTTCCCCATAAGATATCCAAATTTCAGTCAGTTTACATCAGCCTTGATTAAGATAAACAAAGCCTAGTTAGTCCATGCAGATAAAATAATAGTTTTAATCATATTCATAATGATGACAACTAACAATTTAGTTTTATGTGCATGGTTTGAATTTGATAATGCATATGATACATGCATAAGATCACAGTTCCTTGAACAATGCTATCAACCGTCCACCATTCCCAACAATGTTAGCTACCCAGTTTCACAACAACCTTTGTCAGTCAAACTAATGCAGGAGCATCCAGGTTTACATGCAATCCTTCGGCACCCAAAACCAGTAGTAGTTTGATTTTGGCTTTCTTTTGTGTGTTTCCTTTCTGTATGTGTGTTGCAAGTGTTAGAATATTATATTCTTATTTTGTTTAATGGTCAATTATATCTACAGTAGTTAGTAGGTAGGCATTTAATGTCTACAATTGTAGGTAGTTGCAGCAGGTCATTTCATTAATGACTACAGTGCTTTGTCACTGCTATTTATGTAATCCTTTTGTTTTGTTAATGCAAGCAATTTCCCAGCTCAAATTGTTTCATGGTATCAAAGTTGGTCTGGGTCTGACTCCCTCACGGGAGGGCCCAAGATTTTGGGAGGGCAAAGTTTTTCTGTAATTCAGGAAAAAAAAAGTTCAAGTTTTTTTTCACGTGAGGAAATCATCAACATGATTCGTGGGCTTGTATGGAGAAAATTCGCGGGTTTCTGTCTAGTGTCGTTTTCTGCGCTCTTTCTTGGTGGCTACTTGCTCAAGAAGAACGCCTTTGTCTTTTCCAGCAACGGCTAGGGTTTCTAGTCTCATTTCTGCGCGACCTCTCTAGTTCCAATCGCATTTTCTCTGTTCTTTCATCCGCGACCTGCGTTCCTGTTCGCGTTTTCTGTGACTTCATTGCGCCTGAATTTTCTTCAGCACCCCATGCGAGGGTTTGGCCGTCGCGACTCCTTGTCTCTACTCCAATAGCTTCTGTAAGCAACGCGACCTGTGATGAGTTGTTTGTTCCTTGGTCCTCCAGCAAATTGCAGTTTGTGTTAAAGTTTACTCCCGCGCGCATCTATGTTCCTAGGCGTCATTTTTTCCATTGACGTTTTTTTGTGAAAGATTTTCCTGTACAAAACATGGGTGCCTTGAAGGGTTTCTGCATTTTTTTTGCAGCGACAAGATCTTTTTTTTTTCTTGGAACACGATTTTTATCTGGCATTTTCTTGCTCGAGTTTCTGGCGCCCGATCTTCTCATGTTATCTAGAGAAATCTTGACACGTGTTCTTCCTGGCAACTCCTTTCTGAAAATCTAAATTTTCCGGATTTTCTCTGTGAGTTTTTGGTGCGACCTGCATAATAAAGGAGTTTTGTTTTTGGATCGATGTTTTGTGGGTTTTTAAATAATTTTTTATCCCTAAAAAAAATTATGTTGGGTTTTTTAATTATATTTTCCCTTTAAAAAAAAATCAATTTATTCTGGTTTATAATTTTGTCCCTTTAAAAAATTATTCGGTTTTTAAATTTTTTTGTCCCGTAAAACTTTAAAAAAAAAAAAAAAACCTATCTTCTGAGTTTTAAAAATTCCGCGAGGGTTTATCCTATATACCCTAGTCAGGGTTTTTCTTGTTTGGGAGGGCTCTCTGGTATTTGGTTTTTTACCGTTTTTTCCGAAAAAAACGATGATTTGTATTCTTCAAATTTCTAGGTTTGGCAATTTTTTCCTCCAAAATCGTACTTTGCTACAGTCTGTTTTGGTCGCACCTCAAGTTGTTGGAGTGAACATCTACACATTTGTCTTCTTGCAATTTGTTTTGGGGTGTTGTGCTCATCTGCAAAAGTTTTGACAGTTTGCTGATTTATCCTCAAAATCATGCCAATTGTTCTTGGTGTGTCTCTGGTTTCAGGGAGGGACGGCTTTGTTACCCAACGTCAGGTTCGACGTTTTGTGATGATTTCTGGTCAACAGTTCTGCAGATTTTGGGAGGGTTAGTGGCAAACTCGTCTCAGTGGTAGGCTCTTGTCTCTTGTTGCAAAGCATTCTAAAGAAGGGGGCAGCCTTCTCTATTTTTTTTCTGGACGGTTTTTGGTTCTCTTGGTCATTAACATTCTGCAGATCCAAAGAGGGTCTCAACAGCAGCAGAGTGTTCTGAAGAATTTGTGACCAAAAGACTTGCAGATTGTTTTTTGTAAGCTAGTTAGACGATTGACCATTAAGGGAGGGTGTTAGAATATTATATTCTTATTTTGTTTAATGGTCAATTATATCTATAGTAGTTAGTAGGTAGACATTTAATGTCTACAGTTGTAGGTAGTTGAAGTAGGTCATTTCATTAATCACTACACTTTGTCACTACTATATATGTAATCCTTTCGTTTTATTAATGCAAGCAATTTCCCAGCTCAATTGCTTCAGCACATTTATCCAAATTCTATATTGAAACCAGAGTTTCCTAGCCGTAGCTGAATGTGGGATCCACAGGAATAGAGCTGGACATAAATGATGAAGGTTTATCGGAGATTTCTGCTGATTTCCTGGGACCCATACTTACTGGTCTTGGCGTGATTTTTAGAAACTAACACCTGTGATTTACTTTGCTGGGACCCACCAAATATCCCCTTGGATATGGGGTGAGCATGAGTACAAAGGCATCAAAAAATTCAATACGATGTCTGCCGATTGACTACATTGCTCGGGCCCATGCATCTTCCACTTTATAGGTACAGCAAAAGGAATCTTTAATCCTGGGCGTTTCATTCTTTATTATGGGCGATCCTAGAGAAGTTGTAAGGAATTCAATCCCTGCAGATTCTGAGAAGCAGTTTTCCTGACAGGCAGTTATTTATTTGCTGGGCAGTAGTTTCTGCCAGGCATTATTTCATTCATGCCCTAAACTCTGACTGTTGGTTACATTTGTTGCAGTCTGTCTGACTGGCACTTCATTCTTACACCTATTTATGATCTAAGCATTAACAATATGTGTGAGAGAGCGACAGGTAGAATTAAAAAAGGAAGGGTCACAGGGATTCCTGGGGTAAAAAGAAGCAAAGAATTATCCTGCTGGTGTTGGTAGAACTGTGGCAACCAGGCAGAGAAAGCAGAAGAATTTTTAAATATTACTACCCTGTTACTAGGCTGAGTGCCTGAAACGAACTGTAATGTGATTTCCGATTTATAATTTACTGAGTTGATCAATATTTCCATTCTGTCTATTTTAGGCAGGTGTTATATGTAGAGCTGCTAGGATCAGGTGTCTTTCACAAGGCACCCAATCCTCATCTGCATCACAGACAAGTACCTGTTCCTTCAATTTCATATTACTGATTCATTGTCGTCACCCTTATACACCATCGATGACTGAAATTTCAAGTAAGGAAATTTTCTAACACCTGCTTCTCGAATGCACACTTGGTTCTCCCATTTCTAGATGGGATGACAAGGATGTTAACATAAATCATTCCTGAGTAATAAATATCAAAGGCTTCACCCAAAGAAAAGGTTACTATAAGCTTCAAGGAACATGCACTGTTAAAAGGAATATAAGTTCCCAATATGAGTGGAGAATCTCACTCACCCCCAATCTTAGCAAGCAAAACAAGAAACAAATCTCCAAAATATTTATGAGGTAGAAAATAAATATAAAATTAGAACATTTATGAACTATATAATATCTAAAATGTTTCAAATAAGACCAAGGTTTTTAGAAAACAAAGCTTTTGGGTAAAAACACGTTATTTTTATAATCAACAATTTGGACCACACAAGTGGGTTATCAACAAAAGAAAAGGTGAGTTCTAGTGGATAGATAACTCTTTTAAGTACAAGATGCCTCCAAAAGATTCACTAGTAAATAATAATAAATATAACTGGCCATTGCAATATGTATTAAATATAACCTAAGTTACCAGGATCATACTATTGTTTTAGTTCAGTGAAGATAAAATTCAGAACAGGCTCCTCAATTGATAAAATGTAAGGAAAAATTTGTGATTAATTTGAATAATATCGCTTGTACTCTCGGAGCCATCTGTGCTACACCTTACAATGAGGAAGAATTTGTATGGTAATATTGTTCACACGTTGAAGACAGGAGAGGATCTAGTGTAGATGAAACTCGTATGGATGGTTGTCTAATAGTTTGGGAGTTTGTGGATCCCAGGAATTATACCCTTACAAGTGTTACCAAACAACTTGATGGAGCACTTTGGATGTAGATCAGTATGGATGGTTGTCCACTAATTTGGGAGTTTGAGGAGGTGGAATCTGGGAACTCGAGAATTCAGCTTAGGAGTTAAACGTTTATGAGGGTTATGTGATAGCTTGATAGAATTCTACTTGGTCCAAGAATTGTTTCCAAAGAAATGCTTCTACAGAATATTTGGTTCTACTTTTATTCTCTGTCAGTGTATTTTGTCTTTAGTTAGTATGCTTTTGCTTTTAGTACTATATGCCTTAAGAGAGGATGTTAGCATATAAGACTTACCTCTCAAAAAAGGTCACCCTAGTGCTTTAGTAGTATGCTTGTAGAGTTAGTTATTAACTTATAATTGGTGATGTCTCTCAAATGCTATATGAGGCAATGAACCCCTTTGTAATTGTCAGATCAATATTTCATAACATTATAGTATTATTCTCTATCAAACATGATATGGTTTATCATTTGTTCCTAGAAGAATTCAACGAACAAGACATAATTTTTGCCTACAACATTGAAATGAGGTGCCCTTTTTTTTTTAAGTGCGTGATTTTTCAAGAGGAATTTGAACATGTAATAGTATTTAAATTTTGATGCCACCAAAGTACTATTTTTGCCCTTGCAACTCAATTGCATTTATGAAGCCAACTGCAGACAAAACCAATATCTGAGTCGCATTGCTTTTGCTGAAGCCTAATTTTAGATGTCTCATTGTTGGAATAAGTTTGTCATTGATGTCAAGGTTGAGCTGTGTGCTTATGTGCTTGAGCTGCTTGAGCTGCTTGACCTGTTTGACCTACTTGAGCTGCTTAACCTGCCTAGGTGTCTGCTTGAGCAGTGTGTGTGTCTATATCAGCTTCTTTGGTGCCTACTTGTCAGCAGTTTGAAAAGCCTTTGAAAGGTCAAAGAATCAGATTTTTAAATGTCTTTTAAGGATGGCTTTTTAAAGATGCGATTTATTTTTGAAGGAGAATTTCAATGTCTTTTGAATACATAGATTCGGTGATTGAAGTTTATTATTAACTTGTCTTACTGCCAAGTCAGATTGTGTGGACGTTTTTAACAAGGGGTGATATCTTTTAAAATAGGCAGTGCTTGAAAGTAGCATATCAAAACATATCTTATGAGAATCAATCAATATTTGAAGTCCTGTCAGACATGTCTTTCGAAAGTTTGTGAAAGGCACGGATATATGAAGTTATCATATGTGCAAAAAAAAGAGACTTTGTGGCTTTAGGAGGAAGGGTGTGAAGTTCTGAGTCGACAAGTGTGAATATTGCTAAGTGAGATGGAGAGTATTTTATTTAAACTTGAATCTTCTCTTTTAGACGTGGCTATACTATTTTATGATGGGGCTCATCTAAACAGAATATTATTTGTGCGATGAATATTAATGGCTAAAGGCGTCTTTTTGAAAGCTATGCTTCAAAAATTTATATCGACACCCTTACTTGGCAGCAGCCTTCGTGGCTTTTATATTGCATTTGTGTGTCGTGTCTCCTTGCTAACGCCTCTGCCTTCAGCGTATATTTTATGTGCTACTTTTATTGATTCCTTTTAATGAGTTGGCTCTTTTATTTAAATGACGGCTTCAAGCTTTCTATTGAGACAGCTTATTAAACCTCAGTGGTGCGATTTGCATATAAGGACGTGTTTTCCTTCTTTTATGTCTGTCAGATTTATTTCGCCGAGAGGCAGCTCTTACATGGTTGACGGCTTCAGTAATATTGGTGGTGGCAACCATATTTGGCATTGGCTATATGAATCTTGATGGCTTTCCTCAAGTGGTAACGGCAGGAGTTATTGATTGATGCCTTCAGAAATTTATGATAAGCTGCTCCTTTTTAAGTGATGGCTTCTGTTATTTGTCAAGGCGGCTTCTTCAGGTTGTGTTGGTGGCTATTCAAAGAAGGAATCATTTTTGATATGTGTGGGCTGGGAATAAAAATGAAATTGTTTTTGGTTATATGTTTGAGGAGTCGAATGCTGAACAAGAAGTGCATACGTTTTTTTTAATTTTAAAAGGGATGAGGCTTCAGAAATTAATTGGGCGGCTCTTTCAGCAAGGATGTGCATGCTAAAGTTTGATATTGATTCTTGCAAGCATACCGAATATCTTGATATTGGTTTATTTTCCTGACATTGTGATATCGGCTTGCTTTTATGGGACGTTTTCTTGATTCTACGGGTTTATGCCTGAGCTTTTGAAAAATCTTCTAACGCCTATCTTTATGGACTCTATCTTTTGCGATATTAAGGGATGAGAGTTTATTTGAAATAGTCATCAAGACAGGAGTCGGTTTTTGAAAATAGGCTAAGACGGCTTATTTATTGTCACCTTATTATTGTGTAACGGCTTCACTATCCTGAGGATCGACTTTATATTTGCCATGATATGCTGGGAAGTTTTTTTTGGGAGATGGTGGCTCCTTTATCTAACTCTGCGAGCCTTTAGGAAGGCTGACGGTTACTAGTGGCTTTGTGTGGGACGTTTGCTAAGAAGATGGTCAGTTTTATCGAGTATGAGGCAATAAGCTGAGTAAGTTTCATCTGTCCTTTACCTTCAGCGATAGGAAGTATGAAGTGATGCCATTCTTTCATAATTATTGGCTAAGCGACATATCTAAAAAAGATCATGGACCGTGAAGCATATAAGAAGATAGGAGTCTGATTTTTCAAGTTGATGATGGCTATTTGATTAGAAGCCAATGATATTGTTCCTTGGTCATGTTCATTCCAGAAGATTGATGTTGTGATAATATTATGTCCTGCCATGTATTTGGAGTGCTGCCGCAGTGTCTTATCATGTGATCTTGGGTGTACAGGACAGAGGTTGTGGCATTTGAGTTTTCTGAACTTTGGACAGTGTGTATGTGGTTGAGAACCTCACAGTTCCTGTGAAGGCAGTGCTTGAAATCAGTGTTTTGCAGATTTGTATTCGAATTCTGGAGTTGGTGCTTCAATGTATTCAGAGTTGGTGCTCTCGATGGGTTGGTGCTCACTAAAAGTAATCGAAGTTGGTGCTTCGTGAGAGTTGGCGCTCTTAGTGGGTTGGTGCCCTTTTGAAGTTAAATAAAAGCAATATTTTGCCATGGTTTTTTACCTGAAAGGGTTTTCCACGTAATCCTGGTGTTCGTGTTATTTATGGTGTTTTCTGATTTACTTGATTAATCTAGTTTAAAGTTTTAAAAGTTCTGAAATACCGATTCACTCCCCCTCCCCCCCCTCCAGTATTTTGTGTGTGCTCTTCACTCATTCCATGGCAAATCTTCTCTCTGACCTCTGATTCTGTACTTAGGGACATTTTGGTCCATCCTAAACCTTCTCTAGCATCTGACTACTGATTTTGTATTTAAGGATTTTTTTTGGATCATAGTTTGTGGATAAATAAATAACTACCAAAACCCTCTAAACCAACTAGTTTGGAATACTAAAGTAGAGAATTTTAATTCTAGTGGGATTAGTTAAAGAATATCAAGGGAAAACCCATTTAATAATGGTGTATCCCAAAGTTGCATGGACACGGATACGAATACAAATACGGTATCGGGCACGGATACGGCCATTTTTTAAGACCTCCAATATGGATACGGCTGGATACGACATTTATAAAAAACACATACACGTATATTTTCTAAGTTATTAGAGGAGATTTTCATTACTTTAAAAGATAATAAGTAAATATAAATTAAATAACATTAAAATTTAAATATTAATAATTTAGTAAAGGATAAACAATTAAATATATATTAATAAATTTTATTATATTTAAAAAATAAATGTTAATTTTTTAAAATCTCTAATGTTTAAACAACATAATATAAATATAAAATTATAAACAATTAACTTTTTTAAATCTATAAAAATTAAAACGCCAAAAAAATAGTAAAGTTGCATTGGAAGAAGAGCTAGAAAAATGGGTTGCTGAAATAGAAAAACATTTCATTTGTCTTCCTCATTTGGTGTAGGTTTTGTTTAAACAAAACAAAAACAAATTGCACGATTGAAGTTTTTTAAGATTAAGTTTAGGAAGATTCACGTCATATTTTTTGAAAATCAAATCATACAGTATCTGGCATGGCTGGAAAATCAAGTTTTTTTGGGCATGCGTGGGCACGGTATCCAATGTGTATCTGTTGTGTATCCGTATCCGTATCGGATACGGGGATACGTGCGCCCAGGGAGGGGCAGAGGCATATCCGACTACTCTAGTGTATCCTGGTTCTTAATCATCATATTGAGCCTCTACACTTTTTTAATCTTGTACATCACAAATCATAATTTATTTAAGTACTTCATGTTTTGTGTGCTTGTAAAAGCATTAGGTACATAGACGATAAAGCCATGACACTTGCACAGTACATTATAGTGATTACAAGTGTTTATGGAAGAAAACAGTAATAAATTTGAGTATCAATGCATTTTAGATTAGACTATGTGATCCATCATCAAGCTAAGGAAAAAAATGGATCATAGAGTTTGATCCAAAACACGTCAATACAAATATTTAACACATTCTTTTTCTAGAAACACTTGTACTACATAGGCAGTTGTCTAGAATAGAGTGTAAAGAGATGAGATGTTTTACCATGTCAAAGGAGGGTATTTTTCTCATGCTACACTCACAGGAGCACATTTAGTTAGTCTTCACCCTAGGGTGATTTTCTCATGCATTTTTGACATGGTTGCACATGGCTTTGCTAGTTAGAGTAACTAAAATGAATATATGACTTTTTGTCTTTTGACATGGAAGAGTGGTATGAAAGAATTTAGTATATGTTGCGAGATAAAGTACACATGCATTAGAAGTGCTAAATTCCAGATGGAAAGGATAGGCATGAACTCTATGCTTTTAGCTTTTATATGTCCTTGTCTAAAATTCATTATGTTAGCAACACCCAACATCATTCCCAGAGATTTATGGCATGGGGATATAGATATAAGTTGTATACACCTAAAAACAGTCATCACCTTTAATTAATTAAATACTAGCTATTTGATTAATATTCCAACTACATATAAATAAATGCTCAATTTATTTATATTGTTCATTTTCTAAATTCTCCAAATCTAAAACATATTCTTCTAAATTAATTAAATAAAACAAGTTTAGGGAACCTTGTTTATTTAATTAATGAAACGATTTATCTTTGATATGTCCTTGTCTAAAATTAGTGAAATCTGTGCCATTTTAGCTTTTATATGTCCTTGTCTAAAATTCATTATGTTAGCAACACCCAACATTATTCCGAGAGATTTATGGCATGGGGATATAGATATAAGTATTTATCAAATAACACAGTTTCTCCTTGGAAGTTTTTGAATGGCCAAGTTTATTTCCCTTTGCTGCCTAGCATAACAAGCATGCAAACTGCATTCTTGCACTCAGCTTAAGGCTACAAGCAATATTTTTAGCTAGCATAGTGTTTCTATATTGAATGAATTGCATTGTTGTGGTTCTAAGTTAGAAAGACAGGTTCTATAAATATGTTGATAGACACTTGTTAGCAGCAGTGATTCTGTCAGTAATTGAAAATCCCCTGCCATGTCTCAGTTTGACATTACCACTCCTATCTTTTAGAACAATCAATAAAGTGTATAAAAGTATGGAAAGTTGAATGTTGTCACTACCAATCTTGTGATTTTTATGACCGTATTTTAATTTCTTTGCCACATTTAGTATTTCTAACTTAGATTTTTATCCTCAATTGTCTCAGTTTGGAAGAACATTGTATATGGATTAATTTACCTCCTTTCTTGTTTAGGGAGAAGCAAGTCAACATCTAATTATGGACAATGTATGGGTTTGAACTTTGTATAATACACAAATATGTTTCCTCATACAGAGGAAAATCTCCAGCTTTGTATAACATTGATTTATCAGCATAGGGATCCTCTTATAAGTATAATTGCCACAAAACAACATCTCTCTTAAATAGATGTTTGGTACAATATGTTAATTTTGACGTAAAATATTTCTTAATCCTTTATATTAGAGTTACAAAACTTAATTCTTTATGAATCAAAAAAATCATATATTGAAATTATTTTGATACGAAGTATCAAGTATAATTCAGTAGATGAAGAGACTTGAAACTTGCACAAGAGAAGGACCTCAAAATCATTGCAAACCTTCTCAATGAGATCTAAACACTCTTGATTGTCCTCAAACTCAAATCTCGTCCAATCGATGCCTTCCAAAATATAATCCTGCAATTTAGATGTCAGTTTTTCAGAAAAATGAGAAAATAAACTACATGACATAAAATCTGGAGATTATAAAATTTAATAACACACTTAAAATTTAACATCATAATATATAAAAAACTACTTTATCCAATCCAACAAGTGGCTTGTATACAATGTGTGAGGCTGAACACCTCTTTGAAAGACCATGAGAAGCAATGGCCACACACTGTATGACACCTGGACATAAAGGTAATAAAGAATCTCAACATCTCTTTCTAAATTGGCCTACTTGAATAATGACCCTGAAACAATTTTTTATTAATGAAAAATCAATTCCTTCATTTTCATGTAACTCTAGCAAAAATAGAGTGTACATTTGTTAATGAGTTTGTTTTTGTTTATGTGTGAAATTCTTGCTTTCACCAAGTTGTTATACAAACCATGGTTTTAGTTTACATAGTATTGTCACCTATTTCAGTTTTGATGTGATATTCCAAACATCTCTTTTCATCAGCATATATGTGTTTTGTTTTGCTTAGTCTTCATGCATATTTAGTTTCCAGTTTCACCATGGTTGTGTAGCAGACTTTAGTAAATTTCGCATGCTAGTTTACCCTTGCTTGTCATTTCCACCCTATTGGTTTCCATTCTGTCTTTTACAAGATGCTTAACAAGGCTCCTCTATGATCTTTTAAGTAATGCATAAACTCCATGTTGAGGCCTAGACCATTAGACAGCTATTTTGTTAATCAATTGGAAGTTGCCTTCAACCTTACTTTGGATTTCAAAATAATCTCAGCTCCTGATTGTTGCAACGTCATCAGATTAATACCACAAATCAGAATGAATCTAAAATTTTGGAAGAAGAAATACAGTATTTATTCCAATTTGGCAGCATTGCAGCTTGGACTCTTTGACTGCATGTGCAAAGGCCCTAGTGCCAAATCTGAATGTAGGCCTAAACCCAATCCGTGAAGATGTTGCTGCCTCTTTAAAATCAAGAAGGAAATAACAAGAAGAAGAATGATGTGCCTTCGCCATTATTTTCATATTTTAATGACAAATCCTTATTTAAGGAAGTACAAAGTCTCGTTAACACATCATAGTGAAATAGTAAACACTATCTTCTTAGCACATCCAAGTGCAAGGATGGAAGGTATCTTCTCAAAATGTGTTGCAAGGATACAAGATATTTGAGTGTATGGCGGCAAAATATCCAACTATAGAGATACACAATGCATAGTTGCAAAACTCGTTTAACACTCATGAGTCCTTTTGTACCTCAAGAAACTCACCAACAGCTCACCGCCAAGTCCACACGAATTCCTACTGCAGACTCACTGAACACAACAAGCATGTGGACGCAATAAATAAACTGAGTTTTTCTCCCTATCAAATTCCTCACAGTTTGCAATCTTGTTTGAGCGTTGCAGGTGCAAATTTCTACAATTTTCCGAGTTCCAAGTTAGCTTTTAATCTTTTTTCAAGTAATTTCAGAATTTGTTTTCATTCCTAAATGTTTCATTTGCATGTTTAGGCATGTTTGCAAACCATTCAAATCAATATTAATGATGTTTATCACTGTCTTTTTAATTCTTTTCCTCTCTTTGAACCATAAAGCTGATTTTTTTTTACTATTGTAGGGTTTATAATTTTATTGTATTAAAAAATGTATTTTCAATTTACAATGCCATTATTCATGTTTCAAATATATTTCAATTAATGTTGTTGATTTGTATTTAAAGCACTCTTTTTCTATTTTAAACATTAATTTTTTAATTTAGAACACTGCAATTAAGTCTTTTTCCTGATTTTATCACTGGCAAGTTCGCAATAAGCATTCGATGGCATCAAGAAGTGTAAGCTGTGATCCACTAGAGCAAAGAATGTTGCTTGAAAGAATGGGGTAGTTAGGACCAACCACAGGGACCATCATTTGTAACTAATGTGAGTTGAAGAGAAGTGGAGGTATCAACTGTCTTAAGTACTAGCTTGCATGCATTGTTGACCATGACATCAAATTGCATCCAAATGTTGAGTCAAAGATCAATATGGCCCTTGAATTGACAGATCAAAAGAAATTGGAAAGGACAACAAACAAAGCCATTGCAGCAGTCATGAATCACAACATGACATTGGAAATGGAGGCTGACAGAACAAAGTTGTGTGCTCCAATCATGATCCACGGGTTCACAGCACTTCCATATCATTGAGATCCAACAAAGTCTAGTCACAGGGAATTTTGTTCCACAAAACACACTTGGATCATAGCCTACACTTGAAGATACAATTTGGAACAATAACAAGCAAAAGGAAGAAAACATGGCTTGTGCTAATTTTTTGTTCTACAACAACCTTCCTTCTAATGGGTAAGAAGCCCATATTGAGAGAATTTTGTCAAAACCTTGACAATTGCAGGGAAAGGCGAAAGAGTGCCTACTTCATTTGGCATAAGTGAGACATTGCTCAAGAAGCCAATGACAAATGCAAAACCAAATGATAGAAGAGCAAAGGAGGTAGTGGCAAGTATGGATGCCCTAAATAGATGGACTAAATTGCATACTCGTCAACTTTCTAATGGCTTCAAATTGTGAGGTACTATATTTGATGTCTTTCGAAGCCTCAACAATGTAAAGAATGCAGAGAAATTGAGTATAATATTGAAGTATATTGTGTAAGAAGTGGGTATAAAAAAATATGGTACGTGTTATAACAGATAATGCAGCAGCATATATGGCAGCAAGAAGACTGTTTTAGGAGAGGCACACAACACATTTTTAGACCCCTTGCATTGCCCATTGCCTTGACCTTCTTTTGGAAGACACCAAGAACATCACCAAATACATCTACAATCATCCTTCAGTTCATAGCTTGGTGAGAGATCACACCAAAAGAAAAGGTGTTGTGTGAGCAGGTGTGACATGATTTGCAACTAACTTTTTCACCTTGCAAGGCATTTTCTAGTTTACTGAAATCTTTGAAGTTTGAAGCAAATGTTTGAGAGTCAAACATGGCTGAATTCATATTATTCAAGAGTTTATGGAAAGACGGTCACAAAGACATTTTTTTTACTATGACTTTGCAAAAGTATCTATAGATATCATCAAAGTAACTTCAAACTTCAATTTAAATCTTAAATTGTATCTCTTAATTTCACTTTTTGTAAATTATATTTACAAAATATTGTTCAATTTTTCAAAGGTTTTATTTAAATTACAAATTTGCTTTGTTTGCAGGTTTTGGAACCTTTAGTCATCGTTTTGCACTTGGTTGATGGGTAGTAAAACCAAATTGGTAACATTTATTAGGCCATTGATAGAGCCAAAGAGGCCATCCAACATCACTACATGGGAGATAGAACAAAATTTAAATCCATCTAGGAGATCATTGATTTAATTGGAACAATCAACTCCACTGACCATTCATGGAGTGGGATAGTAACTCAACCTCAAAGTTTTCTTTTCAAATGACTTTAAGGATACTGATGGAGAGGTTATGGAAGGCCTCTCAACATGAATTATGAGGGTGATGCATGATGTTGAGATAAGGAACCTAATTATCGGAAATGCCAAGCAAGTTAAGGTGACACACTTTTCTTTGCCACTAGCTATTTGAGGGAGAACTACCTAAGCAATAGGTACAAAAAATCTTTGTCTTCATTTTACTTATAGCTTACACTTATTGTTTACAAACTTTTGAATGTTTTCTTTGCAACTGCTTGGTGAGAAAACTAGGGCAAGAGTGCCCCAAGTCTTTAAAAGTTGACCCTCTAAATTCTATCTCAACCTTGTAACACTTTTGGATGTAAGCGCAACATGAGTTTGTTTGATATTGTTCACACAAATAAGCACAAGAAGTTGACACAAGCATCTCAATGACCTCACCTCTATGCAATACAACCTTCACCTGCATGCAAAAATGTTAGGCATAGCTACTTAGGAGCCAACTTACTTGGATAAGATTGATCCATGTAGCAACTAGATTGCATAAGATGAGTTCACTCACATGTTTACAAAAGATGAGATTTTTTATTTTAAGAGACAAGCAAAGGAAGGTGCAACAAAAGCATTAAGCATTGGATTGGATTATATTATGGTAAACGATGTTGAGCTAAAGCAGTCATTGTCTTCTAGTACCAAGGGGGGAGCCCTAGCAGACTATGAGGAATAGGATCCAAGCTCTCATTAACATGCATACGAGGAAGAGAAAACTATAGATTGTAGTAACTTGCATGGATATGTTATTTTTATGATGATTTTCGATCCTCATAATAGATATCATACTTGGTGTTTGTTGTATTCACATGATGATGTGATATTGTACACTTTTTTGTATTTAAATCTAATAAAGAACACTTCCCCAACATTTTACAACCTCATTTGATACATTGTATAACTATAGTTTGCATGAAACTTATGTTTTGTAAAAAATTTAAGTCTTTCTTGAAGTTGTTGAGTTTTGTCAAGTCACTTATTCTAAGTCAAAATCGGGCTTGCAAAGTTTTGTCAACTCGTGAGCTTTTTAACTATGACTTAATGTTTGGTTCGGATGCCCATAGATGGAAATGCAAGGCATGATAACCTATGCTACCCGGGGAAACATCCAGAAAATTTAGGGGCAACCCCAATCCGAGATGTCCTGAAGACGCAAGGATGCCTCGGAAACATCCCCACATTGTTCCCAATTTTCCACCAAAAATAGGAAACGTCCAGTGGATGCCTATTAAAAAGCCAAAAACAGCATGGGACAACTAGTCGTCCCCAAGATGGTTAAGAATTCATTGTCAATACTCAATATGCATTCAGAATTTAGAATTAATTGTGAATATGCATGTGAAATTAAACATAGTACAATGTGTCATCCCCTGGCCGTCCCCCGTCCCTAGGGCGTTTTCGGGACGAGGGCGAGGGGATTTAGACCCAGGCACTCGTCCTCAGGTAACATTGCTGAGGAGGAGTCCAACAAACTTAGAGCACAATGGCTAGCCTTTGTGAGTCTTCGTGGCCCAACATTCAGTAGACCAGAGGTGAGGATGGATAGAGCTACATTAGCTCAGATTAACCCCATTGGATAGTGGACAAGGCATCGCAATGATGCACTAGAGTTGAGAATCCTTGCCACTCGTCTCCTTTCACAAGTTGTTGGTTCCTCTACTACAAAGAGGAATTGATCTACATATAGCTTTATCCAGTCAGTCAAGAGGAATAGGCTTACCTCTAGACAATTAGAGAAGCTAGTGGTTGTGCATAGTGCCTTGCGGCTTCAAGATCGACATACACCTAAGTATCGTCAAACTCCAATAGCACATTGGGATGTTGATCGTGATGCAAAGCAGGGGTAGGTTTAACAACACAAATTAGTCTTCATTCACTTTCCAATGGTTTTCATGAACAATGATGGTAGAGGTAATTTCTACACTTGGCTACAATTGGCCACATGACCTTTTGACCTTTCAAGGGTGGAAGACATTTCAACAATGTGGAACAGCATATGATGATGGGGCAGTGATGTTATAATCCCTTCAACAGGGTTTGACAACCTCTCAATGTCTGGGAACAAGTTCAATGGTGACAACGTTCACAAGGACAGTCAATTGTCTCATTCAAACTTGGTGCAACATCAACCAATGATGGGAACAGCTATCCAATGGGTTTCAATGGTGTAAACATCAACCTTTCACTTGTCACAACATTCATCAAACACAATCCAATGATCCAGTGCCAAAGCTTTGGCCAATCAATCACAATGAGGGTTTTTGACTGCAAACAAGGCCAAAATGCAGCATACTGTCCTTTAGTTCTCTCTCACACGTGCAAACCCAGACTCCAAACCTTGCAAGGTGATAGAATACATCGAAACATAATTAACTACAAGGTCTTTTTGTCTGCTCATGTAGGAAACTCGAGAAAATGCATTTTTTTGTGTTCCCTAGAACCCTAGGTAGGGTTTCTGGCAAGTTTCCCTAAAACGATGATATCTCCCCCCAAACTCAATGAATCTTGATCAAATCAAAAGCATATTAAAGGTAAGAGAGCCCTTCACATTACACAAACAATCTTCAGGCCGTACAATGAATCAACAGTTCGTACAACGTGACACAATGTACAGGAATGCAAGAAAATATAGATTCAACGTGCAAAAATGGAACTTCTCCTTCAAAAACTTCATCCAACTCCCTCATTCGAGGATACAAGGCATATTTAAGTTTGTACAAGCAACCTCCAACTATTTCTAACCACATTTTGGTTAGTGAGTTAACAAAACATCATTTTGACATTTTTGCAAAAGTTGCTTGACAACTTTTTGTGTAATTTTGACAACATTTACACTTTTGCACTACCTTGCACCTCAAGACCCAAACTTGACTCCAAATGACTTACAATGGCCTAAAAAGACCTTATTAACATGAAACCAACACCAACATGACAAAAACTAAAAATGCATCAAATGATCGAAGGTGCACCTAAAACCAAGGGTGCCCCTGCACCAGATCGCTAAGATACTACACAAGTTGATGATGAGGAGGCACATGATGCATTGCTCAGGGTCCCATCGGATCAAGATGAGACAACCTCTCATAATGGAAATAACTCAGACTCCGATTTTGATGCAATATCAGGGGATGTTGATTAGGGACAGCTGCATATTTCTATATTTTTGTCATTTTGTAATTGAAACTTGCAGCCTTTGGGCAATTTGATGTAATTTTTAAATAATATATATGGCATATGCACATTGTCAATGAATGCAATTAAATTTTGTTAAAACTTCATTTGTTTGTTGGTGTTGCTTTCTATGAAATGAAAATATCAATTGAACTCTAATATCATGTGCTCAGGTTCTATGATGTATATGATGATTGCCTTATCATATGAATATTTGAAATTTTCTATATTTTTAAAAAAATTCCTATTTTTAATAGTCATCCCCTAAAAATGGCCTCCCTCCCGTCCCCATCCCCGAAACGCGTCTCCTCATCCCCTGCCATCCTCGTCCCGAAAACTTGGGGTAACATAGATGATAACAAAAAAATCCACATGATAAACATGAAAGGTGTCCTCTTGAAATATCCAAGAATAAAGAGTTAGACATCCAAGTATGTAAGAGACCAGGTGTCTCTCAACCCCAAACCCTAACTGCAAATCCTAATTTTTGACTGTTTTGTGTTTTTTTGTGTTTTTGATGGGTTTTTGCATCAAACAAGAAAGCTGCGATTTTGCTCTAAAATACTTTAAAAATTCATAATAAATCAAAAGACAATGAATATGCTTCAATATTGTTCAGAAGATATAGGCGCATATATTTATTGACTTTCCAGAGCACATACAATATCCAAAAACGAACATATGAAGAAAAAACAATTTTTTATTCAAGAGAACCTGTTTACTTGCAGCCACCAGAAGGAAGTTGAAAATGTACGGCCCAAGATACAGAGGCAATCTCCAGACTCCAGATCCTACGCCAAGTCTCCAGAATACCTAGGCGCACCAGATCCACACCACAGAAGATGATAACTGAAGGCGTATTTCTCTATGATGAAATGTACGGCTTTGCTGGTACAAACAGTACGGCCCAGCAGCAGCAATCAATATGGTACGGCTGTAATAAATGGAGTGCCAGATCTCTGCAATATAACCTCTGTTAAGTCGCCTCACACCACTGGTGAATAAACTCTGCAAAACCCTGCCTGAATCGAATCAATAAGCTCAACTGCAACCTCTGTATGAAGTCACCAAGTACGACAATCTTCAACTGGTATTTCACAGCCTCAGTTGCCAGATCTTGAAGAGGTATCGTTCTTCAAAATCAAACGTCTGCTGAAACCCTAGGTTTGCAAACTTCAATGCTCAGAGCAAAATAAGACAAATTGAATAATCATAACATAAGAGTTCGATTTGTCTTGGCAGTGAATATATACCCTTCTTGAGAAATTCGACTCCAGCATCCTTTTTTAATAATCATTTAAATAATGATTAAATTCGCCTTTTTGACTTAGGAGAAAAATAATTAATAATTGGCGCCCCCATCATTAATGAATAAATACTTATTCATTATATTAATTATTTCACTTTATTATAAAGTATTAAAAATACTTTATAATACGCCATTATCATTAATATTTAAATACATTAATAAAGTGACTATAATATAAAGTCAAAATATTAATTATTTAATAAATCATTAAATACTCCGTTATTTTTCCATCTGACCATCCAACTGATGAACTGGGTCGACTCTAAGCTAAGCAGCTGAACCAGGTGCCCTGCCCAAAATAGCAGCTTCCACCATTCTGGCTTTCTAAAAATAGCAAGTCTCTGAAAAACCTCTCTGAAGGATTCTGTGAAGGCCCAACCTAAAACAACTGCAAGAGGGATGCTCCTGAACACCGGGTAACTACCTCAAATGATCCTCTACACACATCTGTCAGCCTACAAGGATCGAAATAATAGGCTAACCACATATCCAGCTGCGCTGACTAGGAAGGGGACATCACAAAGTATTATTACAGAGACCACTTATTTAAAGAAGCTAATCTAGGGGATGCAAAATGTCCCTTTAGGGCACACACATATAAGGGATCCTGGCATCTTGCTAGGATATCCATGTATTTTGATGTAGGAAATTTTATCAAAGACATCCAAACATTCTTCAAAGTATTTGACAAGAAAACAACAATGGCAAGTCTTGGTTGAGACTTGCCAACTTTGAATATTTAGTTGCATTCCTCACAAGAATTAGAGTCCAAGTCTAATGCCTGAACCAAATACTCAAGCTCAAATTAGATAACAAATGTTATTGATAATGTAGATGCAAGGGCAAGTTATACTATAGGTTACTGATAATAAAGTTAAGACTAACATTACATGGGTTTGTTCAATAACAAAGCCTTAATCTTACCATATTAATCAAAAATATTGTGTATTGTACAATTTAGAAACCGAAAAAAAATATGTACATGCTGTTATTTGTTGGAGTTGTCATTGATGTCAAACATGAAATGAGAAGTTGCCATTGATGCCAAACAGACGCATACCTAAAAGATTCATGGGCAATGCACAGATCAGATCTTAGATGATAAAATGATGACCAGACCTTATCTCTTGGCGATAAGATTGATGAAGCATTTCAAGAAACAGTTTGAAGTTGCACTCTCAGATTTGTTGATAAAGTCAAAAGAACAGATTGATGGCTCAATCGGATGCTGGGAAAGAATCTGAGAATTACATTATCGAAGATAAAGAATCTGAGAATTAATAACTAACTTTATTCAGTTTGCTCATGGTTAAGGAAAAGCTAAAGCTAGGGAATTGAATCTACATCTCCCTGATATTACTGCAGTATAAAAAAATCAAAATACGTGTATTTGAACCTGAAAACAATGATGTTACAGAGGGACTAGCAGGTTTATGTTTCATTGCGGTTGGTCTTGCTGATAGAAATCAAAATAACTAGATTTGAACCTGACAACAATGATATTAATTTGCCGGCTGAGACAGTATTGACTACAAAGTTGGAAAAGTAATATCAAACAATAGAAAATATCTATATAAATAAAAAACAGCAATTAAAGCTACTCACACTGAATAAGACAAAAGAAGAAAAAGACAAAGCACATAAGTAAGATTAAAAAGCTACGATTCAAAAGTTTTATAGAAAAGGAGCATATAAGACAAAACCACAAAAGATAAAATTTAAATAAGACATAAGTTGTTATGGGCAGCGATTAAATTATCCAAGAGCAGCGATATTAAATTGAAGGCAGCAGTTACCTTAATTAAAGGTAAAGTTCATTAAACAGGAAGGCAACGCTTGAAGTGAACACAAGGAAATAGTATTTAGAAAAGAAACGATTCATACATATAGGGTGCAGCGATCAATAACTGAAAGGGAGCACTCAGATTATATTAGTTAAGGCAGTGCTACATATTATTTATTAATTTGTAATGAAGGGTTGCCTCTCTTTGTAAAGAGGATGTGTTTCAAAGGGTCACCAATCTTGATAAAAATATATATAGAGATTGTGTGCAGTGTTAAGAGTGAGGTGTGGATGTAGAGTGCTGTGTGTGAGTAGAAAGATTATATCATTCAAACACCAGTAGTGTGAGATGTGAAAATACAGACATTAAGGAGTATCACTCAAGCAGAATTTTCTTGAGTATAACAGCATATCCATGAAGGGATTTGGAGCAGATTTGTAAAAAGATTTAGAGCAAGTTTATGAAGATTTATGTGCAATATTGTAACTGATTTATGAGCAGTGTTTAAGGAGGTTAACGAGCAGATCAATTGTTGATCTATAGCAGCCTTTTAAGATATTCAAGGCAAACTTATACTTTGTTATGAAAGGTATTTTGAAGGCTTGATCAAGTTTGTGGAGCAAATTATCAATTGTATAAAGGACAGAATAAAGAAGAATTTGCAGCAGTTATATATCATATATGTGAGCAGATTTATGCAGATATAAAAGAGATATATTTGTATATGTAATTGAGGAAGAAAATAAAGAGGAGATCATCAAAGGAAGATTTGAAAGAAGTATATAAATGCAGATGTTGTAGAGGAGTTACGTGAATATCTTTCAAGAAAGGCAAAAACAAGAAGAAGATTGGTTGTAAAGTCCATCATCCGTTGAGGAAGCAACATTGAAGGTAGAATATTATTCTTGATATTTCTATCTTTGCTAAGTTGGTGCTTGGCAAGTGGGGGTTGGAGCCTCCGGTAGGTTGGTGCCTACGAACATTAAGGGTTGGTGCTCCTTGTAGGTTGGTGCCTACTAAATCAGCATTAGGGGTTGAAGCTCCTTGTAGGTTGGTGCTTACTAAATCAGGTTATTTGGTGATTCAAGTAGGTTGGTGCTCTTTGTAGGTTGGTGCCTACTAAACTACTTATTTGGTGATTCAAGTAGGTTGGTGCCTACGCTCATTGTAAAGCTTATATAATTCATAAAGTACATTATTTGTACCGTGGTTTTATCCCGTAAGGGTTTCCACGTAAAATCTTGGTGTCAACTTGTTCATATTGTGATATTCTTGCATAGTTGATTTTGTGTTAGAATTTGAAGTTGATTAAAGTTGGTGTCAACTTGTTCATATCTTTGTGCTCTTCATTATTAAGATAGTAGAAGAACCTCCAAAGTGTGTTATGCAAATTTCAATAACAAAGTCATTAATTAAATGCAATGCGATGTAAAAATAAAAAATTATCCATACAATACTATTATGCCCCATAAAAGAATCTCCAAAGTCCATAAAAAAGGCCAAATATTGTTATGCATATTTCAATAATAGGGTCACAGTGGCATGTATCAGTTGAAGATATTATGTGTTGTGCAATGTAAACACCAAAAAACTATACATATGATATTATTATGGTCATAAAAGAACCTGAGTCTATAGTAAGACCACTAATCAAAATTAAATCAATGTAACTCTCATTTGACTCATCTGTCTCTACTATGTACTGACATTGTTTGCATTTGTACCCATTTCAATTTGTGTAATTGAACAGATGTCCACTATGTTAATGATATAGCAGCTTCGGTAGCTCCTTCCAGCTCAGCTCCTTTGTGGAAATATAATTGAATGATAGCCATTGGCTATTCAAGTTATATTTATTATTATTATGGTTTATCTTCATAGCCGACATGAGAAGATAGGAATTCATCTTGAGCTATTATCATGAAGACATTTAATGCGTGGTTATGTTTTGAGGCCGACCTCTTGTGAAGAGGCATGCATAATATTTATCAAGGCCGACATGAAGGATTAAGTTCATTTCACTCACTTGTATTTATATTCAGTTGTTCGTCCATTCCAGTCAGTTCAATATATACTGAAGTCCAATCTTAGCTATCATTCAAGTGTGAACACAGCTGATGATTATACGCGAATTTATCTATGATTTAAGTGCGAACACAGCCGATGATTATATGCGAATTTGTCCATGATCTAAGTCCGAACACAGTCGATGGTAATGTGCGAACTTGGGTGAGATCTAAGTGCGAATTCACCAGCTCTGTGATATCAATCAGTGCGAATTCAAGGTACAGATTGAAGTGATTCTTATCAGCCTGCAATATACTCAAGTGTGGATAAAACAAGCAAGTGCGAATACAATATTACAAGGGCGAACATTCACAGTGTTGTGCGAATCCAAGATTGAAGAAAATTCAGTGCATGGTTTGAAGACTTCTCAGTGCAGATTGAAGAAAATTCAGTGCATGGTTTGAAGACTTCTCAGTGCAGATTGAACATTATCGGATCTGTGTTCTGATACTGCCAGGTGTTTTCTAGAATCTATTTGTCATTCATTATTGCCAGGTATCGGTCTTGTGTTAGACCTCATTGTAATTTGTAAAATTGCCACTGTTGCATCAAATATAAGAGAGATCTTTGTTGCTGGTTTTTTCTCCCTCAAGAGGAGGGTTTTCCCAGGGTATATGCTGTGTTATTTTGTCTGATTTCGAATTATTTTCTTGTGCATTTAATCTGTTCACCTAAATTTAACACACTAACATGGATTGGAGGATAATCCATCATTAAAAAATCTATCTTCTTAGCATAAGAAAAAAGATTAAATTGACAAACCTCTTGACTTGCCTTAGAAGTATTTTGGCTTATAATATTGATTGACCACGTCAAGACAACTTGTTTGCCACCTAAGTCTAATAAAAGATTCCACAACTACATATTCTTGGCAAAATAAAACCTGCAAGTTCTCCAGAGTTTTTGCAGTCATTGAAATCAAAGCATCTATCTCATCCAATCACAGTTGTATCACTCAAGTCCTAATAGGTGCTTATCACTCCTTTTTTTGGCATATGCATTGGTCACAATAGGCTGTGCTTCTTTAATCCTTTTATAACAAATCCTCTAAAAACTTATGTACTTTACATAGAGAGTATCTAAAAATTTCATGCAACATCTCAGCACATGTTTCCCGATTCTATTCAAGTTTGGCAAGGCATCTACAAAGCATTCATTATGTCAATATTAACAGGAAAATGCAATAAGCCTAAATACAAGTTACTATTTTTTGACCAATGATAATAAATTGATAAAATTAAAATATGTTCACGAAGGTTATTGCTTCATAGTTCTGGCCCATCATTCTCTCTCACCCACCCTAGGTGGAACAACTGGGTGGGATAGTTAAGATCTGCTAGGTTAGAATGCCAGTTAACTATTGACAAATCTTTATTATAGAAAAAGTTGCACTCATTAAGAATACAACAGAAATTCCTTTGCCTTTTGCATGGTTATAAATTAGAACTTGGTTTAGCTAAAAAACTAAGTTTGAATTTCACTATTATTTTCTTGAGGACCGAGATGATCAATGACTGTTGAAGAAAGCGTCAACTTTTGCTCCACTTGGGGCTCAAAACCGCCCAAAACACAATGAATGCAAGTAATACGCACAAGTAAATGAAATTCAAATAATTGGAAATATCCAGTTCTTCCTACTTTTTATATTTTCTCCATTATTTATTCATGACTACTTCCAAAGATGTTTGCAAACAGCCTATAAGTATTTTAACTCTTTGACCACTCTGAATACTAATCTGCCAACCATGTTCAGGAACAAAGAGGTATACATCAATAATTTATCAACACATCTTAAAACAAACTATAAGAACTTGACAAAAGTCAGTAGTTCAAGATATGTACAGCAAATATTTTAGTAAACAAAATTGAAACAGATTACTGCTGGCAACCATAAAATATTTCTAGCTTTCAAGCGATACCGAGAACCTATAGAAGGAGAGTTTATTAAATTTTGTTCAAAGAAACCACGGTTATGACAGCATTCCTTCAACATTTATCTATCAGCATAAATGATCTAATTAGTAAAATGTGAGATGTCTCGGGTAAGGGAAAGAAGACACCATTTTTCAAAAATATGGATATGCATATTGCACATGCATGCACATGCCAAAATGCCAATGTTAGGAAAAGCATCAAATGGGTTATAACTTATTTTCATATTTAAGTCATTCAAAAGTTTTGCCATGTGAAATGGCAGGAGACAACCCCATAAGCATTTCACATATCAAAAACAAGCTCATTTTGAAAATGTATGCAATTACTAAAGAGACATATCTGCTGGTTATTATTATTCAAATTTGAAAAAAGGAAATGACTTTTTAAGTCTCAGATATGTCTGAAATTTTCTTTCATAACCAAGGATTACCATATCAATCATTTTACAGCATAAACTAAATTTGCATTTGCAAGGAAAAAAAAATTCAGAAAGTATTTTACGTGAACTTGTACTCACTTCGAGTTTAGAAAAAAGTAATCAGAACATGTACCTCTTGTAAAAGTTTAAAATTATGACGAATAAAGTGTTGCTGGAGTCTCTCATTTGCATAGTTTATGCAAAGTTGTTCAAAACTATTGCTCTGCACAAACATACTAGACTGTCAAAAGTCAAGATCAAATAGTTAAGTAAAAATGAAATTAAAATAGCACATAATATATCTACCAATAAAGGAAAACAAAGGCAAGGGAGTTAAAGATACACCCACATTAAAAGACTCAAATCCATATATATCAATAATATTTATGGATCTGCCTTTGCTCTTTTCATGTGCAGTTAGCGACTTATTCATACAGTCAATAAGCCAGTCGAATAAATTTGCATAAATTGTCTTTGCCAAAGTATCTCTCATATTTGCAGCCTAAAAGAAGCAATGCCACCAATAAGAAGCAACAAAGATATAAAGTTGAGAGAAAAACTAGTGTATAGAAAAACCAAGTCAATTTTATTACATTGAGGAAAAGCCTTACAAACCTGTGATTGGTAAATCTTTTGCACCACATATTCCTTGCCAGCATAAACCTTGTGTGTTGATAATACTGTCATAAGCTCCATGATACTGCAACCCAGAAGCTTCGAAGCATTTCTTATTGCTGTTATCAAAGGTAAAGCATAAAAAAGGCTAATAATGAGCATAAGTGATAAACAGTTGTGAAAGTTATAGCCAATTGCAATGTAATGGTTTTAACAGAAAATTTTGTAAATGTGTGGAACCCAATCATGCTCCAACTAGGACACAAAAAGAATTCCCTACTCAAACAGTATAAGTCATGAAACTGTATTTCTGTTCTGAATAAAACATATTATTTTTAAACTTCTATGTAAAAAAGATCAGTGTTTCTCCAAGTATTGGGAACATGGTTTTAGGGATCAGAAAAGAAATTCTAGATTTTGCGAACTGCAGAGATATGGGGAAGGGCTATTTAAATATAATCTAAAAAATTAATATATTAAAGATGAGAGAATATATTAAAAACAACTTGAGTAAACCAAAAGAAGCTGAAAACTTAAAATGTATATACAATGTGATAATTTGCAGTGACATTCCATTGATCCAATTCTCTGTCTAATAATCATAACAACATAATACGAGTTTTTTAATTTGGTTAAATCAATAAAAGGTATAGAGTACAAACAAGCTTAGAATCACACGTGACAAACATCAAATTGACAAGATGACTCCCAAAAGAAGACATGCATATCAGGTTTGTGAACCAGAAAATCAGGTCAAAGTTGATGCTATCAGTTGTAAAAATTTCTTCTGCCTTGGAAACAAGAGTTCATAATTGTTTGAAACAATATGATGCAAATGGGACAGTACTTTTGGCAAAGTCATGTTTGGGATGATCCAAATCATCTTAAGGATGACTTGAAACAGAAGTGCAAATGTTCAAACTGAACAGAAAAACCTAAAATGATGAAATCACCAATTTCCACATGTCACGAGATCATCTCAAGTTTTCAGCCATGATCGTTGTGAATTCAACACCTATCAAAGCAGTGCATTCACCCTGACTGCAGCAATTTTAAAATTGCCTCCTGGTGGAAGTAACAAAAACATCACTGAATGAATAAAGCATCGAATATGAGTGGCTTTTGAATGTTTCAATTTGCTTTTTTGACATATGATCTTGCATATGCTACCTTGGAAGTGTGTAGTAAAGTAATATTTGCACTATAAAACATGTTTGAGGTGTTGGTTGTCTTTACAACCTTCATTTCTATGTTCACTTTACTGATAAAAGCTTGAGAACAGGAGTTTCAGGGTGAAAAGGCATGTTGAAGGTGTTAGGATTTGTTTGTAAATGTTGTCAAAGCTCTATTTAGAGCTAGAGGCATTGTAAAACAATTGTATTGGACTTCGGATAGTGGAATGAGGAGCAAACTCTTACAAGAGTTTTTCCCTTTTCAAGGTCTCTCCAAGGTACTTTGTTGTCTTAACTTTTGTGAGTACTCTTTTGCATGTTTTTACTGTTGTTATATGTTTTGCTTTTGTAGTGTCGAAAATTGCATGCCCTTTGCAATTTCACACTATCGTTCTGTGTCCACTTTGATGTCTATTCCCTTAGTATTTTTGTAGGCTCTTTTCAACCCCTGCATCAACCTTCTTCCTTCTCAAGATGCTCAGGCCCCTTTCTGATGGTCACCTTTTTCTGTCACCTTTATGATAGCCCTATGCTTTTCTATTCTCTCGTCATTTTTTAGCGTAAATTGTCTAGACACTAGTGCTTTGTGTGGACATCTGTCTGCTGCACTCGTGTATTGCAACAATTTGTTATTTGAAGGTTGTTTCCAAGAGTTTTTTCACTTGTCACCTTCCTAAATTAGTGGAAGCAGCTAAGATCAAATCCAAATGGCTCGTCACCCTCTTCCTCTTCCCTCTTTTTGAATTTATCTTTTCATTTTGGACAAGCTCTCTCTCTTGGCTCTCATAACACTCTCAACCTCTCACACAACACCCTTCATTGTGCTCTCTCAAGCTCTCTTTCTCTCTTGGATTGCTAAAGCCTCTCAGGTAATATTGTTCTTGTTTATTATTGTTTTATAATTGCAAGTGTTTCTTTCCTTGTGCCCCTGAGCGCCTTGGGATCTTCACATCCCTTTTTCCTTCAAGTTAATTTGTCATTGTTCTTAACTCTAGAAGCACTTAGATTAAGAACACAAACACTCTTTTCATCTATCTATCTTGGCTGTCCATGGAGGTAGAAATACCAAAACGGAGGTTTCACTGAGAACAGCCCCAAAACATTTTCTCTTCCTCTTTATGTTGCAAGTCTCATTGAATAAGAAACAACTCCATTCGGTTATCTCCTCTCTAATCTTTGTATTTCATTTTCTATTTTATTTCACTTTAATATTCATATAGATTTTTATCATAGTTATTTCCGTGAGCATAGTTTCTCTATACTTTGAGTTCTTCCTTTTGTGTTCTATGTGTGCAAGTGAATTTCTCACATCTAGTTGTACTTTCGGTTTCGTGTCTAGACTAGACAACAATGCAACGTGAGGATGTCTACGTGATGAATTGACATCATTGGCAGAGACCTCCAAATTTCAACTCTAGGTTCTTTAATATTTATGTTTCCATTTTTATTATCAAAAAATTATTTTAATTTTTTTTGTTTTTGGATATTTTCACCAATTTGTTTCCTTTAAGCATCTTTGTTGGCTATTTTTATCATTTCTATTTAAACTCTCGATAAAAATAGTGGAAGAATCAATATGGACTCAGCTTAAACTCTCAATAAAAATCACCTTGAACTCATGTCAAAAGGTCAAAGATTCCATGGTTAGTTCTTCTCAAACCACAGGGATTATTAATGCATGTGGGAAACTTCCTCTCTTGTTGTTACAATGAAAGTAAAACTATGTAGGGGCTGAGATAAAGACTTTACATGGGCTGCATACTCATCAAGAACAGCAAGAACTAGGACAACTGGTAAACCAATTTCCAGAGTTATTTATGGAGCCTAAAGGACTCTACCCTAGGCAAGCCATAGAGCATGAAATTCAGTTGTTGCTCGATTGCCCTTTACCAAACATAGGGTTGTATTGTCAAACTATTGAAGAGGCTAATGAGGCGAAGATGCAAGTGAAGGCATTGATTGAGCAAGGAGTGATAACGCTTAATAAATTATCTTGTGGTTCTCAAATTGTTGTGGTACCAAAGAAATATGGGACTTACCTAATGTGTGCTGAATATAGTGTATTGATAAAAATTATCATCAAAAAGTGGTATCATCACCCATTACAATATTTGTAAGCACAAAGGAAACTCCAACAATCTCATCCCTACAAGTGGATGGTATTCTTGCAATAGTTCCTTTTAGCATTAAAGTAAAAGTAGGTATGACTAAAAAGGTGGTTGACATGCTTTCAAGATCACATTTTTTTTCCAATAATGAGTACACTTTCCTTGTTGGAACTATTTGCAAATGACGTTTTTGTTGAAGATTACACTCATGGTGAAGATTTTGTTGGAAATGTTATCATTGATATCAATGATATATAGACAATTGGAAGTTATCATTGATGTGATTGTTGTCATTGATGTCAACAATGTTCAACGGAGATTGTTAAAAATGTTATCATTGATATCAAAGGTGAAGAGAATGTCATTAATAAAGTCATGGATGTCAAAGGAATATGGATGAGATTCTTGACAAGGATATCGTCATAAATGTATGTATAGACAATGAAGGACAAAGGCCAAAGACCATAGACCACAAATAGATATACACATTAAGGAGCAGCGATGATTATAATAGTCTGAAGTAATAAGCGATGATTAATGTATAGGGCTTCCATTATGAAGACAGTGATCAAGGTTATGAAGATAATAAAAGATGAATTGCTGCAATCACGGTTATATGCTAGATCAAGGATATATAAAGACAATTAAGGTTATGAAGGCTGTGACCATTTTAGGGAAGGCAATATGATAGTTCTTCTGGCCAACTATGCCTACGTAATGCCCAAAGATAAGCGATCCATATATTAAAAGCAGTAATCTTCAATGGAGAATGCCAATCAGATGTAACATGGACAACATAAATATTATGGCATAGATTATGCAAGTGGTGGCGACTTGTAAAGAACATTAGTTATATCTTAAATCGAATTACTATGAGAATCTAGTGCTCAAATCTAAAAAAGGATCTGTTATACTTGTTAAGGAAGACTTATTGGAGTAGTCGCCTATAATGGAAATTGAAAGGAAACAAACTATAAAGCAGCAAACTGCAGCAAACTGAGAAGTAAAGGCAGTGACTTCATCAAAAACACATAAGTAATCATACTGAAGGAATGATGCTGGCCGACCAGTGATCATATAAGAAGTCGATCTGATGTTAGTTTGACATAATCACAATTAAATTAAAATGTATAAAATTCCTTGGTGGGCTGACTTCATTCATTCATAAGAGAAGCGCCACTTTTCATAAGTAAAATTAACTTAAAGATAAATATCCTTTATAAAGGCCGATCCTCAAAAAGGTGATTTAAAAGATGTGCTTATATCTAAACCAAGTGACTCATTTAAAGAGATATGATTATCTTTGAGGAAGATTAGTGACACCGTTAGATAATTAAAAAGGGAAGAAGCAATTTGTTCTTGAAGAGATGCGACCTGTTTTGGGGTGTGTCTATAATGAATGATGATGTCTTTTGAAATGTATCTCTCTTGGTAAAGGTATATAAAGAGAATTATGATGGGTGATTAAAGTGTGTGAGTGGAGAAAAAGACGAACAAACACATCATATACACCAGATTAATGAAGACTTTATGAGCATAATTGTGAAAACTTTATGAGGTAGATTTGAGCAGACTTATAAGGCATGTTTATGAATAGAATTATAGCAGATTTATGAAGAAAGTTGAAGCAGACTTGTGAAGGAATTTAAGAGCAGATTTATGACAGAATTTGAAGCAAAGTTGTGAAGAAGTCTATATATGAAAGTGATTGAATTAAAAATGTAAAGAACATAATATCTACAAGAAGATCTCTATGAAGACATAGAGAGCGTTTTATGAGAGGTGTGTATGTGGAAAGAATATGCAAGCATATGTAATCATACAAGTACATTTAAATTATGAGAAAAAGGGGAATCATGGAGTGAAAGAATAAAGATTGTAATGTCCATCATCCATTGAAGAAGCAACAAAAAGGTGGTACTTTGCTTTGGGAGTTGGTACTTCCAGTAGGTTGGTGCCTACATATTCAATTGTGGGGGTTGGTGCCTTTAGCGGACTTCTGTTCACAAATTGAACGAGCAGCTGGTGCCTCTAGTAGGTTGGTGCCTACAAAGTTTGTAAAAATAAGATTTATAAAAGCAATATTTTTGCCATGGTTTTCTCCCGTAAGGGTTTCCACGTAAATATCATGTGTTATTATGTTCTTCTCATGTGCATGATAATTGATTTTGAATAAATGATGTTATTGTGATTGATAAAGTTTTAATTGGTAAAAGTTGTTGTTATACTGATTCACCGTCCTCCCCCCACCACCCTGCCCTCCCCTTCCCAATATAACCGTGTGCTCATCAGATTTCAGCAAGATATACTAGTAAACTAAGAGAAGTACCATGGCTGATATTAGCCAAACCTTGATAACTTCATCAATGGTGGGTTCCTCTACAAAGCAGATAAGTTTTTATTATCTAAGGAGAGAAAGTGGTTGTTTATGTGTGAGGCTCATGCCTCGAGTTGTAGGGCATTTCAAAGTGTCTAAGATTGTACAAAAACTTCAAAAGCATTTATATTGGCCCTACATGCAAGTGGATGTGTCAAAATTCATTAGGGGCTGCAAGTAATGTAGCATAAATAAGCTATGTTACTGGTTATGGTACAAATCCTAATTCAAGTTCGTGGATCCGATTCATGGATCCAACCAAAAAAAATTGGGGGTTGGGTTCCTTTTGGGTTCGTCCATACAAAAAACATGTAAAAGTCATAAATAAATAAATATATATATAAATTGTAATGTCATAAATTGCATACCAATGCAATTTCACCTATATTTTGTGTCCACATTGGTATACACTCCCTTAGTGTTTTTCTAGGCTCATTTCAACCCTTGCATCAACATTTTCCCTTCTCAAAGTGCTTAGTCCTTTTCTAGGGTCACTTCTTCATGTCACTTTTGTGTATGCCTTATGTTTCTCTATTTTCCCATCATTTTTTAGCGTAAATTGTCCAAACACTAGCACCTAACACGGATGTCCATACGTCGTGCTAGTGACCCATGACAATTTGTCGTTTGAAAGCCATTTTTGAGCATTTTTCACTTGTCACTTTCCAAATGTCAATGGAAAAGGATAAGAGCAATTCCAAACAGTTTGTCAACAACCTTCTTTTCCCTCTTCTTCTCATTTTTGAAACTAATCATTCATTTTGGAAAAACTCTCAAGCTTTTCATGGCACTCTCACAGTATTCTTTTCAGCTCTCTCTTTCTCTCTTTGGCTTCTTCAAGACTTGCATGTAATATCAAGCTTTTCATAGTACTCTCACAGTATTCTTTTCAGCTCTCTCTTTCTCTCTTTGGCTTCTTCAAGCCTTGCATGTAATATCATTCTATTTTCTCCTACCCCCGAGCACCTTGGGATTATCACATCCCTTTCAATTCATTTTATTTTATCATTGTTCTTATTTCTATATACACTTAGAATAAGAACACACTATTTCTTTTTCAATCTATCTATTGTGGTTGGTGTGGAGGTGGAAACACCAAAGTAGGGGTTTGACTGAGGCAAAACCCCAAACAGCCCCAAACATTTTTCCTCTCCTTGGTATTTGCAAGTCTTTTGAGAGCACTCAACCACACAGAGGTTTGCATGTGCTTGTTTATTATTTGTTTAAATCATTTAAATCTCATTATTTAGCTTATTTCTTAACATTTTCATTGTCTAGTATTTGCTGGTGTTTTCTTGTATCTAGGTTTTGCAAGTTAGCTGATTTTCGCATTTTCTAGGCACTTTTTGCAAGTTCATGCAAACGACAACACTATGTGCAGACATCTATGTGATGCATTGGTGTCCTGGCCAATGACTTCCTCCTTCAAACTCCAAGTTTCTTAACATTTGTATTTTATATTTCTAAAGCTATCAAATTTTATTTAATTTTCTATTAATGGATATTTTCAACAATTCATTCTCTTTAAGTATTTTAGCTAGTCAATTTCATTTAAATGTAATTAGTGAAATTTACTTTCAAAAGAACACACACAAACACAGCCTAAAAGCATGAAATAAAATTAGAATATCACATAGCATCATATAAACAAAAAAGCCACCATAAACTTGAATGTCATTTAAAACATAAATGATAAATATTGTAAAATATTCATCATTCAAACTTTAATATTGAGTAATAATATCAAGTTCAACAATTAGTTTTAATCATCAAATGGATTTTCTAAATCATCAATATCAACATCATCAAATATCAAATGGATCTAACTCTATATCCCACAATTGTGTGTCCCCTTCCTTGTAGCCATGTTGCTTGTGTGAAAGTACGCGCAAGTTGAAATGTGCTAAACTAAGTAATTGCTCCTTTCACGTGCAATCTATTGTGCTTTACTGAGTGGATGAAAGAATATGTGTTCCAATTCCTCTTAGATGCAAATGAACTAGCAACCTATGAAGACAAAGTAGACAGATATAATTATACATAATAACAATATTAAAAATTAAAAACTATACATGAAAGTTGAAACTTTAAAGACTTAAAAATGAGAATTTATTAAACTTAACTGTGACAAAACATTGGTTGCAAAGAGTTGTAGGTGTTTGAATTGTTGACCATTGAAGTACCACCAAAAGTGAGCATCTTTCTTAAACTTATCATCAAGAACCTCAATACTTTCACCATTTGAGTGTACAAAATCAATGAACTCACTTGTGACTACATCTTTTGAATCAGGATCAAGGAAGAGTCTACAAAATGTTGTCTTGTACCCTTTAGCAACTTCAAAATCTCTATATGGGGCAACTTTTATTGGCACAAAAAGAATCTCAACACTATAGCATTTTACACTTAATGCAAAGGCAATAAGTTGTAGTGGGCTAGTCATTGTGTTCCATCTTTCTTCAATAATTGTGTGCACTTGTTTGAAGAAAATTTCTTCAAGGTCTTTTTTTTTTGCATTTATGATGCTCTTCATCTTCTCAATGATTGAGTTGATGCCATCATATATCTCTCCCAAGCAAAGCTTATCCATGTCAATATAAGAAATCATGTTGAAAATGAGATCAATGAAACTAAGGAGATACTCCACATGATCCCACCAAGAGTCATTTAAGATTGTCGACTTAATATTTGTTGCCCTCTTGGTGTTGCTTTGCCTCCATATAGACCAATTTTCACTAATCATCATGCCAGAAAGTGCCTCTTTGAGCTTTCACTAGTCTCAAGACAATTGTGTTAGAGGCAAAAGAAGCATCAATAACCTATTATTTGAAAGTCGTCTCAAGACAATTATGCTCAGGCAAAAGAAGTATCAACAACCTATTCAAAAATAAATAATATAATAAGTAAAAACCAAAATTAAAGAAGAATTAGAATACACAATCAAATTATGACTTAAGTAAGTTTTAAAAAATAATCAACTAACTGAAGTGAAACTAAAATATAAAATTTTATGATACTCCGCTTACCTTCAATAGGTCCAACTTTGAAAATGATTTAAAAATGCCTTGCAACATGTGGTGATTGGTAATGAACATTTGGATGTCCTCAACTTTTACATACAACTCTTTGATCCAATCAATAAATTTATACTACTTCACTTACCTTCAATAGCTCCAATTTTGAAAATGATCTAAAAATGCCTTGCAACATGTGGTGGTTGGTAATGAACATTTGGATGTCCTCAACCTTTACATACAACTTTTTCGTCCAATCAATTTTATTCCCAATCCTTTGTGGCATAAGAATGATACAATGTACCACACAAGGTGTCCAAAAGATGTATGAATAGCATTCCTCAACCAAAATTGAAAATTAAAAAAAAAATTGTCCCTAATAGAAAACTAACCTTATATGCATTATCAAAGAATTTTCAAAAGAATCTTGCAAGGTCCAATTTCCTTGTATTTCAATTTATTGTAGGTCCCCTTGGAAAACTTCTTCGACAAAAAAACAATAACTAAATCATTGATTGCAAATGACTCCACTCTCCTTTTCTCATCACTATTTCCTTGTATTTTAAATTACTCCTTTGAATCTGTTTTCTGATTTCCTCATGCAATTGTAACATATATTCTATTAAGTCTTCAACCTTTGCATTTTTTCTATCAACAACCACCTTTATCAAATCTATGATATCTCTTGGAGATCTTCCATAGACAATATGGAATGGGGAAGCACCAATTGACTAATAACTGAATTATTGTACGTGAATTCGACCTAAGCAAGGACCAAATCCGACTAACTACCTATGTTTGTCCATCAATTTAGCGATGATGGGAGAAACTGAAATCTAATTTGGGACCCAACCTTTTCCACAAAAAACATTCAAAAACTAAGTATCCATATCAAATGTAATATTTCAAAGCAAACCATGCAAACATATTAAATCCTATAAAAATAATCTCACAATATTTGATGTGTCATTTCCTTTCTTACATTGTATGACATGAGCCATTCTGGAGAACTTGTCCATTACCACAAAAATACCATCATTTCCCTTCTGAGTCCTTCATAATGCCAATACAAAATTCATACAAATATCTTCCCATAGTCCATCTAGAACAAGCGATGGCTTATACAACCCTATGTTCCTACTAGTGCCCTTTGCCAATTAACAAATTCTACATCTAGCAATAAACTTCTCTAAAGTATGTCTAAGACTAGCCCAAGAATAATTCTCTTTTAACTATAAAATGATTTTCTCTCTTTCAAAATAACCACTAAGAGCCCTCCATGCACTTCCCATATGATGTTCTCCCTCAATAGAGCCTTTGGGTATATATAATTGTTGTTTTTGAACAAAAATCCTTTTTGAATAAAAAACCTTACATACCTTAACATCTTGACATGCCCTCCAAATCTCAACAAAATCAAGAGCATCCTTATATAAATCTTTCGAGTAATCAAGACTAGTTACCTCAACCTCCATGGTCTTCAACAACAATATCATCCTACTTAGAGCATTAGCCACTCTATTTGATTGTCTGGACCTTTGCTTCAAAAACAAAGAATAACTTTGTAGGTATTCAACACACCTCATTTCTCTCTAGTTCAACTTTACTTGGTTGTTCGCATGCTTCAATGCTTAATGATCTGTATAGAAAACAAACTCCTTACGCAATAAGTAATGCCTATATTTCTTCAATGCCTAAATGAAATAAAAAAATGCCTCTATTTCTTCAATGCCTAAATGAAATTAAAAATGCCTCTATTTCTTCAATGCCTAAATGATGGCATTGGTCATTAAAAAAATACTTTTGTTTTCACTCATTTCGTTTCCCACTAAAGAAGGCTAATAGATTTGTCATCTTATCTCAACACAAATCCAATGGCCTTTCCAATAGCATCACAATCACTCAAAACACTTTCTCATAATAAAGCGGTGCCAATACAAGTTGTTTTGTCACCTTCTTCAAAAGCTCAAAGCCTCTCTCCACTTCCACAATCCATGCAAATATAAATTTCTTCACAAAAGAAGTCAATGGTGCACAAATTCCACTAAAATGTGACAACCTTTTTATAAAAACTAGCCAATCCATAGAAACTTCTTACCTCTATAGCACTTTTTATTGAAGGCCAATCCCAAATCATAGTTACCTTTGCAAGATCCATCTTCATCCTGTTGTGACCTTATCACACATCACCCCATTTCAAATGGGGAGCCCCTAATTTTTGCTTTGTTCCTCGTCTTTTGGCTTTGGTTTTGTCTCTCTCTATCTCTCTCTTCTGTTGTCTGTCATTCCGGGATATGCCCACCTTTGAGCTTGAACGTGAAATTTTGGCTAAGTCTGTAAAATTAGGGTTTTGAGTCTTCCGGCCAGTTTGAAGTCAAATGGAGTGAATAAGTTGAAATTTGAGTTTGGCATTGCAGTCAGTAAGCTTCCAGCAGGTTCCCAACTAAATTTCATCGAGTTCCAACAACTTACTATTTTTAGTAAGTGTTCAATTCAAGGCATTTTCTCAGCACTTTTGAAGTTTTATCTGCAACACTGCATCCAGGACACGTCTGGCTATTTGTTTGCAAAATTTGAGCTAGAGCTGACAACTTTCTATTTTTAGCAAATACCACCTTCAGAAGCAGATTTTAGGGTTTATATGCAAAGTTTTTCAGTGCATGTCTAGAGAGATTATTTCTGGGTTTTCTGAAACCTATGCAGTGATATAACATGCAAAATGAGATGATGACTTTCAGTATTCAGCTTTCAGGGGCTATTTTTAGGTTTTTGCATGTTGAAATTTTCTTCGCATGTCTAAACATTCCTTGTGGGTTTTTCGAAGGCTTCGCAACGGTGTAACATGCAAACCAGGATCAAGACCTTTTCAGGAGCCATCTTCAGAGGCTATTTTTAGGGTTTGCATGCAAGGCTTTTCAGCGCATGTCGAGTTATTCTTTATGGGTTTTTCAAGAGCTACGCAGTGATGTGACATGCAAGGCAGGATGATCACTTTTCAAAGACTTACTATTTTTAGCAAGTCCATTCCGACAGCTGCCCAGCACATCAGTATCACGAACAGGGCGAAGTGCAACAGAAATGAAGTCAAACGGAGGTCGTTTGATAGACATGCAAGTCAAATTAGGGTTTCCAGCTTCAGGACCCAAAATGAGGGGTAAAATGTCAGAATTTTCGAAAACCGGTGTATCCCACTGTGATCAGTATCTTTCAAGCTATCCACCGATAAAATTTGAATGCAATCAAAGCACTTACTATTTATAGTAAGGCGTTCTAGAAACAAGCTATAAATAGTAAGTCAGCAACAGGCGCCAATGTGAACGGGCAAGTCTACCGATGAGGGTCACGTCATTCAAATTTCAAGTCAAACGAAGTTGTGGAGGTCATGAAATCAAGCAGTTGCTATAAATAGTAAACCACCTTTAGAAACATGCCATAAATAGCAGGTCAGCTTGAGACGGCAGTGTGAACAGATCAATTAGGTCATGAAGATCCTGTGGCGCGAATTCCAAATCAATCTGAGCTTCAGAAGTGTGAAAATCAAAGAACTTATTATATATAGTAAGGCATGAGCTGGCTGGTGAAGATGAGAAAAACGCCTAAGTCTGAAGTCTGTCCACCTCCACCCCTCAAATGCGCCCTCATCTCAGCTGGCAGAAGATTGAAATTGCTAAGTCTGAAGTTTGTCCTGCTCACCCCGTCAAATGCGCCCAATATGAAGTTTGTCAAGAGGATGAAAAATTGTTCGAGTGTTAGAACTTCCTATTGGGGTCATGAAATGCGCCCAACTTGCCTTGAAGGTGATAAAAAATTCTAAGTGTTGGAGTTAAGTCCTCCTCAACCCTCAAAATGTGCCCTCAAGGAGAAATAAGCTGAGAAAAAATCCTAAGGCAAAGAGTTAAGTCCACCTCTACCCCCTAAATGCGCCCATCTCCAAGGTGCTAGGTGTTGGCTTAATAAAAAGTTTCTAAGTGTTGAGTTAAATCCTCCTACACTATCAAAATGCGCCCATGTTTGAAGTAAGGTGAAGACAAGTCTAAGTGTTGACTTTCTCCTCTACCCTTTGAATGCGCCCATGCAAGGTGAAGATGGATAAAAAGAATCTAAGGCGTTGAAGTCAAAGTTCCCTCTCAACATGCCAAATGCGCCCAAGAGGCATCAAGAAAAAAAAAAGGTTAAGTGTTGAGTTAAGTCCTTCAAGAACCTCTAAATGCGCTCAAATTGTTTGACTTTCAAGATGTTGAAAAATGGTTAAGTATTAGAAGTTCCCCCTGAGCAGGCTAAATGCGCCCAAGGACAAGGTAAAGTTGATGGGAAAATTACCAAGGCGTTGAAGTTAATTCCTTCACCATGTGCCAAATGCGCCCATATAAGCTAAGAAAGACAAATGGTGTTGACTTCCTGCTAGACCCTTCGAATGCGCCCATGTTAGAGATAAGAGTGGGAAAAGTGACTAGGGCGTTGGAAATAAATCCACCTCAATGTGTAAAATGCACCCAAGTCTAAGGTGGTTGGAAAATTCTAAGTGGCAATTCCTCCTAGACATGTAAAATGCGCCCAAGTTCAGGATGGAGCTAAGGCGTGCTAAGTGAAAGTTTCACCTTGATATGCTAAGTGTTAAAAATCTATTTCAGCTCTAGAGAAATACACCTAAGCTTGCAAGGGTGGTGAAATTTTCAAAGGCAAGAATGAATTGGCCGTGAAGGAGTCAGAATGTGTCAACTTCATGAGGTTGATGAAGATTTTCCTGGCAGGCTAGAAAATATGCCCAGATGTGAAGAATAAAGATAAATTTGATGGCAAAATATTTTTCTAAGGTTAAAACTTAAAAATTAAATGTACCCCTTCATTTGCAAACACATGAATTCGACGTTTTCTGAGGAGAAATTTCTTCTGGGTATCGGACATCTTCGACGAGGAATTGATTTTAAAGTCTTCCAAAGCTCGCCAAGAAGTTTGAGATGAAGATTTTTCGTGGACGCCTTGACTGATGAATTTCCTAAGGGGAAAATTTAAAAAATTTCTAAGGCAAGGAATAAATGATGTTTTTGAAGATAAAATGCCTTGGATGGTGAATTTGAAGTTGAATGACTAGATGATTTTGATCAAAAGTCTTCATGAAGGCAAATTTTCTCGAGCCAGAGATGGATGAAATCAAGTAACAGAGCCTCAGTTGGTGGAATAAATTTCTTGAAGAAGATGCAGTTGAAGTTTACACTTTCAAAGGATGATTTTAAAATGCATCTCTTAAATACGCCCTTGAGGATGATGAAATTTGTCTAAGGCATTGAAATATGATGCACAGGTGTTATATGCCCCAGCCTATAGATGTTGAAAAATCATGAAGAAAGCAAAGTTGGCTAGAGAAAAATGATGAACCCTATCAAATCCGGAGATCACTCAGACCTTGCAGTTAAAGTATGAAAATCAAGTAAGTAAGGTAAGTTTATATTATGAAGTGTTTTGATGCTCTTCTCCTTGCTTATTTTGCAGGGTGAACACCGAGGCCAAGGCATGATGAATCGGGGAGATGAAGCGAATACTTGGAAGAAATGGCTAAGTGTTGAGACCTAGCATGTGCCCAACTCAAGTGGCAAAGAAGAATTGTTTTCAAAGCTCAGGATGGAGGGAAAGATGGAAACCCAAGCGTTAATGGTCACCATCAAATACTTCAAAGTTGAATAACAACATCAAGGAGGAAAATCATCATCAAGCAGAAGAATGAGGTTGCAGTCTTGGAATTTCAAAATGAGAACATGCCTGCCATGCCAAAAGTTGAAGCTGTTTGATCAAGTCTACAGTCAAGGAGAAGAATAGTGGGAACGCGTTTCCAAACAAGGCATTCTAGAAGATGGTGAACATTAATTGCTCATTTATTACCCCACTCTTCTTGGTGGCAATTTTTAGGGTTAGGGCTAAGGTGGCATGATCTAGGCCATCCATCTGATTGTAATCTGAGCCGTCCACTGGACTTGGCCAGCTATATAAAGGGGCATTCCCCCTCATTTGTACCTCATTAGAAATTAGAATAGCGGAGAAGGAATAGAGAGAGATTGATAGAATAGTGAGTAGTTTAGTTTGATAGTCTGGCCTAGATTGAAAAGGAAGGAAAGTCTTCCATTTGAATACTTTCTAAGAAGTTGTTGTGAACACTTTCATAATAAAAGAGTTTTCATTGATGGTGATCTGTTCTTTGTTATGAGTAGCTAGCGAGGCTTCTTCGTCCTTCCAATTCACGTAGAATCTTGAAGTAGCTTAAAGTAAAGTAGATTTCATTTCATGCAAGTACTTAGTGATTGTGGAATATGGTGCTCGATTTGAACAAAACTTCGCTTATCCATACCACTAGCAGGCTCATTGACGGTGGGTTCGCCTTGCGTGGTCAACTGGAACATTGTGAACTTAACTTCAATTATGGTTTGTATGTTGGCATGCATCGTTGTGATGGTGTCTTCATGCTAGATCGTGATTTGAATACCTTTCATTATTCCTCTAAAGATTGCACTGGTTTTGTGGAAGCTGTCTGAAGCGAGGCAAAGCAAAGCTCGGTTGAAGTTCGCGAGAATTGATCACCATGTCCCACATCTTAGAGTAGAATTATAGCATCTCTTATCCCTACACTCATTTAAATTCAGTTCATTCCCGGTTAGTGTTAGGAAACTTGCACTTACCTACTAAATCATTTGAACCACGTAAATCCCTTAATCTGTTGTCTACTGTCAGCTGCTGAACAATTGCGTAAGTCCCCTTGAAATACCAGCAAAATCACATCGAGCCAATTGAAACTATCCACCACCTAGAAGGAACCTTGGAGTTGAACGCATGAACTCTCTCACAATCTTAGCGTGCTGGATACTTTGATCAAGAAAGAATAGGGTAGCCGTTGGCGACTTTATTCTATGTTGGTGCGATCACGAAAATCACATCAACACATCCATTCTTTCGATATCACAAAACACAAATATCTCAAATCTTTCTTCAAAAATGAGCATTTTTACAAATTTACTAGCAATTCCTCTTTCAATTTTTCTAAAACATGTCTCAAATGCTGCAAATGTTCTTCCTTAGTGTACCAAAAAATTGATACAACATCATGATAAACCACAACAAATTTCCTATTAACAATTTTTAACACACCATTAATTAGTCTCATGAAGGTTCTAGGTGCATCGGTTAAGCCAAAGGGCACAACTAACTATTCATATAATTCATCCTTAGTTCTAATAAAAGTTTTTCACTCATCACCCTCTCTTATCCTAATCAACTGATATTCACTTTCTAAACCTATGTTGAAGAAAAATCTAGCACCACTTAGAAAATCTAATAAATCAATCATTTTAGGTAAGAGAAACCCTATAACAATTAGTTATCTTATTAATAGCCCTTAAATTAAAGCACATTCATCCATTCAACACCCTTCTTTGGTGTCAAAACTGCCAAAACTACACACAGACCCAAACTTTCCCTAAACAATCCCCTATCTAAAAAATCTTATAGCTATTTGTTTAAAATAGCAATCATCATTGGATCCATTTAGTGGGGTGCCTTGTTGGGTAGAGTAGCTATCAATATCAGATCCGTTTAATGCAAAATTTTCCCCATAGTTGGCAACCCTACAAGCAAGTCCTTAAAGACAGCTTAAGCAACTTCTATTGAAATCTCATCCTCTTTAGGTTCTTCTTGAGGAAACACAACATAACACACCTTGCTCTTTTTATTTTCCTTCACAATTGCTTACCAAATAGTAACGTTATCCAATTCTAGCCTCTTTTATTGCTTCTTTCATAGGCAGCAGCTCATACCTTTGCCATTTTCTGACATTGTAATTGTATTCTTTCTTCCATCATGTATAACATTCCTATCATACTGTCAAGGCCTTCCTAAAAGAACATGACAAGCAAAAATTAGGAAACTATCACACAATACCTCATCATAGTACTTACCAATATTAAAATGATCTTCCATTTATCAAACACAATGACTTGGCGGCCCTTTCACAACCATGAAACATTGTATAGATTGAGATGTGCTACTGTTTTCAACACCAATTTCTTCACCATCTCTTTAGATACCAAGTTGTCAATGCTACCACTATCTATAATCAACGTATACCTATATTCCACCATGTTTTTGGGGCGGGGGGGCACGTTCTTAGGACATTTTTTTGACGACATTTTTGGGGACAACAGGGGACAACTATATAATAAATACATAAAATTTTAAACATATAGGAAAATTTCAAGCATTCATATGATAACATTGATAACAATGATAAGGCATTCATCATATTGACAAATAAGTTATAGAAACCTTAAAACACAACAATAGTCATATTAGAGTCAAACAAATTAATATTTAATTGCTTCCATAATTCATTGTCAATGTGCATGTAATATAAAATTAAAAAATAGGAATATTGTATACATCAAAATGACCAAGTCATAAAAACACAGTGATAGAAAGTATGAGGCTGCCTCTAATCGACATCTCCAAATAGCGTATCAAAATTGGAGTCTAAATCTAAGTCACTACCACTAAGGGACTAGCTCATCTAATGGAAATCCAACCAATCCCTCTTATGTCTCCTCCTCATCAATTTGGGTGGCACCCTTTGAATCAACATCCCACCATAAAGCTAAAGTTTTTCAATACTCTGTAATGTCCCCTTTTTTGTCTTCCTTGGGTTTTGCCTCTAGATTTATGGATAGGGAAATTAAGGTATGTTAAGAACAATAGCTTTAGTAGAGAGAGTATCCACGAATTGCTTAAGAACACTTGTTTTATCACACTAACTCTTGAGAGATAAGAGTGTCAAGGTAATGATGATGATATCAGCTTCCTAATTTATCTTTAGATCATATATTAAAGGTCTAAGCAAGACTAGCGACAGTGAGCTCAACCGATAAGTCTTTAGTCTGACCTCAGATGGACTTGAAAGACTATGGTTAACTTTATTATTTGTTTTGTATATATATATATATATTTGGGTAAGTCTGATGAATATGCTAATAGGTATAAGAGACCGCCTGTTAGAGAATCTGTTGTGTATGTTATCTAAAGATCAATGATTGATTGTTGTATCTCCTTAGCACGTCTAATTTAAGCAATGAACTCCTTCTTCAAACCTGTTCGATGATGTCTTTCCATAATATTCTTTGTTCTTTTATATCCCCATGATCACTTGAATAGAGGTGCATGTTCTAAAAGGTGACGACTCTTTTCAAATAAATATGTATTCCTATTAGTTGCTTGACTTTTCAAACCAATAACAAACATAACTGACGCCTCATAAATAATATTCATTATTGTTTTTAATCACTGTGCTTGTCTTCATCACTTCCTTCTACCGGTAACCCGATGCATACTTAAACGCATTCATTATCCTTTAATTAAGATGCTCCTCTTTAACTTATCGTGGCTATCATGTCATTCCTTTTATTAATTATACGGTTGATATTGCAGGGAGTTTGACATATTGTAGTGCAATGGATATCTATTCTATTCCAATGCGATCATTTCCAGAAATGCAAGGAGAAGTTCCTTTACAATTCATGTGGCTTAACTTCACGTTCTTGGTATTTGCTTGTAAATTTAATGAAGGGTCAAGTCACCTGTCACTTACATGGAGTGAAGACGTTTTTATACTCAAATCGTTATTGATGAAATATTCGAGGGGGTTCATATTGTCAAGGCAGTCATATCGGGCATTTGACGCATATTCTGAATAAGGTAAACAATTATACATTATATTACAGATATGTATATTCGCCAGCACATGCATTGTCCTTTTTAATAAGTCTTATATTAAAATATCATAATCATGTTTTAATATTTATAATTTTTATATTTGGAGATTGTAATATCTTAATCTTATATATTTTAATATCTATTATAGCATAATTATTATAATATTTAACTTATTTAATATTTATAATATAATATATAATAATTATAATTATAATATTATCTCCCCATAATTATAATTATAATAATATGCAAGTTGTAATTATATATATATATATATATATATCCATAATTATAATTATAACAATATGCAAGTTGTAATTATATATATATATTTATTTCCTTTTGTATTTACATTTTAAGGTTCCAAATCCGGGGATGTGACATATATGTGAATGCATGACTTGATACTGTGTAATGTCCCTTTATATATATTATAGTAACGATAACTGTCATTTTATATTTGATAGTTATAATATTGTTTTTATGTTAATTCTATATATATTTTAATATTTATTTAGGATATTTAAATTGCTGACTTATTTATTTATATTTTAATATATATATAATTATAATATTGTTGTTGACAATTATAATGATAATGATGTCAAATGGTTAATATTTTTAAATATATATTTTATTATCTTAGTATTACGATTTTGGGGACATGACATACTCTAAAATCTAACAATCCTGGAGTCGCAAAGCACTATGAACGGCCACCAACTTCTCTACATGTCTAGAGGTCAATCTATTCCTCTTGATAGAGTGAATGAAGTTGTATGTGGACAAATTTATTTTTGCAACAAAGAAACTAGCAACCTGTGATAGGAGGCAAGTAGTGAGCATCCTCAACTCTAGTACATCTTTGTCATGCCATGTCCACAATCCAATAGAACCAGTTTGAGCTAATGAAGCTCTATCTTCGCCTTTGGTTTGCAAATGTTGCACCACAAAGCTTAGTAAAGGCAATCCATTGTGTGAGAAGTAAACTGGACTCCTCAATTGAATACATCTTTTGAAAGGCATTCATTAATCCTTCTTTCACCTCTTCATCATCACAAGAAGGCAACCTACCAGCTTTTGGTGCAAACCATTTGGGATTGAGAACAAAGATAGCCATATGAAGTAGAGTGTTCATAGTGTTCCACCTCCGCATCACAATGAGCTTAATGTGTTATTGATATAATCCCAAATCAATATCCCTGTTACAAATTGGTTGCTTCATTTTCCCACACATGTTGTCAAGTGTCTCATAAATCTCTCCAATACTAGAAGAGTCCATATCAACATATCTAATGACATCCACAACAGGTGAAATGAAGGAGCAAATATATCTACAAACAAAAGTTTAAAATTAGACAAGTTAGAAAATTAAAATCAGAATTTTTTTAATAAAAAAACCCAATCAAATTATAAATTTATTAATAAAATCAGCAAGTTATTAAAAATCAACAATTTTTTACCTCACATTGGACCATCAATCATTATTAAGAATTTTTTGTTTGATGTTTTTTCCTTCCATAGTGTTTGCAATAGACCATAGACCAAATGCTCCATTGTAAATTAACCATTGTCAATTGTAGAGCCTCCTACACCTCAAGCATCCTCTCTAACAAAATAAAATAACTAACATACCTTGTCTCCGAAGGTTTGAGGAATTCCGTTTTTTAAAATGTTCTAAAGAGAGCAAATGAGGTGTGATGGTTGCAAATAAACATTTGAATATCTCTAGCTTCTATCACCGCCTACTGCACTCAATTCATAGTTGAAAAACTCACCATTTACTCGCATAGCTTTTAAAAACTCGCTAGTTTTTTGGAAAACGAGTTTTTCTTGCAAAAACTCACCGAGTTTTTGGCAAGCTTTTCAGAAAAACTCAGAGATTTTTTCTAAAATACTCAAAGAGTCTTTCTAAAAAACTCGCATAATCAGAGGCAAAAGTCACATGGACAAAAAAAGGCTCATTTCAATTCATATTTTCACTTGTTTTTCACTCTTGCTTGAGCAAAAAAACTCTCCCAGCCATTTTGCACCTATTTACAATGATTTTGCATCCAGGAGACGAGATTTGAAGGGGATTTTCATCAAATTTCGAAGGCAAATTGGATTTCCAAGTAGGTTTCTGATTTTTCTTATTCTTTCCTTTTTTATTTTTTCTTCATTTTTTGTTGATTCTATGTTTGAAAAACATCATGAATGTAGTGTAAAAAAGATTTAAATACATTTATATTCATCAAAACAAGATTTTTTGACATTTTCTGATTTTTTACATAGTTTGCTGATTTTTTCATTTTTTTGAAATTTTCTTCAAACCCTAGTTATTTTTTTATTTTGAATCTTCTTTTTGGTTGAAAAACATGTTTACAATCTTAGATTAGCTTCTTTTTTTTACCAATTTAAAGTAATTTTCTGAATTTTTATATTTTTTTCACATTTTTTTGAAACCCTAGTTATTATTTTCTTTTTTTAATCCAAATTTTTTTATGAAAATGTTTAGAATCTTAGATTAGTTTAGATTTTTACTAATTTAAAGTAATCTATTTTGATTTAATCTAATTTAGCTTGTTTTTAAATTTTCTATCAAAAAACTAACAAGTTGTGCTTTCACTTTGTCATTGTGTGTGTAGGTTAATTGATAATGGCTTCTACAGTTGGTTCTGCCTCAGGCTCAACCCCATCCGTGCCTGGGGGATTTGTAGGCACTCGTCCTACAGGAGCTAGAGATCCTGCATGGAAATATGTTTATCAATGACCTAAACCTGGCTCAGTCTTTTGCATTAAATGCGAAAGAGTATTACGTGGAGGCATCAATCGCCTCAAATACCACCTTGCAAGCATCCCTCAACGTGATGCTAAGGCTTGTCCTAACACCACAGAAGAAATAAAAAGACAAATGAATACCACACTTGGAGCTGCAAAAGAAAAAGAATTGCAAAGAGAGAAGGCAAAGGCGGAAATGCAAGCAGCCATAGCTTCTTCTCAAGGTGCTCCAATCAACCTTGAGTCAGATGATGATGTAGTAGGCATAGTGGGCTCTCTTCGAGGTCCACATATGCGAAGGCAACCCACCACCACCACGAGCCCTTCATCTACCTCTAGTAGAGCACCAGGATCAACACCTACACACATGCATAATTTTTTGTGCCTAGAAACACACCTGGTGCACAACCTTCCTTAGAGGCAACTAGGCGGAATAGGGAGGTGCATGAGCAAGCAAACATGGCTTGTGCGGATTTTTGGTATTTCAACATCCCTTTCAATGTGGCAATCTCACCTTACTGGCACAATTTGGTTACCGCATTGACAATTGCAGGAAAGGCTACAAGGCGCCTTCTCGCACAGACTTGAGTGGGAGGTTAGTTAAACTTAATTTAATTTTGTTGATAAATTTATGTTCTTTAATCTATGTTTTTTAAGTTTAGTTTATGATGAATTTAAGCTATTTTTTTGTTTACAAATTAAAATTGTGTACTTAGTTTCACTTTGTACTTGTAGGTTGCTTACTAGTGCAACTAAAAGGGCAAGGGCAACGGTAGAAGAACAAAGAGAAGAATGGAAAAAATATGGCTGCACTATTCTTTCTAATGGGTGGACGGATGGTAAAAACCGTGCCATCATTAATTTTTTGGTTACTTGCAAAAATGAGGTGGTGTTCTTGAAATTAGTGGATGCCTCCAACATAGTAAAAAATGTAGAAAATTTGGCTCAAATGTTTGAGCAAGTTTGCATGGAGGTTAGGCTTGAAAATGTGATGCAAATCATAACTGACAATGCAACAACATATGTGGCAGCAGGAAGAATTCTCTGAGATAAACACCACACAATTTTTTGGACACCTTGTGCCACACATGTCCTTGACCTTCTTTTGGAGGTCATAGGCAAATTAGATTGGGTCACACCGATTGTAGAGGATGCAAGGAGGATCACTAAATTTATGTAAAAATCACCCTTGGGTTCTTCACTTGATGAGGGATCACACCCAAGGGAAAGAGTTGGTGAGATCCGATGTGACAAGGTTTGCAACGATTTTCTTAACATTGCAAAGCATTCTTGGTGCATTGACAGCTTTGAAACAAATATTTGTGAGTCAAGCATGGCTAGACTCAACTTATTTGAAGAAGCCGGAAGGAGAGAGAGTTGCACGCATCGTTAACAACCTCTTTGCACAAAGAGCTACGGAGATTGTGAAGGTAACTTCAAAACTTTAAATTTAAATTCAAATTGAATATTTGTTTTAATGTCTTTCATTGTAAATCTGTAACTCTAATCTTTTTGCATTTTTATATTGTAGGTGTCGGAGCCCTTGGTTAGAGTTCTTCGCTTGGTGGATGGGGATAAAACCCCAATGGGTTATCTTTATGAGGCCATGGATAGGGCCAAGGAGGCTATAAGAAATTATTATAAGGGGGAAAGCCTCAAGTTTGATCCCATTTGGGAGATTATTAACAAGAGGTGGAACTATCAACTCCACCAACCCATCCATGCAGCAGGGTACTTCTTGAACCCCTATTTCTTCCATTCAGGCACCTATTCAGATCCTACTAGAGAGGTTATGGAGGGCCTCACTACTTGCATTCAAAGGATGATACCCGAGGTTAAGGTGGCAAACCTCATTGTTAATGAATTGCAAAATTATAAGGAAAAAAAGGGTGCACTCTTTTCTTCAAAGCTGGCAAAGAGAGCAATAAACAATCAATCACCAGGTATAAAATTTGAAATATACAAGTTACAAGTTACAAATATTGATAATTAAGATAATTTGATAAAATATGTTTTGAACTTTTCACTTTCCTTTCTAAGTTTCTAACTCTTAATTTTTTTTGTAGATGTTTGGAGGACAAATTGGGGTGGAAATACCCCAAATCTCCAAAAATTTGCCCTACGTGTCTTATGCCAGCCTTGTAGTTCATCCAATTGTGAGTGCAATTGGAGCTTGTTTGAGGCCATCCACACAAAGAAGAGGAACAAACTAGCTCAAAAACAACTCAATGACCTTGTCTATGTGCAATATAATCTTCAGTTGCACACAAGAAAGGTAGAGGAAATATCAGATAATCCAATTGATTTGGATGAGATAGATCCATATAGTGATTGGACAAGGCAATGGAGGAGGGGGGTGGATTTGCATTCTCATTGGATGACATTGAGGATGAGCCTGAGGAGGAGTCATTGCCAATGCCACCAGCAGCAAGATCTACATCCAAGATGGAGGTTGACGAGCCACAACAGAGTCCTATGACTAGACCCTTTCCCCTATTGAGAACCAGACAAGGGAAGAGGAAGATGTGAATTTGTAAAAACTGAAATATATTAATGTAGTATTTACTTTCAATTTTACAAAAACAATTTGCTATTTTGATTTTGTTTCAGACTATCAGTATCAGCGCATTGAGCATACCACATGAGGATGCCATTTTGTATCTAATTTTCTTTCAAATCAATCAAATACAACTATACTCAGCTTGTTTCTTCTATGTACTCATTTATTGACTCATTGGATGCATCTTATCATTGAATTTTCCAAAAAAAATGTGTTTTTAGTGCAATTTAAGCAATTTTTTAAGTTGTCAAGTTTTTTGCCAAGTTTTTGCTAAGCCGAGTTTCTCGAGCTTGCCGAGTTCTTGCAATTGGCGAGTTTTTCAACTATGACTCAATCTATCCTCCCCATATCTTTCAATGTGTCTTCAATGCATGAACACAAAATGGGGTTCAAAAGATGCGCTTGTAAGCACCCTCCACCATCATGCCAACTAATTTGCACACACGTGCCAAATTAGTGACCACCTGTACAACATTTGAGGCCCCAACCTCCTTTATGGCATCTCTCAAAATATGAAATTGGGGATTATCTATCCTTGTGCTTCCCAAAATAATCAAAAGCTCTAAGAAAATAAGAGTCTGCTAACCATGTAACTATGATGTTGATAAGTGATTGATGTCTAATATCGATCCGCCCATCCATGACAATAGAGCAGCCCATCCAAATCGAACTTTACCTCATGTCCTCCATCACCAAACTCACCTTGGAATAATGTTTGTCAAGGAGTGTAGTGCATATTTTATGTCCTCCAAGGGGGGTGAATGAGAGATCAACTGAAGTCACATTTTTTAACATTTGTTTGAATTAAGGATAACATGCTACATGGAATGGGATGGCATGGGCAATCTATAACACTCTACCCTCTCATCCTCCTTTATCTCTTTACAAACCTTCACCCCTTGTCTTGTATAGCCCAATAGATGACAATACACTCTTGTGTAGCTCCCTCTAAATTCAATTTCACAAATTTGACAAAACCACACTCTACAACTATCACAAATTGAAGAGGACTTTGGAATTAAAGGGGTCTTTTGCATAAGTTTCTAAAACTTCAAAAGAGCAATCAAATGGATTTTGTGGCTGTCCACCTTCACCCGTACAAACCCACACCTTGATGAACCCCCAAGTTGGCTAACATTTCTTTCTTCCATCTCATCATGCCCACTACTCTCACTACTGTTGTTCATGTTGTTTTGTTTTGTGAAACAATATGCAAGTGGAATTTGAAACTGAAAATAGAAAAAAATCATACATTTCATCCTTTAAACTTTGAAAAAATATTGCAAAAAGAAAAATAAATGGAAGATTAACATTCCTCTTTCACTTCTCTTGCTGGTTGTTACCTCACTCCTCACTTTTGGTGCTAATCAATGCTAGTTTTTCCAACTGCGCCCTCAAACCCTATTGGCTTGTCTTTCTAACTTGGCTACAATTTTTTTTGCATGTAAAAATGAACATGAGTTTCATATGGAGTCATTCCTTTGTTATGTTAGGGCTTAGAAGAGTGTGGGGGGCCACAAATGAAACATAAAATTCTTTTTTTTTAAGTTGTGCCTTTTTTAAAAGCAACCCATAGCCACAAGGACCATGGCATCTCCTTCTTGTCTCGATGTACCGAAAACATTTCCAGCATTTTTTTTAGATTAGGGATGGCTAGAAAATGTCCTCAAGACATACCCATGTTTGCATGTAACATAGACTTGTAGCACTTGCCCCCAAACTTACATTTAGTTCTACATATGCCCCTTCTCTACCATTGTTCAACTCCTTCCTTTTCTAGTTTGAAAAGTTCTCTGTTCAACATTAGATCCTCTCCATTTTCTAGTTCTATGGATGCAATTGTATCATATTTTCCTTACTAAATTTTGGTCATTCATATTCCCAATGCCCATGTATTCCACAATTCTAGTAGGTGCCATAGAACCCTCTGCAATGTCATCATGAAATTAGATCCTCCTCTCTGTGAAGTACTTGTACCTTCATCCTCCTTTTTGTTGGACTTTTTCCACATCCAACTAATTGCTTGCCATGACCTCTACCTCTACCATGACTTTAGTGTTACTCTCTTACCAATGTATTATCAACCTTTAATGCATAGTGGTATGCCTCCTCCATCAATCTTATTTTAAGCATAGTAATCTCATCTTGAATTGTTAATCTCAACCCATAAATATATCTTGAAACATTTTCGAAAATGGCCAGCTCTGATTGTCAATTTGTTGAATTCTTCTATGTATTCTTTCACACTCAGCTCTTTTTGATGAAGATTCTACAACTTCTTAAATGACATCATAGAATAATCAAGGGCGAAAATTTGCACTTCAGCTTACTCATCACTCAATCCCATACTCTATTTTTTTCTCTTCCTCCACGAACTCTTTCTTGTTGTACTCAATCTCACTATAATGAGTGTGACCCTTCAATTTACCACAAATTCCTAACCCTCTTGAGATCTTCAATTTGATTCAAATTGACATAATTTTCTATGTCTAATATCTAGTCAATCAACTATTTTGGATCCAAACTACCAACGCAATTTAGTAAATTCATTCTAGGCTTGCTTTCTATTTTAGCACCAACCCTAATTACCCTTTCTTCTCATTCTTCTTACCCGTCATTTTCTTATGAATCATTTCGTCCTGCCTCCACTCTTCTTTGTTGGGCAGTTTCCATGGCTTCCATTCAAGCCTAAAAGTCTTTGATGGCTTCCAACAACTCTACATTTCTAAGGCCTGTTCGACCCCAAATAGGTACATCTCTTCCTCTATCTCTATAGGCCATTCTTCAAATCCAGCATTACTTCAACAAGCTTTGATACCACTTTTAGTTGGAGTGGGTCAAATAAATCCAACCAACATAGATCACAGTTACACAATAGAAGCTTAAATTCAGACAAAGAGAAGTGAGCACAAAATTTTTGTTGAATCTTCAGATTTCAAATACAAAGAAAATGAGATTCAACCTCAACACAAAAGGCAGTCTCAGTCTTATTATAGCCAAACAGGAGCTGACAGCAAGTCACAATGGACTCGAAACAGATCTGAAAAACAACTTATAGTAACAGCAACTTAGGCCCACAACAACAAACAAACACTTCTAACCTCTATCTCAGTTCTCTGACACCACAAATACTTTGCTCAATACTCAATAACTCAGACCCAAACGGATCGATATGCATCCCACAAAAGATCTCATTTGAAGAAACACCTGAAGACTGCTTTTCATTTGCTGGAAGATGTCCTCATGTATAAAGTTATCATTATACAGGCCTGATTTCCCCAACTCCCAACCACTTGAAAACTTCTAAATTTCGTGTGAACTAGTTTTGACATACAATGGGAATTGCAACATAGAAAAAGATCTGATACACGTTGGAAATTGCAACCAATAACACCATGGGCTAAAACAATGGATGATCCTCATTCCAACAGAGACAGCCCATCTTGAAACTAATGAACCTCATCAGCAATCTGCAAACAAAATTAAACGTGTAAGACAAAACAAAAAAACTCTTCTGTTTTTTTGTTTGATATTGATTGCCTGTAGACCTTAAGGTGCTCATGCATCAGTTTCATTTAAATATCAATATAAGGAGTTGCTCATATTAAACCAAGGAACAACTTGCAGCAATCACACATTCTTCTGAAGATAATTTTTTAGTGAATCCCTATCAGCAGTTGAATGGCATGGTTAGCCAATAAGGCTGCCAATTTGTTTAGTGTTCTTTTTATTTGACAACTACTTTCAGTAATTAGTAATGAGAGCTATGTTTCACAATAACTTCAGATCTATATTTGTAATGAGCAGCTAAAAATTGTAAGTAACTTTTTGGCATATTGTTTTGATTATAGGTTGGGCAATTATGCATTACAAATGCAGCAGACCATGCCTCAAGATCCACAAACACCACCCAATCATCAAGTTGTATGCCTGAAATCCAAGACCCAATGGTAACTAATTATGTGAGGGACACCATGTTTGGGGCTCCTATGGGTATTAGGAAGAAAGATAATATCTAGTATAAAGATATTCCAAAAGGTACCCAAAGAAGATCATAGTGCCCTATTACAATTTAGCTGTAAACAGAAAGACTATCATAACAACCAGCAATCACCATCATTTGGCTGACCAAGAATGTGAAGAGAATGACAAAATAACAGCTTTTCAGGGGCAAATTACTGCCCATTTAATATCTCTCCTTGCAGCCACAACCTGAGCACAAGCTCTTTGAAGCTCTTCCACCTGGTGATATTGTGACATCCTCTTCCAGATAAATGTTGTTGTAAAGAGAAAACGACCTACTTTTGCCTTACAAGAATCTCAAAAGTTCCTCAACAAACACATATAGAACACAAGGGTGCCATCCAGAGCTTTTCAGGCCAGGTCCAAAGCCTAAGCCTCATGCAAGAAAACTGCTTTAATGGTAATCATTATTAGAAGGCAAATATTGTGAACGGCACTAGTCATCAAAGCAGGTCCAATTGAACAGCACTCCAAGTGAATATTTGAAAACATTTATATCTGGATAGGAAATTATAAACAAATTGAGACATGAAATTCATAAGAATTGATGCATGTATATTGTTGTCAAGCAAAATGATAAGAATGCGGGATAAAATAACAAGAAGACTACAAATTATAATGTAAATGTATGACAAATAAACATATAAAGATTTAATATTATGCTTGATGTAGTTTATGAAATTATTCAAGGCAAGAAAAATGAAATCCTGCTACCATTATGTTAACAATAGTTGCAAAATCCTTTAACAACTGAAAAAAATCATGCTACAAAAATTTAATACCATAATATTTCTAAGTGGTCCCCAGCATTTCCACTCACCTTCATCATTATCAACTCTCACATGGCATTCACCATCAACAACAGAAAATGTAATGTTGCCAAGCCATAACACTGCAGCAAGTATTCGAAATATATTTTCCTGATCATCTGGACTGATTTCAAGCACATTTAAGGCCTCCTGTATACAAAATCAGCCTTCAATGCTCCCAAACAAACAAAAAGCAACACAGCAACTGCATTTACTCAGAATTAATCACTCCATAGTAAAGACAAACAATATTTACCAGTACAAGTTGGAACCTCTCAGCATCATCTACTTCATCAATTGTTAGACAGCTGCTCTGGTTCAAATAGTAGTATTCACTGGCTGGCTTCAAATTCAAGTTTTCTGCATCAGGAATCAAAATCAAACTTAAATAAATGATAAAGTCTTCACCAAATCATTAATTAAGCTAGCCTCAAATTCTCATTTTTCAAGCTCATGAATCTTCTTATTACATTGACAAGTAACAACGTTTACCTATATATATATGAAGTTCATGTAAATTTATTGGTGACCTAAAAAACATTCAAATAGTTTACTAAAGTGTCCATTCTGCTTTGATATATTTTATAAAATTCAGAAAGGCAGCCCAACAACTAGTAAGGCATAAACATCGTCAACAGGCCAGCATAAATCTCCTTGATGGACTCAGTGTGTTTGGTTCTATATGGCATGTGTGAGGTCTGAAATTTTCACATCTTGGAAAAAGCAAACACCAATGGAATAAATTTCAGGACAGTCTATCTCTTTATATTGAGAATATATCATCCATACTGTGCCAGTGTGCAGTAAATTTGATACTAGACGAAGCAATTATTTATTGCGTATTTTCCAATTTCTTGTCATCTGATGGTACCTGACAAAATGGCACAACTGGATATCATCTGATAACTATTTCAGACTATTCACAAACTTTAATAAATAGCTTTAAGACTAGATAAATTCAATCATGTTAGAGTAATCATGCATTAGCTAATAATTAATTCTCTTTAGACTTTAATCGATTATTAGTCTAATTTATTCTCATGCACTTAAGCTAAACTTAGGAGTGTTTTTATGCTTTTAGGGTTTTGCTCCTATATAGCACTCAACCCTCATTGTAATTATCACTCGAGCTTTCATATCTTTTTGATAGTCTCTTGCTTCTATAGCTTTTTCTTGTTTGAGGAATATTGCACATATTGTTTGCAGATCTCTTGCATGGAAGGTGTTTTTGTTCGTTGTTTGATCCTGTGGCTCGTGGTTTTGTGGTTTTTCACAATTCTAACATGGTATCAGAGCTTCAATTCAACAAACCCCTTCTCAATTTATGAGGTTTTTTTCTTCAACAAGGGTTACAGGCTTCAAATCTGAATACCCTTTGCTTTTTTTGCAAATTTTGGAGGTGGGCGAATTTTGATACATCTAAGATCAAAACAGAGTCTTCCGTTGGATTTAGAGTTGTCAAGAAAGTCAGATTTGCCTTTTGTTTGCCCTAATTTGGACTTCTGAGGTTAGATCTACGAGTGTTTGAAGCAGTTGCTTTTTTTCCAAATCTGAAGAGTAGCTGCGTTTTCGGTGCATTTTTGCGCAAAAAGGACCTCACTGTTGGATTCAGGAAGCCAATTCCATGAATTTTGACTATAAATTTTCCCTCACCAACTATTACAGGGAGTTTGTATCAAGGTATTCCAAAATTGTTGCCCCTCTCATGAATCTACTCAAGGAGTGCGGATGGAAATGGACAAAAAAGCAACAAGCGTTCAATGAGATAAAAGCTAAGTTATGTGTAGAGCCAATGTTGGCTTTACCTGACTTTACCAAGACCTTTAAAGTCCAGATAGACGCATCGAACAATGTTGTAGGTGGAGTTCTTATGCAGGACAAACACCCTATCGCATTTGAGTCTCAAAAATTAAATGATAAGGAGCAAAGATACACGACTCATGAAAAGGTGATGACCGAAATTATGCATTGTCTATGTGTGTGGCAACATTGCATCCTTTCGGTCCCATTCACAATGAAAACGAACAACATTAGCTCTATCTACTTCAGAAGCTAGGCGAAACTAACTCTGAAGCAGGCCTATTGGCAGTACTTTCTCACCGAATTCAACATGGGCTTGGTTTATAATCAAGGCAAACAAAATGTTGTAGCTGATACAAAAACAAGTCGATAGGCTCAACTTGCTGCAATACAAAAACAACAAGGACCCAAGAGTTTGAATAGCAAAGTAGCCCTCTCAAACGATATCCTAGATTGGAATAAGCATATCATCTAGTGTACCAAGTCAAGAAGGGTAGAAACCAACAGTTTCACATCGAAAACGGACTTTTGATTTTCACGTAGGATCAAGTCTACATTCCTAAATGGAAAGACCTAAGGAAGGAGGTGATCCATGAATGTCATGATACAATATGGGCAAGACACCCAAGACAAAGAAGAATTGTGGCATTGTTGGAACGAGGGTTCTTATAGCAAAAGCTAAAGGAGGATGTTCAAGATTACATGGAGACTTTGTTGATATGTCAACAAGATAAATCAGTGAAGTCAACTCCCAAGTAGGCTCTTACAACCGCTCCCCATGCCAGTTTGCCCTTGGGCTAGTGTCAACATAGATTTCATCACTTAATTGTCGAAAGTAGATGGCATGAAGAGCATCATGGTTGTTATTGACCACTTTTCCAACTATGAAACCTTTGTTGTGTGTAAGCAACCTTGCAAAGCGAAAGGTGCAACCAATTGTTTCTTTCAGTATGTGGTAAAATCTTGGGGCTTCCCACATAGTATCATCTTCAACAAAGACCCAGTTCACAAGCAACTTCTAGGCAGAGTTGTTTAAGCTCATGGGGACCAAGATCCTCATGTCAACAAGCCATCATCCTCAAACGGACAGGCAGACGAAGCAAATCAATGCGATCTTGGAGGATTACCTTACACATTTTATTTCAGCAGACCAAGCTAATTGGTCATCGCTACTAAACTCAACATAGTTCAATTATAATCTTCAGAAGTCGGGAACAGCCCAATTCTCCCCATTCTAATTTGCAACAGGACAGCAACCCTTGACACCACATACCGTTTGTAAGGCTACCTCAACTTCATTAGCCCAAACACAAGTATCTATAGGAATGGAATGAGTGTAACATGCCCAAAGTTCTACTCGAAATTTTTTTCTAAGTTTTAACCCACAAGTGAATAAATCATGAAGCCATAACATAGCAATAAATTTTTATTTTCCATAATGTAAATTACATGCACATTCGAAATAAACATTATTCCAAACTTCCATTCAAAGTTGCATGGACATGGATACGAATACAGATAAGGAGACGATATCGGACATGGATACGGCCATTTTTTAAGACACCCAGTATGGATACAGCTGGATACGACATTCATAAAAAACACATACATCTATATTTTCTAAGTTATTAGAGGAGATTTTCATTACTTTAAAAGAAAATAAGTAAATATAAATTATTTAATATTAAAATTTAAGCATTAATAATTTAGTAAAGAATAAACAATTAAATTTATATTAATAAATTTTATTCATATTTAAAGAATAAATTTTAATTTTTTCAAAATTTCTAATGTTTAAACAACATAATATAAATATTAAATATAAATATAAAACTATAAACAGTTAACTTTTTTAAATCTATAAAAATTAAAACGCCAAAAAAATAGTAGAGTTGCAATGGAAGAAGACCTAGAAAATTGGGTTGTTGAAATAGAAAAACATTTCAGTTGTCTTCCTCATTTGGTGTAGGTTTTGTTTATTCAAAACAAAAAGAAAATTGCACGATTGAAGTTTTTTAAGATTAAGTTTAGGAAGATTCATGTCAGATATTTTGAAAATCAAATCACAAAATATCCAGCACGGCTAGAAAATCAAGATTTTTTGGGCACGTGTGGGTACGGTATCCAACGTGTATCTACAATGTATCATGCCTGTATCAATATCAGATACAGGGATACGCGCGCCCAGGGAAGGGAAGGTGCATATCTGGCTACTTTGCTTCCATTGCATTTCATTGTAATTTCACAAAACTTTCCATACTATTGATTACATATTGAAATAACCTTCAATTTAACATTCATGTTTACATCCTTCCATATAAATGGGTACAATGTACATACATAGCTCTTCTAAGCTTCCAGCACTAGAAATACATATGGTCCAAGTACTCCCCCTTCAAATCTTGGCCGCCAACTGATGAGGAGAAGCATCACTCAAGCGTTTTTCTGCCAACCACTGACTTATTGCGGTCCCCTACACATCTACCTATCAAGTAAGATGGCCCTACCCTTCGACAAAGAGATTGGTTAGATAACCCCATAATACTAGCCTTTCCTGAGCTTGGTATTGTGTCCTACAAACTAGAACTTTACCATACAGTGGCTACAACCTATATGTATGGCAATCCTGGACTAGAATGCCTAACTAGATCACAATGAACTGACAGTGTAAACAGTGGCAACTTACACTACTTTGGCCAAAGTATTCCACACTCAGTTACTTCGAGTGAAAGACATCCTATTTGCACACCTTCCTAGCTCGATTTGTAATGACAACACATATTCTATGCATAGGCTATCCCCTTCACTGGATTATTCTAATCCTAGGAATAACCTATTACCTCTATGTTTAACTAACACATCTACTAAGTAAATAATTCAAAGTAACTCTTACTTACCAATTAACCATACGGAATAGCATAACGTCACATAATTGACTCTAATACCAAAGGTACAATCCCAAATATACAAGTCTCTAATCAAGAGTTTTTCTCAACATTAAATGACTCCCTTCAAAAGTATAAACTTAACAATAAATGACCTCAATTCAAAGTATAACCATCAACAATAAATGACTTCAATCAAAGTATAATCTCATCAATAAAGGACTCACTCAAAAGTATGGCCTCAACAATAAATCAACTCCAATTGAAACTATAATCAACAATCAAATCATCAAGTAGATCATATAGGTTAATCCCGACTTATTCGCTTCAATCAATAATCTCATAGACAACCCTACAAAATAGGTTATTCCTAACCTAGGGTTTCCAACAAAAGTAATGTAATGATCAAGAGATCACAAACAAATCATAAAACTTCTACATTCAGTAAGAGTCAAATATTCACATGTTCACAATGTTCTCTATATTTGAATAATATCTTAAGGACATTATCAACTTGCGAGGGTTTGGTGCTTATGCACTCATAGTCCTCTTCACAATACGGTTTACATATAAATTATCAACAAGGTTCACAACCTATCAATGATGATATGCCTATTATGCCATTATTCACGTGGTGTTACTATCCACATTAACTACAAGGCTTCACCTAACTTCATAGGCAATCAATTCAAGATATCACCTAGATGTAATGATATTATAGTCTACTTGACTAAGTATAATTTATAACAACCGTTCCAATATATAGAACATATACGTATATAAGTACAAATGCATCCCAACCAAAAGGTTTCACGAAAACAAGAATCCATCAAGAAACAAACAAGCTAAACCAAGCAATCTTTCCAACTTAAAATAAAAAATAAAGTAGAGAACTAGCATGCCTATAACCAGATAGCTCCAATTGATATAACAGGTTTCCTAACACAGCCTCCACCAAGCAGTTTGCAATTCCTTCCCACAAAGAAATCTATCAATAACCTCACTAATCTCACACTAAAAACCTCACAACTCACAACTCAATATTGCAGCAAAGTAACACTCAGAAAATCAGAAATTTAGAATGCAAGAATGCGTCCCATTTGAAGTGAAAGGCACCTCTATTTATACAAAAAGATCAGCAACTAAAGGGTGAAAACAGGGTACCAAAATTGACACTTCTTAGCTCAGAAAGTTCGACTCGGCAAAAACAATAAAAGGTGGCACTTGAATCAATGTACAGAAAATGCATACTCAGCCAAGAGAATGAGTCGCCCCATTCAACTGGACAGCAAGAATGATAAGCAGAAATGCAAGGTGATGGTCTCCTACAAGTCAACTTATTTGGCCAGCTCCTTATTTGACCAATTCATATAATTCTGAATGCTTCACAATTTGTAATTTGCATTGCAGGTTTAGACTTCTACTTGGTTCGTGCTTTTCTCAGTTTGGCACCAACAAATCACCATGTTTCCTATTCCTTTGGTCTGCCTTTTAGCTTCAAGACTAAGTCAAAGTTATTTATGCGTTTCAGATAGCATCGCCTCAAAGTATTGACTTTGTCCACATTTTATTACCACATATTACTTGGCTTTATATTTTTGTGCATAATATAGCGCTGCAATCTCTATTTGCACAGCATGTTTAAACATTGAACATTGCCTATAATTTTATGCGCTATCTCTTTTAATTTCTGCACTTTACATATAACATATATGAAATGCGTTCCATACATTCCATGCGCTTTAATGTATAAACAGCGCTATAACATTTATAATATATAAACAGCGCTATCAATATTTATAATATATATAATACACATACATACATACATATACACATATATACATGTTCTTATATATATGCGTGTGTGTGTGTGTGTATTTATATATATATATACAAATATATCAACTTACACGATTATAGAATGCATCTTTCGAATGCATATACTTCATTTAGTCCATAATAACGCACGCGTAAATATACACATACACACACACACACACACACATATATATATTGATACACTTGTATCAATATATACATGTGTGTATACAAATACATAGTATATATACGTGTGTGTGTATACACACACATATGTATATATATATACATGTATATATATATATATATATAGATACACTCGTATGGACGTTTCCATTACATCAATACATACACATATATATCGTATATTTATTTAACATTGCCAATACACATACAACATCGATTGACATATATATACATGAAGTGTGTGTGTGTGTGTATATGTCTCCTTGTCCATTTGACGTTCCCATGCATATGGGTATTCCCTCCATAAGCATACGTAGATACGTCTATCTATGTATACTCATGTACGTATTTACTCATGTGCATGAGTTCATCGTAGACATGTACATGTATACGTATATATATATCTTATGTATATATATCTCATCATTCAAATGAAAACACATTAAGAAGAACCCACAATTGACAGAAACTCATCACTTAGACTAAATCAAGAACACTCGCAAACAAAACCATAACCTCTCCTAATTCATACACAAACAAGACTAAGGTAACTTACCATTTCCCAGGCTATTGACTCGACTTGACTATACTAGAAGTGAGTGTGTGAAAGCTCAGTTTAGGTCTTATCAAAGGTTACCAGACCAATCCCCTCTCCTAAGTGATACTTCCCCTCTCTTTCGGAGGCTCGACTTGTTCCTGCATATAGCTTAGTGCAACACCAAGTTAGTTAGACATTCACAATACAATCATTTGCATCATCAAAACATTTGCATTGACAAAGCATTAGAATATTCACATTGCAATACATATCTTTTCATCATATTTAATCAACATAAACATATTCATTCATTTCAAAGCAATAACATCTTAATGCATATTTCAGTATTCCATTCTCCTGCTAAACATATTAAAGTCACGATTTGCATTTATCAACACTTTCACTCATGAAGGTAAAAGTAACTTAGTGACTATGAAATGGGGTGTAACAATGAGAAGGGGAACCTAGCAAGCTACTATTCAACCAACACAAGTGATCGGATCTAAATCAGTTCAAACCTCCACAAGCAATGAATGCAACACTCATTCGCCAATATGACAAGCCTTTTGAAGTGTATGCCCAAGTTGGAAAGGTGACTTATCAACTGAGGTTGCCCTTGCACCTCAAAGTTCATTCGATGTTTCATGTAAGCCAATTGAGACCCCACCATGGCAATGATGAAGATATACTTAGAAATATTCCAACACGCGATCTAGCCAATGTGATTGACTGACCTAAGCATGAAGTAGAAGAAATAGTAGACATGTGTGAGCGTGGCTTTGGCAAGTTCAAGCTGCAAGAGTTTCTGGTGGTCTAGAAGAACAAGCCACGCCATGAAGCTACCTAGGAGTGAGGTGAACTGCTCTGGCAAAGTGAAGAGAATGTCATGGAGTTCCTTGAATGGAACTCAAGCCACCCAACTCAGTGAAAAGTCACGGAAGTGCTCCCCGCGCAAGCTCGGAAAACTGTGCTAGCATCAAGGACATCACCTAAATTGAGTGGAGGAGAATGTAGTGGTCTCTCAAGGTCCCACTCACTACTCGCCCTACGGTGCCCAAGTCCAAGTTTAGTGAAAGAAGGCTGCTCCGATTTCCTTATACGATGTCCCAATTCAAAGTTTCAACTTGGAATAACATAGCCCATGCTAAGCGGGTATAATTCTTAAAGCAAGCCCCTTCTCAAGGTCCCACTCACTACTCGCCCTACAGTGCCCAAGTCCAAGTTTAGTGAAAGAAGGCTGCCTCGATTTCCTTATACGATGTCCCAATTCAGAGTTTCAACTTGGAATAACATAGCCCATGCTAAGCGGGTATAATTCTTAAAGCAAGCCCCTTCTAAGAGGCCAACAACTTGGTGCAACACAAGTTAGTTACAACAAACATGGTCAGTTGCGAGTCCCATAATGATATGCAAAAATGTCATGCAACAAGGTCCCAACACCACTCACAAATTCTGTCAAGAATCTCGTGGAGCAAGTTGCGCTAAGCGCACTCATTGGCTGAGTGTATATTTTCAAGCACGATGATTGGTTCACCATGATTTTCTATGTATAAACTTGTAATTCTATAAAACGGGGTGTGCACCAAAGTTAAATAATCAAAGAAGTTGAATTTCTAGAAATGTAAATTCTGAGTTGCTAGTACTATGCAATATAGATAGTATTTTGTAGAGTATGTGTGATTCGTTGTAGAGTGTCATGACTGATTATACTTTGTTGTGTATGCAAATAGTGAAGCATCAAGTACAGTGATGGTATTTTGAGTTGGCGTTGAAGTTCCCAAATTCTTGGAGGCCAAGAAAGGATTTTGTTGCATCTCATGTGAGGAATTTTGGGAATTGTTGAGAGCAAGTTCATTTGTCCTTGGGACATTTGTAAACACAATATATATATATATATATATATATATATATATATATATATATATAAACTAACTAAGTGGCATAATTATTCTCAACCAAATCATTACTTGCCTAGACAAGGAGATGTATAATCTTTTCTATGACTGGACATACATGTGTGCCTTATGGGTTTAAGGATTCCAACCTAGTAGCAAAAATTGTAACAATATGAAATTTTGATGTCAAAACAATACTTGACCTAGCAATTATATTCAAGCAGCATTGCAAGACTGCTAGGGATTAAACATAACAAGGTCATTTAAAAAACATCAGACCTGGCCGAAAGGCATAAACATGGAGCATTGCTATATCTTAAACAGAGTAATCAACCGTAAGGCTTCTATTGTTCTGAATCTTCAGCCATATATCCTAACTCTTATAGACAAAAGACTTTAACCATTAACCTTAATCGTATTCACCACATTGTATGCTAGCCAAGCTAGATACACTTGAATAAATGCTTCAACTTCACACTAGGGTTTCCCATTATATCGGGTATCCATTAATACAAAATGGAAAATTCGGTACGGGTCTAGAGACTAAAACCAAGGTATCTCTGTTATTATGATTTATCCCCCTAAGCTTTCTATCATTTTCGGTTCAGAGCAAAGAATAGACTCAAAAAATAGCATTGGTCATAGGTTTATCAAATAAAGCAATAACCATCATTCACATGGCCGACATAGAGTGACCTGAAAACTTAGCCATACTATTTTAAAACATTCCTTACTAGTAACAAAGCCTAATACTATTTCAGTTACCAGATGTCATGCTCACGGCAGCATTGGCAATGAAAGATTACTTAACATAGAAACAATAATAAACTCATTCAAATACATTATAGCATGGGTTCTCAAAACTCTTAAAATAGAAGAAATAGTTGCACTAAAACACTTCTTCCAAACTATCAAAAAGATCTTAGAATTGATAGTTAGAACAAAACTCTTTGGCAAGATAGTTTCGAGGACAAAACCCTCCTAGCCATTGAGTAATTCCATACAAGGATTGACTATATGCAACAAGAATTGGAATTGTGGACGACAACCCCCATCTCTATTTGAGTAATTTCATCCCAAGGTCACCATTGTGCTGACTGCTTGCAGATTCAGGGATCTTCCAGTTTCCGTTTCCTGTTTGTGGTATATTTTCAATAAATAAAATTTAGGTGTTGTGGTGTTGAATATTCAGACAATTCTATTTGTGGTTTTCAGATTCTGTGTGTTGAAGGTTTCTAGTTTCCAATTTGACACAAAAATCGTTATTTTGTGAAACATTTATTTGTTATTCCAGATTATTATAACATTGTTGTTCAAAATCAACCTTTAACAAGTAATATATTTTAATACAATATTTTGTTATTGACCATATCAAAATAGCCTAAAATCTCTGCCGTACTGTTAAGTGTGTTGTTTTAATATGGGTTGCAGCTAGCATTCCTGCTGCATTATATTAATGTTTCACATTGGCGCCATTCTTTGAAAGGTTAAATTGTTAGCTTTGTGAATTCTGAGGGAACGGTTGACAAGCTTTGTATGGTTGGATTGAATTGTTCAGCACCATGTTCTTGTGAAGGAGCCGCAGAGACAAGTTCTGACAAGATAAAAACTCCTTTGTCTGTTTGTTGAATGGAAAGGGTCAACATTTGAAGGAAGAAAAAATACTTAAATATTTGCATCTGCTACAGTTTTCAAATAATTAAAGGAAAAGTAAAAGTCACAAGCTTTTTGAGGGACAGGTTTTTAACACATCCAAATCAGTCTTTCTGTTTTCTAATTGCTGCCATTTTAAGTTTAATGTCAGCTGTAATGATCTACAGCAGCTAATTATCTTATTTTGTTCTACCTGCAATATTATGTTCAGTTATTCGAGCATTAAGGTGAATTAGAAATTTATTATGGAGCAGTGAAAATATTCCAAGGTACATATTATGGTAAAAATTATGTATTAAGTTGCAACAAATTATGAAATAATTCTGCCAAGAAGCATTTTACTCTTAGCTGCTGTGACTAGCTCATGGCCATGGTAATCTCTACCTGGGCACCTTAATCAACTCAAAAAACTTGAAGATTATTATTCATTAGTTGTTAAAATTGTGAACTTGGTTTGGCCGCACTATTAAAAAATGTACCAGTTGCAATCATTTAATGAGATTGTTCTAATTTAGCCTTTGGCTGTGGATAATGTAATTAGTTGAGCCTTCTATCTATATTGGGTATTCATCCAAATTGAAGTAGTGTTGTGACAAGAGTAAAAGAAGATCATCTCTTGAAGCTCATTTTCAAATGCATCATCTTCATCAGCTTGCTTATATCCAGCTATTTATTCATGTGTTTCAGTTTAAATTCCAATTGTTTGACAAAATGTCTTCTTTTAGAATGTTGGATATTTGTTTCACATGATACATGGGTTTGGTAATTGACATGAAATAATTGCTCTCTTTCAAGAGAGTAAGAAACTAGAAGGTTTACCACCAGTTATAAGTTGCATTGAAATTGCTAGAAGATCTTGGATGGTTCACCAACGAATCCCTTTATTTGCAAATCATTATCAACCAATTTGGCGTTGATTCAAAATCAAATGATATAATCTATAATTTTGGCATAAACGCAGCTTGTTATCTGTCAGTTTGTCATGATCAGAATTTGCATATCTTTATTTGTCATTTTGGCATTGACCAATTCTATCAATTTGATATTGTTTGTAATTTGGTTGGCTAGCCATCAATAAGTTACAAGTTATTTTTAATGTCCTTGTTCTAGTGTCCATATGCTCTCAACATTCCCACCTCAAGATCTTGGTGATCAAAAAGAGCTAGGATTTGAGTTGATTGTAAAAATTTGGAGGATTTGAGCTAACCATCCTACCAAGTACAGTACTTTCAAATAATTGTAGATAGTCAATATGTTTTGGTTTAGTTGATTTTAGTTTGTAGATATTTTTTCTCAAACTACTATTTAACAATGTAGAAAAGGACTTTTGTTGTGGAAGCACTTTAGAAAAGGATTTTCACCAAGCATACAAAGCATAGAATATACCCAATAATCCTATGCATGTGCATTCCAATAGAGGCTTACAAATGAACACAAGAAGCTGCAATAAATGCACACAGTCATCATCATTTAAGAGCCATTTACAATGGTCAGCAAGGCATTGTTTTGAAACAGATTATTTATGAGTTGGAGACGCTCGAAGCTTTCAAGACAAAATTGAAACAGAGGCTGAAAAAAAAATGTTGATGTACTGATGTCACAAAAAATACTGGAACAAGAAGATACGAGTAATTTGCATAAAGCAAGATCATGGGTTAAGGGACATGCAGCCGAGAATAATTCCTGTCCTTAGATAAAAATGGTAGTAAATCTAGAACGCCTGAGGATCAATGAAAAATTCACCTGTCACATCCAATCACTATAAAGTCTCCCATAATTTATCTGTCACAAATACACGGGGCTCCCCTGCTCAGTCTTACATGATCAGACTACTGATATATCTTTTGTATATTTTAAGGCCCAAAAGCATTTTATGGTGGTGGAGAAACTGACAAAAGATACTTAAATGGCAGTGAAGGACCTGCAGCTTCTGCAACAAGAGAGTGACAGGCAGACAAGATCTGTCCTGCAGGACACAACCAATGGCAACAGAGGAAATAAAAACGTCCTATCATTTAGAACACTGCATGCAATTAACAACCAACAGTCAACCAATGTGAAATTGGTGTTGCATGAAGATTAATAACAATACTGCATTGATCACACACATATTTAACTTTTACCTTAATATCAACTTTTTAATCATTTTAATATTATACCTGACTCATATCCAATAAGAACTAAAAATTAATTGTTTTACTAAAAACATAAGAGAAGATATAGTTTGATGTAGATTAATGCTCTTTCTCCTTTATATCTTCATATTCAATTACGCTTCTTCAGCAACAAAATTAGAAGATAGGTTGTATGGAAACATTATCATAGTAAGAAGCACAAATTAAATAAATAGTTAACTTCAAAGTTAAAAATGGATAATTTAAGGTAGAATTTTAGAAATATTAAGCAGACATGTTAATATACCTCTCAAAGCATAAGAAGCCCCTGCACAAAGCTGATAAAAGATATGATATGATCGTTCCCCCTGAGCCTGTTGCACAATTCTTGACTGTACACAAGTCCATGATATCAGCTTCCAGTATGGTGTCAATCAATATATTCAAACAAAATAGTAATTCACTCCTCACCTTTTCAAGCATATCTTCCATAGCAGAGTAACAGAGAAAAAAACATTCCACACTTGTCAGCACAATCTCTTTGACTGGTTTCTTCAGAATTCAAATTAATAGCTAACATAAAAAAAACAAGATTGACAGTATATAAACTATCAAAACATATTAAAATTGATAAATAGGCTCAGAAATCCTCACATGTTTGAATATTTGCACCAGAAATCTTGCCAGAATTATTGAAGTGAATGCTAATCAACTTGCCCTGCATACCATTTCAGACAATACCTTTCAATTTTGGCATTCCTGCTAAGAAGCCCAACATCCTTGCTAAGCAACAGTCTGGGTATACTAAATAGAGATTTGTTAAACCAGAATAATAAATGTTTGCATATACCCTTTTTAAGTGGAAAGTCTCGAGAAAATCCCACTTATATTTGTGTAAAATTTGTTGTATATGAAAGTTGACAACTTACAAATCGGCTAGAGTTATCATTGTTTAGTGTCTTCGCATTGCCAAATGACTCTAGTATGGCATTTGTTTTTAGAAGTGTATTCTCTATTCTGCTACAACTTCCAATTGATGCAAGGTATTGCATTGCTATTTTTGCAGTTTCTGTTTTACCAGCACCACTTTCACCACTGAAATCCAAATTTTGAGTCAGTTAAATATTCCATTAAGACAGAAGGACATTGACTTAAGTTTCAACAGATAAACAAAGAATGCTATTATGCAACTTATAGAAAAAATACAAACTCCAAAGTAAATATTTTTACTATTGACTATGATCCTCTGTAGCTGTTGAAGCAATATAAAATACATGGATTCAAACAAAAAGAGCAACTATTATTTAATACTCTTACAACAATAAGATCAACAGATATATTCAACAAGACAAATATGAGATGGTAATGAAAGACAAAAGGTTTTCTAATCAAATGGTAAAAACAGCGAAGACAACATTACAAAAATGGCATAAAATAGCGAACCAGAAAGTGACAGTATTCCCATGACAATACCAAAGCACACAGAAACGAAGAGAAATAAAATACATTATAAAGAAGTGTGTAGCCTCTCTTTGCCAGCAACAAGATAACCTACTCTACCTAGGTCACTTCAAGCACATAGCTGTATCAATAATACAAAGATTGCCACTATTATCAACAATTCATTTCCAATATTCCTCCAACTCAATTCAATTACCCTGTGTCCGTCTTCCAAGTGATGGTTATCAAATGCTGGTGCCTTTACTTGTACGTGGAATTGGCAAAAAAGTAGTGCTTCCAATACAGATTTTCAGTTTTCTGACATCCATTTATAGACTTCTCCAAGGATTTGATATAGTTTTTGATACAGAAAGGATGGATATCATTAATAATTCACATTTGTAAGAACTTATGAAAAGTAACAATAGGATCAAGAAATCAAAGATAGTACAAAAGAGAGAGAGAAGATGAGAGAATATGATGATTGTATTCTCAATATGCATGAAGATGCTCAATTACAAGTATGTACGAGGCTTGCTTATAAAGGCAAGCTAGGACACAATGAAGGGCCATGAATGAGACAAGTGTCTCAATCATGTGCAGGGTAGGTAGAAAGAATTATTAGATAATTCCATGAAAGGTGGATCACCCACCTAAAGTGGAATTATCATGCCACGAAAAGTGGAGATAAAAAGGTGATAACTAGATCACACCACAAAGAGCGGAATTTCTCCTACACACACTTCCCTAAGTGTCCTAATCACATCTCTCAATATATGCACAAACCTAGATGCAAGATTCAAATAACTAGGTGTCACAAGTGCAAACTACAATGATATGCATTCCCTAAGTAAGCTTAAGTAAAGTGTAATAAGTAAAATACTTATTTACACCAACAACATTAAATTTAAGACATTATATTATGAAGTTTGAATTGGACAGGATGCAACATATAAGGAATTCATCCTCCGCTTGAATTTGAACTTGTATCATCATTAAGAATTCAGAAGATTGGCAAGAAAGCTGAATTGACAATCATAGCCACATAGCATGCCATTGAGGCATAAATTAGCATAAAATGTTAACAATCAATGCTCAACTAAAGATCATTAAAAGAAGTAGAAACAGAAGATGATTTCAAAGATATAATAAACAAGCATGCCATAAAATTTTAAGACCAGCCAAAAGTGAATGGCCAGCCAATGCAAAGTGCATACCGTTGAAATAGAACCAAATTCAGACCCAAACAATGTTGAATTGGACAGACAAAGTGCAAAATATAAGGAATTCATCCTCCCCCTTCAAATTCAACTTGTATCATCATAAAGAATTCAGAAGATTGGCAAGAAGTTGCATTCATAATCATAGCCAAGTATCATGCCATCAAGGCATAAATTAACACAAAACTTTAACAATCAATGCTCAACTAAAGATTGTTAAAAGAAGTAGAGACAGAAAAGCATTTGAAAGATATAACAAACAAACATGACATAAAATTTTAAGACTAGCCAAAAGAGAATGGGCAGCGAATGCATTGCACATATCATTGAAATAAAACCAAATTCAGGCCCAAAAAATATTAAATTGTGTTAACGCTAAAAACAAACATAACATAAAATTTTAAAACTAGCCAATGGAGAATGGGCAGCGGATGTATAGCACATATCATTGAAATAAAACAAAATTCAGGCCCAAAAAATGTCAGACTGTGTTGGCACACACCCCATCTGAAAGTGGGTGTTGAGTACTTGGTGCAAGAATTATTAGGCCCTCCATTGTCACAATCTAGTGGTTAAGACAAGGTGTAGCTTTGTGTAAAACCCAAGTTCAAATACCATGCAGATGTAAAGCCCCAACAAATCTTTTCAAAAAGAGGAAACCAAGGTCTCAAAGCTCTCACTCAGTGGAATTATGAAAAGAGTGTTTTCCAACATTCAAATATTGAATTACAGAATGTATGGAAATCAAATCAAGAGTTCTTCACCGAAAAATGGATTGTTATGTCAAGGGATTAACTTTGAAGTTATTGTAGCCTGTCAAAGGCCTTCCATCTCATCATGGAAGGCCATAAATCAAATGCCCAAACTTATAATCATTTAAGAAGGGTTGAAAAGTTACATATTTTACAATAGATGGGTTGCCCTTCGAATCCTACATTTGCATTTTGGATTTACAGTTCGAGTTTACAAGATTTTCAAGATTTATGGAATGTTAAGCTTCCACTAATATGACATATATTATGCAACTCTATAATATATTTTAAGATTATCTATTACAATTGTTTTAAATGCTAATATTATAGCTAAAACCTTATATCACCTAGAGTTTCAATTTTGTGATTCCTAGTATTATATCTATTTAGGGAATTGGACTCCTTTGACCGATGCCAAATTTCATATGTTGAGATTGTTCACATCACTGTCTCTGGAATGTAAAGAACTTGAGATCGGAGGAATAAATCCAGCACAATGTAAGCTAATAACATTTATTTTTTAACCTACAAATGCCTTCTTTTCTAGTTATTGTGTTCTCGCCATGTTATGAAGCAGTCCTATGTTTCATCATAAGTAACTTGTATTAAGTGTAAATATTCATGCCAATACATAAAGAACTACCAGGTACAGCATAAAATACATGAGCAGCTGTGATGCTAATATATGAGTTTTAATTTTAAAAAGAAAAGGGCAAGTCAAAGAGGTTAAATTAGAAAGGGAAAAGCAAGAAGAAAAACATCTAAAATTCTAAATAACCATTTAAGGTAAAGTAATCTTAAAAAACTTGACACAAGTGTAGCCATTGATCCTACTCAAATTGAAGACCACAAGGTGCAGTGTCGCTTACCTTACAAAAATAGATTGACTTATTCCATCTGCACAAGCCAATGCAATTAAAAAAAAAAAAAAGTCAATAGAGACACTGAATGTACTCTCAATTCAATTTTCAGGATTTATAATCCATCAAGATTATCTCGAAATATGTAAACAAGATAAGCATTATTCAAGCTTGTATAATCAACCATAAGACACTTTATCCCAATGATAATACTGTTTTTGTCACAACTAAAAAGCCTTACTAACGCTTAGCATTAGCTTACCTCTCATCATTGCATCAAATGCATTAGCCATCATCATGTATACATGTGGATGGAATCTCGCTTTGCATTTGTATGTTTCGATGAACTCATGACCAAAAAGGCCTAAATCTTTGAATGGATTTACCGCAACCAATACAGGTCCTGCTTTAGTCTGGACATCTTTTAATGGCAATGAGTGACAAGATAGCAACCTACCCAGTGTTGTTCACAGAAAACTTGCAGAGAAAAGTATTTTAAAACTGACAAAAAGATAAGCTAATATTTATATATCAATGGCTTACATAGATGATATCTTGGGCATATCTTTGCTGAAGATTATAAAGAACTGAAGGTTCATTCAAGTAACTAAGCTGAATAAGATCATTGGCTTGTTCAAGAATATCTGGATTTGCCGGTAGTACATTCCTCACAGGCAATTTGACAATCTACCAAAAAAACACAATCAGAAGGTTTCTAATAATGGCAAAAGTATTTGAGAGAAAAATTGAATGAGCTATTCATAGGCATAATCTTTTAATAAATACAATTGGTAACAAAACTTACATTGCCATTAGAAATTTTGATTAGGGCCTCAGTGCCAAGGATTGACTGAACAACTCCTAAACTCCACTGGTTATCCAGAAGCATACACCACACACGCGAGTTCTGTAAAGAGATTTCAAGCAATTGGTTATGGTCTGGTTCCAACTTGAATAAAATAAAATATACTTTGCCTGGAATAAACAATTTATAATGAGACAGAAACAGCAAGCAAATCCTAGCAGAATTCAGAGCTAGCAAACAAACTTACAAAAAATAAAGAGTTAATGTTTCCAACAGCCAATCAAAACACAAGTCAGAGACTAATGTTTGTAATTTCTACAGACAGCATGATTCACAAAACATAGACATCCTAATATGCAAAGAAAAGATCGCCATAACAGTTTGTAAAACAGAAATGAGAAATGGGTGTAAATAAACCAAAGAAGACAAACTTATACCTATATTTTCTAGTAAAATAATATTAAGATTAGCAATTATCCAAGAGGACAATTGAATATACTTTTTTGATGATTGACTAATTTAATAATGAGGAGCTACGTATTCGCATTTTATATAGAAGTTCAAGATTTGTTCTTATTTGTATTGCTGAACATTTTGTTTCAAGAACATGCTATGGCACCAAATGGTACTAAATAGCTAACTTCTAGGAAATAAATATGTTTAACCATTCAAGTATGACCCAAGTCGGAGACCAACATTTGATTTGTAAACATGGCATGTGATCCACAAACAATTAATATCATAAGATGCAAAGAAAATACCACAATAACAGATTTGTGAAATGAAGATGAAAAACGTAACAGAAGTAAATCAAAAAAGACATAGTATATATTCATCGATTGAATAATATATTTATTAACAGAGGGATACATTTTCTAGGAAAATGACATTTGAATTAACAATTCACCAAGAAAGACAAATTGAATTTGCTATTTTTGATAATTGCCTGATAAAATAATAAAGAGCTATGGGTTGTTAGTTTATATGGAATTTGAAGATTTGTCCTTGCTGCTGACCATTTTGTTTTAGGAATGTGCTATGGCCCCAAATGGTACTAAATAGCTGGCTTCTGGTAAATAAATATGTTAACCACTCAAATTTGACCTAAGTTATCTTGTGTTATTTATATGTTTTCAGACAGTTTTGTTGTACAGTCAATATAACATTAAACAAAAGTGTTAATAATAATTATAGAAATCATACTTTAGAAAAGTATTCGTAACAGAACGCATAAAAAAACCATATGAGAAAGCTATGTTTCCCTCTGTTCAGAATTTTTGTAGAGCTTGGTCATCATTTGCTGATGTTATTTCCAACTTGCTAATTTGGAAATCATCTTAATAGTGAGTAAGTGGGTCTAACTGACTACCTTGAGAAACTCCATAAGCTTTTATTATATGTGCAGTGTGCACATCAATTAACAATCACAAGAAACAGTTCCCCAAATCTTCTTTTTCACAAGAAACAACTCGTTCTTCTTCTTGATATCTTAAGACATTATTTACCAATTGGAGTTCTGTAGAGCAACATTATTTAGATGTTCTGCTCTTACGAGATTTTTAATCTGTACATAGTGTTTAATAATACTCTACTCATCAATAATGACCATTCCTATGAGTAATTTAATAATACTCCACTCATCAATAATGACCATTCCTATGAGTAATCATTTCTTCTATGACCTTTTTCTCCTCGTGATCATTGGTAACAATCACATGGCAAGCAGGACCACAAAGCACACAAGTACCTCTAAGCAATGTTGACCACAAAGTACGCAAGCACCTCTAATCAATGTTATTACCAGATAGAATGAAGATTCTAACACATCAGTCCAATGACTTTCATGCCAGGCTTGCTTCCAGATTGGAAATACCTCTGGGACATTGGAAACCCACCATGTCACACAACTATTGCCAATATGTAAACACAACCAAAAATTTCTTATTCTTTTGCAATTGGAATTCCTGCAGTGCAACATTATTTAAATATATTTAATTTTGTGCAGATTTTTCTAATGTGAGTTGTATTTATTATTTCATATAGTCATCCCCAATGACCTTATTGTCAGTGATGATTTCTTCTATGACCTTTATTCCTCATAAGTAGTGATTTCTTCTCTGAACTTTATTCCTCATGAGTAGGGATTTCGTCTTTGTCCTTTATTCCTCATAAGTAGTGATTTCTTCTATGAACTTTATTCCTCATGAGCAGGGATTTCATCTTTGACCTTTATTCCTCGTAAATAGTGATTTCTTCTATGAACTTTATTCCTCATGAGTAGGGATTTCATTTTGACCTTTATTCCTCATTAGCACTGGTAATAATTATGAAACAAGTGAACCCACAAAGCACACAAGCAACTCTAAGCAATGATGTCACAGTAGCCGACGACACTCACACATCAATCCAGCCATATTGCTTCCAAATTAGCAAAGCTTTGATGCATGCAATGCCTTACACACCCACCATGTCTCAAAATTAGTTCAAATATCTTAGATGCATATATCTGACAAGCACTGAGAGATACCAATCTCAAGGCACCTATCAATAATCCACTAATAGGTGCTTTGAGAATGATATCTCTTGGCATGTTTTAGATAGATATATATAAAAAGTCTATGTTAGTTTTTTTTGGTGGGAGACATGCAACCATGGGGGTTGCTCTCAAACGGTTTTTCAGCCTAGCCCAAGGCAAGTGAGGCCACAAATGGGGGACCTCGTCCCTGGCCTAAATGCACAGCATGAACACTAATTGTCCAAACTTGCGAGCACAATAGCCCAGCAAGGGCACAGAGCCCACGAGCACGCTTGCCCAACGAGGGTTTGGAGCACGAAGACAAGGGCATGAACACCCAAAGCTTCAATGATAAGTTTCAAGCCTGCGAGCTGAACACCCAAAGCTTCAATGCTAAGTTTCAAGCCTGCGAGCACATTGGATCAACAAAGGCACAATGCATGCAATCACAATGGCCTAGCAGAGGTTTGAACCTTGGTGGCAACAACAAAATTCCACGATTTAACCATCGCACTATGCCATGACACTTCATATTTTTATCATTGTAATCAGAGTGGTATAAACCACAACCTGACACTTCATATTTTTATCATTGGAGTTTCTGCAAAAAAAAATTATTCAGAGAAGTATTTCAAAAGGATATCATTGCCTTTAAATCAACTTTTAAATACATACATCTTCCTGATAGTTTTTCCTAACCCTTAACCATATAAATATTGTATAATCATATGTACAATTTGACTGCATACCTACGATGGGATTTAACATGTGAATTTTAGCAATACTTAACTGTCATTTTTGTCAGAAATTTCTAAAAACTTGACTTTAACATTGCTGCTTGAAGAGATACATGAACATTGGAATGGTGGAGATCTCCCACTTCTAATCTGATCAAAACTTCTATTGTTAGAAATAAGAGTCCATTCCTTGCTTCTAATTTGTTGTAAATTGGATACCCACATAATGTATATAAATGCTCAAGCAAGTTGCAATCTTGACTCTGTCTGTCAATTATTTGCCAAAAATCAATACTACAATTGGCCAATTACAAAAATTCTAGTAGCTGTAGCCAAGGGCTATTACATAACTCTGGCCTTATACCTGGAGCTATGTTGCTGAATTATATTCAGCTATGTAGACAAATTAATTAAAGAACCTAGAAGAATTAGCAAAAATATTGTAGCAGGTATCCTGGATGGAGAAAATGAGGATCCTACATGAGCCAGCAATTTAATACATGATACTGATAGTAATGAGCTTCACAACGTAGTTGCTAGTAAACTGGTAGATAATCAGTCTTCAAAGAAACAACTTGACAGGTGAGGAAATGGAGAATGCTAAAGCCATTCATCCTCAATCTGATGCTTTGAACCATGAGCTTTTCATACAGCAGTTAAATGATGATTTCTGTTCTTCTTCACGGGTAATGCCCATGAAAAATAATGCAGCAAAGGCAGCTTTTGAGACAGTTTTCACAACATACAGTGAGTTTCCTCCTTCTCAAGAGCATTTTTAGTTTTACTTATAAAGATGTGTTAACCTGGATTCTTCTGCAATGACAATCCACTAAACATATTGTAGAATAACTTTGGATCCTACAAAGCAGGAAGATCCAGAACTCAAGAAAATATCCAAAAGAGAATCAGGTAATGCAGTCCTTATCCACTGGATCTAGCATATAGTTGAGGTTCAGTAATTTGATATACCATAGCCATGCTTGTGTAACAATTTGGGCAAAATTGTTCCGTTTCTCATGCTAGAGAATGCATGAAAATTGACCTGCCAAGAGACCCTCTCCACAAAGGACTTGGTTATTAATTTCCCATAGCTCTCCCACAGAATGCATTAGTACAGAATCTTTCATTGTATTGAGGCAATGCTTACATAACTCTTTTCTTGTGCATATCTCTTTAAGGTATAAGGCAAAGGGTAGTTTCAATTCTAGGCAATGGTTACAGATTTACAATGGTTCTAGAATGCTATCAAGAGGTATATAGTAATTTGCTAGAGGGTTTATGCAGAATATTATTCACCTCTAACAGCTTATGATCATATTAATACCTAATCTTGATCCTTTCATCATTTTCTTCATTTTTGTATAATATCATTTTAAATTTATAATTTTTTGGCTTTCTTCCCTTCTAAATAACATCTCTATTACTCTCCCCCTTTTTTACATGTAGCAGTTTTTGTATTTGGTATTCCAAGTGCATATTTTAAAATGTAATTGGCGACTATGGTTGAAACCCTCATCAGTATCACCTATATTAGAAATAGGCAAAGGAAAAGGAAGTTCTACCTTGGCAATAAAGAAAGAATTTAACATAAGCACAACACTTTTCATGTTGAGTAACTAAATGTATGGTTCTCACCCTGTAGTCAGACATATCACTATAACTTCCTAAAGCTCTCTAATTATAATGGAGTAACCAACCTAAAGCATTATGCAATTATGACATCAATTATACTTGCAACAGATGTCAAGCTATAGTAGTTAAATAGCAAAATGGACATGATTCATAACCAACACCTTTAATTTCACATTCCTTGTCTTATGTACAGAAATAGTGTAGCTTGTAATACAAAAAAAGGAGATGCTTTCACCTATCATGTCTACAGAAATGTTAAATTAAGATTATATTTGAAAATTCAATAATTAAATAGACAAAATAAAGGACCAAATTCTAACTAGCAAACCAACATAAGCACACACCCAAAGAAAAAACACACATAAACATAAAGTATATAACATTGCATGCTTGTTCTTCGCAGAATACTGATACAGCACAACAGATTTAATTTACGAGGCTTGCGCTGCCAAGTAAACTATTCTTGGGACAACAATATCTACCAAGTTCACCCATAATTGAATCCCTAACACTGTAAACCCATATACATAATACATGGGAATCTGAATGGTAAAGTAAAGCCTTAGATAGCACACCATGATTTTTCTTAACAGCATAGAATGTGGCTGCCATGTAACAACATTTCTATAGAAAGACACAAAATCCAGGTTACAAGATATATTTTCGCTTTCAATTCAGATCAATAAGGTTTTAATTGCGATAACATATTTCTAGTTCCACTTCTGTCATAGATCCAACATTGACTACGTAAAGCTTAGAAAATGTTTTAGAATATCAAAAAGGCATTTAAACTGCTGGCAAAAATCATACAAAAATTTTGGTACAAAGAATAAGCAAAAATGGCAAACAAGTGAGATTGATCGGAGAAGACACTCACTGGCATGTAAATAAAATAAAGAATTAAGCAAAGGACTTCTATGCGTGTGAAGATAAGTCAAGTGTAGAGTGAAATGCGAACAGAATCCTAACAACAGAAACAATGGCGTAGTAAAGTGCCAGAGCATTCATTGACAATCAATCTTCCAAGACCTATACAACCTTCCAACAAAAGCATTCGTTGACTATCAATCTATCACCCACTAAGCAGGAGGAAATCTAATTGCCTCGCTAAATATCTAGAATAAGTTCTCTCACTAGGAAAAGGGCCAGAGATAACGGTAACAACATAAAGGACACAAACATAGGGGAACGATAGGGTGAAACAAATACCAAAATGTTGATGCTGCCCTGTTTCTTACAAGACCACTCACTTCATTTAATTGAACCGCTATAAAAGACAAACTCCATGAATAATTATAGCTATCTTGAAACTATGCTCTTTGTTTGCAGTACTAGAGGAATTATAAAACAAGCAATCCTAGTGCTCAGAGTCATGCCAGCTTCCCCTATTTAACAAATTAGCAAGTTCAAGATGGGTTTCCAGATCAAACCTTAGTGAAGCCACATAAATTGGCATCGTTCCTACTGGCGCATTCTGGCCGGGCGGATACACTACAAGGACGAAAATCTGGACCATTGCTTGCATTGTTGAAATCAATTGTTTCGTAAGGTGAATCCATATTACTGTAGTACAGAAGATCGTTTAGCTCAGATTCCTGAATACAACTCTCTGATCCAATCCTGATATCTGCATAGGCAAAATCATTGAACTCTTCGACACCGTTGGAAACTTTCAAGGATATTTTCTCCTCGCCAATTTCACTGTCCCTGAGAAGTCTCGCCTCTGTCCTACTAGGTAGCGCTTGAACGAGCGCAGATTTGATTTCAACTGCTTTCAATGGAACCCTAGCCTCGTCCATTTTTAGACCAGCCGATTCCAATAAAACCCTAGCCTCACCGTGCGCAGCAGAGTCTGAACTATGACCAACAGACGGCGCTGAAGCTCTTCTCATTCTGACATTAGACGGGAGTCGAGCTTTTGACGTCGGTCTAGAAGGTAAAGCCGGAGGAATATCCTTAGGCTTTTCTTCTTGCTTCTTTAAAGACTCCAGCATTTGTTCCAGTGTGCTACGAGTAGCCGAAGTCGCCATGCTTGCAGAAAGCATTTTTCCTCCAAATTTATCTAAAGGCTCTGAAAATTAACCCACCGAGCTAAAATATTAAATACTTAGAAGCTCTACAGAGCCTCTAAACCATGAAATTGCCTTGCAGAAAAACTTTGCAGGCTTTGTAATATAGATATTCTCAGCTAAATATTGAACCCTGAGAAACACTAAGATGCTCTAACTCTTCAAAATTCATAATTACTTCCAGTGCTCGAAATTATCTGATCCTTAAACCATTAAAAATGAACTCTCCGGCCTAAACAACAAAGCTCGAAGAAGCATGTAACGTAACTCTCAACACTTACAAATACTTGCAGATACCACTTTTCTTAAAAAAGAAAATCCTGCGAGATAAAACTCAAACCCTTCAAAGCTCAAAAGCTCATTATTTCTCAAAAACTACAATGCACGCCGTAAATATAATCGTCCCTCCTAAAGCAGACATACACTTTAGACATTCCTCGCGAATCGCCAATTTTCCTCTTGACAAATCCAGCTAAACCTTCACAGATTTCAAGCATTGTGGAGCACACCTTAGAAAGCTTTTCGAGCTCGAGATCGAAGCTCTAAACCGACATTTCAGCGCCACTTGCAACCGATCGCACTACAATCTTCTCGATATTTTTACGGCGCTGCATTCAGAACATCATGCAGACAACCACTTCTTGCAAAAAGCATCTTTCTTGTACCTTAAAACCCTCAACCGATAAACAACTGAAAAAATCTCTACAGAGTGCCTATTTACCAGAAAAATGGCATATCCGGGACAAAATTTATCTCAAGACCTCGATTTCTGCCAAAGTAAGCGTAGGCAATCAATAGAATTTTGAAATGTTGATGCCCAAATCGTGTGTCGCGCAAAAAACTGCGAAGAATTTGTGGGTTTCGGCTCGAGAATCCTACAAAACTGTCGAGACAACTTTAGCGCGCCTATCTTAGTATTTCTCTCGTTGCTAACATGACGTCGTTAGTTTTAAATTTAGATTAAAAATAAACATATGTAATTCGTTAAAGCCACAGCCTTTCCTTACACGTTTACTGGGTTTCTAAGTGTGCTGTCAGCAAAGCTAACGGGAATATTTTAAAAATAGAAAATAATATTAATAATACGTTAGAGATAATGAACTAACATGTTTAGGCCACACATACCCGCCTTATTGTAGAGTTCCGTTTTCCAAGGCATAACGATCCTGATTTTTTTTAAAATAATAACTAGCAATCGCACCTTGGTGTGCAATGGGTACGCCGAGGAGGTGTGGAAGATGAATTGGGAAAAATTTGGCTTATTTTTTTCATACATTTGTGTAGCACAAAGGTCAATTGGTAGATCGTTTTAAAAATGATATTGTTTATATATTATTATAATTATTATTATAGTATTAATTTTATTTTATATTTTTATTATATAATAATATTATCATATATTTTTATTTTATTTTATGTATTAATTATTATATTCATCACATACTCTCTAACATATTAACATACATTTAGTTTTTTTTCTCCTATTCTATCCAAAAATCAATTAAATTATGAGATATGGTTTATTACTGTTAAAATTAAAATAATTATATTAATTAAATATTATATTAGATTTATATAATATAAAAGAAAATATGGAATAATAAATGTAATCATAATTTTGGATATTTAAATTAGAAAATATTGTATTTTAAAGTACACATAAATATAATATTTTTATTTTATTTTATGTAGTAATTAATAGTTTTATTTAAAAATATAATATATAATATTAAATATAATTAAATTATTTATAATAAGTAAAATAAATTCTAAAAAAATAAAATGACAAATATTACACATACATTATGAAAATCAATTTTTTATTCAATTACATACAAATAATATTTTTTTGCCATTCAATCACATTCAAACATGTGAAATCAGACATGTTCTACGTGCTTTCTCTTTGCTCACTACTATTGGCTGAATGTCCCATGGATTATTCAAAAACAAAGTGCTGCATGCTTTATTCAAACTGAAAGAATTTCTTTCAAATATAATCATTTTTTTCATAAAGGAGTAGACCACTTTGTAAGACTCCAAACATTCACACAATTAATAATTTACCCTTGACACAGTGTGAAATCAGAGCTTGAGGGACACTAGGTATTGCACGTGGAAAGACCAAAACAAAACAAAAAACTTAAAAAAAATACAGTAAGACTACCTAATAAAGTAAAACAAACGGTTTAGGGAAAGATTTAAAAGAATCTCCTTTTGTGTAAAGAATTTACGAGGCATCTTCCATCCCCCAATCTGATCTTCAATGAAGGTGTGCAGACAAATTCATATTTATTGCCCATCACCTCCCTATTACCTCTATCGCACCGCCAAACACCAAATTGCTAATGGGAAGAGCTTCTCTATTAATCATAGGTCAAAATCATGTCAGGATGAATTCATTACGGAAATCTCCCGCCAATCTGTCGCCAATTGCTCTGTCTTGGCAACATTAATATAGACTACGTACTTTTTACGACAGTATTGTATTTAAGCTGCGGGGAAAGCAACGAAAAAGTCGTGAAAACAGCCAAAAATATGACGAAAAATGATGAACGGTATTTTTAGTTTTGTGTTTTTCAAATAAGTCGGCGAAATCACGGAAAAAGCAGCGGAAAATCGCGAAAAATGATGAACGGCTGAGATTCATTTAACTATATTGCAGTTACCTGTTAACCGTTGATAGTGAAAATTGGGTTGGCTATTTCCAAATATGATACGCCTTCGGCGTAATAAACTTTCAAAATAGATTGGTGTGGTGGTCCAAAACATGGAACTAAATTATTTCAGACCTTTTTTCTTTTTTCTAAAGAATTAGTCAATGTTGAAATATAATAAGAGATGCAGCAGCATCCTATTCTATTGATTAGTTTGCCTATTTATTAGAGATTTAGAGATAAAGATTATGTAATAGTAAAAAAAAGGGTAATTGACTCATTTTTGGCTCTTCGTGATGATTATTTTGATTTTATTGAGTATCCTTAGAAGATGAAAATACAAATATCTCAAAATGAAATATCTTATGATGAATCCTCATTAGTTGAAGAAATTAGTTCAATGTATAAAAGGGGATTCTAAATCTTCTAATTATGTTGTACATCAAGAGTAGATGAATTAGCAAGTAATGATGGTCCAAATGAATCAATTTGGAATGATATGCCTCTTATTTCTACCACTAGTTTAGATAATAGAGTTGATAAGATATGTTGAATTGTGAATTTAAATAACTTCAAATTAAAATCATGAAAGTATGACTTTTGGATCAACAATGTGCATGACCACATTGTCTTTGGTTCGTATATGTGATTTGATAGTTGAAATTATAATTGGAGTAAGGTTAGTGGCTAGTAGATTGCATAAATAGTGTTCTATTATAGAAATGTGAATCATTAATTATAGATGACTTAAATTCTTCCTAATCATTTTTGCACTGAAGCAATAAAATGATATTAGATAATAACGTATTTCTATTTTTTGGCCAATTGTTGCCAAAGAGGGTAGCTCTCATTTTATTAATAAAAAAGGAAATTACAAATTGTAACATATTCATTTTGATGCTATTTGGGCTTATAGGTGTACACTATTATCAGCCTAGTAGCCAACTTTGTCATTCTTTCAACTTTCATTTCGTTGAATAGTCCTTTATTGGTGATTACGTGTTCGAAGAAGGGTTGCAGATTTTTCTTGAAGAAACATTCCCTATACAAATTCAAAGCAATTGCAAATCGCCTTTGACTTTCCACCTTGATGTTATCCACAATGTCATAGACGATCCCCTGCTCTGAATCTTTATCGAAGGCAAAAATGGCGACAATGGCTTCCTAGACGAAATGTTCCTTCAGTAGGTGTTGTACCACGACCTTCCCTATCAATTTTCTTTCTATTGTCCAAACAACATGATATTAGATAATAATGTCTTATTTCAATAAGTGTGAATCAATTTTTGCAAACATATAATTAAGTATATTTAGTGCATAATTATATTTAGTGTAAGCCATTTTTTTTCTAAAAATCCAATAATTTAAAAGTCAACAATGCAATTTTATAGAAGAGGATTTCATTGAAGACATATAATTAATTTTCATATTAACTTATAATGTCACCAAGGACTATTATGATGGCTATAATAGTATTCAATATCATTCAAGCAACATCAATATTGATATAGTTGAAATTTTAGCCTTGAATTAATATTTGAATAAAACTTATATTATTGATAAAGTTTTTAAATTTTATCATAAGAATTTAATGCATCAAAAATGTAATAAAATTTAAATAATAATTTCATTATGTATTGATTTTTCCTAACATAAATCAGTACTTGAAAATAGAAAAATGACATTTTCAAAATTATTAAATAAGAGAATTAATTATAACCATAGAATTTTTGCTCAATTTTTTAATTTTTATATAATAATTGACTAAATGAGTAAAAGAAGTTGCATCCAATGGATGCATCAGTAAGAGATGAACTAATAAAATAAGCATCTATGAAGGTTACGAAAAACTTAAAATAAAGAACCAAATAAGCATGGATTAGGGAAAGGTATTAATGTAAATAACATGGATATATTGTAGGAAAGGACTTTATACTAATATAAAAATATTCATATAGAAACATACAACTAAAATATTGGTTAGGGTGATGGTATATTTCTTGATTATGTCATTCACAAAGGTGAAAATCTCTTGAAGGTGCAATAAATAAGGGACGAGACTTGGATCATACCTTATTTTGAAATTTTTTCTATATGTCATTATGATATGTAAATGTGCCCCTATGACTTGTATGGACCTTGGGGTACATGTATGTATGTTTCAATTCTCAAATCAAAAGTTTTTTGTTATTCTTAATGGTTAAGGTTTAATTCTACGCATAAGCCTTTATGGTTCAATTTTACTTATATGAATTCTCCTCGCATACATACCCCTATTCTAAGTGTGCATTGATGTTTATATATTTCTTGAAATGGCTCTCTACAATATATGTGACTATTTTTATCATGTCATATGTTACCCTAATAACATCAACATTGGTGGTCCTTAACACTTAATTATCATGAGAATGTGGTCTCTTGTATGGCTCATGTGGATTCATTAGTGACTTTATACCCAGCACATGTCACCTTTAATGGTGACAAGCCCAAGTATTTATCATGTTGGCTTGTGCTCCATAGGGAAAATATATTAATGTGTATTACGTGGCACCTATATGGAATGTCGGTGAGCCCTAATGCTTTGTGCAGATAGCAAAGGATTTTTAAGATGGCTTACATACCATATGTGCAATGTGGTTTTCAATTGTTGATAGCAACTAATTCTAGTATTATGGTTAATCTCTTTAAGCAATCACTTTCCTTGGAGCATTACATGTTAGCTTTGGATTTAAATGCCCCTTGTTTGTTGATCATCAATCTTCTCCAAGGATTAAGCATGTTAATAGTCATTCTCATTACCAATATCATATGCTCAATATTTTTAGAGATCTTTACCTATAGATGGAATGATTATTGTAATATTAGTGCATGCAAGTAGCTAAGCCTAGATGTGACATAATTGGTGCAATATGAATGTCCCATGTCCCTAATGATCCCTCACACAAAGTAGACTCAACCTTATGCATATAGTTGGAGTTATTATATAGACTCATTTTTTATGGTTTTCTTACATATTCAACCAGTGATATGCATATAATGGTTATGGGAGCTTTCCTATCACCCTTAGCCACACAATTGAAGTTATTGATGGCCTATGGAGCCACAATCAATGTTGTAAGTACCGTAGAGTTGTATATTGAGTCAAAATAGGGGATTTTAAACTGTACAAGCAACCTAACATAGATGGCTAATACATTTATTATTGATTATGGCTATAGATCATGATCCAAGGTAGGTTTCTTCAATGGTGCAAATGTTATTCTTTATACTAATGTTGACAGGGTGTAAATAATGATTTGATATTATGTGTCACTACTTTTCCACACGTGTGTGGCTAATTATAAATTTTATTGCTACATTAGTGTCCTAGTAGATGTAATTAAGGTGGCTTGGCTAATTTTGGGCACTACCCTACTACAAATTTGTTTGGCATTGGTCAATGTTGTTGTAGGGTGTTAGTCCTAGTAGTTTAATTTCAATTTCTTCATGTCAAGTAGGTTTTGTTAATGGAAGGTGCAATATTATAAAATTCTCTTCACAACATAAGTGTCTTCATGTTTTTCCAAGTGTATTCAAGGGATTGGTATGTTGTGCTTGTCCCCAAGGCCACATTTACTAGTATGATATTGTAATAATTAGTTATTTTATGCAAGGACTGGTCAAATTGTATCAAAGTGCACTTGGTGCAACTATTTCTAATGTACTATATGGGTTCACTTTATGCTTTCATGAATGGTTAAAGTAGACTATGTTGTGTATGCTCCTAGTCATATAGAGGATTTTTTTGTTTGGTCATAGAGCCAACTTATGGTTTATGAATGAATTTCTAGTTCTTATGTTTTATCTTACATGTGTGCTTATATGTGAGGTCTAAGATTTGACTCAATTACCTAAATGATCAAGGCACTAGAGTTTATTTCTCTTTGTCCTTCTCCTACCACTTTCTCTCATTTAAAAACATCTTTTATTTTTGTTTAGTGTTATTTTCAACCCCACCTCTACATGTAGTTTTATGAATTTTTAGTTAAATGTTAAGAAAGCATTGAGGTGAACTATATATTTAGATGGTCATGCATAGAGGAGCTCCACCCATATTTGCAACCTATTATAATGAATCGTGACAAATTATATGAGATCCATGTATATTAATGTTGAATGGATTCGCCTAAGATAATATAACTTCATTTCACATATTTGATGCAAATGTTCTATGTCCTTAAATATGTTATATTAGATGCCAATAATGTATTCTCCTTGCAACTACTATAGTGTTAGTTCACTATTACTCTAAGTATGGTTGTAAGGGTCTTTTGTAGCTTCTTTTTTTTAACTATCATGCTCGATGGCCTCTAAAAACTACCCTCTTAGGTTCAACAAAGCCTGCATAAGAACAATAATTTATCCCCTTATCAACTAGCCCAAATCTATCCATTATTTGATGATGGATAACAAGTATTGAGTGTGAAGTCTAAGATAATGGAGTTGTAGTTTTGAGAGTCGACACCCTAGATGAATTTAGTTGAGTGGATACTCCTTAGTGCTTGTCTTTAAGCTACACAAAGTTGATTAGTCTTGCAACTTAGGCTCATTCTCTCAATGCCATCGGGTTACAAAAATGACCTGAGACTGTTCTTAGTAAAAATAAAGAAATAAGTTAATAGAGAAAATATACAACACAATATTTAATGTGGGAAACCTTTATAGGAAAAAATCCACCAAAAAATAACACCACTCTTCTTGTATTCATTGTAACAAGCTTGCAATATAATAAAGAACTCTCTTGTACTATCAGATAGATCTATAGCTCATTTTTTGAACTTATTTTAGTAGCATATACCCATCTAAAAGCAACAACACATTTCATCCCATCCTATGATTTCCACATATAGAGATAAGGGTTAGTAAAAAAAATCCTAGTAATTTTCCTAATTAATGCACCCAAATGAGATTTTCCAAAGTTAGTGTCAAAGATCAAATCCAGGTCTCAAAATGACCCATTATCAATTATTGTACTCAAGATGACACCTCTCTGTATGACCCACCTACATACATTAAATGTATTTTATAAATATTATGTAACAAACAAATCTAAAGGAAAATGTTGAACAACATCCCACCCTGAGATGGATCAAATTTTTTAAAAAATATTTAACCTTTTTGCAAGGTGTGCAACACCTTTCCCAACCTTCTCCCACTTGTTGTATACATTTCATGGGATGTCAAACATAGACAAGATAAACTAATTTTTAAGGGGAGACATCCACATTGTATTCCTACACCACAAGAAATTATTTTCTTTATCGTTTTCGTCAAATAATCCACAACATTCTCTAAAGTATGCACCTTATTGATCAATACCCTCTTGTCCTCAAATTTTATCACAAACAAAATTATATTAAACATCAATGTGATTTGTCAATAAAAGTTGGGTTTTTGGATAGATTAATAATATTGTGACTATCACAGTCAATTTGCACTAACTCTTGTCTTAGGCTAGAACATTTGAACATATTTGAAGGCATGTTATCTCTTTCCAAGCACAAATATTTGTCATGCAATCAACTTCCATAGTCCAAAGAGAAACCATAAAATATATCTTTCTTATCCAATTTATAGGTTAAACACATATAACAACTAATAGAATCTTGCACTATCAACATCACTCTTCCAATTTGTATCAATGCCATTATTTTTCTCAAATTAGGTCATCCCTAGAAGCAAAAATAATATTCTAAACTACCATGAAGATATATAAAGACCCTTTATACTAAATTCCAATGCTCTTTTTTCCAAACAGGACATTAATTCTAATACGTCCTTCATAGTTCTTGGTTTGTTATCACTAGTAAACAATTCAAAAAAACAACAAAAAATGTTTGGCCTATACCTCTCAAATTATCCTCTTTGCTAAGTGGACCTTATTAGTAAGTGGGATAACATGTTATTAGTCCTTTTCAAGATCATGCTCCTCATCTAGTCCAAGATTGTTTTCATTATCATGTGTTAGTTTCATGGGGTAAAAGTACAGAGTTGTGTCACACTTTATAAAGGAAACAACAAACACTAATCCAACTTTTAAACTTGAATCACTAAAAAGTGACATATGTTTTGAATTTTGAAATGATGTAAACTAATAAAATGTGTATTTTTTAGTATATTTTATGCTTGTATTCTTTTAAAAAAATAAAAAAATTATTTGAATATAATTTTTTATAAATTTACACTATAATTTTGTTGCCGATAAAATGTTGAAAAATGAAGTTACGTGAGACATCAATCTTTATATAGTAAATTTTGCTTTTTTTCCTTCAATTATTTTTGTGTGTATTTATAACTTGAAACTTTAGTGCATGGATATTTTTTTCCAATTTTGATAAATATATATTTTTAAATAAATATTAAAATGTGTGTGAACTAAAACACAGTTCTTTCCATTCGACATCAAATTTCATATTAATTATTTATCTAAAGTAGAAAAAAAATTATACCATCTTGATATATATTATTTTATCTAGTGCATCATATTTTTTCAATTTTTTTTAATAAGTTTTAGTATTTTTCTTGACATTATAATCAACCAAATATTTTTGTGTTGAAAACCTACTTTTAGTAAAATTAAAATATAAAATATAAATAATAGTTAAACTATATATATATATAGTTTAACTATTATTTATAGATATATATATATATATAGTTTAAAAAGAAATTATATTCGTGACTAGGAGTTGTTGAAACATCAAGTTTTTCAAATAATTTTATTTTTTTGATAAATTGGCTTTAAAGTGGTGCTACATGTACACATTTATCCAATAATTTTAGTTGAAAAAGTTGTAGACATATATTACACAACTAGAATGAATCTTACTAGATCATATGTTTGACCAAAATTGCTTTTTAGTTAGAAATATACTTAAATTTAGTTGTGTTAATAAGTTGGTTGAAAGTGTGACACAACTTTGTAATTTTACCCCACGATCTTTAGTTTAAGCTACGACACATTCTCTACATCTCTAGGTTGTTCAATAGTAGGATTGATCTCTTTGGATATCACATAATGACTATTTATTGTCTTCCTTGTATTGGGATTTCAAATCTTGTATGCTTTCTCACCATCACCATAACTAGTCAAGGTGCATTTCTCTACATTAAAGTCTAACTTAGACCTATTTTCCTTGTGTATGTATACATATGCATCACAACCAAAAAATGTGAGATGTCTAAGAGAGGGCTTTGTTCCCATCCAAACTTCTTTTACTTTTTTTATAACAAGTATTGATGTAGTGGATCAATTGATGAGATAACAAGAAATGTTGGTTACTTATGCCCAATAATTTTTACCTAACTCAACACTGCCAAACACACTCCTAGATTTTCCTTTGAAATGTCATGTTTATCATTTCTACAACTCCAATTTGCTAAGGGGTTTATCGAGTTATCTTTGGTCTAGCTATAACACTATTCTTACAAAAATCCCCATACTTCCATTTTAGAAAGAATGCCCATGTTTTATAGAACTCATTAATAAATGACACAATATGAATATGAACCAACTCCAAAACCCCACCTAATCTAGTGTGCTCACATTAAACTTAATGTAATTTTGTTTCACATATACAATGTTCATTGAAATTAAATTTATATAATAATATTTAAGTCCCTTGGCCATTTCCTTGGATTTTAAGGCCCTAAGACCTTTTCTTATCAATGTATCACATTCTTTCATGCCATGTTTTTGAAGGTATTATAGTATTGATAGCTCCAACATTCTCTAGAATGATTTTTTTTTAAATAATATTTTCCAAGTCCAAATATTTTAGGTATGTCTTGAAAGATAGCTTGAAGGTTTTCCTTTCTAGTACCTTGAGGTATTTCCTAGACAATACATTGAATTTTCTTCTATCAATAATTTCAAGTATTGTTAAGGAAATACCTACATGTCTCCTTTGCCCAAAAAACTTAGGTGCTACCTAGACAATAGTTTAGCATCTCCAAAATCCTTAAAGTTTTATCTAGGTGACACTATGGGGTATCATAAGTTTATATTTGGTGTCACTTGGATGAAATATTTCCCAAGGATCTTCACAGTACAACTTTCAAAACCTATAACTTCTTTATAGAACACCTCTTTTAAATAACATATGATTTTTTCAAATAAATCCAAATCTAAAACAATTTTCCTCTACTCGTTGTTGCTTTAGAAATACATTATTTTTTCCTTTAGAAGACTTTCCAAAGATACTTCTTGCCTTTTCTCCTTTACTAAGGTCTCACTTGGGCGATAACTTGACACATGCTCCAACCTTTTCATAGGTATCACTATGGAAACATTTTTGAGGGTATAATAAAATAGTTGAAGAATTATATAGGACACTAGCATCGAGTTTAAATAAAGTTTTAACTTGAACTCCTTTAAATATTAAAACCAAATTTCCTCAAACCATTATATAACCTTCTTTACAAGAGACAACATGCAATCCCAACTCATTTAACTTAGTCACATATTATAACATGTTTATTGAAAAAATTATGATATGCAAAATATTTTGGAGAGTCTTAACTCTTCCCTCTCTAAACATGAGCTTGATATTCCCTCAACCAACAATTTTGTGAAATATATTATCAATCATATCCCATGAATTTAACAAGGAATAAATCAAGGTAATATGTCAATCTTCCTTCAATTCTTCTTGACATTAATTCACATCGACTAACTTGTAATGGTGTCAAACTCATTAAAGAGCATAGTTGTTGAATATCCATCAGTTACAATTTTTAAAGAATACATTTTTTCCATGGGAAATTTTGTTTACCGAAGATTTAGTTTTATACAAAGCCCTTAACTTATTCCCATAAATTTTTAGTTGTATTCTCTTTGGAAATTTTTAAAAGAATTGGATTTGAAAGACACAAACAAATTGTAGATATATCCTTTCTACCTAATTTTTTCCACTCATCTAGACTTATACCTTGAGGAGCATAGCCTTTAATTGCTTCAAATTGTGTTCTACCAACATGCCTTCAACTTTGAGTTTTTACCACTCATAATTTTCTTTGTCAATTTTCTTATCTCTATTTTATTTGTCATTTATCCGAACCCTAAAAAAACTTCACCCTATACAAAATATTACCATTGGAATCTATATTAATATAGATCTTAAAATACTCTCCTTCACATGGATCGACTAAGATAACAAACTAGCCATTACACCAAATGTTAGAGAGGTTATTAATTAAAATAGAATAATACAAATACTCAAAATATAAATAAAATTGTTTCAATGGATAAAATACACATAATACAATATTTAATTCAAGAGGCCCTTAAATGGAAAAACCCACCAAATATAACTACTCTTCTCATATTCACAATAAAGAATATATAATACAATTGAGAATTTTCTATGTTATAAAATAAATATGCAACTTCATTCTTAGATTAATTTTTGTTAGGAAAATGTGTCTCAACCTTGCAAATATATACAATTTATTATTGATAAGATGTGTGTTGGTATGTAGTGATCGATCATGCAAATACTATACACTCATAGCAAGACATGGGGTTTGGGGCATCGCCTCGAAAAAAATTTTGCTGACACATCAAGGTTTTTTCCTGTTGACACGTCAAATGAAAAATGACCTTGTGAAACCCTAATTCTAGAAGGTTCCAAAAATCTTGTTATAAGCGGCTGGGATGTACATAGATGAGGGTCTATTCTAAGAGTCTAATAGCGGTCGTGTTGTCTCTTGATCTCTGGTGGTGATACTCCTGTGAGAAGCTTGCTCTGCAAATATATTGTAATCTTTTGATTTTTGAATAATATATTGGGCGGATTTTGGAGTGTGGGGTTTGTCTTCTGAAAGGGTTTTCCCCACATAAATCTTTTTGTTTTGATTATATGGAAAAAATAGGTTTTGAAGGGACCCGAAACCCTTTACAACAAAAGACACAAAATGCTACTAGAAAGGATTTTCAAAAGGCCACCAACAACAACCCAACAACCAAAAACATAACAGAGCGGGTGCTAGATAAAGGTATGACAATAAACTACCAACAACACCCAACAACCACAAATAACAAAACAATTGAAAAGAAACCTACACCCAATAGGAAACAAAAAGCAACAAAGAAGAAGACCAAGCACTAGTTCAAGCTACTCAAGGTGTTGGCCACCTCAATCTGCTAGTTCCTATGTCTTTCAACCATATCCCACAGCTCCTTCTTAGCATCAAAGGATCTCTTCCACTCAATCAACCCTCTAACAGTAGGTCCTTTGTCATAATCATTAGTAACTTTTTAACCTTTGCCCTTAGTTGCGTGCTCTTTCTCCACAAGCTCAGAGAAATACACCTTATCCTCCCTAAGCTCACTAATCTTTCTAAAAAGGACTTCCGAGGAGTCCATGTTGTTCTTCACAGAGATATGACATGCCTGCATTAGTTTTTTGATATCAACATTTGTATCCAAAACCTTGGCTTCTAGAGCCGCCAATCTTTCATCACATAGAGCTTTGAATTCATGATAGGAACCTTCAAGGTCCACCATTCTATCAATAAAAATGTATGGAACCGAACCCTTCAGAACATTCTTTAGATTCTCCTTCAAACCTCTAATTTTAATATTAATCTTATTGAACTCCTACAGAGTCCACTTAGATAATTTAAAAGTACCAATGGCCCTAACCCTAGCCATATCCAACAAATCATACATGGAGGTAGCGTCATCATCAAGGTAAGAAAAGTCCTCAGAAAGAGGATTCACCTTCAAAGGCTCCTGTTTAGCTTTTTTCTTCTCCACATCCTCCTCATCCAGACCCCTTAACTCCTTGTCCTACTCTGTCTTGGGAAAATCTCGTAAAGGGGAATCCTTGATGGCCACCGTCTTATCACTAGATTCCTTGCCAGCACTAGACACATTGGGGTCCTTAGCCAGAACATCTGAGGTCTTGTTCTTTAGGTTAGCAATACGCTTCGACAACCTCTATGGCTTGTCAACTAAACCCAAAGCAATATCCTGTGTCCCCACCTCAAGGCTACCACCAACAACCACCTCCACACACTTGGGAGAGGAATCATCTGATCCCACTTTCATGTCCTCACTCTCAGAGAGGGCAAGGCGCTTAGCTGCCCTATTACTCTTAGAACTACCCACCTTCCTCTTCTTTGAAGAAGTAGTCGCCACTGCTGAAGATACATCCTCCTCCTCTTCATTCCATTCCTCCTCATCATTTGAAGTGGACTCTGAGCCCGATGACACATCATTTAAAGTCTTCTCTGTTCCCTTGATGGCAAGAGCTGGAATAAGAGACTTGACATGCTCCATAATCAATAAAATCAGCCCTTCATGGAGAATGGGGGCCCTCCTATTCTTCAGATGAGCGTACACAAAGACCTCCAAAGATGATAACAGAAAGAAAGGAAACAAAATGAATAAAGCATGTCTAAAATGGTTGAGGAGAGTAAAATGGTGACCAAGAATATACGTAAACCTCCCCTCCAGATTCACATAACGCATAAGCACCTTAGCAATGCTTGCTCAAATTTTCTTTAGGGATTTTCTCTCATAGCCCCAACTCTCCAATTTAACTAATTTATTTTGCTCATCATCTTTAAAAAATTGGGCCATTGCCTCCTCATTACTCTTTTTATCCTTGAAGAACTTACGACCAACTATCGACATCCTAGTAACAGTAGCAACCAATTCCTCATTTATCTCCACTTCCATACCTTTAACCTTGAGCTTGTGATTATGCCAGAAATATACAAATTGCACTGAGGCATTGGAGTCATGCCCGTGCAGTTTCTCCAAGAATAGAGTAAAATTACCATGGCACAGAATATTCCAAAGCTTCTTCTTTCTCTGAATGTCCCCACATGAATGCAACTAGATTATACTCTTGTCTTTGCCCATGGCTAACCATACAAAAATCACCAAACCCTTGCGAAAAACACTCAACTGAATACCAGAGAGCAAAAAGACACCCACAAAGCGTGCAAAATGGAGGAAGTTAGCAAAAAAATCTACCAACGAGTTTCCTTCTCGATAAATGTGGGAGATGTGGGTCTCTTCACAAGATTGTAACATGATTATCATATCCTTAATGAGCTGATTGACATTCCAACTCAGATGATGAGTGCCACACATATAATTTATTATGTTCAAAGAGCCTCCTTCAACCCATAATTTGGAGCAACCCTTACTGATTGCAAATCTAACACTTATGAACGCAGCCTCTGCCTCCGTGTAGTGACATAAATCTTTGTGTTGTGGTATGCATGATATTTTTGTTTAAGTTTTTGTAACTGTTAAAGATCTGTAAAGTTTTGCATTTTTCTCCTCTCAAGATTAGTGTAGGAAGTTGTTTTGCTACCTTAACTTCCTTACAATTTTGATAGCATGTGCCTACATAAAATCAACAACTTGTTTCATCCCTTCCTAAAACTCTATATATAGAGACAAGGGTCAACCATAACACTTGCTTACAAAGTTTTCCAATTAATGCACCCAAGTGAAATTTCCCATAGTTAGTGCCCAAGATTGACTCTAGATCTCAAAATGATAATTAATTATTTGACTTGAGATGACATGTCTTCATGTCACCCACCTACATACATTAAATTCATTTTCCATATCTGACACACTACATATCCCCAAGAAAATATTGAACAACCCAAAGTGTGGCATATGACCCTAGGATGGACCATAACTTTTACAAAATATTGAAAATTTATGCAAGGTGCACAACACTTTTCATAGGACATATAGTTGTTCTTATAGTACAATGTACCAAGCAAAATATCTAGGCCCATTATGATGTCATGATTTCATTGTATTTTTATTAGTTTACTCTTAATGTTATTAAATTAAGAAGAGGTTAAGGTGAATGTAGTTGACTTGTATTTTTATCGGTCAATGCAGCCTCAACCATCATCAAAATTTTCAATGGCTTGAACTTGAACTATTTTTTTATGGTGGGTATTTGCACTCAACAATATTTGATCTCTATTTGATTCCTTGTGAGCCAAACAACTTCACTATTTTACCAACAACCACTTAATGATAATCAAATATTTATGTCCAATATTTATTATTTCTAACTAACAAGATAGATTTAGATTTTTTTCTAAGTATTGAAATAATTTTAACACAAATATTTCTATGACATTTATATCAGTAAACATTTATTTATTACTTTTACCCCACATATATTGATGACTACAGGATAAGGTGACCTTTGAAGTGAATAAACACCTCTAATAATTATAAACACAAGGAGGAAGAACAATTTGAGTTTTGCACCCTCTAAAATGTGAAGGTATGCAAAGATTTACAAAAGAATACCAATATCAAAATATTTTGAAAGATAAACATAAACTATTTTGATTCAACACATTTGCATACAAACTCTAAATCATGTTAGAGGAACTCTTAAGCTACTTGAGGTAACTTGAATTTAGGGTACCTTGGGGTTTGGATGACTCCATCTACTAAGTGAAGTTATGATGCATTCTTGTCCTAAATCAACCAATAATAATTCTAAGATCCTACTTGCAATGCGAGAGCTCAATGTTCAGTGGTGGGAATAGGGAGGAAGTAATCAATATAGGGTGGGCATGAGAGGAATATAGGGAGGTGTGTGGGCAATACAAGATAGGAGGATAAGGCACCCTCTTTTTAATCAAGGAAGTGCCCTACTCTTTCCACTCAATGCCACATCAATTTTTTATGTAGGTTGATAATTAGATCACTACATATAAAAAAATTAAATAGTAATTGTGTTAAAGCTTCAAGAATACGAGCTCTTGAGGTTCAAGCCATGTGGGTCATGAACAAGCTTTGTAGATCTTATCTTGGATGCCCTAATTTATCTATCTATTGGAGAAATCTAATATATCTATTGAAATTTAGATGAAATCTAATACATCTATTGAAATCTCATGTAGATGAAGCATTTTTATGTCAAGATTTATTAGGTCTAGCAATGAGGAAGCTTTAACACAAAGACTCTAAATGTTGAATATGGATATCTAAAATTACTAGTCAAAGAGATGCTAATTCTTTAAGCTCATGTATTAATCACCACTAAGAAAATCATTTTAATAATGAATAATATTGTGTTGAAGTCTACAATAGATGGACTACAAACAAATCTTTTGACATGTAGATGTTTGGATGTCATTAATATTATCTCTATCAGATCATGGTCTATTTTCCCAATATAAGGATAAGAAATTTTGTCCCCACATATGAGAGCAAGTGTGACTTGATAATGGAGGAGCCAAATATTTTTCATATCATGTATCTAAAACCAAAAGCATTATTTCTCAAAGGTGGTTATCGTTGTGTATCATCTAAATATTTTTTTAATGGGTTTTAGAGCTTAACATGTATGGTAAAAACTAAGTAGCTAATAAAAGTAATTATTAGTTTAGTTAGACATGCCAAGAGTATAGTTGCTCTTATTGTACAAAGGATGAGTCAAAATCAACTAGCCACTATGATGTCCTTGTTTCAAGGTATTTTTAATAGTTTACTCCTAATATTACTTAAATCAAAAGAGGTTGAGGTAAACATAGGTAAAAAATATTTTCAATTAGTTAATGCAATCTCAATCATCATCGAATCCATCCATGGGTTGAACTCATACTCATCATTTTTGGTGTTGGATATTTGCACTCAACAAGATTTAATTATATCAAGCTTTTCACGAGCTAAGCAACTTTACTAGTACCCCAACAACCCTTGATGATTATGAAATATCTATGTCCAATACATATTATTTGTAAGTAATAATAAGGATTTAGATTATTTTTCATAATGAAATAATTTAAAACAAAACAAATATTTACGATTGTTTTCTATTAGTTAATATTACTTTATGACTTTTAATTCATTCATAGTGATGTATACAAGATAAGACAACCCACAAAACATATGAAAGAATAATTTGTAAAGAAATCATAGGTTGGAGTCATTCAAGAAAAATACCTTCTAAAAAAACACTCACTTTAAAACTATTTTGAAAAACAAATATAAATTATTTTAAAATTTGTTGAAGAGACAATCCTCAAAGATTAAACTACCGAATAAAACTAAAAAACATTACCATACAAAAACTAACTTCGCAAAAATAACATCAAATACCCCTATAATTCCGACCATAAAAGAAAAACCTTTATTCCATTTCTAACTCTTCTAAAAAGAGAGAGAATAAAGAACACTGAAATGACAACCTCCTCCCAAAAGAAAAAGAAAAAAAACATGCATTTTGGAAGGCAAAGACATAGATTCTAGCATGACCCCTCATAAAGACGATCAAAATCATTTAATATCAATAATCATATCAACCTTTAAAAAAAAACCAGGTGAAATAATTAATGAATTAAAAACTTCCCCGGAAAATGGTTGAATGATTTCATGGCTAATTTGCCGCTCCTTTAGGGCACAGGGGCCGGTAGATGAGATGCCCTTGATAATTGCTTGGCGTGGAGGTCCAAACACATTTTGGCCTTTTCTTTCCACCACTACACTCAACTGGCCGCGTACTGGTCCCTATCAAACCCTAGATGTAGGGTGCATTTGTGGTGGACAGAAAGGTGCTGGCATGTGGTAGGTCTAGGGTTCAATTCCCGAGATAGCGACTTGTATCTCTGAAGTTTTAACGGAACATGGTATCGATTCCTACGAAAGGATGTTGACAAGTTCCAGCTGTGCGGTGGGTCCCGCCCTCAGTTGCTCACCGACCTTTATACTTGACTTTCTTTCAAATGCCTCCAAACCCTTCAAATTATTTCGTTACAGAGATATCTCGAATGCGCGCCTTTTTCTAGACATCATCTTTTCAAAATAATATAAACAAATGGAAATTTTATTACTTACGCTCCTCACAAATAAGTTTATGATGTGAACACTAGGTCTACAGTTTTTTTTTTTTCGCTTTTTAAATTTGTTTGTCGCATCAAAGTTAAAGGGCTATTGATGATAAGCAATTTGTTTATGAGAGGCAGTTTTTCCATGATTTTTAATATGGCTGCTAAAAAGTTGCCACGTGGTCTGCGCAGCGGGTGAACTGTGAGTATTTGGAGAGTCGGTAGAAATATCAGTGTCGCTTAGTTATGAATGGTTGGTCAAAAATATGGAAATTATGACCTGGACGTGACCTTGATGGTGTAACTACTAGTTTTTTAAATTAAATAATATTGAATGAGAAAAAAAGGGTTTAGAAGGGGTAGTTGATAGTAACTAGTTTAATCTTATTAAAGATATTTAATTTTATAAATATTGATTAGTTTTATTAAAGATATTTAATTCTATAGTTCAAAATATTAAATGTTTTTAATTTTGAATTTAATTGTGTAATATTTTTTTATCAAAATTTTGGATAACATCTATGATTTAAGATAAGAGAATGTAAAAACGTATTTCAATAAATGTGGTTAAAGTAGTTAGTTTAAGAATTAATAAATATTGATTGGTATAGTTATATCTATATGTATGATATATATATGCTAAATTTATTATGTGTGAAGTAAGTGTATTTGGGTAAAGGTCAAAACAATATGGTTTGCACTTTCAATGTTTGTTGATGTATAAATATAATTGTATCTTAGATGTGATGCCATTTTGTAAGTGAGTTATGTGATGAATGAAGATTTTGTGTATGAAGTGTTTTTTAATTTTGTTGATTTATTTCTCTCTATGTTTTTGAATAGTAGCAATGAATTTGTTTTGGTCTAGAGTTGTTGAATTAAGAAAAAAATGTGATGCGAATGCAAGAAACAAATGCAACTATATTATGACAATAAAACAATATAAAATATTGTTTGAAAAAAATCATTTGAATTAGGACATAAATGAAAAATGGATTATATGTGATAACATGCTCACCATATTTATAATATGTTGGGCCATCTTTGATATTTGATTATCGGTTTGTCTTGCATTTATTTCAATAGCCATTATTTTTCTTGTTACATATGTTTAACATCTTTATAGACTAAATAGTGCTAATTTTAAATGTGTCGTAGTGTCATATTTCAAAAAGTAGAATTTCTCTATTTTTTATATGGAAAGGATTTGATATTTGTTACCCATTTCTTTTAACCATATAATTTCTCTTAAATTAAACAATTGAACTTATTTACCATTGAATGCAAGTTAATTCATTCTCAATTTAGATGTGTATTTTTTGATTTGTATAATAGTCATTTTATAGAAAACTATTTAAAATGCCATTGCTGTAATTTGAAGTTAATATTTAATTACTATTATTATGATATAGCTCTTTAATTGAATTTGATATTCTACTTACTATTGTTTTATTCTAGTGCTAGTATGCATGATTACAGTGATAATACAATTTTTCTTGGCTCTAATACTAATACCACTATGTGGGTGAGTGTAGAATCATGATGGGCCAAACAGGGCCTCTAAATGGCAATGAAAAAATAAAAAAATTGACTTAAGCAAATTCACATAAGAATTTGAATAGGTTATTAACATAATTTAGAAAATATGTACGAATAGAATTTGTAGCAAATTGAATGTAGTTTGTAGGCTACTAGTCTTTTTTTGGAAAAAAATAATTATTTGAGAAAATTTTGAAATTTCAATGCAATAGTACTTTAAATTTTGAAAAAAATAAAAAACATGTGTTTGTCTAGCCAACCTAAGTATGAGCAAAATTAAATATATTTTTTCAATTCTTTCAATATAAATAGAGGACACATGCCCAGATGTGATGCATATTTTTTGTAATTTTTTTGCAAGTAAATAATTAGTTATGATTTTTCTAGTAGAAATTTTTAAAAAAATTAAGAATCATTTGTCCAACCACCCTAACTTGGTAAAAAAATTATGTTTTTTTTAAGCTATAGTTTGTAAAGCATACAGTGACACATCTTTTAGATTCAAAAAATGATGTAGGAGCATCCGAGTAGATTGGTGATCCACATCACCCAAAAACACTCCAAGCTTATCATTGAAGGTCTGCAAGTTTAGATACATGTTGATTCATCGAAATGTAACCTCAAAATTTGAAGATTAAAAATGTTGTTATGTATGTATTTGTTAGTTCATGAATTATGAAGGGAGTTGATAAAGGAAGTTGAAAAGTTATTAGAGGTGTTAAATTAGGATAAATATTACACTGTTCATATATGAATTATTTTATTCTCTTCTAGGCCGATTCATTTCTGCCTTTCTACTACTTTCAAATTTGAATGGGTGGAATGATGCGTGAAGGGGCGAAACATGAAAAGGTGAAAGGATCACACTGTGAAGGGAGGGAGACAATGTAAAGAGGTGCCAACATGGGAAAATGGAAAGAGAAGAAAATCAAAAAATGGAGGGGCGTGGTTGGAAAAAAGGCAGTGAGTGCAATAAAGAGGAGAGGAGGCTACTTGTAGGGTGATCCCACAATATTGTGTCTCACTTTTTGCCCAAGATGGACATTTACATCAATATTTTTAACTGAAATATTCATCTTCTGAGACCTATAGTAGCTAAACCATTAAGAATTTCAAGTGATGCTAACTAGTGATTTGTGGCAATTTCTGTGTAGATTCTAAATATATATATTTTAATTTTATTTTAAATAAATTATAAATCTTTCAACATCTTCTTTAATAACTAGTTTTAAACAAAAAACAACATTTTCAAAAGTAGTGTCTGTATCATAAAACATAACTTTTTTCTATAAAGGATAACATTTAAATTTTTGAAATATAGATTCTCAACATCAATATGAATGGAATGGATATTTTTTCATAATTGTTGGTTACATATATTTTTTCTAATTAATTTCTAAAGTCACTATAACTATAATTTGGACATACGTGTGTGTTGTATAACATAAATTGTTATGTATATGTTGAAATCCTTTATTTTTGGTGAAACAAGAACATCAATATGGAGGGAACATATATTTTTTAAAAAAATTTTACAATTTTTTACTATTTTTCAACCTCTATAGAATGAAGAGCTTGATGTTCAGAGAAAAACCTATGTTTAGTAAAAATTAAAAATTAAATACATGATAAAATGAAAACATATCAAAATTATACATGTTGGAAAGCTCGTTTTGAGGGATACAATCTCGCAAAATATCTTGTCAAGTTAAGCTCATTTGCAAGACCAACTCAGGGTTTGAAATTGAAATTTCTGAGGAGATTTTGATGTAGATGCAAAAAAAATCATTTTTGGAACCTTCGATAGAAAGTCCCCATGCAAAAAAAAAGGCGATTTTATAGAAAAAAAAGTTATTTTATGGAAACTACCTTCTATCGAAGGTCAACCTTCTAGCGAAGGTGTTTAGTTGCATACCTTCTATCGAAGGTTTTACTTCGCTCGAAGGTGTGCAAGTGAATTTATCCCAACCACTCCAAAAATTTCCTCTTTCCAAAAACGAGACACAAATCTGTGATTTCACCCCATAGGAAAAGTTTAGAGAGAAAAGGGGTTGCGTAGAGGCTAAGGAAGAGAGAGAAGAGTCACCATATATTGTTGCATATTGTTGATGTGTTTTTTATGCACTTCTCAACACAAGTAATGCATAGATACATCACCTCTCTTAAAAGACAATCTTCCACAATCAAATTGCAGAACACTATCCCAAGGTCTCTAATGTCAGGCCTTGATAGTGCTTGGAATATCTCAGTTGTTTCATGTGATTTGCTGGAATCACAAGGCAGACTTACGGATGAGTTACAAAGCGGGGAAGTTGGATCTGCAAATGAAGTTCTTAAGATGGGAGAGTTACTGTGCGTTTGCTATAGGTTCAAACAACAGTCTTGAATTCCATTTTTATCATTGGATTTAGCTTTACAATGTGCAATGAACCTTTCCTAAGGTCACTATTAAAAAAAAAAGGGAAAAAGGGCAGGGGAGAGAGGAAGTTTCTAGACTTAAAACTATGAATGAATAGTGATCATGGTGGCTACTACAGTAGACAAACTCCCTAAAACAAATTTTTGCTTGACCAAGAGAACCTACAGCTACACAAAACTAGTGCAATCTTCTAAGGACTGTAGATTCTTAGATTACACACACATATCATGCACATGTAATTGAACTAAGTTGCAGCAATGAAGTAAAGAGCTCAGACTAGCTTTGCAAAGTGACTCATCATCAATGAACCACAAAAAACATGAGCTAGGGAAATTCATCAAATGTTGAAACAATAATCACCATCACCACTTCCATTCAAGAAAATAACACCTAAACTAATAGGGAAGTTGAACCATGCATACATAAAGAGAAAACTCAAAAGGAACACCCATAAATCATGCAATGTTGCTTTCTATTGCTGCAGAATGTATTTACATCAGTTCTCCAACCCTTTACAAATGAGGGGAAAAACCCTATTTATAGTTTTCCAAAGCCCAAATGAATGGCTAGGATTGAATTACATCGAATGGCCCAGATTTGATTACATTAGGGTTTCACCTACCCCCCATTATCCAGTAATTTAAAATACATCTTTTTTGTCTTTTCCCTATTTTGTCATCTAGTGCTCAGGGGCTGTAGCAATTTTGTCATTTAGTTGATTGCCCTTTTACTGTAGCTGAAACTGCTTAAAGTTTTCTTCTTACTTGATGTGTTTGCAGTGTTCTTCATTGGATCAAACGAGCTTGTCGAGGACTAGCCTCAATGGATTGGTTGTCCCTAATTCGGGCGAACAACTCCCTTACGCCTTCTTCAAGGCCACCCCCTTGCATTTTTGTCACTGACTCCTTTGACATAGGCTTGCTTCTAATATTGGCCCTATTGGTGGATGCTAGGGGGAGAGGTGAACATGAAATAAATGGTGACAGGAGCTATGCACATTCCTTGTTTACCTTTCTCAAAGGGTCTCCTGATAGACCCACAATAGGCTCCTTGAATCCTGCGTACACGAAACACCGTAAGTGCTTTCATAAATAAATTAAGGCAAACATTAGCCAAACCTTGCAAACTCCTTGTTAGATCCATCCATGCATCATAAAAAAATCATAATATCCATATTTGGAACTCATTTGGACCATAAACATTAATGCGGGCCCAAGAGGGTGGGTAGGGAACGGGGGATAGCAAACCGGTAGGGAAGTTCCAGGAACAAAACTTAGCAAACCAATATTTTTCAATTATAGCGCATGGGAAAAGGGGAATAAAGAGTGCTAAGAAAAACTTCCTCAAGATTGGACCCATTTGAAAAAAATGAAAGCTTGGAAGGGGAAAGTTAGAGGGTCACCGCCCTTTTGAAACGACAATGAGCACAGAGTGGCCTGGAAGGAAAGTCCCGGACGGTGATGGAGGGGCGGAGTTCCGGAAACGGCCATAGAGGGTTTGGGTCCCAGAGGTCGGGTCACCGGGTTGGCGGATGTTCAAAATGGCCATGGAAGGACGAATCCTGGAAACAGCCACGAAAGGGCTGGGTTCAAGTCGGGTTGTCGGGTGCCGACGAATGTTCAAAACGACCACGGAGGGACGGAGTCCGGAAATGGCAATGGAGGGGCTCGGTTTTGGAGGCTGGGTCGCCGGGGACCGACGGATGTTCAAAATGGCCATGAAGGGATGAAGTTCCGAAACCGGCCACGGAGGGGCCGGGTTCCGGAGGGGGTGAGGGGCGGATGTTCAAAACGGCCCGGGGTGAAGGTCAGGGGCAGATGTTCAAAACAGCCAAAGAGGGATGGAGTTTGAGAAGGAAATTTTTGAAACCCTCGAAACTTAACGAAATGTTGGCAGTTCACTTAGGCACCACAAAACATCCCAAATCCACAAGAAACTTGTCCCCAAAGTCAAAAATGTAGAAAGCGGACCGCCAGGGGTCCACAGAAGTTCAAAATAGTCAAAGAGGGATGAAGTTCTAGAAACGGCCACGGAGGGGCTGGGTTCCAGAGGCCGGGTCGCTGGGGGTCGACAGATGTTCAAAACGACCATGAAAGGATGGGTTTCAAAGGCCGGGTCGCATGGGGGCCGACGGATGTTCAAAATGGCCACAGAGGGACAGAGTCCTGGAAACAACCATGGAGGGGCCGGGTCGCCGGGGGTCGACGGATGTTCAAAATGGCCATGGAGGGACGAAGTCTCGAAAACAACCACGAAGGGGCCAGGTTCTAGAGGCCGGGTCACTGGGGGCCGACGGATGTTCAAAACAACCAAAGAGGGATGGAGTTTCGTAAGGAAATTTCTGAAACCCATGAAACTTAATGAAACATTGGCAGTTCACTTAGGCACCACAAAAACATCCCAAATCCACAAGAAACTTGTCCCCAAAGTTAAAAATGTAGAAAGCGGACCGTCGGGGGTCCACGAAAGTTCAAAACAACCAAAGAGGGACGGAGTTTCGAAAGGAAACTTTTGAAACCCCTAAAACTTAACGAAATGTTGGTAGTTCACTTAGGCACCACAAAAACATCCCAAATCCACAAGAAACTTGTCCCCAAAGTCAAAAATGTAGAAGAAAGCGAATCAAGCGATTAGGGACCAAGTCAGCAGGAATAAGACAAAAGGCAGAAAAGGGAAGGGAGACTTTATTTCTCTCCGGATTTGAATACCCCAATTAGGTGAATTTGGTCAGGGGAATTTGATCGTTTGAAGGCACATGACCAACTTGGGCTTGAAAAATGGGGCACGCAAAACAAGATAGGAGCAAAGCAACCTATCGGGATCGAAAAGAGGGGGTCCTTGCCCATGGCGGGGTGTGTGTGCAAAACATGCAAAACAAATGGTGACTTCGCTGGGGAAATGCTCCAAAGCATTTTGATGAAAAATTGGAATCACAAACCCAAAATCTCTGGTTTTGACCTTCACGCTAGGGAAAACAAACTAGACGCTCAACCAAAGGATCAAAACCACTAGCCAACCCAACCTTTAGTATGCTGAAAATCCAAGTGTGTGCAATTGCATTAATTCCCATCCTTCAGTTGCTACAGGAACCCAAGCTCCATCAAGTTAAGCTACGTAGTTTATTCTAATTCCAAAAGCATATGGGACATTGCCTCGCTACTAGTTAGGCGTCCATAGCCCCAACGAGGTTGTCGCTGTGATTTTCCCGAACATTGCTCTACTGCCAGCAGGGCATCCATAGCTCCGGTAGAGTTGCTCGGATACCCCCAAAAAGTTGAATTTTCCCTTTCTTTTAATTTTTAATGTTTTATTTATTTATTTCTTTTCTCTTTTCAGCTCTTTTATTTCAACCCACAAGCATTGAAGCTCGTGCTTAGGGCTGAGAATCATAGTGGCGCTGGAGCAGAATTTTAGATTTTTCACTTAACTAGACTTCACAAAAGGCCCTACAATGACCGTCAAATTCTTTAGATGTGTAAGAGTTGTAAGATTTCAAAATACGTTAGAGTCGGACCAAACCAACAACTTATCCTCTTTGAATCAAACACCCAAATCACTTGACACTAACAAAAGACCTTCACCATCCACTCTGAAGACTTGATTAGAGTTTGATAAAGAAATACGTAGAACAACCCCAGGAAATAAGTATGGTTGTTGTGTGCACAGATGTGCCCAGCTAAAAGTAGAGGGACCCCGAGGAAAATAGCAGCAAAGTGAAAGAAAACAAAAAGAAAACAACCTACATCACACCAACTAACCTAAGGAAAGCGGGAAAGTAGATATTTACAGGAAACCTACACTCCTCAAAACGGGCTATGTACAAAGATATTTACAAAGCACTATGTTTAGGAAAGGTGAGCTGACATTAACATTCATTGGATTTCACAGTGCATGCACAAGCAAACAGACGATCGTTATCATTCTTAACTATGTAGATTTATCTTTATACTCAGAAAAAATAAGTTTATCATTGCAACATTCAAATTTAATCATGTCATCATGAAAAATTAGTAATTGAGGCGATTCGTTGAACCCATGGTTAATCCATAAACATTTTTTCCTTCCCTCGTTACCATAATCAAAATGAAACATGCAACTGTAAGTATTCATAGGATTAAGGAAGGATAGAACCTGAATGTTGTCATGTAGATGTGGCAGCGTTGGACAATCGAGAGCAAGCACAACATTGTTGATCGTTGCATCGGTAACCTTGAGTAGGCACAATTGAGGGTGCAATATTTCAGACATTAAGCTTGCATAAGGCTAGGAGAACGGGGTAGCAAGCACCCCTTTCGATCTTTGTGTGGGATCAGCAACCCCTATCGGTTGTTCTTTAAGGAAGTACACCTCATCTCGTTGATCTTCTGCAAACTTGGTGTCCACTTGATTGCTGTCCTCAAATGGCAGTATGTTGTCCCAGCTCCTCTCCTAGGTGTTAGCCTTATTTTCGTGATGTTCAGTGTCATGGGACAATGACGTGCATGAATTTTTCCTATTGCAGCCATCTGAATATGAAGGAGGATCAACAATGATCATGGCGGAAGGACTCCAAGTTGCATCTTGTAGTTAGTCGGGTGCTTCATCTCTATCAGTAGCTATCTCAGCACCTCCACCTTTATCTCCTTCTCTTTGTTGTTCATGCATCTCATCATGACGTTTGCTCGTCTCCCCTTGTTCACTATCGCTATAGATGAATAAGGAATCCCTCTCCCAATCCGGAGACTCTAGTGTATCACCGTTCGGAGGCTCAAGGAGTATGTATTCATCACTACCGTCTTCTGGGATGTGCTCTTCCTCGGCATGAGCATTCCTCCGCAATACAACTCCCAATGGAAAGAAGTCATCAATTGATGACACCTCATCAAGGGGACCAAAGTCTACTGTGCAATTTCCCTCCAAGGACTCGACATAAAGCCTATCGTCCATGGTGTGCAAATGCTCTTCGAGAGGAAATTCTTGATGACTGGTGGACAACATTCCTATTTGATCTAATTCATCGCTCAAAAGTTTGAGACTATATTGTTGTCCCAACATCCTCTTGAGGCCTACCTTTAGCTGAGTCATCACTCAGTTCAGGCTCTTAGTCTTCTACTTCGATCTGGGCAACAAGTAGAGGAGGTCGGGCACTTGGCTGCTCCACTTGTCCTCTAACTTGTTTGATAGCCTCTTTGCACAATTCGCATGTGAACTCCGAGTGTGATGAATCATGAAGTCTACACCAATTTGGCAGTAGCAATACCTCCAAATCCACTTGAAATCTTAGTTCAGACCAATCCTTTACTAATCTGGAGATGAGCTGGTCATATTTTTTTGCTACTGGATCCTCATCATCACTTGAAAAAGAAGCTTGATGGTAGACATTCATGGCGAGTGGTTGTTCCCACTCCTCCAAACTTTCATTTTGAGATTCTCGATCGCTATCATTGATAAAGGAGAGGTCTTCCTAATTTGATTTCACTTATACCTTCGTCATCATTTTCTGCTGCTCCAAGGTTGTCAACCTTTTCTTCTTCCTGTTCTTCAGCATCTTCATGGGCTGTCCCAACATGTGATGCTGCAGACTTTGCTAATCCATCCTCAATTGCAACAGTTCTTCTTCCAGAGTGGAGGATTGCTCTTTGTTGATAGAGGAAAGGATTTCCAACTCCCTTTCGATTGAATTTTCATCACAACATTTTGCTATCCTACAGAAATTAGCTCCTTCCTTTTCATTTTCAGCCTCAACGTTCGCTATCCCAGTACTAGTTTTTATCGAATCCCTTGGTTCCTCTTCGATGTGTTGTCCTCCAAATGTTGACAACTCTTTGGCCTCATGGGGTGACTCGTCCTCCTTGACAGTTGGCTGCTCGAACTTGTCCGAACAACCCTTGGCTTGAGCGATGATGTTTGTGCATGACAAGCAAGTGAATTCAGACTGGGGTGCATTGTGAAATCTACACCAACTTGCTATTAGTACTTCCTCCAATCTTGGTCCATCCTTGCTGCTCAAATGTTCTTGGATTAGCTCCTTGAACGCTTTAGCTGCCATGGTTGTCAATTCTTCCTCTAGGTCTGCAGGAGCTAAAGGTTGGTATATTTCCCAAAAGGGAATTTCTCCTTGCAATACTCTTTCAATTCTGCTCAGAAAAGTGAGACACCCCAATTTGTTATGCCTGCGAGTGCAATGGATCTGACATCTATCCGCCAACGCGAATTGCTGCAATGGCTTCTTTTGTCTCTTGTTCAAATCTGCATGCAGCTGAGTGATGTCCATTTGTGCATGCTGCTCCATTTCAACTCAGCTTCTACTTGCCTTCAAAATTTTCTAATTTTTTAGCATTAAAAGAGATCTCCTTATCTCAAATTTCTTCTTTGAAAGTGCTCTTTTCAACTTCCAACTTTCAACTTTGTAGCCTCAACATGTCATGCCCTCCTTCTAGCGCCAGTTCTATTGATGGCGTTAGGAGGAGGAGGGCATAAAATGAATCACTTCCAACCTTCAGCTTTGTATTCCCAACGTGTCAGCCCTACTTCTAGTGTCAGTTCTATTGATGGCGTTAGGAGGAGGGCATAAAATGAATCACTTCTAACCTTCAACTTTGTATTCCCAACGTGTTATCCCTCCTTCTAGCGCCAATTCTGTTGATGTGTTTTTTATGCACTTCTCAACACAGGTAATGCATAGATACATCACCTCTCTTGAAAGATAATCTTCCACAATCAAATTGTAGAACACTATCCCAAGGTCTCTAATGTTAGGTCTTGACAGTGGTTGGAATATCTCAGTTGTTTCATGTGATTTGCTTGAATCACAAGGTGGAATTACAGATGAGTTACAAAGCGGGGAAGTTGGATTTTCAAATGAAGTTCTTAAGATGGGAGAGTTACTGTGCGTTTGTTGTAGGTTCAAACAATAGTCTTGAACTCCATTTTTATCATTGGATTTAGCTTTACAATGTGCAATGAACCTTTCCTAAGGTCACTATTAAAAAAAAGGGAAAAAGGGCAGGGGAGAGAGGAAGTTCCTAGACTTGAAACTACAAATGAACAATGATCATGGTGGTTGCTACAGTAGACAAACTCCCTAAAACTAAGTTTTGCTTGACCAAGAGAACCTACAGCTACACAAAACTTTTGCAATCTTCTAAGGACTGCAGATTCTCAGATTACACACACACATCATGCACATGTAATTGAACTAAGTTGCAACAATGAAGTAAAGAGCTCAAACTAGCTTTGCAAAGTGACTCATCATCAATGAACCACAAAAAGCATGAGCTGGAAATTCATCAAATACTGAAACAACAATCACCATCACCACTTCCATTCAAGAAAATAACACCTAAACTAATAGGGAAGTTGAACCATGCATACATAAAGAGAAAACTCAAAAGGAACACCCATAAATCATGCAATGTTGCTTTTTATTGCTATAGAATGTCTTTACATTAGTTTTCCAACCCTTTACAAATGAGGGGCAAACCCCTATTTATAGTTTTCCAAAGCCCAATTGAATGGCTAGGATTGAATTACATCAAATGGCCCAAATTTGATTACATTAGGGTTTCACCTACCCCCCATTATCCAGTAATTTAAAATACATCTTTTTTGTCTTTTCCCTGTTTTGTCATCTAGTGCTCAGGGGCTGTAGCAATTTCGTCATTTAGTTGATTTCCCTTTTACTGTAGCTAAAACTGCTTGAAAGCTGCCTTCTTACTTGATGTGTTTGCAGTGTTCTTCATTGGATCAAACAGGCCTGTCGACAACTGGCCTCAATTGATTGGTTGTCCCTGATTCGAGCGGATAGCACCCTTACGCCTTCTTCAAGGCCACCCCCTTGCATTTTTGTCACTGACTCCTTTGACATAGGCTTGCTTCTAATACTGGCCTTGTTGGTGGGTGCTAGGGGGAGAGACGAACATGAAATAAATGGTGACAGGAGCTATGCGCATTCCTTGTTTACCTTTCTCAATGGGTCTCCTGACGGACTCGCAATAGGCTCCTTGAATCTTGCGTACATGAAACGTTATAAGTGCTTTCATAAATAAATTAAGGCAAACATTAGCCAAACCTTGCAAACTCCTTATTAGATCCATCCATGCATCATCAAAAAATTATAATATCCATATTTGGAGCTCATTTGGACCATAAACATTAATGTGGGCCTAAGAAGGCGGGCAACGAATGGGGGACAACAAACCGAAAGGGAAGTTCCCGGACCTCACAAAACTTAGCAAAACCAATATTTTTCAATTATAGCGCATGGGAAAAGGGGAATAAAGAGTGCCAAGACAAACTTCCTCAAGATTGGACCCATTTGAAAAAATTGGAAGCTTGGAAGGGGAAAGCCGGAGGGTGACCACCCTTTTGAAACGACAATGAGCATAAAGCGGCCTGGAAGGAAAGTCTCGAATGGCGACGAAGGGGCAGAGTTCTGGAAACAACCGCGGAGGGTTCGGGTCTCGGAGGCCGGTTCACCGAGGGTCGGCAAATGTTTGAAATGGCCATGAAGGGACAAAATCCCATAAATGGCCACGGAGGGGCCGGGTTCCAGAAGCTGGGTCACCGGGGGCCAACAGATGTTCAAAATAGCCACAGAGGGACGAAGTCCCGGAAATGGCAACATAGGGGCCGGGTTCTGAAGGTCGGGTCGCCGGGGGCCGGCGGATGTTCAAAACGGCCACAAAGGGACAGAGTCCCGGAAATGGCCACAGAGGGGCCGGGTTCTGGACACCGGGTCGCCAGGGGTCGACAGATGTTCAAAACAGCCACGAAGGGGCGGAGTCTTGGAAACGGCCACATAGGGGTTGGGTTCCGGAGGCCGGGTCACCGGGGGCCGGCAGATGTTCAAAACAACCAAAGAGGGACGAAGTTCTGGAAGGAAATTTCTGAAACCCCCCGAAACTTAACGAAATGTTGGCAGTTCACTTAGGCACCATAAAAACATCCCAAATCCACAAGAAACTTGTCCCCAAAGTAAAAAATGTAGAAAGCGGACCGCCGGGGGTCCACAAAAGTTCAAAATAGCCAAAGAGGGACAAAGTTTCGAAAACGACCACAAAGGGGTTGGGTTCCGGAGGCCGGGTTGCCGGGGGCCGACAAATGTTCAAAACGGCCAAATAGGGACGGGTTCCGGGGGCTGGGTCGTAGGGGGGCGACGAATGTTCAAAACTACCACGGAGGGGCGGAGTCCCAGAAATGACCATAGAGGGGCTAGGTTCTGGAGGCCGGGTCGCCGGGGGTCAATGGATGTTCAAAACGTCCATGGAGGGATGGATTCCCGGAAACGGCCATGGAGGGACGGAGTCCCGAAAATGGCCACAGAGGGGTCAGGTTCTTGAGGCTGGGTCGCCAGGGGCCGACAGATGTTCAAAACGACCACGAAGGGACGAAGTCCCGAAAACAGCCACTGAGGGGCCAGGTTCCGGAGGCCGGGTCGCCGGGGGCCGACGGATGTTCAAAACAACCAAAGAGGGATAGAGTTCTAGAAGGAAATTTCTGAAACCCCCGAAACTTAACCAAATGTCGGCAGTTCACTTAGGCACCAAAAAAAATCCCAAATTAGGTGAATTTGGTCAGGGGAATTTGATCGTTTGAAGGCACATGACCAACTTGGGCTTGGAAAATGGGGCACACAAAACAAGATAAGAGCAAAGTAGCTTGTCAGGATAGAAAAGAGGGGGTCCCTGCCCACGGTGGGGTCTGTGTGCAAAACATGCAGAACACATATGAATGTAAGTGCTAGGAAGGGGACGCAATGGAGAGAAAAGAGTTTTTTGACAATTAAACAGAGTGTTGACTACCAAATGAAGGTCATCAAGGGAAGAATAGAGGGGTTGTGCCAATTAAATGGTATCCTAAGTTAAAATGTAGATATAGATGTGGAAAGGGAACATACTAGTCTATAATAAGAAGGAATGAATGCAGATTAGAGAAGTGGTGCAGGTCAGAAGGAACTAATGAATAAATGGAAAGAGAATGGGGGGTTGCATAGTGAGAGAGAATGGATTGGAAAGAAGAAACAACAATAGAGCAGGTCGTGAGAAGAAAGGGATTACTTGCCAGTTGCAGAGAGCCTTGAAATGCTAATATGGTGAAGAGTTGATTTGGAAAAAGGAATTTAACTTATACAAATAATGATGCTACAGGTTGTGTATAAGTGGGATTAAATAAATAAGAAAATATATGCAGAGTAATATTGTGAAATCAATCATTGTAATAAAAATGAGTTGCTTCCATCAATTTTGTTTTGACAAATGAAATTGTCAAATAATTTTGAATTGGTTCTGAACTTTGTCAATTTGGTATGAGTTTCTCTTGTTTTCATAAATTCAAGTAATTATTTGGCAGAAGTTCTGGAGTTTGGTAATTTGTGGGATTAAATAAAGTATTTGTTTGCTACAATTTTTGGGTAGAGTATTGCTTATTTAATATCGGGAATTTGTATGAAGATTTGGCTTGAAGAGCAAGGAAGTGTTTTGTTCTGCATCAAATGGTATCAGAGCCAAAGGTTTTGAGTGCATAGGTAGAGCATCAAACATGAGACAACCTATGCCAAGACCGGTGGGTGGATAAATGAAGCATTGTTATAGATAGCTCGTGTGAAGAATCATTGCAAGTGTGTGAAGTCCTGAGCAAGTGAGCTAAGAATCATGAAGAAATTGTTTTTGCAGAGTGTGTGATGTGAGTTGTGGAAGATTGCAGTGGCTGAAGATGGGATGGGTTGTGAGGAGACCCATGTGAATTTTGTTTTGGGAACAATATTGGGAAGAAGTAGAAAATGAAAAGTTTGAAGAGATGGGAAAGATAGTCTGTGAAGAAGTGGGGAAGATCTAGGCTAGGATAGAGGTATTGGAGAATAATATGGAAAAGGATGAGAAGTGATTGGTAAAGAGAAGCAAGAAAAAGAACAAGGACAATGAAAATAAAAGTAGAAGAAAAGAGTCTTGCAGCTTAAGGTGGAATGAGAAAGATGTCGGAGCAACCCTTATAGAGGTACATGAAGAAGAAAAGAAGATGAAGGAAAATGAAGAAGTGAGCAATGAAGAAAAGATGATAGTAGAGGATGGAGATGTAGATGTGGTCATAGCAAAAGGTGAAGAAAGAAAAGTTACAGTAGATGATGATGAGGTAGAAGTTATAGCAACAAAGAAAGAGTATAATGAGGACACGTTGGTGGACATGAAGCATCAAATTGATGAAGAGGTAAATTTTGATTTTTCTGTATTGTGTGATGAAGAAGTTGATTTGGATGTTGTGGAGAGAAGTCAAAAGTTAGTAGATATGAAGAAGGAATTTGTAGTAATAGATTGGAATTCAAGTGTTGCAAATTTGTATGTGGATGCTATATAAGATAGTATAGGAGTTTGGTGGAGGTGGTCGGTCAATGGTGGGTCAAATCCCACGAGAGTAGAGAGAAGAACATGTAAAATTTTGTGGAGGAGGTCGGTTCATGGTGGACATGAGTCCATGAGGGGAAGGAAGAAGGAGGTGCAATGTTGTTGGAGGAAGACAATGTGTATTCTAGCAAGAAGCTAGAAAAAGAGGAAGAAAAAATGATGGTGTACTTTTCCCAATGATGGAGTTCATTGCAGGTTGGTTGCAACCTAGAAGAGTAGTTCAATTGCTCAACTCCACCTTTGTGAGCTTGTGCTCACAAATTTCTTAATCGACATGTCTGATGCAGGAGCATTTGGGTAGATTGGTTATTTACATGACCCAAAAACACTCCAAGCTTATCATTGAAGGTCTGCAAGTTCAAATATATGTTGATTCGTCGAAATGTAACCTCAAAATTTGAAGATAAAAAATGTTGATATGTATGTATTTGTTAGTTCATGAATTATGAAGGGAGTTGATAAAGGAATTTGAAAAGTTATTAGAGGTGTTAAATTAGGATAAATATTTACACCATTCAAATATGAATTAATTTATTCTCTCATAGGTTGATTCATTTTTGCCTTTCTATTTCTTTCAAATTTGAATGGGTAGAATGGTGCGTGAAGGGGTAGAATATGAAAAGGTGAAAGGATCAAACCGTGAAGGGAGGGAGAGAATGCAAAGAGGCACCGACATGGGAAAATGGAAAGAGAATAAAATTAGATTATGGAGGGGTGTGGCTGAAAAATGGCAGTGAGCGCAACAAAGAGGAGAGGAGGCTACTCCTAGGAAAAGTTTAGAGAGAAAAAGGGGTTGCATAGAGACTAATGAAGAGAGAGAAGATGCACCATTTATTGTTGCATATGAATGCAAGTGCTAGGAAGGGGGTGCAATGGAGAGAAAGAGTTTTTTAATAATTAAACATAGTGTTGACTGCCAAAAGGAGGCCATCAAGGGAAGAATAGAGGGGCTATGCTAATTAAATGGAATCCTAAGTTAAAATGTAGATATAGATGTGGAAAGGGTGCACACTAGTCTGTAATAAGAAGGAATGAATACAAATTAGAGAAGTGGCATAGGTTAGAAGGAGCCAATGAATGTATGGAAAGAGAATAGGGGGGTTGCATAGTGAGAGAGAATGGATTGGAAAAGAAGAAACAACCATAGAGTGGGTTGCGAGGAGAAAGGGATGCAACAAATTACTTGCTAGTTGTAGACAACCTTGAAATGCTAATATTGTGAAGAATTGATTTGGAAAAAGGAATTTAACTTATGCAAACAATGATACTACAGTTGTGTATAAGTGAGATTAAATAAACAAGAACATATATGCAAAGTAATATTGTGAAATCAATCATTGTAATAAAAGTGAGTTGCTTCCATCAATTTTGTCAAATAATTTCGAATTAGCTACGAACTTTTTCAATTTGGTATGAGTTTCTCCTATTTACGTAAATTCAAGTAATTATTTGGTAGAAGTTGCAGAGTCTAGTAATCTATGGGATTAAATAAAGGAGTATTTGTTTGCTACAATTTTTGGGGAAAAGTATTGCCTATTTGAAATTGGAAATTTGTGTGAAGATTTGGTTTGAAGAGTGAGGAAGTGTTTTGCTTTGTGTAAAAAAATGTGTTACTGTTTAAAAGTTATAGATGTTTTTCAATTAGCCTACCAATCAAGACATTACACATAGTGCATGTAGAAAATAAATAATAATTATCTATTAAATTTAAAATAAAGCATACCTTATATTGTTAGAATGTTGACAATTTATTGAATAAACCCTTTTTGTTTGGTCACATTCAAATTAAAAAAAGTTGTCAGCATGGAGGGTGAATTATGAAAAACCATTGAAACCCTTCTAAACATGTTGGGGCAGTTGACTTTTCAAGTTTGACACCCCCAAGCCATATCCCAAAGCAATCCCAAGCCAATAACCAAGGAAAAAATTATCAGAAAAAATGGATATCCCTTAATAACAGATATCTGATAGAAACAAATAATCCATTTTTCAAAGTTAAAAAATCAATATCCATTTTTTATTATAAGAAATGGACATTCGGTTCTTAAAGTTAAGAAACAAATATCTATTTCTTTAACTTAAGAAATGGATATCCATTTCTTAAGTTAAAGAAATGGATATTTGTTTCTTTAACTTAAGAAATAGATATCTGTTTCTTTAACTTAGAATGGAGTTTTTTGGTTGACTATAGATTAAAATTTAACATGTTATAATATTAATATAAATTTTTATATATATTTAAAATATTAATATATAATATAATATATGATAAATTAATATATATTAGGAAATATTAATATTAATATAATATACATTATATAATATAAATATAATATTATATATATAATAATATAATATATTTAAGGGGCAACCCTTTGGTGAAATGGTGGGGCTTCTTGCCTGTACAGCCAACAACCAAGGTTCAAACCTCGTGGGGTTGCTCTCTACCGTGTCAACAATGGAGTTTGTTATTTACCCTTGTATTAAGGGGAGGCTCCTTCGTGAACTGGTGGGGCTTCCTGCCTATAGTGCCAACAACCAAGGCCCAAACTTTAATATTAAACTTTTGAAGTGGGAAGGATGGTGTCGCGCTCTGCTGCTTCTGGTGCTCGTTCATCTACTAGGAAGCCTCAACACTACTCATGGAAGCCTTTAACCTTAGATTTAGGTATGAGGATTCACGACCACAAGGAGAATGCCAATGATGGGCTTAGCGATGGGGCAATGGTTGATGGGGGAAGGAAGGGTTTGGTGCTAGGGATGCAGTTGATCAGGGGAAGGGTTTTGGGTATTCGGTGAATGAGCAATGTTACCTATTTTTCACTACAAGCTCAAACAGGTAGAGCTGAATCAAGTTCATCATTGATAGGTACATAAATTCTCATGTTTTGTTGATTTAAGTATTCATTGATCATCATAGAGATCAATTTACATCTGAATCATAGTTTTATTGTGCAAGCATTTGAAACTGAAAATTGAAAATTTGCATAGTAATGCCTTTTATTCATTTTGTAAAAACATTGAATCTCACACAAGCCGCAAGAGTAACTGAATTTGATTATGACAATCAAATGATGAATACAAAATTAAAAAAAAAACTACACTACTGAACATAACGTAATCGTAGAGAAGAGGAGCAATTCATCATTGCCTGTAATGATGAATCACTTTCGTTGGTGTCTTCAATCGTCGCATCTCCAAGCAGCTGTAGCCTTGTTTCCTCGCTCCGTGAACTTGCAAAATTATAAAGGAGTGGCATTCGAGCTATACTCTAAGCAATGATGAGTTACATTCTGCCTTGCGCCTACGCTACCAACATAAATGTAATTTGCATCAAAACAAGCATTCATCAGATGAAAGGATGACAATCAAGAAAAACATAACTCAATGGAAGCTTTCAGCTTCTTTTATTTTGCTAACATGTTTGTTTCAATGTGCAGGAACGGGTTCATCATGTTTGCGATTATTTTCATCAGATATGTGGAGTAAAATAGGCTCTCACAAGGGTAGAGCCTGACATATCATAAGGACATCTCTCATTCACATTATTACATGAGAGTTATCAAGTATTACAGTCACCAAACGGGACTGTTGTAAAGCAATAACATCATAATGAAAGCAGTCTAATTCAGCATGGTGAAAAAGATTGAGCAGTTATCTTTTGCTCATCATAAACAAAGAAGCATGTTAAGAGAGCGCTAATTGCATTTGTCATGGTTCAGTTTCAGCTCTGTCTTTTATTCATGTTTACATTTTAATGAGACATTGAGCTCCTTTATATTGAAGAAAAGCAGAGCATTCAACAATTCAATCATTTCTTACAAACTCCAGAGTACAGGTGCAGTTTACAGAAGATTTAACATCATAATGAGGGCTTCATATTAATGAAGAATCATTTATTAATATTGCTGCTACAAAACTGAAAAAGTGATTGAGACAGCTGCTACAGTGTTTCTGATGATGGAAAATGGTTACAGAAGGTTATGACAGTCATAAAGGAATGGAAAAGCATCCTTGACAATCAGAAAAGCCAAATGGAAGTCTGAAAATAGGGGGAAACAACAGTAAAGTTTTGGGACAGCGTTGCACTTTTTCAAGTAAAAGCAGAGTATTCAACAATCAAGTTGTTTCCTACAATTCTGAAGCACATCAGCATTTAAAAGTGTTCACTTAATGGGAAAAGCAACAATAGATTTTTAAGCATGAATGTATAAGCTGAAGGGCAGTTAATATGAAAGAAAGACAGTGCATGTTTATCTTTATCATCAAGGATATCGATGCACCAAAAGAATGAAAGAGTTTGTGTTCAGCCTATGATTTGCATTAGAATAAAGGCAGAAAGCTACAAAGAAATTAGAGAAAAATAAACAGTGGAGTTTGCATAGTGATAATGTCTTACATGCTATACTTCATTTTGTTCATACTGATACAAATTAAGCATATCTCTGCATAATAAAGATGTAATTGAGGCGATCATGGCAGTCTCAACTGCTAACTGTAGTAAAAAAGATCAATAAGAAAAGACACTATGATAGTGATCAAAGAATGATGCAGTCATATTATAGAATATTGCTCTTGCTTTACATTATAGAGTGCATATCAAAAGCATCAAACAAGACAGTCTATTTGAGAGTTAAAAGTTATATCAGATCTTTTGAAATCTGTGACAAAAGCAACATGCATATAGTGTGAGAACAACTCAAGTGAGTTATCGTATTAATGGTAGTGAGAGTTTTATGTCAAGCAGTAGTCTCAATTTATTAGAAAGGGTTTCTAGCAACATCATATGAATTTGTAACTATTTTCATCTTTTATGCCACATTTTTTTTGGCTCAAAAATGTGTTTGTGGTAAAGAAGATACAAATTTAAAGTTACCCATGTGAGAATTTCAGCCTGGCGGCCAAGAAGATGCAAATGAACACGAAAATATAGTGGAAGGAACATTTTCCAATACCCAGATGGGGTTTTAGTAAGGAGAAAAAATAGATTTTTTGTTTTTAATTTACCCTTAGGTGGGTCTTGCGTAAAAGGTGATATTTCCATAATTTTAAATACCCAGAATGCTGTGAGGCCGCGACTTGTTTGAATCAGGCTTACAAATATGTGAGAATACAAATATGATGTTTTTTCAGTCAAGATCATGACTATTCAGAGCGAATACTTCACAAATTCCTAGAATGTTTATACAGCCACAATTTTTTTTTAACCAAGAGTATAAGTTTTTTGTGAAGACACCAGATTTCTTTTACCCTTGTAAGGGTTTTACTCTAAAATACAGAATATAGTGAGATACAAAATACCCAGATGGAGGATATTATAAGCTGCGACCAGAAAAATGGAGATAGTTGTGTTCTTATGGTTACTTTTTCCTTAAAAAGACACAGTAAAAGCTTAATAATAAGTTCAGAATCAGCTTACTTTTGTTATAGAAAGAGAGGCGACCAAGATTTAGATTTAAATCTAAAGGAACTCAGCAATATCGAGCTCGACTCCAGCTCTCATGGCGGCCAAAGTCAGACAGAGTACCAAGAAGATACAAAGAACAAAGAAATGATAAAGTATATATTAGATAGTGAACACAGCCGCGGCTTTAAAGCTTCATAAAATGCTATATAATGGAGTCAAACTGGTAAAGAATGAACTTACCATGTGAAAATCACAAGTTTCAGCTCAGAAAACGTCCAAAAGGTGCAGTCTCGAGCTAGTTCATGGGGAATTTCGAGTTCAAACCCTACTTAGCAGTGGTGGCCGACTTCTTCAGGAAGTTTCATTAAAGTCAAAAAGTGATAATGATTTAGGGTTCACTGTTTGCTTTTGTTCATTCGCCCTAATTCCACTTTGCATATTTTTGTTAATGATTTTTAATAATCATTATGTTCTTTATTGTCCCTGTGGCCATGACTTTTAAGTCAATGAGCCTAGCAAAGTGGTCGGTTTTTCTCATAAACATTCAGAGCTGACTATAGTGTTTATTTCAATAATGCATGGTGGTCGGCTGGTGATTGTTTAATGAAGAATGAAAAGTATGATTTAATGCATGTTGATCACCAATGATGATTTAGTGGAGGATGCATATTTTTAAAATACATAAGCCAAGTATGATATATGAGATGGAGAATATGCCTTCAAGATTAGCTTTATCCTTCATATTTATTTGCATAGTTCAACGTAAATGAATTAATTAAATGATACATTATAAATCGTTTAATTAATTCATCATCTTAAAATGCAAATAAAGATATTATGTAAAGCGAAAATCTCAATTCTACTTCAGTTACACATCAGACTCAACTGAAGACTTAGACATGAAGATAGATTTCCAATGTGCATGGGCGAATTGACAAGAACGAGATAGTTTTGCATGCTTTAGCCCACCTTTTCAGGAATTTCCAGTTTAGTTTGAGTTACAGATCAATTGCATGCTTTATGACTGCCAGTTCGAGATTGAGTTCACTCATTTTTGCATGAGTTTGAACCTTATTTTTAGGGATTTTTGCTTCTGCTCGGATTTCACTTTGGAGTTGTCACTTTCTCACTGAAATTGACTTTCAGTTGCTTATTCATGCAATTTGAGGTGCATTCTCATTGTATATATTGAAAAGGTTTATCTTTTTCAATTTGGTTCTTATTTTTCTCCTTTGCACTCTGCAAAAGCGAATTATTTTGTAACTCAACATTATTTTCAGATTAATATAGCAGCAAGTTTACAGGTCAATTAGTGTGGTTTTGTAGAAAGACTCCTTTCATTACCATCTTTTCTAGAATCCGCCTTCAAGTTTTCAAGCATCATTCTCATGTAGGATTGATCGAAGTGATTATTGTGTTTGCAGTTTATGAAACCTTTAAATATTTTTGTCTCCTTAATGAATTTTTGTATGCATCCAAGTTTAAATCCACTAGTTAAACATTGTGCTAATGAATAATCAAACGGTCTAGTTGTGGGAATCATATTTTCCTTCTATGATTATTTCTTTAAAAGCCTCTGTTGAAAACATTCAAGTGTTTAAGCTTTTAGATCTAGTTGTGCGAATGAAAATAGTGAGTAATCATTCTGTGAGTTAAGTCTGCATATTGAATTCTTCGGTGCATCACCATATTTAAGTTTCATAGTTCAGAATTTAGATTTAGTCTTTCTCCCTTTTCCAGCAAATCACTCAGTTATTAACCAGAAAATTAAATAGGAACCAGCCTAGAATTTGGAGGTCTAATTCCTTATAGGATACCCACAGCCTGGAATTAGTTCCAATGTTTCAACAGATTGCTGAATTTCAATATTCAAGCATTCAGGTGCAATTTGTTCGACAACAGTTTTTGGCACGCCCGGTGGGACTCTGAATCACTTTTCAGAGCAAGATTTTACAATTCAAGCTGTTGTTTGGTATATACAACAGTATTTCAGCCTTTCAGAGGATTGTTTTCATATACCTGACGACTCCGTTTCTCAGTTTCTAGCAGATCAAGTACAAACAGGTCATGAGAAAGATTTAGAAAAGAAGTTCTTCATTTGAGGATTTGCAGTTGTCTTCACTAAAAAGAATAGGAAGGACAACCAAGCGAACATCTGGTAAGCCTTCAAGAAAGTAATCAGTTTCTCCGATTCGAAGAGCAGAACCATTAGTTTACACATGAAGAAGGAGAGGCAGATCGTTAATGTGCCAGCCAAGTTCATTTTCAGCTTCGCCAAGTTATAGAGTACCGGTTCAACCTGTATTGATTGTACAAGCTACAAATCCTAGAATACCAGTAGCTCCAATGGCCATAGCGCATGTTTTTGTTCCATTTAATGGGGGCAGCCCATTAGATCTGGCTCAACACGATGATATACCAGTAGCAGCACTGAAAAGTCTGCCCTTTTTTATTGGTGAGGATCAGACTACGCCCATTGAGCATATTAGAGACATAGCTTCATTATGTGGTGTTCACCATGTGATTCAGAAGAACGTAGCTTTGAGGTTGTTAGCATTGTCATTCAAGGGGAAAGCATCTCAGTGGTTTCGTGGCTTACCAGTCCATAACGTCCCAACATGGGATGACTTAGGAGACAAGCTGACAAAGCAATTTTCAGATAAGTCTTATCATTTATCTCTAGTTGAACAAATGACAACTATAAAGAGAGCGCCACAAGAACAAATGATGGACTTTAATTTCAGATTTCAAAGGACATGGGATCAAATTCCAATAACGGTAAGGCCAACTCCTGACCATGCTTTTCTGTATTTCCTTAGATCATTGCATAGTGATATTGCTTTAATGATACAGTCAATGGGTGGGTTAACATTACCAACATCATATGACATCGCTATTAGAGCTAAAAACAACCTTATACAAGCTGGTAAGTTCACCCCAAGACACCCTATGCCAATTTTCCCAGAGGTACAACCATATATGCCCATTCAAGTACCTCCAATAGCCACTATACCTGCTATTCCAGCCTTAGGATTCCAAATAACAACACAAAATAATGTTGTTCCAGCAAATTCTGATTTGCAAGGTCTAAAAGATACTCAACAACAGCTAATAAATGACCAACATCAAATGGCCAATTTACTACAAACTGTGAGTAACAACTTGGTAAGTCTTAAAAACCAGCAAGGTCAAAATTTTAGGCCTAATCAATCATCATTTCAAGCAAACATGCCTTCTTATCAAGCTGATTACCAGGAACAGAAGAGGAATTTTAATTTTAGGCCTAATCAACCATTTAACCCAGCTGTTGCTAGCTCTTCAAAAGAGTTGATGCCAATACAAAACAACTTAGTGCATGATTATGTATGGTGCTATCCCTGCAATCAGCCTCATAATCATGCTACTTGCATGAACGAGGTGATTAATCAATCCCTTATGGCGCAAAATAGTTATGCTGCTTTTGAATAGACAATTAAGGAGGACAATAATCAACAGAATGAACAAGAGCAGCATAGTGACCTTGACGTTGCCATGATGAACTGGCAAGGAAGTGAATTTTGCGGAGTTAATCACGTGCAAAGTCAAAATTAGTCAGCCACTTCTATTGCAACCAATACGAGAGCCAAGAAGAGAGCATTTGATCTGAGACAACAAGCTGTTCCTGATAAACAACAAACATAAAAAGACAAACAACCTGCTGTTCAACAGAAAAATCAAGATTTTACAGCCCAACAGGGGCGATTTCAGCCTTCAACAGCTCAGAATGTTCATATTTTTCCAAGACAGCAAACTGAACCATCAAAGGAGTAGCCTAAAGTTTAGTTCCAGCCACAAGCAGCTCAAACAGACGCTGCTGTTCAAAAGGTACAGTCAAAGGTTAATATTTCTTCTTTCAATATCGTTGAACATATGAAAAAGACAACTGTTGGCATTACCATGTTAGATGCATTACACTTGCCTGGGCAAAAAGAAAGTTTGCAGGAGGCTTTGGCTAAGATATCAATTTCTGACGAAGCGAATATAGAGCAGCCAAAAGTTCTTGCGAACAGTTCAGGTCAAAAGCAGGAGCAGCCAGCTAAAAAGGTTAAACCACCACCTTTTTATGTCAGCTTAATAATTGGTGATAACATAGTGCATAACTGGATGATCGATAGTAGAGCAAGTAGTTCAATTATGCCTAAATAGCTGGTAGACAAGTTAGGACTTTAGTATGAACCATTATCAAAAGGGGTAGTTCAGTTGGATGGTACAGCTGTAAAGTCTGTAGGAGTTATTAAAAATTTGCCTCTTACATTGCATGCCTGTCCCAACTTTCAAATTTCATAGGACATATATATCATTGATCTTCCACCTTATTTTTCCATTTGCTTATCCAGAGATTTCATTGTGAAATTAGGTGGTTATCTATCATTAGACTAGTCACACATGTTTTTTAGAACCAGGTATGGTACTAGAGTCATGATTAAGTCATAATCATTAGCTAAAGACCATATTGAACCTTATGTTCTGAACCCCATAAATGCAAACCTAGCTTTCCATGATTAGGAGGATCAATCCATGACCCTCGACCCCACTGTACCTATAGAAGGCATACCTGACATAAATCTAGATGAGTGGGCAGCCGAGAATCACGAGGTTGATCCGTTCAATCTAATAGATGAAGTAGGTTTGGGAATTTATATGATTCAGGAACCTGATGCAATTATTCCAAATCTGGTCAAGGAAGAAAAACAAGTACAACAGATTGATCAGCTTTGGAAGCTATTTTTTGACGGTTCCAAGAGTAAAATTGGTGTTGGTGGAGGAGCTGTTTTGATTTCGCCTGAAGGAGACAGGTATTATTCAGCTTTTAGATTTGCTTTCAGCTATTCTAATAATGTTGCTAAATATGAAGCACTAATACATGGCTTAGAATGGGCCAGAAAAAGAAAGATTAAGTGCTTACAGGTGTTTGGTGATTCAGAATTGATAGCAAATCAAGTTAGAAATCTGAATTTGACAAAGAATGATTTGTTGAAATTGTATAAGCATCGTGTTTGGGACTTAATTGAGGAGTTTGACGCATTTAATCTGCAATCAGTGCCTAGACTTCAAAATAAGCAAGCTGATAAACTTGCTGCTCTAGGGTCACAGTTTGACATTCTGACTGAAATTCACAATGTGGAGGTACAACAGTATGTGAAGGTAGTTGTCAGACCTTCAGTACCTGATAATAATATAAGTTGGCAGATTTTTGATAGTGATGAACATATAGTTCATTTTCTGATGGAAGAAGCAGAGTTTTATGTTGGAAATCAGCGAAAATTTGATCAACAATATGGTGATCAGATCATGCAAATTAAGACTAACAAGCTGCCAAAGGGTTTGGTGACTCTTGAATCCATCTTCAACACTGATGACCAGGTTAGAAGAGATAAATCAGGCATTACAGTGAAGCAGGAGCATTACGAATCAATAGAAATTTTCAAGGACAAGCTACTTAAGCTTGGTAAAGTCTGTACAAAGGCATAACAACAGGCCTTTATCTTGCTTTGTCAAGAATTCAGCGACATATTCGCTTGGAAGTATGGAGATTTGAAGGGTTTTAACCCTGAGTTAGCTTAACATACAATTGAGCTCGAACCCAACGCAAAACTGGTAAGACAGAATCAGAGGCCCCTGAATCCAAAGCTAGAACATCTGATGAAACATAATTAAACAAGCCGATCGAAGGTAGTATAATATTTCCATTCAAACACACTTCTTGGGTGTCAAATTTGGTCCATGTAAGAAAGAAGAGCGGAGAGAAAAGGCTGTGCATTGATTTTCGTGATCTAAACAGAGCTTCACTCAAAGATCGCTATCCGCTTCCTTTAATGGAACAAATATTGCAAGTTGTTTCAGGATCAGAAAGGTTTTCATTGCTGGATGGGTATTCAGGTTACAACCAAATATTGGTTAAGGAGGAAGATCAGTATAAGACAGCCTTTACCACCAAGTGGGGTACAATGGCTTACAGAAAAATGCTGTTTGGACTGTTAAACGCAGGAGCCACCTTTCAGAGAGCGATGGATATGGCTTTCCAAGGTTTGATAAATAAATTTGTTCTTGTTTACCTGGATGATATCACTGTTTTCTCACGTAATGCTGATGATCATTTCAGTCATCTTAGACAGATATTTGAGAGGTGCAGAGAATATGGAATCTCTTTGAATCCAAAGAAGAGTATTTTTGTTGTTCACGAAGGTAAGCTTTTGGGTTACATTATTTCAAAAGAAGGCATTTCTATTGACCCAGAACGTATTGCAACCATTCTGGCTTTACCACTGCCCACTCACAAAAAGGGTTTGCAGAGCTTCCTGGGTAGAATAAACTTCGTGAGGAGGTTTATTCCCAATGTTGCAGCATTATTACAACCATTGACAACCATGCTGAAGAAAAACATTCAATTTAGCTGGTCAAAAGAAGGAAAGAACAGTTTTGAGCAGATTAAAGAGGCACTTGCAGCAACCCCTACTCTTATAAATCCTGATTTTGATAAGGATTTCATATTGTATGCATTCAGAGGAGTGGATACCATCTCCACAATGCTCTGTCAGCAAAATAATGAAGGTATGGAGCAGCCCATAGCTTTCTTTAGTCAAGTCTTGCATGATTACGAAACAAGATATTCATTCGTTGAAAAGCATGTACTTGATGTAATGAGAAGTCTGAAAAAATTCAGACATATGCTGTCTAATAATAAGATAAATCTGTTGGTAGCTCACCCAAGAGTTAAGGAGTTTCTGCTGAATAAGGACATTAATGACAAGCGAGCAGGCTAGATAACCAAAGTCATGGAGTATGACATCAACATAAAGGTTACCAAGCTTGTTCGAGGTAAAGGACTGTGCGAGCATCTTGTAGAAAATGAAGAAAACAACAGTGAAAAGGTTGTTATAATTCTGAATAATGAAGATGAACCTGCTGTTTCAGCTATTCCAGCTGATTGGATTCATCAAATGATCCATTACTTGCATACTGGAGATTGTCCAAAAGGTTTAGACAAGTTTAAAAGAAGATATTACATGTTACAAGCAATTCCTTATGCAGAAATTGATGGTGTTCTTTATAAGAAGGATTTCAATGGTGTTTTTCTCATATGTATTTATCTAGATCAGACTGAAAGAATTCTTGAAGAATTCCATGATGGACCTGCTGGAGGTCATTTTGCACCACGTACTACAGCTCTGAAAATTATGAAGGCAGGCTATTATTGGCCAGATCTTTTCAAGGATGCTCATACTTATGTCATAAAATGTGCCAAGTGTTCACTTTTTGCAGGAAAACAAAAGTTAGTAGCCCTGACCTTGAATCCAATTCAGGTTGAGCAGCCATTTGGAAAGTGGGGACTCGATTTTATCGATCCAATCAATCCACCCTCAAGCGCTGGGCATAGATGGATTTTAACTGCCACAAAATACTTTACGAAGTGGACTGAAGCAATCGCATTAAGAGATGCAAATGAAACATCAGTTTTAAATTTTTATCAAGATATAGTTTCCAGGTTTGGTACACTTGATTCAATTATTTCTGATAATACTTTGGCTTTTGTTGGTTTAAGAGTTTCAGATTGGTCAGTAAAGAATAATATTTATCTGAACACTTCATCCAATTATTACCCCCAGGGTAATGGAAAAGCTGAATCAACAAATAAGAATCTGATTAAGATCATTAAAAAGACAATTGAAGATAATCAAAGGTCATGGCATGAAAAGCTCAAGTTAGCCTTGTGGGCTGATAGAGTTACGCCAAAACGATCAACAAGTTTTTCACCGCATGTTTTGGTTTATGGTAAAGAGGCCAAGCTGCCTATTTCAATAGAGTTCCCAGCTCTGAGCTACATAAAGGAACTGGAGTTACTTGAGGAGCAGCCAATACAAGTTAGGCTTGCTCAATTAACAGAGTTGGAAGAAACCAGAAGGGAAGCCTACATAAAGCTTCAGATTCATCATTCTCAAATGAAGAGGACATTCGATAAGAAAGCAACAACAAGGGTCTTTAATGAGGGTGATTTAGCTTTCAAGTGGGATGAGCTTAAAAGAAGGCCTAGTAAACATACGAAGTTTGATGCCATGTGGGATGGCCCGTATGTTATTACAGAAAAGAAGAAACACAATGCATTTCAGCTTTCAAAGTTGAATGGTGAAGTACTGCCAATCCCACATGGCATCAAACTTTGTATGTTTACTAGGCCTGCCAATCCCTGTTAACGGGATTCATTTGAAACAGTGTTATTAAGCATCAAGATTTCAGCTGTACATAGTAGGATAGTTTTCAGTTTCAGTAATGCTTTCAATAAGTTCCTGCTGGCACGTTTCATTTTAGTTTTGTCATGTTTTCAATAAGTGTAGTTGCTGCACCTATTTTTTCAGATTTTGTCTTCAACAGAATTGCAGTAGTTTCTTTCAGTTTGCGTGTTTTGAAGCTGAGTTACAGTTTTCTGAGTTAAAACATAACAGAACATGGACTCCATGCCCAATGGATAAGTTATATACTAGTCTATTGTGTTTAGCAGGCAAAAAATCCATAGAGATTGCCAATTTGTTACCTATTTCTCACTACAAGCTAAAACAGGTAGAGTTGAATCAAGTTCATCATTGATAGGTACATAAATTTTCATGTTTTGCTGATTTAAGTATTCATTGATCATCATAGAGATCAATTTACATCTAAATCATAGTTTTATTGTGCAAGCATTTGAAACAAAAAATTGAAAATTTGCATAGTAATGCCTTTTATTCATTTTGTAAAAACACTAAATCTCGCACAAGCCGCGAGAGTAACTGAATTTGATTATGACAATCAAATGATGAATACAAAATTAAAAAACAAACTACACTACTGAACATAACGTAAGCGTAGAGAAGAGGAGCAATTCATCATTGCCTGTAATGATGAATCACTTTCGTTGGTGTCTTTAGTCATCGCATCTCCAAGCAGCTGCAGCCTCGTTTCCTCGCTCCATGAACCTGCAAAATTATAAAGGAGTGGCGTTAGAGTTATACTCATAGCAATGATGAGTTACATTCTGCCTTACGCCTACGCTACCAACAAAAATGTAATTTGCATCAAAACAAGCATTCATTAGATGAAAGGCTAACAATCAAGAAAAACATAATTCAATGGAAGCTTTTAGCTTCTTTTATTTTGCTAACATGTTTGTTTCAATGTGCAGGAATAGGTTCATCATATTCATGATTATTTTCATCATATATGTGGAGTAAAATGGGCTCCCACAAGGGTAGAGCCCGACATATCATAAGGACATCTCTCATTCACATTATTACATGAGAGTTATCAAGTATTACAGTCACCAAACAGGACTGCTGTAAAGCAATAACATCATAATGAAAGCAGTCTAATCCAGCATGGTGAAACAGATTGAGTAGTTATCTTTTGCTCATCATAAAAAAAGAAGCATGTTAAGAGAGCGCTAATTGCATTTGTCATGGTTCAGTTTCAGCTCTGTCTTTTATTCATGTTTACATTTTAATGAGACATTGAGCTCCTTTATATTGAAGAAAAATAGAGCATTTGACAATTCAATCATTTCTTACAAACTCCAGAGTACAGGTGTAGTCTACATAAGACTTAACATCATAATGAGGGCTTCATATTAATGAAGAATCATTTATTAATACTGCTGCTACAGAACTGAAAAAGTGATTAAGACAGCTGCTACAGCATTCGTGATGATGGAAAATGGTTACAGAAGGTTATGACAGTCATAAAGGAATGGAAAAGAATCCTTGATAGTCAGAAAAGCCAAATGGAAGTCTGAAAATAGGGGGAAACAACAATAAAGTTTTGGGACAGCGTTGCACTGTGTCAAGTAAAAGCAAAGTATTCAACAATCAAGTTGTTTCCTACAATTATGAAGCACATCAGCATTTTAAAGTGTTCACTTAATGGGAAAAGCAACAATAGATTTGTAAGCATGAATGTATAAGTTGAAGCGCAGTTAATATGAAAGAAAGACGGTGCATGTTTATCTTTATCATCAAGGATATCAATGCACCAAAAGAATGAAAGAGTTTGTGTTCAGCCTATGATTTGCATTGGAATAAAGGCAGAAAGCTACAAAGAAATTAGAGAAAAACAAACAGTGGAGTTTGCACAGTGATAATGTCTTACATGCTATACTTCATTTTTGTTCATACTGATACAAATTAAGCATATCTCTACATAATAAAGATGTAATTGAGGCGATCATGGCAGTCTCAACTGCTAACTGTAGTAAAAAAGATCAATAAGAAAAGAGACTATGATAGTGATCAAAGAATGATGCAGTCATATTATAGAATATAGCTCTTGCTTTACATTATAGAGTGCATATCAGAAGCATCAAACAAGACAGTCTATTTGAGAGTTAAAAGTTATATCAGATCTTTTGAAATCTGTGACAAAAGCAACATGCATATATTGGGAGAACAACTCAAGTGAGTTATCGTATTAATGGTAGTGAGAGTTTTATGTCAAGCAGTAGTCTCAATTTATCAGAAAGGGTTTCAAGCAACATCATATGAATTTGTAACTGTTTTCAGTTTTTATGCCACATTTTTTTTGCTAAAAAATGTGTTTGTGGTAAAGAAGATACAAATTTAAAGTTACCCATGTGAGAATTTTAGCATGGTGGCCAAGAAGATGCAAATGAACACGAAAATATAGTGGAAGGAACATTTTCCAATACCCAGATGGGGTTTTAGTAAGGAGAAAAAATAGATTTCTGGTTATTAATTTACCCATAGGTGGGTCTTGCGTAAAAGGTGATATTTCCATAATTTTAAATACCCAGAATGCTGTGAGGCCGCGGCCTGTTTGAATCAGGCTTACAAATATGTGAGAATTTATAAATATGATGTTGTTTCAGTCAAGGTCATGAATATTCAGAGCGAATACTTCACAAATTCCCAAAATGTTTATACAACCACGATTTTTTTTTAACCAAGAGTATAAGTTTTTTGTGAAGACACCAGATTTCTTTTAACCTTGTAAGGGTTTTACTCTAAAATACAGAATATAGTGAGATACAAAATACCCAGATGGAGGATATTATAAGATGCAACCAGAAAAATGGAGATAGTCGTGTTCTTATGGTTACTTTTGCCTTAAAAAGACATAGTAAAAGCTTAATAATAAGTTCAGAATCAACTTACCTTTGTTATAGAAAGAGAGGCGACCAAGATTTAGATTTAAATAAGAAGGAAATCAATAATATCAAGCTCGACTCTAGCTCTCATGGCAGCCAAAGTTAGAAAGAGTACCAAGAAGATACAAAGAACAAATAAATGATAAAGTATATATCAGATAATGAACACAACCGCGGCTTTAAAGCTTCATAAAATGCTATATAATGGAGTCAAACTGGTAAAGAATGAACTTACCATGTGAAAATCACAAGTTTCAGCTCAGAAAACGTCTAAAAGGTGCAGTCTCGAGCCAGTTCATGGGGAATTTCGAGTTCAAACCCTACTCAGCAGTGGCGGCCGACTTCTTCAGGAAGTTTCATCAAAGTCAAAAAGTGATAATGATTTAGGGTTCACTGTTTGATTTTGTTCATTCGCCCTAATTCCACTTTGCATATTTTTGTTAATGTTTTTTAATAATCATTATGCTCTTCCCCATGGCCATGAATTTTAAGTCAATGAGCCTAGCAAAGTGGTCAGTTTTTCTCATAAACATTCAGAGCTGACTATAGTGTTTATTTCAATAATGCATGGTGGTCGGTTGGTGATTATTTAATGAAGAATGAAAAGTATGATTTAATGCATTTTGGTCACCAATGATGATTTAGTGGAGGATGCATATTTTTAAAATACATAAGCCAAGTATGATATATGAGATGGAGAATATGCCTTCAAGATTAGCTTTATCCTTCATATTTATTTGCATAGTTCAATGTAAATGAATTAATTAAATGATACATTATAAATCGTTTAATTAATTCATCATCTTAAAATGCAAATAAAGATATTATGTAAAGCGAAAATCTCAATTCTACTTCAGTTACACATCAGACTCAACTGAAGACTTAGACATGAAGATAGAGTTCCAATGTGCATGGGCAAATTGACAAGAACGAGATAGTTTTGCATGCTTTAGCCCACCTTTTCAGGAATTTCCATTTCAATTTGAGTTATAGATCAGTTGCATGCTTTATGACTGCCAGTTCGAGATTGAGTTCACTCATTTTTGCATGAGTTTGAACCTTATTTTTAGGGATTTTTGCTTTTGCTCGGATTTCACTTTGGAGTTGTCACTTTCTCACTAAAATTGACTTTCAGTTGCTTGTTCATGCACTTTGAGGTGCATTCTCATTGTATATATTGAAAAGGTTTATCTTTTTCAATTTGGTTCTTATTTTTCTCCTTTGCACTCTGCAGAAGCGAATTATTTTGTAACTCAGCATTATTTTCAGATTAATACAGCAGCAGGTTTACAGGTCAATTAGTGTGGTTTTGTAGAAAGACTCCTTTCATTACAATCTTTTTTAGAATTCACCTTCAAGTTTTCAAGCATCATTGTCATGTAGGATTGATCAAAGTGATTATTGTGTTTGCATTTTATGAAACCTTTAAATATTTATGTCTCCTTAATGAATTTTTGTATGCATCCAAGTTTAAATCCACTGGTTAAACATTGTGCTAATGAATAATCGAACGGTCTAGTTGTGGGAATCATATTTTCCTTCTATGATTGTTTCTTTAAAAGCCTATGTTGAAAACATTCAAGTGTTTAAGCTTTTAGATCTAGTTGTGCGAATGAAAATAGTGAGTAATCATTCTGTGAGTTAAGTCTGCATATTGAATTCTTCGGTGCATCACCATAGTTAAGTTTCATAGTTCAGAATTTAGATTTAGTCTTTCTCCCTTTTCTAGAAAATCAATCAGTTATTAACCAGAAAATTAAATAGGAACTAGCCTAGAATCTGGAGGTCTAATTCCTTATAGGATACCCACAACCTGGAATTAGTTCCAATGTTTCAACAGATTGCTGAATTTCAATATTCAAGCATTAAGGTGCAATCTGTTTGACAACAAGCACAACCACAACCTGCATTTGATGGGAAATTTTAGGGATGTTGTTTGGTTTGGAGGACAATCTAGTAGCGGGGGTTCCTCAAGCTTGCAAACCAATCCCAATGTCGGGGATGACATTGGGTCAAAATCTCCCAACTCTGCTAATCCTAGGTTTGGTGATGCTCATATGCGAAGATCTCCCTTTCCAATCTATCTGTCTTCCTCTGTTCCTGAGGTTTGTCTGGAGAATTTGGCTTATGATCAAGAGGATTTTTTGTTAGATCATGCCCTAATTTTCTGATTTACAAAGGTCTGGCCGAAACTCTGTGATTTGCATCCTTGGGTCACGGAGAACTGGCAGGAGTATATGGGTGGGGAAATAAGCATTTATCCCTTTGCAAAGGGGTTTTTTATGTTAGAATTTGATTCTTAGAAAGATAAGGAGCTGGTAATGGAGTGTGGCCCTTGAATTTTTCAAGGTGATTTTTTGTGTATGAAACCCTAGTTTCTGGAGTTTGACCCACGGATGAAAATTTTCAACACAGCTTATCTGTGGGTTAGGTTGCCATATCTTCCCATTCAATTTTGGAAATTGGATTGTTTGAGGGCCATCGACAATGTCTTAGGAAGTTATTGTTGCTTTTTTGAGGAAATAATCAGCTATTAGAACTCCACATGTGCTCGAATTTGCATCGAAATGGATTTGGCCAAGGGTCTCCCTGCTGAGATGCTCCTAAAGGTAGGTAACAGATGTTGGAGACAACCTATTGATTATGAAAAAATTGCTTTCAAATGCAGGAATTTCTTCACAATGGATCGTTCTACTTCCCATTGTTGGAAGCAGCGAGCCCTTGGGAACCAAGCTTTGAGAAAGCCATCGTGGTGGGTCGGTGTCAAATCACAACATTATGTTGTTCCTCCCTCTTCTCCCAATGTTCCTGTAGAATCTCAGGCCACTCCAAAGGGCAACCTGACCTCTTCTACTTCTGGGATTCAGTCTTTGGCCCCACCTAATATGTGTTCAAAGAAATTGGTGGATGTTGCTCCAATTGATGGGGAGTAAGGTGCCTTGGATAGTGTTACTTCAACAATCTCAAATCATTCATCGACGTCTTTAGGCCCTCCTAATTTTGCTATTCTAAATTCCATGGGAATAGTAAAGTTTGATCGTACAAACTCTAGGGTGGTGTTGGGGAAGGAACCCTTTGTAGAGGTTGATCAAAACATCATGGTGTCTCCTCACTGTGAGAAGGAATGGATAGAGGTAAAAAGGAGGAAATTTGCTTCAAACAAACACAATATGTTGCTCATATCAGCCACAAAAGGAGGAAATGCCTTTGTGGCTCTCTGATGACTAGGTTGTGTTTTGGGTTTGGGCCTAGGCTTCTATGGTATGTAGTTAGGTGATCTGGCTGTTTAGTGGTTTTGGGAGGTTTGCACAGATGTATCACTGTGAGGATGGGGCTGGCATGTGGATTGAATGTTCTTTCTTAGGTGGCTGGGGATGGGGTTTTTTGAATCTATGCCAGAGGATGGGATGAACAATACATAATATCTTTTTTAGTAATCAATATAAATAATTTTATGTATCAAAAAATATATATATATATATTTAAAAAAAATTGATGGATTATTGCAAGGGAGTTTTAAATATCATATTTATTATAAGAAAACTACAAGGAGTTGAGAGCAATATATGCATCTCTCTCTCTCCCTCACCTTTCCTCTCTACTTCTTCTATCTCCACTCACCCTCTCCCTCTTTACCTACCTTTCTCTCAATCCCTCTCACCCTACCTCTCTTTCTACCTACCTCTCCCCTCTCTCTACCTCTCTCTCCGTTTCCATCTCTACTTCTCTCTATCTCCCCTCACCCTCTCTACCTACCTCTCCCTCTATTCCTCCCACTTTACCTCTCTCTACCTACCTCTCCCTCCCTCCCTCTCTCCCTCCTTCCCTCCTTCCCTCTCTCTCCCTCCCTGTATCCCTCCCTCCCTGGTTGTCTCTCCACCTACCCCTTCTTTTATCCCTCCCTCCCTCGCTCCCTCCCTCCCTCTCTACCTCACTCTACTTACCCCATTTATAATATTATAATACAACCTAATATACTATTTAATATATATTAAAACATTTTAATATTAATATAATATAATATAATATATTAGAACATATTTATACTAATATTATATAATATATTAGAACATATTAATATTAATATAATATATAATATATATTAGAATATATTAATATTAATATAATATATAATATTTATATTATATAAATATAATATTATTATATTACATCGTATAAATATTATAATATATGTATTATATTTGATTGCTATGAATTCATTTTTTGTTCAATATAACAAATATCCGTTATGTTCAAAATGGGTTTTTGTTTTTATTTACAAAACAAATATCCATTTTGCAAGTTACAAAACAAATATCTGTTTTGAAGCACAAAATGGATATCTATTTTTTTTGAGTGGACAAAACGACCCAATTTCTGTTTTGGGCGTTCCAATGGTCCCCACATGCTCTATGGCGTCAGGAATATCATGATTTTTGTCCAACACAAACAATTTTTTTCTTTTTCTACTCTTTTACACAAAAAATTATTCTATCAATCATCAAGGTACTTGTTTATCAAATACTCTTCAAGAAGAAGGCTCTTCTTTACCCTTAAATAACAATGAAAGTGACTATGATATTGAATTTGAAAATGTTGAACATGAAATTAAAATTGAAAATGTTGAATGTCATGAAATTGAAAGTGAAAATGTTGAACATGAAATTGAAAATAAAAATGTTGAACATGAAATTCAATTTGAAAATGTTGAACATGAAATTAAAGATATTACAAAATGTGATGAAACAACTATTAATAAGAGTAACATCATATATGAACAAGAAGAAATATGTTAATATTTCCTTTACAAATGTAGATATGAACCCCATGACATTGAAATTGCACTCCATAATCCACTTGTTCATAATATTGATGAAATCAATAACACACACGAAATAATGAAAGTCAATGTATCTCCAAATTACATAAGAAGAGAGGACCTTTGTGAAGAAGAAAATGATATCTTAATTCCATATTTATGTATAATGAGTTCAATAAAATTGCAAAACATTCAAGAACCCCAAAATGGTTAGTTGAAATAGATGAGAACATACTAGAAAAACTTGAAGGAAAAAGGTCATCACGAACCATTCGGTTGTGGGCTACCCAAAATTTCAATCAATAATTTTCCAATAAGACATTAATAAAATAATGTCAACTTTTTGTACAGTTGCTAAAGTAATACAAAATGAGACCATTACTAAAGAAATTGAAGATTCGTGTAAAAAAAAGTTCGATCGAAATAACATTATTGTTAAAAATATTTTTAATGCACTCAATTCTAATAGAAAGACTAGTAAGGAAAAAGATGAGAGAGTTACTCATAGAGTAATAACGACCTCTTTAGTAAGAAATCAATTAATAAATGCTCAATTATTGAGGCAAACATGTGTTCAATTAAGGTTAAATTGTAAAACATTGTTAAAAGCACTAGCAATAAGATCAAGACTAGCTAATCCTCTTCAAAATGATACTAGAATTTTAGTGGTAGGATTCCATGAGTTGATAAGAAGCTAACTAATACCAAAAAGAATGAAATTCAACAATTTTGGCACCCTAACTCTAGATTATCTTTGTGTTACACCCCAATTGTGTAATTACTATTTACTATTACTATGTAGGGTAAAATGTGAATTCAGTGGATGAATATATGTACTTGCACTTTGTTATCACTGCTTTGTGAATGAAGGTCATCTCATTTAATATTATATGAAGGAATGCATTTATGTGATTGGATGAATATTGAATTGATACTCTAACTTTGGAGATGTATTATGTATACTACATATTTTGTGAACAATTGACTGTTGTGTGCATATGTTAGTGGTTGCAGGTATATGTTCAATTCCTCTAGGTGGAAGGGAAGTATCACTCAGGAGAAGGTCTTGGTTGGGTAACTAGTAACGTAACCTATCTGAGCTTACACATACCACAATAGAATAATTTATTCGAGTTATTAAGTTGGAAGTTGGTAAGTCATCCCTAGTTAATATGTCTGCATTAGTAAGAGTCTTGTTTACTTTTGAGTGCATTATTGGGTGATTTTTATTTGTTTGAGCTTGAGATTTCTTTCCTTGTTACTATGCTTGTATTGATATGTGGAACCAGTAACACTTAGGAGAGTGTTGAGAGTTCTCTCCTTGTTACTATTCTTGAGAGTTCTTTCCTTGTTACTATGCTTGTATTGAGGGGAAGTATCACTCAGGAGAAGGTCTTTGTCGGGTAGCCAGTAACGTAACCTATCTAAGCTTACACACACCACAGTAGAATAATTGAGTTGGGTTATTAAGTGGGAATTCTGTAAGTCATCACTAGTCAATATGTCTGCATTAGTAAGAATTTTGTTTACTTTTGAGTGCATTATTGGGTGATGTTTATTTGTTTGAGCTTGAGATTTCTTTCCTTGTTACTATGCTTGTATTGATATGTGGAACATACGAGGAATATGTATATGCACACACATGCATGCCGATGATAGACTATACGCACAAAGGAACACGTACATGAGGGTACATAGGTAGACGTATCTATGCACGCTCATGCACAAGTTGCTTATGTGCATGGAACTATAATGGATCTCACGGCATGTATATGTATACATATAGATATATTGCTTGTAGTCTCTTATCAATACCATAGTAATTGTATGCGATTTTGGTGTAGGAATCAAATGTGTATATATATAATGTATATACATATATCCATATGTATATATATAATGTATATACATATATCCATATGTATATATATAATGTATATACATATATCCATATGTATATATGTATCCATATACGTGTATGGTGGCAAATGGACATGCCCATATGAATGTATCAATACATGTATACATACGTATACATGTACATAGAGGCATATATATATATATATATATGTATACACAACTGATATATTAATATAACAATGTGATTGCTATCTTGATGTATTCATTTGTATATCGATTATATATACATGCTTTATTGACACATGATAAATATGGATATATATACTAACATATACATATATATGTATACGTATATATATATTTATGTGTGCTAATATTTATATATATATATATATATAAGTATATATATGTATATGTTATATATATTTAAATGATATTTGCTTTGAGATCAACTATCTAAAGCAATGATTATTAGCTGATTTATAATTAAATCAAAGGCTGAAGTATGAGATAGTAATGACTATATTCTTTATCCATATTATATGCTTGTTGTCTGTGAAAGAAGAGTTTATAATCTGCAAACATTGAGAAATCATTAAGTCAATGAATGATGATAGAATACATCAACGCCCTTTGTAGAGAGTTGTGGATTTAGTAAAATCTATTTACCATGAACTTCTAAGTATTGACCAACATCTGTAAAGGCATGTAAACCAGTCAATTACTTTTTCAAATTGATTTATTATGTGAATCAACTCACACCAAGACTAAGTTGATATAAGCTTGGTGTTGCAAATTTGATGTTGACTGTTTTAGATGTAAAGGAAATTGTGCCAACTCTGTATGCAGATATGAAGCTTTGGCGCCACCTTTGAATCCTTATACCTGTAGATGTCCATTATGAAATGCAAACCAAATTCTATAATGTGGATATTTGAATTGGTCTCTAATTTTTGTCATTTAACAAAGTCGATATGTAGTTGTTTAAGCTGAGTATGTGCTTACGTGTTTTCCACCTTTTAGCTAAGATAGATGTGTTGTTGTGCATGCTTGCTGCTGTCAAAATTCATGCCTAAACTGTAGGCTAAGTAGTGACCAAATTTTTGTATAAAAAGTGGGCTTGTTCATTTGTTTGGACACATTCTTCTACGCATTATTCCTTGAGCAAGTCTCTGCATTTTATCTACATTTATGTCTGCAATATTCTGCCTAGAATAGTGAGTGAGAGCCTTGAGTATTAGAGAGAGATTATTACTATTATCGAGAGAAGTATTTTCCAACTTGTGAGATAATGGTTATCGAGTCTTTGCTGAAGGATCGATACTAGGGTAGTTGTTGATTTGGAAGTGCTATGATTGCAGCCAGTTAATTAGAAAGCTTATCATAGTCATGAGGATATTCTTCCCTTGTTTGTATTAGTGTTGAATGATTTTCTTCTTGAATGTTTAAACCAGTCTTTTATAGTCATTACATATAGGGAAAAGTAATGTTTGCTTTGAAAGAAAAGTGGAAACTATTTACTCTATTTGTGTAATGTTTGTAATTACTCCATGATAGGAGAGATTGTTTGTCATAGGTATTGTTATTATAATTGATGTGATTAAACATGGGTAGAAGAGATTGTTTGTCATAAGTATTGTTATTATACTAGATATGACCAAACATAGACAACTTAAGGGATACCCATAACTAGATATTTAATTGTGCTAGAGAGCTAGTAGGTTACTCCTAGAAATGTTGTCTAGTGAAGGGAGGGAACTTGTACTTTGCTTTATGAGTTGTGTTTCCCTAGGTTGTTAAAGAGATAGGTTATCTTGGGGAGTAGCTTGCCCATGGAGAGGGATTTCCTAAGCATAGATATAATGGCCTTAAGTCAAAACAAGCTTGCTATAGTGTAAGTGAATGGTAGACCATTGCTTGATTATACTGAGTGAGAACAATTTGGCCAAAGTAGTGTGATTTCTCGAGGACCCATTGTCAGTTCACTGTGTCCATTTAAATGCATGACAACTACTTAGCATAGGTTATAAATCCTAGTCATGTAGGGCACAACACTAAGCTTAGAGTGGTATGTTGTACAGGGTTACCCAACCAATACCTTCATAGAAGGGTAGGGCCATCTATCATTGATAGATGTGCGTGGGACTGCATATGAGTCCATGGTTGGCGGAAAAGCACTTGAGTGATGCTTCTCCTCCTCAACAGACAACAAAAGACCAAGGTTTTGAAAGGTAGATTTTTGAACCATCTATATCTTATGCTATGAAGCTCGAAGGAGCTATGTGAGTAGTTTTGTACTTTCTTGGAATATTGTACTTTGTGAAATATTGTAATGGAATTAAAATCCTTATTGCATGTTGTATAACATCTTTGCTCATATATTCTTAATAAATAAATGATTTTTTTTTGTTGCAATGGCTTGTTACATAGTTTATTTTACTCGCATAGTGAAAACTTAGGAAAATTTACTTCAATGAACTTTTGGAATATTACACATCGAATGTAAAAGATGTTTTAAAATTCAGAATTGGTGATCAAGACTACACACCACATCCTAAACATTTCTTAGAACATATATCCAAACAACATTATAAAAAATATTTTGTGAAACACGTCCAAATTTGAAAATCTGACAAAGGGCATTCAAATCTTTTCAAGAAATTTTATTGTGTGCCTCTTAAAATTCATAATACATTTTGTTGCAAATACCATGTGGAGTTTTCTATGTATCATGAACTATTATACACTATTATTTCTACTTTGCATACTAACAAATTGCTATAGGAGTGTGGTGCAATGCAACTGCCATGTCATCGAGGGACTTATTAGATTTATTTTTATGTGCTAGAGATGATGGTTGTATTTTCTATAAAATGATTGTTTAAATGAAAATTGCTTGCAATGTAGTAGGTTATCAAAGTTCATATCATGTATTCATGAGGGCAACGAGCATGATTTTGGAAAGAAAATGGTTGAGAAAAAGAGATATGAAATAGTGAAATACAATTTGAAGAGTGGAGGTGAAGGTTCTAGATGTGAGTTGGTTACAAGACAAGTAAGTGTTTCTAATTTTATTTTAGATTTTAAGAAAAATCTATTTTACAAGTATGCAAGAAAAAACAACAAGTCTAGATGGTTAGATCAACATTTTAGGATGTGTAAGGAAAATTTCTCGATTATAACTATTATCTTTGTAGTCGATTTTGCAGAAAACTACACATTGTAACCACAAAATGAAGTCCAATCTCAATATTAAAATTTAATTCATATTGCTATTTTTGTTCACATCACATACATACATGCCCCTGATAGTACATAATATAACAAGAAGATAGTCAAGGAGTCCCATTTTAATATGAGTGATGATTGATCTCATTCATTAGAGTATGTGCAATATTATTTTCATTTTTTTATTTCTTACTAGAAAAAGATATTACAATAGTTCAACATCTCATTTGGTCAGATAATTGCACCAGTCAATTCAAGAATGCTCGTATATTTTATTGGTTGAGCATAATGCATACAAAGAGGGGTATACCTCATATTTGAAGTTTTTGAAGCTAGTCATGGAAAAGGGGACCATGATGGAGTAGGTGCATGTGTAAAGAGAGCACTACTTAAAGAACAAATAAAGATTAGAGGTGGTGCTACATTCAGTGATGCAAGTTCAATTGTTGAGTGGTTAACTATGCATTGTCACAAGGAGGGGCACTTGATGAGGGGGTAGTCGGAGAGAGATTGGATTGTCAAATAATTAAGGAATCATCAAATATGCATTTATTTTGAAGCTCATATACAAGTACATGGACTATTTGGATACAAGATTTAGCTTGTTTTTGTTAGAGTTGTATTAAATATAAGTGGAATAATTGTGAGTGAAGCGAGTGGGTATATACATGGATTCCACAATATTTAACCCCTTTATATGAAGTTCATTCATCTTTATTTAATGAAATGGAAAGTTAATTTGACTATGACCATATTTCAAACCTTGTACAACTAGGACATGCTTATGTAGCTGTTACACCATATGGGAATGAAGAGAGATCAAAATATTGGTTCAAATGATGTGTTTGAGAAAAAAAAGCTAACACAACCTATAACAGATGATGACAGGTTCACATATCTTGTAGTGACCTCCGTCTGTGTTGTCCTTGAGTTGCTTACCGTCCCGCAGTGAAGTCGAGTATTGATTGGTATGATGTTGAGTTGATTCAAATTTGTTTGATTTGCTCTTTTATGACATTTTATTATTTGTGCTTTGGAGTGTTCAAATTTAATGGGCTGTATAATGATGCTTGCGAGTAATGAATTAAATAAATAAATAATAAGTAATAATATAATGAAATAAAATTTTAGCGTAATATTATAAATAATAATAAACTTAGCTATTAATATTAATGAATAAGCGAATTAATTCTTTAAAAGTTTGGAGGGAATGGAGGCGGCTTAAAAAAAAAAAAGTTTCCAAGGAAAAGTAAGTGGGAGGTTGGCGAGCATTAAAGAAGGAGAAAATGGAGCTATTTTTAGGACTTAGGGTAACGTCAAGAATTTGGATTTTGTAACTATTTTCTTAAAATAGTTGGTAATGGAGTTTGGGGGTTGAGAAAATTGGAGAGGGTTTGTGGTGCTCAAGGGCACTAACTCATGGCGGTCCTTCTTAGAATGATAGAGTTTATGTTTAAGGAATGACTGCACGGGTGCCTTGAACGGTAGAGGCCATTGTCGGATTGTGACAACATTCACCATGAGACAATGTATGATAACAATGATTGTGGTTCAGTTGCGTGCAATCATCCTGCAACAGAGAGAAGTCATAATGCGTAGCCTCCATCGACAAAGGTGTCAAATGGTATCCTCCTACCAGTTAAGGAGGATAGGAAGCAGGTGCTTTGTAAGTAAGTTATAATTGTTTGCTTCGTAATAGCTTATGTTTATGTGAAAAGCAATCTTTGCTTCAAATTCATATGGATATTGTCTAATCTTCTAAACTAGTAAGGATTTTTATGACTCCCTCAAACTTGGCGTTGGGGTTACCTTGGTGCACTCGTGGAATAATCCCTTACTTGAAATGACTTACCTTAGATATACAATTTATCCTGACAGAAAGGTGCCATCCATATAGAAAATGATGTTATATCTAAACTGAATGAGTGAGAGTATGTTTGGGTATAGCGCATGAGCTTTGTTTATGCTTTAGCATGACCATTCGGTGCACCTTTCTTTTATATTTGGATAGCTATATATACCCTTATTCTGAACATCCGTCTTTGGAAAAATTTAGGATTCAACATTAAGGTTGTGGCAAATGATTTTGTGCACCTACATTGACTTGCAAATAAGGTTGGAATGCTCAAGGAACTTATCAAAAATCTGTCCAAGAATAGTTTTATAATTCTTTATTTAATTTGATTCCATTGCATGGAGATGCCCCTCAATTCAACAAACAATCAAAGGAAAATAAGGTCTAGTATGATTGCTTTCCTTAGAACATTGAGCTTGGTGACCTGTGCTTTGAAATCAATATCATTATATGAGGTTTTATTCTTTAAAAATTCCACCAAAGATGGTCTAGAACATTGTTCTTGCTCTCATCAAGCTTCATGAGACTAGCTTCCTTTGAGGTATTTTGCTAATTTAATTTGTGTGCACCTTGGTTAATATGACTATTTATTTTAAAACAATGGTCATCTAGGTCCTCTTGGTTCTTGAGTTTGTTTTATCCGACCATTACTTTCCTTATCAAAAGCTTACATTTCTCAGGTAATGTGATATAAAAATAGAGTTATGTAGGAAGGGAAAATAGTAAAACATGTACGTAGTTAATCCAATAGGGATTATGAGAATTGAATAAGAATAAGTCCTAGCTTCTTATCGCACGAGAAGTTACTTAGAGTTGTATTTGCATCATGCAATCCTTCCTAGGTTGCATTGAATTCCTCCTTTATTGGGATCTTTTCTTCTAGGTAAACGTTTTGAATGTACTTTCACCTTCAAACCTGTCCTTGATAAATAGCCAAGTGACAATATAGCTTGAGCTAGGAGCAGGCTATAAGAGTCATGGAAACTTTTACACTTGATATTGTATGCTAAATACATACCAAAATCCTTGCATAAAACATGGATTCAGTTTGACTAGTATTTAAAACAAATCTATATCCATTTAATTTATATTCGTGATTGAGTTACAGTAATACCCTGTGCAAAACAACCTATATGTGGTTAATTAACATTATAGGAAAATAATCTAATATCATTTAACATGAGTGCTAAAGATGATTCTGCCTTGAATACTATACTCAAGATTGAAAGGGGAAGGATTCTCACATTATGCAACCATAACCATATCAAACTTGGAGGAAGCTTGGCTCGTTTGTCTTCGCTGATTCTGTCAATGAACAAATTGTTCAGTGAAGAAGTTGAGGACCCACAAACAAATTATTTAATTCTCTTGGTCCGCACAATGTTTCAAGCCTTTTTAACAAATGTATTATGTGCATATCCTTAATTTCTCCTCCGATGATGTCGGTCTTTCACTTGTGTTTGCTTAGAGGAGGTGATTTGGTATTGCTCTTTTATTAATCACTCAATTGATTAGTTCGGATCTAGATAATTTGAAGAATCTTATGCTCTAAAATTTGATATTCTTTTACCGTAATTTGTTATTAGGTTTGTATTAGAAGGGAGATGACCCCTATATGCTTTTTCCGCCCATGTGAAATGAATCTGGAAATACCCGGCTGCCTTCACTCGCCAAGCCAACTCTGTAATTCGCGCACCTCTCCTCCGCCTGACAAGTGAACTCATTTAGATCCCTCTTGATAACTTTTAGACTTAGTTGGAAATTGAAGTTGCTCAATTTGTATCCCTCAATAGATATCGATGCAGATTCCATTTGTGGTTGGATCCTTCGATAGTTGCATCCATTGAATTCATGTTTGGAAATGATTGGTGCCTTGTCCTACATCCACATTATCATGTAGATTGTTTTAATCCAAAATAGTATGATAATATGTCACTGTTTAAGATGATTTCCTCTTAGTTCTCTTTTAAAAAATATGTATAGGGTAAATACGATGTGAAGTGCAAAATGAGTTGAAAGATTGTTAGAGTGCAAATTCCAGCATTGTAGAATATAGAGACAAGACTTACCATTAGCTTCCGACGCCATTTGGATGGTGAATGAGATGGGAATTATAGCTGTCTTTGATCCTTACCAAATAGCAAATTTATGTATTGCTCTTTTATTAATCACTCAATTGATTAGTTCGGATCTAGATAATTTGAAGAATCTTATGCTCTAAAATTTGATATTCTTTTACCGTAATTTGTTATTAGGTTTGTATTAGAAGGGAGATGACCCCTATATGCTTTTTTCGCCCATGTGAAATGAATCTGGAAATACCCGGCTGCCTTCACTCGCCAAGCCAACTCTGCAATTCGCGCACCTCTCCTCCGCCTAACAAGTGAACTCATTTAGATCCGTCTTGATGACTTTTAGACTTAGTTGGAAATTGAAGTTGCTCAATTTGTATCCCTCAATAGATCTTGATGATTCCATTTGTGGTTGGAGCCTTCGATAGTTGCATCCATTGAATTCACATTTGGAATCGGTTGCTTCCTTATCTTGCATCCACATTATCATGTAAACTGTTTTAATCCAAAATAGTATGATAACATGTCACTGTTTAAGATGATTTCCACTTAGTTATCTTTTAAAAAAAATGTATAGGGTAAATACGACGTGAAGTGCGAAATGAGTCGAAAGATTGTAAGAATTCAAATTCCAACATTGTAGAATATAGAGACAAGACTTACCATTAGCTTCTGACGCAATTTGGATGGTGACTGAGATGGGAATTATAGCCGTCTTTGACATGGATTCCAAACTAAAATTAATTTAACACTGTATGAACTTGGGATCGAAATATTGATGGGTTCGAAATATTGAATTAGTAAGTTATGTAGTAAGGTGCCTTGTGAGTTATGGGACTTAGGGGTGTAGTTAGAATTTGAAATGTGACACTAGTACTTTATAATAAGCCAAAGTAAGGAATCATAGATTCTGTTATAACCATTTCTTGAAAGGGGTAGTGGTAATTTTTAAGTAAAGAGTTAGTGGTAACAAGACCTTAACACGATAGAGAATTTGTCTACTATATATCTATATATAATTTTAGGCATTGAATTTTTAATTGATCTTGAAAAGACACACAAGGTTGGTAAGGGTTGATACTAGATATGTCTCTCTAAACTAGTAATTGAATGTAAAATGTCCTTGACAAATATAGTATTATCTATAGATGAATAATAGATTAGTTTTGGGTATTTCAGCCATATTATGTAAATATTCTTGATTCTTATCTTTCTAGGATTTAACATTGCTACTGACAATTTTGGATTGAGTCTCGTAATCTTACTAATAATTTTGCTAGGCAATCAATATGAGTACAAGTACTATTTGATTGTTAATAGCATTAGTAAATATGAGGGATTTATTCCAATGATTAATTACGAGGATCTCCTTATATAGTGTTTTCTTTACAATTTCTTAATCAAACATTTATTATTATTGATGGATATTTTGATTAAATGGGTTTATTATGCGTTGATTTGCTTTATGTAAGGGAAATTTAAGAGAGTTGGATTTGAGTAATTAAGTCATTCTTTCAGGTGGTTGGTTGTTTTGTTGAATTGAATGTTACCTCATGTAATGTGTTGTTGCAGAGTGAGAGTGAACTTTGTTATTGTTCTAATGGAAGCAAATGTTTCTTGAGTGGATGTTTTCTTGTGTTGAATGTTTCTTGTGTTGAATCTTCTCTTGTGCTATTGCTACTCATGCTATGGAGTCTTGTAATCCTTGCTTCGCTTGATGGTTTTCGTTGAGGTCCTTCTTGTCATCTCCTAGCATGGGGGGTGGGCCGTCAGGTCCATGTGGTCGGGTGGAACGTGCTCCATTTTTGATGCTCTATACTCATATCATTTGTATTATTCCATGATATTGTACTTTCCCCATTCATGATTGGAAGCAACATTTTATTGATGTAATCCTTGAGCGATGTATCTTTATGTTATAAATATATTGACCATGTTCATGTCTTATGTAACTGGTGGATGCTTATCATACTTGTAATGTAGTCAATGTTGAATCAAAAAGTAATGCAATCATGTAACCCGAAGGGACTTAGTTATATGTTGTACATGTATAGTTTCATTTCAAGTGTTGTAAGTTGTTATTATGTTGCATGTTAGTTACTTAAAAAAATAAATTATATGTTGTTGATTGCTAGTTCTTAGTTGTCCTTTGGGGTTTGCATGGTAGGGTGTTACACATGGTATTAGAGCCTAGGTTCATACACTGGGCACTATGAGCCCATTACATTGACCTAGTTGCTCATACTCTTGAGGTTGTGTCATTTCATTTGTGTCATCTTCTCTTAGTAACCTGAGTTTGTCTCTAGGTGGTGTTGGTCCAAAGGTGTAGAAAACCGATGGAAATGATAGGACCCTCAGTGTAGTGCACAATGCACTGATATTCTTTGTACCGGGAATGCATTTTGGGATCCTTGTGTCATCTTCTAGTGTGTTCCCTGTGAGTGAATTTGAGTGCTTATGCGGTGAGTATGTGTTTAAAGCTATTTTGTTTGTGCTTTTGATGTGCTCAATTGTGTTTTATGATATGTCTGGTCTTAAAATCTATTGTATATTTTGGATTCTTGAGACTTTGTTGGTGCTTGTGCACCATTTTGATTTGCTTGGTTGACAGTTCAGTTGACTTGGTATGTTTATTATATAGACTTGTACTATGCTTGTTTTGTATTTGATTAAGTAATTGCTAAAATTGGGCTATCTACTACATGCGAACATGTGACTTTACTTGTTATGCATTGATTAGTGATTCCTTTGTGATGTTGAATATGATACAAATAGTGTTTTTGATGATGTAATTAATGTACTTGGTGTTGTGGTTATTGTTTGTGGTCTTGGTGAGAGGGACAGTGTAGTATCACTCGCTCATGAGTGCTCTACTACGTTGCAATTTCCTCTCATGGTGTGTTTGCTATTGGATATATATGTGCTCGACATCTTGTTTTGATGTAGGTTGCAGGTACTAGGCATCAACTCCACCTACATTGTCAGGTCTGAGCGTGCCTTATAAATCCCAATGGGTATGACGTAGAAAATGGAGTTGACAAGAAGGTGCCCAACCTTGCCATCATCCTCAACGAGGATAAGTACTCGAGCACCATGTAGCCCTGTTGGTATGGTTTTTATGTTTTGACATATGTTTCGTTTGGTGTCTTCTACTATTCGATTATGTGGTAATATTTTTTTATCAATGTGTATGTTTTATTTTGTTTTGTGACTTCCAGGAGTAAGTCGGAGCCTAGGGGGGAGGATGTAGTGCCCTCTGTTTGTGTTGTTCTTGAGTTGCTTACCGACCTGCTGTGAAGTCAGGTATTGATTGGTATGTTGTTGAGCTGATTTAAATTTGTTTCATTTGATCTTTTATGACATTTGATTATTTGTGCTTTGGAGTGTTTGAATTTAATGGGCTGTATAATGATGCTTGCTAGTAATGAATTAAATAAATAAATAATAAGTAATAATATAATGAAATAAAATTTTAGTGTAATATTATAAATAATAATAAACTTAGCTATTAATATTAATCAATAAGCAAATTAATTATTTAAAAGTTTGGAGGGATGAAGGCGGCTTAAAAAAAACAAGTTTCCAAGGAAAAGTAAGTGGGAGGTTGGTGAGCATTAAAGAAGGAGAAAATGGAGCTATTTTTGGAAGGGCTTAGGGTAATGGCAGGAATTTGGATTTTGTAACTATTTTCTTAAAATAGTTGGTAATAGAGTTTGGGGGTCGAGAAAATTGGAGAGGGTTGGTGGTGCTCAAGGGCACTAACTCATGGCGGTCCTTCTTAGAATGATAGAGTTTATGTTTAAGGAATGACTGCATGGGTGCCTTGAATGGTAGAGGCCATTGTTGGATTGTGACGACATTCACCATGAGACAATGCCTGATAACAACAATTGTGGTTCAACTGCGTGCAATCATCCTACAGTGGAGAGAAGACATAATACATAGCCTCCATCGACAAAGGTGTCAAATGGTATCTTCCTATCAGTCAAGGAGGAGAGGAAGCAGGTGCTTTGTAAGTAAGTTATAATTGTTTGCTTCATAATAACTTATGTTTATATGAAAAGCAATCTTTGCTTCAAATGCATATTGATATTGTCTAATCTTCTAAACTAGTAAGGATTTTTATGACTCCCTCAAACTTGGCATTGGGGTTACCTTGGCGCACTAGTGGAATAATCCCTTAATTGAAATGACTTACCTTAGATATACAATTTATCCTGACAGAAAGGTGCGATTCATATAGAAAATGATGTTATATCTAAATTGAATGAGTGAGAGTATGTTTGGGTATAGCACATGAGCTTTGTTTATGCTTGAGCATGACCATTTGGTGCACCTTTCTTTTATATTTGGATAGCTGCATATACCCTTATTCTGAATATCCATCTTTGGCAAAATTTAGGATTCAACATTACGGTTGTGGCAAATGATTTTGTGCACCTTCATTGACTTGCAAAAAAGGTTGGAATGCTTAGGGAACTTATCAAAAATCCGTCCAAGAATAGTTTTATAATTCTCTATTTAATGTAATTCCATTCCATGGAGATTCCCCACGGTTCAACAAAAAATCAATGGAAAATAAGGTCTACTATGATTGCTTTCCTTAGAATATTGAGCTTGGCGACCTGTGCTTTGAAATTGATATCATTATATGAGGTTTTATTCTTTAAAAATTCCACCAAAGATGGTCTAGTACATTGTTCTTGCTCTCATCAAGCTTCATGAGACTAACTTCCTTTGAGGCATTTTGTTAATTCAATTTGTGTGCACCTTGGTTAATATGACTATTTATTTTAAAACAATGGTCATCTAGGTCCTCCTGGTTCTTGAGTTCATTTTATCCGACCATTACTTTCCTTATCGAAAGCTTACATTTCTCTAATAATGCGATATAATAATAGAGTTATGTAGGAAGGGAAAACTGTAAAACATGTACGTAGTTAATCCAATAGGGATTATGAGAATCGAATAAGAATAAGTCCTAGCTTCTTATCCCACGGGAAGTTACTTAGAGTTGTATTTACATCATGTAATCGCTCTTAGATTGTATTGAATTCCTCCTTTATTGGGATCTTTTCTTCTGGGTAAACCTTTTGAATGTACTTTCACCTTCAAAGCTCTCCTTGATAAATACCCAGGTGCCAATATAGCTTGAGCTAGGAGCAAGCTATACGAGTCAAGGAAACTTTTACACTATTCTAAATACATACCAAAATCCTTGCATAAAATATGGATTCAGTTTGACTAGTATTTAAAACAAATCTATATCCATTTAATTTATATTCTTGATTGAGTTGCAGTAATACCCTGTGCAAACAAACCTATATGTGGTTAATTAACATTATAGGAAAATAATCTAATATCATTTAACATGAGTGCTAAAGATGATTCTGCCTTGAATACTATCCTCAAGACTGAAAGGGGGAGGCTTCTCACATTATGTAACCGTAACCATATCAAACTTGGAGGAAGCTTGGCTCGTGTGTCTTTGTTGATGCCGTCAATGAACATATTGTTTAGTGAAGAAGTTGAGGACCCACGAACAGATTATTTAATTCTCTCAGTTCGCACAACGTTTCAAGCCTTTTTAACAAATGTATTATGTGCATATCCTTAATTTCTCCTCTGGTGATGTCGATCTTTCACTTGTCTTTGCTTAGACGAGGTGATTTGGTATTGCTCTTTTATTAATAATTGGATTGATTGGTTCGACTCTTGATAACTTGAAGAATCTTATGCTCTAAAATTTGATATTCTTTTACCGTAATTTGTTATTAGGTTTGTATTGGAAGGGCGATGACCCCTGTATGCTTTTTCTGCCCATGTGAAATGAATCTGGAAATACCCGGCTGCCTTCACTCGCCAAGCCAACTCTGCAATTCACGCGCCTCTCCTCCGCCTGACCTGTGAACTCATGTAGATCCCTCTTGATGACTTTTAAACTTAGTTGGAAATTGAAGTTGCTCAATTTGTATCCCTCAATAGATCTCGATGCAGATTCCATTTGTGGTTGGAGCCTTCGATAGTTGCATCCATTGAATTCACGTTTGGAAACGATTGGTGCCTCGTCCTGCATCCACATTATCATGTAGATTGTTTTAATCCAAAATAGTATGATAATATGTCACTGTTTAAGATGATTTCCTCTTAGTTCTCTTTTAAAAAATATGTATAGGGTAAATACGATGTGAAGTGCGAAATGAGTTGAAAGATTGTTAGAGTGCAAATTCCAGCATTGTAGAATATAGAGACGACTTACCATTAGCTTCTGACGCCATTTGGATGGTGACTGAGATGGGAATTATAGCTGTCTTTGATCGAGTATGAGATATATTTGATGTCGAAGTAGACACAGATTCCAAACTAAAATTAATTTAACACTATATGAACTTTGGGATCAAAATATTGATGGGTTCAAAATATTGAATTAGTAAGTTATGTAGTAAGGTGCCTTGTGAGTTATGGGACTTAGGGGTGTAGTTAGAATCTGAAATGTGACACTAGTACTTTATAATAAGCCAAAGTAAGGAATCATAGATTCTGTTATAACCATTTCTTGAAAATTTTAGTAAAGAGTTAGTGCTAACAAGACCTTAACATGATAGAGAATTTGTCTACTATATATCTATATATAGTTTTAGGCAGTGAATTATTAATTGATCTTGAAAAGACACACAAGATTGATAAGGGTTGATAGTAGATATGTCTCTCTAAACTTGTAATTGAATGTAAAGTGTCCTTGACAAATATCGTATTATCTATAGATGAATAATAGATTAGTTTTGGGTATTTTAGCTATATTATGTAAATATTCATGATTCTTATCTTTCTAGGATTTTGCATTGCTACTGAAAATTTTGGATTGAGTCTCGTAATCTTACTAATAGTTTTTCTAGGCAATCAATATGAGTACAAGTACTATTTGATTGTTTAATAGCATTAGTGAATATGAGGGATTTATTCCAATGATTAATTATGAAGATCTCCTTATATAGTGTTTTCTTTACAATTTCTTAATCAAACATTTGTTATTATGGATGGATATTTTGATTATATGGGTTTATTATGCATTGATTTGCTTTATGTATGGGAAATTTAAGAGACTTGGATTTGAGTAATTAAGTCATTCTTTTAGGTGGTTGGTTGTTTTGTTGAATTGAATGTTACCTTATGTAATGTGTTGTTGCAGAGTGAGAGTGAACTTTGTTATTGTTCCAGTGGAAGCAAATGGTTCTTGAGTGGATGTTTTCTTCTGCTGGATGTTCTCTTGTGTTATTGTTGCTCATATCATGGATTCTTGTAATCCTTGCTTCACTTGATGGGTTTTGTTGAGGTCCTCCTTATCATCTCCTAGCACAAGGGGTGGGCCTTTAGGTCCACGTGGTCGGGTGGAATGTGCTATGCACCCCATTGGGTCCCCAATTGATGATAGAGTTGTGCAAAGTTGTACCCATTGCTGTGACTCCAGAGCTATACTAGTGTTGGATCTAGTTTTGATGCTTTATACTCATATCATTTGTATTATTCCATGATATTATACTTTCCCCATTCATGATGGGAAGCAACATTGTATTGATGTAATCCTTGAGCGATGTATCTTTATGTTATAAATGTATTGACCATGTTCATGTCTTATATTATATTAATATTCAAAATATATTATATTATAATATGGATACATTAACAGTATGATCTATATTCATATGAACAAAACTGAGTTATTGGTTATCATATATAAAAGATGTTTACAATATTTTTTCTCAATTTCAAGAGGCTTAACTATACATGACTTAAAAATATATAGACCTCCTACAAACCTAAAGACTAGAATCCTAAAATGAGGCTTGAAATTCCCTTTTATAGACACAAGGGAAGCAACATGCAAAAAACCTTATTCACCACTTAAGTCATAAAAGACAAAATCTTAGGCGATGACACTTGTAGACACAAAAAATGTCCTAAATGATATCATGCACTCGAATCAGGTATACTAACATCATTTCCTCTCAAACCCATCCTCTTTTTTCTTAATTGATTAAATTAGCCTAGCTATTTAATTAATTGCCTCATTTGTATCTATTAACCTAATTAATTTAATCGGGTTAATTCATCCATTTTCACACTAACATTTTGTCTCATTAAATTAAATAAATCAAACTATTTAATTTAATTCCCTTAGTCTTCTTATTTAATTAAATAACCCTAAGTTATTTAATTAAAAGTCATTTCACCTTTCCCCATTCATTAAATCATTTATATTAATGAATATCATCTAATTCTTCTAATCCCCCTAATTATATTATTAACATTGTTTAATTATCAATTATTAACTAATCTAATTTCCCTCCCACTTGCAAGGGAGTATTCCTCCTTTGCACATTCCTCCAAAAGGGGAATATTCCATGGGAATATTCCCTCCCCTTTTGCACAATTAAAATTTGTTTTAATTTGTAAAATATCATATTTCCTCACCTATAAGAATATTCGAAAGAATATTCTTTTCTCTTCAATCATTTGAAAAAGGAATATTCTCACTTGACTTCATATGCAAGTTAACTTTTGACTTCTTGTGCAAGTTAACTTCTAACCTCTTGTATAGGTCAAAAGTGTGCTTATTTGGAAGGAATGAGAACCCTTGATTAAATCTCACCTTGCATTCTTACCCATTGATGAGAATCCATGATCCATGCCTCCAATTTCCTCCATCCTTGAGCATTGATTAGCTTTTTCAATCTCAACCCTCCATTTCTCATTTGCTCTCCTATAAATAGATCACTATTTGGAGACAAATGAATCCATATTTCAGAGAAAACAAGTATGCTGTTGAAATCACTCACACTCACACTCATCCTTTGCACACATTTAGCATACTTTAGTTTAAATTAGTTGCATAATAGCTTAGCTTCCATTAATGGCTTCCATAATGCATCTATTTAGCTAATTAGCTAATTAGGGTTTGAATAATTTTAGTTTATATCTCATTTAGATTAGCTTAGCAATGCATATCTACATCTTTAGCATAAAATCATGTTAGATTAACTTTTGCATCATACTCATTTTAGCATAAATCATGTTTCCATTCACATCTCATAACTATTTCATCGATTCTCTTCAATAGAATCGACTAAAACAAGCTCACTGATCACAGGATTGGGAAAAGGTTGCCATGCCACATCAACGCAACACCACTCCCAAAATCCAGGATAAGTTTCGAATGGGTTAGAGTAGACATTTTAAATGTCTTCATAATTTAGAATACTTTGCTTTGATGAATGTTTAGTTTAAATTCACTTCAATTGATCCTACTTAGATTGAGTATTAGTGACTTTGTTATGCTCGATTCTTCATGGATCAACCATAATCAACCCATACTAATATCCTCGATCACATTCTAGTGCTAGAAGGAGGGAAAAACCAATCAAATTTAATCAATTTCTATCTCGAATTCTATTCATTTTGATTTTTTTGTAGGAAACAATGATGCCCAACATAATTTCAGCAATGCCTTTGTAGGGCGTTTCCATACAACGACACTATTGTTATCTAAAACATTGACGCCTATTAAAGACATTGACACTAATACTTTCTAGAGGTATCAAAGATTTGTAAACGATGACACTCAACCAAATGGCAATGCTATTGTGCTCACTATTTTCTTTGCAAAGTGACAACCAACTTCACTAGAGTGACGCTATCATGAACATTGACGCCCAACCCTAGTAAGAAATTTAACGATAATTTTTTAGCGTGTGTTTTAATTTTTTCAATTCATCAGATTACTAATATGCTTCTAACATTGTTTTATTTTTTATACTAACAGGGTTTTACAGGATGGACGACACAAATTTAAAGTAAAGAAGCATTCTCATCTTAAGAGCTTATGATTAGAACAAGTGTTTGATGCTTTGGGGCAATTATAACCCAATTCCTTATGCTTTAGGACTTCACTAAATTTCATTTGGGTTTAAAATGAACGCTCAAACGGGACTGAAATTGAACCCTCATTTCATCATTGCCTTTTGGGGTTTAAAATTGAACAAGGCAACTGAACATTTCGTTTGGTTCATAAAATGAATTCATCTTAACTTTAGTCAGTAAAATGAATGAATATTTTCTTTGCTGTGACACACTTGTGGTGCGTATCCAATCCCCTTGCGCTTCGTGCAATCTTGGGTGAAGAGAAACACTCCAAGTGTACTTTGCTGTTTGTGTGCACTTATAGTACATATCCAATCCCCTTGCGCTTCGTGTGATCTTGGGTGAAGACAAATATTTAAGTACAATTTTATGCTTTGTGTCACCCTTAAGAGAGGACTTACTATGAGATACACCCCGCAACGGGAAACTCATATGCAAGTTCTTGTAAGCACATTTACCAGTGGGCTATATTAAAGGTTGGGAAATCATGAGAAAGTACCTTTTATCCTGGACTATATAACATACTGCACCTAGTACCATGTCTTAAGTGGAACAAGAATGGTAGTAAGAGCCTTAAGTGGCAAAGCGAGTGTGTATACGACTGGGTGTTCTCAGTTTGTTACTAAGAACCAAATTGTTTAGTTACCAAAAATCCTTAATGCTTGTTGGTGCAAGAACGGTCGTTCTGAAGCCCTTGTGAGTGTATGGATTTGATATGGTTCCTTGGGACTCACCTAGTGAACAACTAGCTTCAGTAGCCATTGTGAGCATGCATTTTATTTTTTTCCTTATCATAGTCATGGGGGTATGACTTTGATATGGATCTCTTGGGGCTCACCTAGTGGACAACTAACTTCACTAGCCTTTGTGAGAATGCATTTTTTTTGCATAGTGGACAACGTGTTCCACTTGTAAACCTTTTTTTGGAAAAATAGCCTAGACCCGATCCACAATGCATTGGACGACTAGTCGAAGCTTGATCTGTTGCATTTTTTTTCTTTCTTTTAAATTCTTTTTCTATCTTTGCTGGTGTATGTTTGCGATTTGGTTATGGCTTCATATATCATCTGTAAGTGTGTTCCTTTGTGGCTATGTTGGTTTTTCATATGATCTTGAACTTGGGGGCTTTGCCACCCTCTTGATTATTGTCATCCTATCTTAGTAGAATTCGTACATTTGAACCCCTCTTGATTGCGTGGTTGGCTACTTTAGTGTGAGTTTGAAGCAAGTTCATCCTCTCACTAAAGTGGGGGCTAAATGTAGTGTAGGAAACTACATACCCTTTCATTTTCACACTTGATTGGGCCCACCTTGCTTTATTTATCCTTATTTATGTCTTAATTGGTCCTATTTTGCATCCACAAGCCTAATAAATTGTATCTTTTTATGGTTAATCTCGAAAAACATCAAAGGATAAATGATAATTTAATGATTTTGGTTATGTGTCCTTGATTTATGGACTAGAACTAATAAGACACCTAGGGAATCTTTGTCCCCCAAAGGTTGTGGGACCTTGATTTTAAAGGCACCTTAATTGGGCCCCTTTTTGGAGTTTGTGCCCGGAGTTTCAAGCCTCGGGACTAAGATGTCACCTAGGGCATCTTAGTCCTCCTCAAGTTATTTTTGGGATTTAATTTTAAATCTTGGTGGGATTTAGCCTCCTTTAATTAATGAATTCATATGTCAGCTTGTTGTGGTGTAATTTCGGGATATTAAGCATGGATAAGCATAAATACAAGGTTCTTTCACTCATCTTCACCCCCCCAAGCATTCAAGTATTCATCCTTATAGCAAGTTTATGAGATCGAGAGCATTCAACAACAATTCATCAAGCATTTGGAGCCATCATCAAGATTCAAGCATCATGTCAAATATATTCTTGCATCATGTGTGTTGTTGAGCTAACATTTATGATGTAGGGTTTTGATTCAAGCAAGCAATTCAAGTAAAGTTCTATCAAGCACTATTTCAAGATCTACATTCAAGCTAGCCATTTCACACAAGTTTGCAAATTTCATAACAAGGGTATGGTGAGTTGCAACATAGCACTTTGTTCATTCATCATTTCCCTTCATTATCTCATTTCTTTCCAAGGTTTAATTACCAACAAGGGGTTTGACCAAGGAAAACCCCCATTTACTAACAATCAACAAGTTTTTCCTCTCTTGTATGTTTGTGTTTTCAAATTTATGTTGAAGATCATTTGAAGTGCAAAGTTGCCAAGTTGCATTGCAAAGTTGTCATCTTCACGAAAAGTCATCTACAGTCTAGATCTGAAAGTTTCAAGAACTGAGATCTGAGAAGAATGAAGTGTAGACCTTGGGCATTAGGATCACATTTTGAGATTGTAGAAATTCAAAGCGAGACTAATATAACAATAAAGACATCTTAGTCCTTGTGGAGGTATTTCATAGAGATTCTTTCAGATTTGGTTTCGACATCCAAAGATTCTGTGTTTGCCCCAAAAAACAATAGTGGGACTAAAACAACAATAAGGGAATCTTAGTCCTCCCTGAAATATTTTTGCAGCATTCTTGTATTTCCAAAATCCTTATTAAATTTCCAAACTTCCCAAGTACATACATCCTAACTTTTTGTTACTTAATTTTGTCATTTACACTCATTATTTGGCTTGCATTACTAGGTTTTGTAAGTTGAATGATAAGTAGTCTTTTTCCAAGCTTTTGCTTGGTGGTGAACCCCTCAAAGCCTAAGGAGTCTTCTCAGGTCTCCCTTGTTGAGAATTGACTTACCTTTGTGTTGATAGTCAATCCACTTTGGGATCCTAGGTTTCCTTGAATGAACCTTCCCCCTATAAAGGAAAATACAGGATTAGGGATTCCTTTCTTGTATTGTGAGCCCCTTTTCCCCATCCCATCACATCTTCATAGGGTTCAATAGGGAAGACCGACTCAATTACATCAAAGATAACCAAATGAATAGACCAATGCTTTATCCATGGGTGATAGATTCAAATTTGCAACAAACTGTGATACATCAATAATTAGATTTAGCATTTATTAACTAGTGTGATATTGCTTTGCAATAAAAAACTAAAGATTTCTAGAACAAAAACTACTTATTAATCCTTATACTTCATCACACAGACCTATGATTTTATCAAATAATTTAATTAGTTCTTTGAACTAAAGAAGAAACAAAACCATACATTCAACCAAAATGATTGAAAACAAATAAAATATCCTTGATCATTTTATTCATAATTTGAGTAAAAAAATACATAGGAGAGAAATTGTTCTAGAATTTGAAATTATCATTCATATTCCATTACTGTACTGTAAAACTATTATTCCTATTACAAACTAGAATTCATACCTAAGACTCAAAACTATTCTATTCCTTTGTGCTTGTAATACAAAATCTCATTACATGAGTTCAATACTGCACCAACCAAAGACCCGTGTAATTGGCCTTGAATTCCCATTTATAGAAACATGGGAGCAATAAGCTTCAGGCCAAATTACACTTACAGTCACATTTTACATTTGACATTCATTTGCATTTGAATTTCAAAACTTCCCCAAGTGGTTATATTTGCAATTCCATGTGGGGGAAAGCACATAAGACAAAAACATTTCTATTCGCTGAAGAAGATTTTCCTGCCTTCCAAAAGGAATCTTTCATTCATTGTAGTAGCACCAAAACCTCTTCTTTATGAGAGAAAAATGTCTTCCATGTGCACGTCCAGTCAACAGAAACCTTTAAATCAAGAAAACAAATAAAAGAGGAAGAAGAAAAACCCATCCACATCACCACATTTGTGATCAATTATCTAAGATTGAAGATAACATTTTGCAATTCTTTATCGAAGTCTTAATCTGTAAACTTTTCAAGCCATGTGTTATATTCATCCTTAGTAGGCCACTACATGTCCAATAATTTTTCACTTTTGTATTGTGCTAGTTGTATCTTGCATCAATTAGCACCTTGGCCTCTTTGACAAATGTATCCATCCTCATCTCTATTCCTGTCATATTATCTATGTTAGGATTCAACATAGAATAATTAGTGAGATTGAGCATCATGTTAGAATGTGGGAGTAAATCTCCAAAATCCTTCCATGTGGTAAATTCTTTCAATTCACCCTTATGATTCAATATCTTGGGAAAACCATGCCCTTCCATCTCTCTAAATATTCTCAACTTATTCTGTAATTGCATTCCTAGCTTACCATGAAAATTTGTAATCTCATTTACCAAATCAGTTGCCTTGAATAGATCAGGAATGTTGGTGGGAGCTTCAGGGTCTTCCTGCATCTGAGGAATCATCTCTTTCAATGTCCCCACGCTAGTACTCCACTTACTCCATTCAATTTGGAATGCCTTTTGAACTTGCAAATATTTTATATTGGCCTCATGAATGTTCTTGTAAACATCCCATACAATGTTAGCTTTATTCACCAACTTTGTCACTCTATGTTTCAGCACATCATCAAAAATATCATTAGCCACCTTGTCCGTCTTCTCCTTGGCTTTCTTTGTGTTCTCTTTCTTTGCCCGCACTTCATGCCTCAAGCTCTGAATTCTTAGCATTAGGGTTTCTCTATCTTGTCCTGATAAATATGAAGAAGGGGTTGTAGGAGATGGAAAACCTTTCTGTGTTTTTGCAAGTGAACTGTCATTCTCATCCATCAATTTGTTGTATTTATCTAACAACTTCTCATATTTTTCTTGTGTGATTTGGGCTATATCAACACTTAACATGGCAACATGCATGGTTAATTGTGCAACTATAGTGGCAGTTATTTTAGTATCCCTTTTGATCACCACAACCCCAATTTCTTGCTCTACAGATTTGATGACTTCAAGCTTTCCAATATTTGGTACCATGGACCAAATAGCAAGAGTCTGTAATTTTAGGCTTAAACGTAAGCCAAATACTTTCTTGTCAAATTTTTCTTTAGAAATGGATGCATTGAGGTCTTTTTTGATGGCATCCAATGCAATTGCATAGGAGATCTCCCACCTAGGAAATAGTAGAATTCCACTTTTCTTAACTGAATCTCTTGCCTCTTGTGGTGTTATTGCAGAAATTTTACTCATTATTTTACCCTCCACTTCCTTCTCAGACTCTTCCTATAATGAAGTGTCAACTTTCTCTTTTGCTTCTTCAATTCTCTTCTTTATATTAGAACCTATCAAATGAACATCAAAGTCTCTGAACTCCTTTGTTTGGACAAATGCATCATCACACATAAAATTATCACAAGCCCTTATTCTGACATCATCATCCCCGACTTCATTGTATTCCCACTTTATTATTCTACTAGGAGAGACATCAATATTCAAAGCATCTTCTTTATCAGGAGATGGGAATCTTTGATCCACCTCTTCCTCCATTGGGATGTATTCTGTAGATTCCTTAGGTGCATATCCTTCACCTCCTTGTTCTATTTCTGAATAAGTCACCAATGGGGTGACTGGAGGTTGTTTACCTATCTCTTTTGTTTGCACTACACTAATTTGTGCTGAAGACTGAGCTGGTTGGCTCCTTATCTGTGCATCATGATTTTGTTTGGAAACTTTATATTTTATTTCAACTTATTTCACGTTTTCAAAGAAAATTTTATATTTAAAATCACCTAGCATTAGTTTTTCTTGCACAAATTTGTCCTGTACCTGAGAGTAAGGACTGACATAGAAAGGATTTTATTTCAACATCTTTTCTTCAATTGCACAAATTTTTCTCCATGCATTCTTCCTTTTTGTGACTTCCTCATTAGAAGATACATTCTTGATAACATCTTCCTAGTACAAAAACTGATGTTGCTTGCCTAATAACCCCCTTGCTCTCCTTTCAACATTGATCACCCCCTCAGGATCTCAATGTCTTATAATGTCTTGTTTCATCCTGTAACTATTTAATACAGAACCAAACCTCTCAATGCCCTCTTTTGATGTGCATGTAAAGTATGCAAAACCACAATTGGGGTTTACTAGTGATGCCTTCCTTGATTTTCTAAAATGTTCTTTGTCCATGGCATCAAGCTGCCACATTATCTCCATAAATTCTTGTCTATCAGACATATATATAGGCATTCGATGTGGTGGTACTGGGGTTCCATAAATTCTGATGGTAGTATAGTTGGAATGGAGTTACCAATCCCCCTGATTAAATTTTTGTGTGGTATCCTACTCATACTCCAGAGGTCTTAAAATCTCCTTCACACCTCTTGAAATTCTATAAATAGGCTTCAATCCCAATTGCTCCAACACACATAATTTAAAAACATTGCAAAATGCCGCATAGGTGGATTCAAGATAGTGCACATCCTAGACATGGGTCCACATTTGCATAGGCAACTCATTGTCCATATTATCCCTTTCTCTCAATTTCATGAAATTATTTAACACCTTTCTGCCCTTCCACAACAACATATGCATTAGTAGAGAATAGTGTCTACCAGACAATGGGGTGTTGTATCCTTAAACTTTATCAAATTCTCATGCAATTTCTCAGCAATATAGGAAGCATAATCAAAAACCTTATTTTGATACTTGTTTTGAATATCAATTTCCATGACCATTAAAGCAACGTCCATTTGAATATCAAATTTCTTATGTAGGACCTGACACAATGCATAGTCCATATTCTTGAAATAATTTTCAAATTCATCACAGTCAAATGGTTCAAACTCCTTAGGACTAAATGTCACACCATTCTTCTTCAAATCTCGCCTCCTATGTCTTGGAAAGACATTTTTTTTTTGTATGCAAATTTATTTTTCTCATACTCATTGTATAATGCACATAAGCTTATTGACTCAGTTGCAGATGGGTTTAAATTGAAAAATTCCATTATTTGGCTTCTTGAAATTTCCAGTATGGGAACAAAGCATATAAATCTCTTGATTTTTCTATTAGTAGGATCATAACATCTTTCCAATTCAAGCATTAGGTCTACCTCCACTTATACATAAGGGAAAATCAATTTTCCAACATCATAGGTCCATAGGTGACAGGTGGGGTGACTGGAAAATATTCTTTTGAAAGCATATAGAAACAAATCCCAACCATTCTGTGGTAGCACTACATCACCTCTCCCATAAGCTAAATCCTGAAAGTGACTTGTTAATGCTCCCTCACCCGTTTTTCTCTTTCCCACTGGTTTAATTTTTGCAACTGGGTCCTTAGAGGCTTCTTCCATAAATCTAGAATAATCTCTCTTCACTGTTCTCTTCTTTGCAGGGGTTCAAGTACTTTAGGCTTAGGCTTATCATCTTGAGTTTTAGGTCTTTTGACCCTTTTTTGCATAGGTTTCCTCTCTGGTTTGGTGGATGACTCACTCAAATCACTCATTTTTATAGTGCAATAAAACTAGGGTTCCAAGATAGCTACAAATTACAGTTCTATTCTTTGAATTCATAGGGTTTAGGCTAAATTTTAAACAAACTTCACTCTCCTTCCCAAACCCTATGTAAAACAATTGAAATTATTTTTGGAAATAAGAAACAACAATCCTGACCACAAACCCTAACAATTCACCCAATTCCTAAATCACCTAGTGCTATAAAACCACTCACAGAGGTCTAGAATTCAACTTACCCAGGAAAACCAATAGTTTGTTCTTCAATTTCTCTTCGTATGGAGCTTCGCCTTCTTCTTTTCTTCACTTGACGAGTTATTCATCTCTTTATGACTCAGAGATGGAGCATCTTCTCCATTAATGTTTGATAGATAGCTTGCACGAGCAAACTGACAAGTAGTCATTCAAGTTTAAATTCATGTCGTTGATCTTCATGTTTAAAAAAATCATCAACAACCATCCTTGATCGTCAATTCTTGCTTTTACAGGTGTGCTTGAGAATGACAATGACACCCTGGAGAATTGCCACTTAATTACTAACCCATTTGAACTCCATCTCTCATCACCGTATTGTTTCAAGGTTAGATCCATACTTCGGTGATGAGCGATAACACCTCTGATGGAAGGAATATTCATCATCATATTCTACATCTCTTGATTCCGAAGTGTTACAAACTTACATTTACACTTTAGCGAAGAGAGAATCCCAGTGATACAAAGATATAGCCTTAGTCCATCGCTCATTGTCGTAGTTGATTTGGAGATGAGAGTGCTTTCAACGACAGGAGAAATGAACGATGGCACAAGATACTGACAAGTGGCAAGATCACAACCCTCTATTCTCAATCTTCCTATCGCTCATCGCTGTATTTGAAATAAGCGATAAAACATTTCTACAATGGCACGATATAAGGGGGAAATTGAGTCCATCGCACTTTGCTGAAGTGGAACCGAGGAACAAAAGGATTTCATCGATAAGTGATGTAAAAGGAACCAAGCACGTAACTCATCATGAAAGTAAAACATGAGGACCAAATACTTTTTGTGATGCGTGATATAAAAGAAACTCAAGGGCTCATCGCTCATTGCGATAAGTTGCGATGAGTGATCCAAATAGTTTTAAGTTGCGGGATTTAAGCATGTGCACAAATGTTGTTTTAAAAGAGGGACCACCTAGGGAGAATGTAGGACAGGGCTTCAAAAGGAATTAAACTTATTTTTTGCAAAGGATGTAAAGGCCAAATAATTCAAATCACTCAACTTTATAAAATTAAAATCCCCGTAACAAAGTAATGAGGGAAATATTGTGTGACTCGTAGTTGGTGAACCCTAACCAGAAGGGGTCAGTCATTTCATGAATGTAAAAGACTTAATTTAATATGACCAGAGATAAAAAATTACAAGTCAAAAAATAATTAGATGAAAAGACAAGGGTTTACACAAGGAGAAAATATGCTAAGTAAACCAACTCCTCAACATAAATTCCTAAACCCTAATCATATCAGACCAAGAAGCCACTCAAATAAAGACATTTTAGATAAGTGGAACATGAAAATTTTGAAGGCTCCACCAATATCAATCTTCTACAAAGCCTCTTGGAGTATCCCGTGGTATGTAGGTGATGTTAGAATCAAATCCCAAAGGGAAATCTTAGTTGGAGTATTACGAAGTTGCTCAACAAGATCATATTCTTTACTACTACGCTAAGGAAGACTAGGTGGGGGTGGAAGGTATGGTTGAGGCAATGAAATGGATGTTGGTGTTTATTTTGGTTGCTTATTAAATTTGCAGTGTTATATGTGTGAGAAACTACATGATAACTTAGTTTCTGCAACACATCTTGTTGCACACGATTACTAGTGGGATGTTTTGTAAAGTTTTGGATATGGCCATGAGGTTTTGGAGGTCCTATAATTAGAGGTGATTTAGGAGCTCAAATAAATAGAGGAGTTTTAGGAGGTCCAATAGTCAATTGTGCGTTCATAACCGCAATCGATTTAACTACTTGTTGACGATCTTCTATCAATGGGGGATCTAATATTAATTTAGCATATTCATCCATGAAATCCATTTTATTGTCTTTTAAAAGAAATGTATCAATGATTTCATCTTCTTGTGCCACAATATCCTCCCAAACAAGAGAGGTTGAGGGAGAGAAACAAATAAGATTCTCATGATTTGCAACGATTGGATCCTCTTGCACTAAGATACCTTCTTCACAGGTGGATGAGATATTGAGAGAACAAACATGATTGTCAAGAATTGCATCCTCTTCCACTAAAACACTCTCACAAGTAGGGGAGATGTTGGGAGAAGAATGAAGATTAGGTAAAGTGATGTTAATAAATGTGTCAATTATTTTATTTTATTCTTTCACAATGTTATATAGGTAGAAAAATTATAGGTAGACAAGCCATGTTTTTCTCCATCAAAACCACATCTTTGAAAATAAAACATGTTGTTGTTTGTACTATGGATCAAACTAGTGATGCACAAAAAAATCAAATAGTTTTGAAAAATAGAATTCCAAAACAAGAACCAGATTTGTATAGAGACTGCACATAGGGATGTGCACAACAAATTTCACCCCAAACTAGCTGGTCTAGGGTGTGTGGTGCCCTAGACTAGATAGATAATTTTGAAAAATTAAAAATTTAGAAATTATTAATAGTGTTTGAGGGTCCTATGTTTTAGAGGTGAACACAAGGAAATAGGTTTCCACCTTTTGGGAGATGGAACATAGTTTAGGACCTATTTCACTCTTAGTTCATTAGGAAACCAAGATCCCTCAACCACATGACTCAATTGAGGGAAGGGGAGCTACTAGAAGGACTAGTATGAGGTTTCCGTAGGTGTGATTAAATGGGGGTTCACCATTAAAATGAAGCTTCAAAGGAGGAATGCAAACTCTAATGCACTAAACCCTAGAAACTTAAAACATGAAATTAGATTACTAAACAAAGAGAAATAGAAAAGTACCCAGAGGATAGGAGATGTCTAAATAAGATTTGAAAACCCTGAAATATGTTGTTTCTAAAGTGCACTGGTACTCATATGCCAAGCTGGGTGATTTAGTCTTGCTATTGGAATCTGGGTAGAATATGAAATCTTTAAATGACAAATCAAGATCTACATAAAACTGGTAAAAAGAGGTATACTGGGACTCATAAGCCCAGAGGGGATATTTAGTCCCAGTATTAGGGTCTGACTAAATTTTTTGTAGCTCTAGTTATCTTCTATAGCTTTCGTCTTGTCTGATCTCAAGTCCAAAAGACTAAATTCTGGCCTGTAGGTGATTTTCCGTGAAGATGACAACTATTTGACAACTTTCTTCAATCTTGCAACTTTTTCTTCAAAGGACCTTCAAGCTCCAAATCACCCAAATCTCCAATCACACATGAAGAGGGGAAAATATTGTTGTGTTAGGGAATGGGGGTTTGCCTTGGTCAAACCTTGTTTTGGTAATTAAACCTTGAAATAAAATGAAATATCATGGAGGAATGATGAATGAACAAATCCAATGTTGCAAATGACGAAACCCTTGAAATGAAGGCTGCAAACTTGTGTGAAATGGCTCCAATGGATGTGGATCTCGACTCTTGATCTTGATATGAGATGATGTCTTTGAATGCTTTCTTGAATCGTGAAAACCTACATCACAAATGTTAGGGAAAAAACACACATGATGCATGAATCTTGACTATTGCTCCAAATGCTTGATAATTAGCTCTTGAAGGCTCTTGAATGCTCTTGAATGAATACTTGAATTGCTAGATCACACTTTCTCATGAAAATTACTAGATTTCTTGTTAGCAGAAATTATGTGAAATAACCGTGTATTTGTACTTGTTTATGCCAAATTTCCCAAAATTACAACACTACAAGCCGACATTAGAATATAGGATAATAATATCCCACCAAGAATTTGTGTTAAAATAGTTCTTGGTTAAAGTAGAACTCATACGCCAGGTTGGGCATACGAGTTCCAGTGTCCTAAACATGGGACACAAACTCAAAAAAGTGTTAAGTTCAATGCAATGTTTAAAACCAGGCCCCAAGACCTAGGTGGGAAGGTGGCATATGAGTCCTAGATCACTAGATCTGGGACACACAACCTCAAACATTGAATTATGATTTTTCATTTGTTAAGTCTTGGGATTATCCTGAGAAAAATGCATTTAATTAGGCTTGTGGATGCAAAATAGGACCAAATAAGGCATAAAGAAGCCAAAATTTAGAAGGGAGGGCCCAAACAAGTGTGAAAATGCAGAGGGATACATTTTACTACAGTACATTTAGCCCCCACTTTAGTGAGAGGAGGAACTTGCTTCAAACTCACAGTAAAGTAGACAAATACACATCAAGAGGGGTTCAAGTGTACCAATGCTAGTGAGATAGGACGACAATGGTCAAGAGGGATGATCACGCCCCCAGGATCAAGATCCTATGGAAAAGAAAGAATAAGCACAAAGGAAAATGCATGTGAATGATGTATGAAGTAGCAACAAGGCACAAGCATACACTGTCAAAGATATACAGAAGAAAGAAAAACAAAAATAAAAGGGGTGGATTAAGCCTCTACTGTTTGTCCAACACGATGTGGATCAAAACTTATCTATTTTTCCAAAAAAATGTTTACATGTGGAACATGATGTCCACTATGCAAACAAAAACACACAGTCACAAGGGATAGTGGAATCTGGTATGCACTAGGTGAACCCCCAGAGATACATACACACATGACCGGTATGTGATCATAAACACAAGAAAGTGGCTATGGGAAAGTCATGCCTAGGTCAACTCCCATATGCTAACCATACCAAAGCTATACCTCCTGATAAATTTGATAAGGCACTACACAACATGAACAACAAGATTCATGAGGCAAGCAAAACTTCGTATGCTAACACCCATGAACAAACATGATGGATCCGCAAATAAGAAAAATGTGTTATTGAAGGTGGCCATATAACATTTATTGTAAATGCACAATAGTGTAAGGTGTGTTCAAAAGCATTTTGCTTAGTTCATGTAAGGTCTTAACTTAGGGGACATCGTGCCTAATGTCTCCAAGATAGGACCAATCAAAGAATAGAAAATTCACAACTTAGGGGATGCAATGTGTCACATCAAGCCACTAAGAGGAATGCAATAGGCTAAGAGAGATCGTGCTCTTTAAGGACATCACACCCAATGTCACCACAAAGAGAAAGACACATCACATGAAGTAAGAAGACCACACAATGAAACATGAGTTTGTAATTGAATTGCAAAAGAATAATGCCAATTGATGCCACCACTTTAAAAAAATTGCTTTAACACCATGCTCTGAGCAATTAATTTAAAGTAGCAAATGAAATACACTAACAATAAAGAGGACCTTAGAGCTTATTTGGAAAGCGTTATTCTAAGTCATATGTTTCCAAATAGAGCTACGTCATGAAAAGGGGGTTGCCCCCAAAATGAAATCCGAAAATCACAAAAGGGATCCACGGATTCAGGGTTAGTATGTCTTTGCTACAATGTTAGAGAGCTCATAAATGACATCATTACCCAAATAACTCATGGAACGGGAAGAATGACACAAAGAGAGTGAAAACAAAGAAAATATTTTGGGTCAACATGGAAGAGACCTAAATGTCTCAATGCCTTGCGTCATCCCCAAAAGGAAACACAAGACAAAGAAAATATGAAGGGTAATCTTTTGGGTCAATATGGAAGAGACCTACATGTCTCGACGCCTTGCATCATCCCTAAAAGGAAACACAAGACAAAAAAAATGAAATGTTTATGACATATAGGAGAATGTAGATACAAATAGAGGAATGCCATAAAGAGAGAGACATCAAACAAAATGTTACAGTGAGATCACATTATGCAAATTCAATCACACACATAACATGAAAAAGAAATAAAGACAAGACTAGTAAAGGAACATGTGAGTCAACCTATAGCAGGTCATCCGCATCCCAATCTTGTTCATCATATACAAAAGGCAGACAACTAGCCAAGAGACAACAAGTACTGTACTAGGAGAAGGCTATCAGATTATTGCCTCCATCGTGTGCAAGACAAGAATGAGTCGAGGTAGGTGATGAGAAAGGGCTCCATGCATTTTGAAATGATTTGAAATGAATGTAAAGCATGTAACAGTGAGAATATTATGATCCTACAACTATTACATGGAAAGGAGCAAAAGGGTACCCTTTTAAGGGACTAGTTTTATGATATCAAACCTTTTAAATATTTTTTTTAAAGCACAACACTCATCAGTACTATGTCCAAGAACTCTATGATATCGACAATGAGACATGTTTGTGTTCTTAGGATATGATTTTGGATTTTCTTTCATGGGTAGTAATGTTATAAGTCCTTGACTTAGAAGTATGTGTAAGGTTCTTTCAATTTCAGACATGGGACATGAAAATTCTAGTTTCTTTAGTTTGTAAGGATTTCTTTTCTTGCAAGATTCACCAACTTGTTGAGGAGGAGGACCTAAGATGATCCTATCATTCTTATCATTGTTATGAGGCATTGCTTGTTCTTTAGAAGGAGGACATTTATGTTGGGAGGAGGATTGTGATACCCTACTTCTTTGGTATCTTCACTTGGTATTTTCTTTAAGAGTTTATGAATTTCATGTTTGCTTGTTATGTCCCTATGTCTCTTCTAGGTTGATTGATGTGTTAGTTACTTTTTTAACATAGGATTGATGCACTTGATTAGAGGAACTAGGATCACTTATTGTAGGGAGCTTAGGTTTAGTTTTTGACTCAATTTCAGGATGTAAAAGACCAAAAATCTCAAGTTGCATTGCATGTTTCATGGAAGGATAAAAAGATGCATTAGTCTCAAGGTTGTTAAGGCAATCATTTATGAAGTTGTTCATGTGCTGCCATCATCTTCTCCAATGATGTCAAATACATGAGGAGGACATGCATTTGGATTTGATTGAGCATGATTGTGTTCAATTTCATTAGGATCATTTCCAAAAACACAACCTGACACATCCACCAATGATTTCAAGGACATTCAAAACTTTCCAAAGTTTATATCCATGATGAAATGCAATGCAATTTTTAGATTCTAAAAAAGGTAATACACTATGCAATAATTTGAAAATGAAATGTTGTAAATGCAATTTTGAAATTAAGAAATACACTAAATGAACCCAATTAAACTAGGTCTAATGAAATGAATGAAACAAAAACTCAACAAATTGAAATAAAGATCTGATAACAACAAACAAAAGCACATAAATGAAGTTTTAAATGCCATAAAATGCAGATTCAAACGTGATAAGGGACTAAATTGCTTAGATGGGTGAATGAGTCCTAGTTAGGGTTTCTAGAAGGTTCAAATACTGAAAAATAGACAACACAAAATTCCCAGAAATCTAGAAAAACCACCTATATAGGGAATAAATTGCCTAGGTGGGTGAATGAGTCCCAAATAACTGTTTTTTAAACCAAATTTGAAACAAATTTTTAGTTAATGTTAAGGTTTCTAGATTGTATGCTCAAATGATTACTTGCAAATACAATTTTCCAATGAAATTCAATGATGCAAGATGCAAAAATGCAACCTATATGTACTTTTCCACTAATGCAAGATTTAGGAGTCCTAAATGCAATTCAACTAATGCAAATCTAATGCAAAGTTAACCTAGATCTAGGACTACAATGTTCTCCAAATAAAAAATTGAAGTGTCCAAAGGCCGGGTTCACCAAAATGAACACAAGGAAATAGGGTTGCACATTTTGGGAGATGGAACTAAGCTTAGGACCTATTTCATTCTTAGTTCATTAGGAAACCAAGATCCCTCAACCAAGTGACTCAATTGAGGGAAGGAGAGATACTAGAACTAGTAGAAGGTTTCCTTAGGTGTGATTAAATGGGGGTTCACCATTAAATGAAGCTTCAAAGGAGGAATGCAAACTCTAATACACTAAGCCCTAGAAACTTAAAACATGAAATCAAATTACTAAATAGAAAGAATTTACAGAAAAGCACCCGAAGGATAGGAGATGTCTAAACAAGATCTGAAAAACCCTAAAATCTGCTATTTCTGAAGTGCACTGGGATTCATACGCTAGGCTAGGCAATTTAGTCTTGCTATTGGAATTTGGGAAAAATCTAGAATCTTCAGATGACAAATCAGGATCTATAGAAAATTGGTAAAAAAAGGTATACTGGGAATCATACTCCCAGAGGGGCGATTTAGTCCTAGTATTAGGGTTTGATTGAAACTTCTATAGCCTCTAGTGATCTTCTGTAGATTTTGTCTTGTCTGATCTCCAAGTCCAAAAGTCTGAATTTTGGCCTGTAGGTGAGTTTTCGTGAAGATGACAACTTTTTGACAACTTTGATAACTTTCTTCAATCTTGCAACTTTGTCTTCAAAGGATCTTCAAGCTCCAAATCACCTAAATTTGTAATCACACATGAAGAGGGAAAAATATTGTTGTGTTATGGAATAGGGGTTTGCATTGGTCAAACCTCGTTTTGGTAATTGAACTTTGAAATGAAATGAAATAGTATGGAGGAATGATGAATGAACAAATGCAATGTTGCAACTCACCAAACCCTTGAAATGAAGGCTACAAACTTGTGTGAAATGGCTCCAATGGATGTGGATCTTGACTTGTGATCTTGATATGAGATGATGTCTTTGAATACTTGCTTGAATCATGAAAACCTACATCACAAATGTTAGCTCAAAAACACACATGATGCATGAAGACTTTGACATGATGCTTGACTCTTGAATATTGCTCCAAATGCTTGATAATTAGCTCTTGAAGGATCTTGAGTGCTCTTGAATGAATACTTGAATTGCTATATCACACTTGCTCATGAAAATTGTTCAATTTCTTGTTTGAAAAAATTATGTGAAATAACCTTGTATTTATACTTGTTTATGCCAAATTTCTCAAAATTACAACACTATAAGATGACATTAGATCTAGGATAATAAAATCCCACCAAGAATTTGATTTAAAATAGGTCCTGGCTAGTCCCAGTGTCTTAAACACAAGACACAAACTCCAAAAAGTGTAAAGTTCAATGCAATGTTTAAAACCAGGCCCCGAGACCTAGGTGGGACCCATACACCCAAGGTGGCGTATGAGTCCCAGATCACTAGATTTGGGACACACAAACTCAAACATTGAATTATGATTTGTCATTTGTTAAATGTCGGGATTATCTTGAGAAAAATGCATTTAATTAGGCTTGTGGATACAAAATAAGACCAAATAAGGCATAAAGAAGCCAAAATTTAGCAGCGAGGGCCCAAACAAGTGTGAAAATGTAGAGGCATACATTTTCCTACACTACAAGAGGTCTAGGTTTGGAAGTGAACAAATTTTTGGAAATGCCCCAAAACCTAATTTTTTCTATATGAATCACATACATGCATATAATTTTTAATATTTCTAAGGCAATTGAATATGTTTAGATCATAATTTTTAGAATTTAAAACGCTGTAATTGACTAATTTTTCTAAAAACTATAGAAAAAGAATGCTTTTTGATCTTTTGAAATGAAAATACTATGCATTTTTTTCACCTTTTCAATGTTTTCACTAAAATATGCATGCAAAAATGATAGAATAATTTTGAAATTAATTTTCTCAATGAAAATAACTTAGATCAAAGCCCTAAATAAGAAAATTCAGATCTGAAAAATTTATGCAATTTAATTCAAATTATTTTTTGATTTTTATGATGAACAAATAATGAAAAATGGTTATTTTTTTTGAAAATAAATGCAAATTATCAACAAGATTTTCAAATAACATAGGTTTTGAATCAATTTTCAAAAATTTTATGCTATGAAAATAAAAAAATTGCAAGTGCAATATATGTCGGGTTCACCAAAATGTCGTGTAAGAAAAGTGATACTAGATCCAATTAGGAAAACTAAGATGATATCCTTTTCACTTGACTCAACATTTAAACATAAATTTACTAGGGTTTGATGATTAGATTGCTGCCACAATGGAGAGACAATCCCCTAGTGTTTATGTTTATTTTTATGCTGTGAAAGAGGAAAATTTGATGTGTGATTTGACAAGCCTATTTAACATATAATCCTAGATTTGAAAAATATAATTATCATAGAGACAAAAATAAAAAGGTACAAAACAACTTCAGATCTGAGATGGAGAGATAAAGAGGAACCTATGATGAAAAATTAAGCTTGAAATATCTGGTCTAAGGTCCCCTGCACCATAGATTGGACTCCTTTTCTAGATCTTAAAGTTTTGAGATGTGGATTAAGGATTGCACTCTATTTCCTGAGACTGGCACCTACTGAAACCTCTAGATCTGACTTGTACACATGAAAATAGGGGAAAAGGATGTGCTATATAGGGGCTTCCCTAAGTCAAAACCTATGTTGGTATTTCTACCTCCACATACAACGATTGATGATGATCAAGAGGGAATATACTCTAGGTATAACATAGGAAAAAATATTAAATGTGTAATCTAGGGTAAAATTCAAGTTAAGGTAATAGAACATCAAAACTATAACCATAAAGCCCTAAACCAACAATGAAGTGCAATCCAACATAGAAACATAAACATAAAGTTAATCCAACATAGAAACATAAACCCTAGGAAAGTTAATCGCTCCAAAATATTAATAATAATTGACTAAAATGATGAATGATAAATGACAATGTTACCTTGATATGAAACCCTTGATGAGGTGATGTCACACAAGTTGCCACAAAAGTTGATTGATGGATACCTTGATTGCTTGATAGACTTCCAAAAGATTAGCTCATAAAACATAATGAAGTTTTTCAATTAGCATGTAGAAGATAACTTATACATCTTAATGATTTGGCATGATTTATCATAATAGCTCCTTGAACATAATTGATTCCTTCATCTTGATGTCTTACAAACTTGAACTTGATTGATGAAAGTGTTGTAATAATGATGCTAATTATTCTCTTGACTACCCTTTATTGATTTTAGGATCTTCAATTCGCTCAATAGGTTTTCTAGCTCTCCTTCTAATTGAAATTATAAAAATGACTTGTATTTATATGAAATTATTTTGTTTCCCAAAAATCAAACAACTATAGCCGATAATTGAAATTGGAAATTCAAATAATAAATTATCGTCACTCACATATTTGAATTTGAAGCCAAATTAGGTGGTCTAGGGTGCTGTGCACCCTAGAGTAGATCCACCATTTTTGGGGGTCTAAAAGTGTCGATGGAAAAATATTAAATGTGTTTAATCTAGAGTAAAATTCAGATTAAGGTAATAGAACATCAAAACTATAACCATAAAGCCATAAACCAACAATCAAGTACAATCCAATGTAACATGCGATTAACTTTGGAGCAATGGTGGTTGATTTTTATAGCCTCTTTTAGCTTTCTCTTGGAGAAATTGTCCTCCTTGACTAATATTTGGGTGTCTTCTAAGAGGATGTGGTGTTTGGTTAAAGAAGAATGCTTTGCTAGCGCTGATTTTTGAGTGCGTTCATGTCTTATATTGGCATTGTGTTCTTTAATTCTTGTTCTAATGGACCTACCTGTTTCTCCAATGTATGGTGTGCCACAAGAGCAAGTGATTTTGTAGACACCAACATAATGGAGGTCTAGGGGGTCTTTGGGGGAGGAGATTCAATGTATGAGAGTGCAAATGGGCTTAAAAGTGCAATGAAGGCCTCCTTTTTGAATAATTTTGGATATTTCATGTTAGAGATGCCTTCAATGAAGGGGAGGGAGGTGATTGTGAGGTCCAAGGGGAAATGATATTTGGGTTTAGGAATCACATTATATTTGGATTTCTTGATATCCTTTAGGATATACTTTCTTTTATATCCATTTAATTTGAAGATAGTTGCAAGGTGGGTGATCTCTTGTTCAATAAATTGTCATTGTCAAAAATCCTCAAGGCTCTAGTAAATAAGTTTTGAAGGATTCTAAACTTTTGGGTAAGGTGGTGATGGGAGACAACATGAAGATAGAGGTCGATGTGGTTGGCTTTATGGAAGACTTGACAAGCTAAGGAATCATCAAGTTTTCTAGTGAGAAAAATATCAAGGAAGGAGAGTTGGTTGTTGGATTATATTTCTTTGGTAAAGGAAATGCAATGAGATACATGTTGTTTAAGTGAGAGTTAAAGTCTTCCAATTTATTAAGACGATAGGGCCAACAAATGTTATCATCTACATAACACTTCCACCACTTTGGTTTAAGGGAAAGGAGTTAAGAGCAATGTCTTCAAAATGCTCCATGTAAAGGTTTTGCCACCATAGGGGAAAGAGGGGATTTTATGGCAACTTCATATACTTGTTCATAAACAATTCCCTGGAAGGTGAAGAAATTAGATTCGACCAGGGAGGCAATTTTGTAATTAGTTTTACATTGGATTATCTCAATGGAGTCTGGGATCGATACTTTGGTGAAGAGAGACATTACATCAAAGCTAACTAGGAGGTCATTGTTATTTAACTTTTTATCATTGATGAATTCTACGAAATGGGTTGATTTCTTGATAAAGGAGCTAGAATGACCAGAGAGGGGGGCAAGGATTTTGGCTAGGTAAGAGGCTAGTTGGTACTTTGGGGGAGCTTGTGGTGTCAACTATAGCTCTAAGGGGGATGCCAACTTTGTGGATTTCAGGGACACCATAAATTTGGGGGGTGACCTCTTTGGAGGGGTGAGCCATTTTTTGGTTGGGTCATCAAAGGAAGAGTAGAAAAAGGATAATTTAACTTTTTTGATTATTAGCAAGACAAGGTAGCGATTTAAGATTTTGTAGCTATTATTGTTAGAAAGAAGATCAAGTATTTTGGAGATATAGTCACGTTTGTTTAAAATGATTGAGGCATTACCTTTGTCAACCTTAACAATGAGGAGATCATTGTGGCTTAAAAACTCTTTAGAGCACGAATCTCGGCTTTGGGTATGTTGCATTTGGGAGGTTTGGCGTGTCTTAGGGTGACAACGTACTCTTGACGAATTTCTTCGGCTAAATCATGTCGACTACTTTTTCAATTTCAATTAAGAAGTCCATAGGAGGAATGGAACAAGGGGTGATAGCAAAGTTTAGGTCTTTTTTAAGATATTAAAGGTTAGGGAATCAAGATAAGCATCTGACAGGTTGACAACTAATTTGTTTTCCCAATCTTGAACCCGCTATAAGGAATTATGGTTGATTCATTTGGGATAAGATCGAGGGGAGTTGTAGAGGCTAACAAGGCATGTGAGAGATAGATCGTGACTTATGGGGATTTGGTTGTTGGCTATGACAAGATTGAGATGTCCCATCCCAATCCTCATGATAGTGTAGAAAGGAACATAGGGTGGCTCAAGGGGATTAGGTTTTAGGAGACGTGATGGAATCGCCAATAATGCAAGAAAAGGACTGAGAAGATAGATGTTCGAACATATGTGGGAAAGAACGAAGGAGACCATTGCTATCTAGTTGCAGCTAGAGGTCACACCAGGCATGGATGGAGGTTTCTGGAGACTACACGTTCGACTTCAGATCGTCTAACACTAGTATGTGAGTCACAGAGGAGGACTGCACATATTCATGTATGGGTCGGGTCTTCAAATCAACTAAAAAATGTTGGCAGGTTGCAGAGTACTGCGTAGGTAAGTGAAGCGAGAGGGGAAGAGCAGTTGGAAAGGTAGAAGGGTGCGAGTAGTAAGGAGAGATGTCGCTAGGTGCAAGAGGAGAGGTGTATGGGGAGATGTCGTTGGGTGCAGGCTGAGAGATGGGGTTAGGATTATTTCCTTTTGTTGGCTGTGGCGTCAGGATTTTTGAATGGTTCAAAGTTTTTGGATGCAGACAATTGGAGGGTTGAGGAGAGCCGCTTACGGGTGGGTTGAGAATGGTGATTGGGAGGAGATTTGGAGGAGTGCATTCGGTTGAGGGATCTGAGAAGTGGGGAGGAGAATCAGAGAGGAGAGAGAGGAAGATGGGTGAGTAAAAAACTCGGGATGGCGATGGATCTTCTTTTGTTTTTTCTCTGCTTCAAGTTTGAGACCCGTTTCTCTTGCATGAGAGGAAGTGTCTGACCAATTCTATAAGTTTACACATAGAGAAGAGGCTAATTCCAAGTGTAGAGTGAGCAACTTGTTGGATAACATCTCAATCGATGCTCTGGTGGATTTAATGACCGAAAATAACAAAGAGAGAGCTTACCAAAAAATATGCATGGTCTTATGGTTGGAAAGATGGTGGCATATTTTGATGGAGGACAAAAATAATATCGAGTCTCTGCATCTTTTGGGGAAGGCTGGGTTTGTTAACCTTTTGAAAGCTTGATTTTGAGTTTCTCTAGCAGCTTTTCTTTTTTCCATAATTTCTTCTCATGAAGGGTGTTACTCGTGAATATATGATTTTTACAGTTCATAATATTATATCTAGTTTGTAGTTTCTAGTTTTGATTGTGTGAATTTTTTTCTTGACATTTCAGATCAAATTCTATGATTCATCATTAGAAAGAGAGCAAGATAAGAGAGTAGAATTGTATGATTGTTAGTACAATTGAATAAATTGTTTCATTCTAATTAAAATCGTGCAGTAAAAAAATTCATTGTTCATGTAAAATAGATTATAAATGAAATGTATTATCTATTAGTTTTTTCTAATTTATATAAGTTTTTTAATTATTTTTGTTTGACATTGTTGAAATCATTTACGGATAATTATAATTCATGGGTTCAAACATGATTTTTGAGAGTGAATTTAAATATCATAAAAAACAAAATTAACCATTAAATTGGTTTCACCTATAGTAAAGGAAAATGCCAATGAAAAGTTTTAGAAGAGTATAATTTAATGATAATCTCATTACTATATGGAAAACGACTGTCATGTAATGGATAAATCAAGCCCAAATTTGGAAATCATGACACCATATCTAGAAAACAAAAAATAAACATTTTATATGAAAATATTATAACCTCTAATGGTATATGAGGTTAAAATGAGGCAATAAAGAAATTAAATATATAAATGGTTAAAGGGATCAAGTGTTGTTTAGTGTGGAGGGTTGCATAAGTCTATTTTGAGAATATCATTTAATAAGAGGAAATAATTATATAAGGAATGATAAGAAATTTATTATGTGATATTTTTTCTAAATTTTAATTAATAATAAAATTTTAAAAGTTGGGGTGGTGTAAAATAATGAAAATCAAAAATTAATTTCTTAGATTAATCTCAAGTGAGAACTATATAATTCACTCTTAATATTTTTTTTCTTATTAGAGGTAAGGGAAGATTAAAAGTATAGGGCTCTCACTCATGCTTCAATTAGCCATGGAAAAATCTAAATTTCCTATTCACTAACAAATTAAAAATTCCTTGATTGTTATGATAGTTTAGGTCATTTTCAATGTGGATATTATGGAGGGTGGGACAAAGGTTTTGGAAATAAGGTGAGGGTTAAAATAAAATATATTTTAAGACTATAAAGAGGATAAATATAACAAGGAAACATAAATTTAAAGAACACAAGTGAGGGTTTGATATGGGAATGGATAACAATTTGAAAGGTGAAAAAATAATGGCTTGCATAAATAAAGGGGTGATTGAAACACACTAAAATGGACAAATGGCTTAATGAAGGATTAATCAAAATAAAAGAGGATGGGATAAGGTTTAAAATTTTCAAAGTGGACTTTTATTGATAGAATTTCTTATGATAAGAGGAAATGGATAAACACAAGGTTTATGAATTCAACAATGGAAATAGAGACGGTGGGAGGTGAATATAGGATTAAACTGATATGAAAAATGTGTGTAAATGGATTGGGGGTTGTGGAGAGAGGTATGGAGAGGATCTTAAAGAAAATTAGAGAACTATGTAAATTCCAAATAAACACATAAAAGAAAATGGTTCATTAGTGATAGCCATTGGAAATCAAACATCTATTATAAAAGTTATTGTTGATGAACAAATAAAAAAATTATTAAGAAGTTGGGGTGGAAGATATCTCACATATATATTTTTTAAGAAATGTTAGGATTTCATCCTTGATCAAAGACATAAAATATAAAATGAATAGCTTTGATTTCCTTTTTTCTATGTTAAAATGAGGCAAATGTGGCTTGATTCAAAGAACTTACTAAGGGAACTCAAGGATGAAAGCTTAGTATTAGAAATTGAATTTTTTACATTTCAAATTGGTGGTAGGAGGATTAAAATTCAAGGCCACCTTATTAGGTAGAAAACTTTGGGCATTATCCATGAATAAGAATTATAACCATTTTTTTTGGACACAATAAGCTCAAAGGGGTTCATCTTATGGTGGGTGATATTGATGTGGATTTTAGTCACACATTACACAAATAAAATTCACAAATAACTTTACCTCTCTTGAAATAAAATCAAACTCTAAGATAAAATTTAATCATCCCAAGGCTCTATTAGTCAGGTCTTGATTGTGCAACGTATTTACTCAAGTTCATTATGAAACTATTTTCACAAAGGGACTTACACACTGGAATTGCATGTTAGGTTAGATTTTGAAGATAATTGTTAGATTCACAAAATTAACCTTAACTAGTATTCAATGATCTTTAATATGATTATATTTATGTATTTCAGCACAATTCTTATCATCATATTTTTTATGCACTTTGATGTATTTTTTTTGAATTTTAAGGACTTCAAATCGTAAAAGAAAATGAAAAGAAGAAAGGCTTGAAAAAGAAAAAGGTTAGGAAATCTAAGTTCATAGTGATCATGCACAAATATAATTCAAAATTGTATTTTATTTATCTAGTCTATGCTTCACCAAAACCTGTCACAATTACACACAAATGGTGCAATATTTTAAAGGAGAACTTATCACCCTTAGAAATGCTTCAAGTGCACCTGAATTTTAGTGCAACAACTTGATATTTTAGAGGAATATGAAAAATTATAGTTAGGTTCATAATTAGAATGACCTTATTTCATATTAACATTACAATATTTACAACTATACTCTAACAATCTCACTGTCCAAGCAACAGGAAATCATGAAGTGAACTAACATTATTTATTCTCAAACTATAGGCTCCACAGTAATCACCAATCTCCAGGCTTGGTCTACTATCCCTAAGGATTTTAGATCAATTAGTTGCTTTTTATAAAAGTTCTAACAATGAGCTCTTAGATCTCTTTTGTTTCTATGCCTCTCCTTAAATAAACACTTCTAGGCTATTCATAAAACATAACACTCACAAAATCAATTAAAAATGGTCAATGGTTAGGATTCATCCTAAAAAATCAATAGTAGTAGATTAAACTCATCACATGGGTGATGTTAGCAATTACAACTGGCACTCAAAATATTTTGTAACATATGTTCTCTTTAGAAAGTTGTGTAACATGGACTAGTAATTAAAATTCTAGTTGGCTACAATTTGAATTACCTACAAAAGAAATAGTTTAACTTTATCAAACATCCCAATCTTTATAAAATAAACCCATCAAATTATAATTTGTAACTTCAGATTTAAATTTACAAAGACATTAATATTTTCAATGAATTGAAACATGTTTATTTATGTTTTAATCCTCCACATGGACTCAAAATAAAATGTTTAGTTGGGAGTCGTATTCCCACAAAAATGAGAATTTATTCACATGTTAAACATTCACAAAAAATTCCATCATTTTAGCAAATTATTTCAAAAAATTTATAGGTTTTATTCCTCGTGCTTCATGCTTTCCAAATTATTTTGAATTTTTAAATTTCAGTAAGATATGAATGAGATATTTTTATTTTATTAAAGTTGCATTTTTTGACTTATCTTCTTCCTTTTCTTCACGAATTTAAATTTGGGCCCAATCATTTAAAATGTTTATAAATTGATTTAACCATGTGATAAAATGATGCATTTTAAATGTTTAAAAAAGATTGTTAAAATATACCGTTGAATTTTTTTGAGAATTTTGAGTGCTATCAGATTCTTGTTGGAAGATTTTGGGAATTTTGAGCGCTACCGGATGTCCTACTCAATGTCCTATTGGAAAATTTTAGGAATTTTGAGTGCTACAGGATGTCTTGTTGGAAAATTTTAGGAATTTTGAGTGCTATCAGATGTCCTTTTAGATGTCTTGTTGGATGATTTCAAGAATTTTGGGCACTATTGCACTTTTGAGGGGATTTTGAGTGTTACTACACTTTTGAGGGGATTTTTAGTGCTACTGCATATTTTATCCAATAAGTTCTTAAACACCCTCTAAGCCATAACTTGCTTATTTTTTAGTATTTACAAAAATTCCAAAAGGTAACTCATTATTTTTTAGTGTTTTTCCATTCAATATGGAATTTCAACCATTTGAGATACCATATTTTTGGGTTTTTCTTTTATGATAAATTACCAATTGATTTTGACCATTATGGTAATTGAATTTGAAGTTTGGTGGACTTGGATGAATTGCCAACACTATCGGGAAAGCTAGAACTAAGCCAGAGGAAGGACACACTTAATTTTCCAAAAGAAAAATGGGGCATGTGAAACTAAAAAACACCTAGTAACCAAAGAAAACAACAAAATCAAAAAAATTCTATGAAATAAATAAGAATTTAAACATAGAATTTCGAACTTCAATAAATCCAAACTTGTTATCAAGCCACAAAATAGTATAATTAAAAAAAATAACAAAAAAATAAAAGGAATTTAAGTGTGTGCATATGATTCATTCCCTTCCTTGGAAAAGTAAGAAGATAACAATAGTTTGTATTAAGTTACATAGTTTGATTTAACCTTTTGAGCCAACCTTGGATAGAGCCTTGTTGCCAGTCAAGTATACATAGACTCAATAAGATTATCTCTATAATTTACCCAAACATATATCTTTATGAAAAGGGAGACTCTCCCTTTCAGGTCTAATTACAAAACCTAACAAAACATAACATGTGAAGGCAACAAATACACAACAAGAACAAAATTTGGAAGAGAAAATCTACAACTTATATTATCTTCAAATATGAGAAAGATTACAAAATATTGAAGCTCATGGGATCCTCTTGTATGCTACATGCAACACCTGCAACAAATATGCTTTCAACAATTTGGCACCATTTCCATAGCATCTGGGTATGCCAACTCCCCCTGCAAAGCCACCCAACCCCCCTTTTTATCTCCAGCTTACTGTCAAGGTTTTCCTTCACATGTTAACTTCACCAACAAGCTTCCTCTTCCTTGAGCCACATACACACCACTATCTAGCTCCTCCTTAAGATATATGATAGAGTTTACGAAATATTTCCATATCTTGCATTGAGCTGCCCAACATTTAGTTCTATTACAGAGAATTTTCCCAAATTAGCTCTTTGTCAAACCCAATAATCTGATATGCATTAAATGCATTCTCCTGTCTATTTAATCTGATTCAGTCTTGATCACATCTACAATCTATTATGTCGCCTTGAAAATAAAATCTTCATTTACATTGGTCGCTGGTGCAGTTGGACCAACTGATTTCTTCCTCTATGTCGATTTGCAATCCAAACCCTTATTCACACTGTCGTAGCCATTGTAAATCTTTATCTTTAAATCTGGGCTGTCGATCTTCTCTTCATGCGATGATCCGGCGTTCCTTGTTCATCGTCATATCTTCAAAACCTTTCCATCAGATGAATTGCCTTTGATCCTATGTCGTTTATCTTCATTGATTGACAATCATCGTTGGATCAATCACCAAACAATTTGCACTATAGATCCCCTCCATACATTGCTTGCCATATGCGGGGTCCACCAAAACACACATCCAAAGCCTACTATCCTGTGAGCTATGACAATGGGCCCACACAAACTTTGTAGGGCTTGTGGGCTGTTGCCATTTGGCATCCACATCATTTCCACACAACTCACAACAACAATGTGAGTTTGTCTACCAACCAAATCATCCTTCGCCAATTGTCGTCACACGTCACCATCTATCCTCATCAACCTATCGGGTCCCACCATATGCCTTCCATCGCACATTGCACATCGCTAAAATCCCAAACTCTAGAACCTCTTGTCAGAGGTTATGAAGTTCTGAAAACCCACAACACATCGACAACAAAGAGAAATCACTAAGTTGCTAAAAACCTGAACCTTAGAACCTCAAAGTTGCTAAATCGGGAGGTTATGAAACTACCCCGTGACTTAAGGTAGAAGAACTTGGAACCCCGCGACTCCTCACAACCTTGGTCCTTATTGAAATCAAGCAAAGAAAAATAAATTATTTTTGGTGACACAGGATTGCTAGTTCACCATGGATGCTCCTGCATCAGATACCCAAGGTAGAAGAAAAGTGACCCTGTCACTTCTTAAGAGGGTAACCAAGACATTCAAATTCAACTTTTAACAACCAAGATGAGTCATCAATAGGCCTTCCAAACCATTTTACCAAGTACTGAAAGTATTGTTTGTGCCTAGTACTCCTACTCACCATGCTATCCAAAATTGTCTCTATTCTCTCCTCTTCTCTAGTAGGTGTTGGTATATGAATTGTTTCACCTATGGTACCTTCATCACTTTCAGGTTCATGAAACTTTGTTAGATCAAAAATATTAAATATAGGTGAAATATTAAGTCCACTAGGCAACTCTACTTCATATGCATTACCTGAATCATGCCTACTCATAATTCGGCAAGGTCCAAACTTCTTCATTTTTAACTTGTTATAGGTACCTACTGGAAATATTTCTTTTCTCAAGTGTACCATTACCTCATCACCAACCTGAAACTCCTTATGTCTTGTCTTCAAATCAGCCTTGGACTTGTATTGAAAGTTTATTTTGTTGATGAGATTTCGTACCTCCTCATGTATATTATTTATGTGTTCAACAAAGTCTTCTGCTTCTGCACTCTTCTTATCAACATTATCAATATTTTTTAGATCTAAAACAACTCTTGGGTTGCTGCCATCAAAAAAATAGAATGAAGAGTTACCAATACTTCTATTCAATGAGTTATTATATGCCAATTCTACTTGAGGTAGAATCAAATCCCACCCTTTTGGCTTATCTCCAATTAGGCATCTTAGCAAATTACCCAAGCTAGAACTATTTACCACCTCTGTTTGACCATCTGTTTGTGGATGGTAATATGAAAAAAAATTCAAATCAGTCTTCATCTCATTCTATAAGGTCCTCCAAAAGTACCCCACAAACTTTGTATCTCTATCAGAAACAATGCTCTTTGGAAGACCATGTAATCTCACTATTTCCTTGAAAAACAATTCTGCAACATTCACAACATCATTAGTCTTCTTGCATGGAATAAAATGAGCTATCTTGGAAAATCTATCTACAACAACAAATACTGAATCATTTCCCCTTTTTGTCCTTAGAAAACCCAAAAAAAAATCCATACTAATCTCCTCCTAGGGCCTCTCAAGTACTGGTAGTGGCTGATATAAACCTGTGTTATGACTAGTTCCTTTTGCTACCTAACAAATCCTAAAAACTTGCACAAATTTTCTGATATCTTGCTGCAATTGAGGCCAATAATATTTCTCTCCAACAAGTGCTATGGTTTTATTGAAACCAAAATGCCCTGGAAGTCCTCCACTATGTTTTTCCTTAATCAAATTTACTCTCATTGAACTTCTAGGAACACTCAACTTGTTACCTTTGAACAACATACCATCTTGGATTAAATAATCTGACCACTTGGTTCTATCACCAACAAAAGGCTCTTTGTAAGCCTTCCAAGCCTCTCCAAAATATGGATCCTCCTCATACAACTCCTTCAACTCATTGAATCCAACAATCTCAACTCGCATTTCAATCAACAAACCCTGTCTTCTACTCAAAGCATCTGCAACCCTGTTAGACTTCCCACTCCTATGTTTCAAAAAAAAAGTATAACTTTGTAAGAACTCTACCCATTTCATATGACTTTGATTTAACTTCCCTTGACTACTCAAATACTGAAGTGCTTGATGATTAGTAAATAAAACAAATTCCTTAGGAAAAAGATAGTGTCTCCACTTTTTCAATTCTTGCATAATAGCATAAAATTCTTGATAATACACTTAATATTTTCTTTTTGCATCATTTAGCTTCTCACTAAAATAAGCAATGGGTTTACCTTCTTTACTTAGGACAATTCTAATTACATTTCCACTTGCATCACAATCAACTTGGAACACCTTGTTGAAATTTGGAAGTGCTAAAATAGGTTGTTCAGTAACTTTTTCCTTCAACAAATCAAAGCTTCTTGCTACTCCTGTAGTCCATTTGAAACCTCTTTTATCTCCTCTCATGGTCTCAGTTAGTGGTGCACAAATACTACTGAAACCTCTAATAAAATTTATGTAAAAACTTGCCAAACCATGAAATGATCTCACCTTGGTGGAACTTCTAGGTGTAGGCCATTGTAAAATAGCTTTCACCTTTTCTGGGTCCATTTTGAGACCTTCTCCTGAAACAACAAAACCCAAATATACTAATTCCCTCTTCATAAAGCTGCACCTTTTCAAGTTAATGAGCAACTTTTCTTCCTTCAACTTTTCAAAAACAAATTTGATATGCAACCAATGCTCATCTAGCATCTTACTAAAGATCAATATATCATCTATATAAACAATAACAAATCTTCCCAAAAACTCTTTTAGTACTTCATTCATCAACCTCATAAATGTACTAGGAGTATTGGTTAGTCCAAAAGGCATGACCAAAAATTCATACAAACCTTCCTTAGTCTTGAAAGTTGTTTTCCACTCATCACCTTCTTGGATTCGTATTTGATGATAACCACTCTACAAATCAATCTTTGTGAAGTATTCCGTTGCACTCAAACATTCCATGATATCATCCATTTTGGGTAATGGAAATTTGTATTTGATGGTGATTTTTTTGATATCCCTTGAATCCGTGCACTCCTCCATTCTCCTCCTTTCTTTGGTGCCAAAACAACATGCATTGCGCAAGGACTCAGGCTCTCTCAAATCAAGCCTTTTTGCAACAATTATTGAACTTGCTTGTACAACTCTTCACTCTCGAATGGAGACATTCTATTGGCTGCTTTGTTAGGAATATTTGGTCCTGGTATTAAATCAATTTGACGACTTATCTTCTTCATGGGTGGTAGCCCTTCAGGTGCATTGTATGAAACAACTTCTAGAAATTCTTGTAACAAATTTGCAACCTCCACAGGAACATCTTCCACATTTTCATTATTAGTTTTAGGAATCAAAGCAAAAAAAAACTTTCTCTTGCCTCATACCATCTAGATATTTTCTTGCATCAACTAAAGAAACCCTTGCATTACCACAAACTTGAACCAAGTATTCTTTCAAAGGCTTCAATCTATGCTTCACACCATCCTTAACTATGGTATATGTATTAACACAACCATCATGCATTGCCTTCCTATCATACTGTCAAGGCCTTCCTATCAAAATATTGCATGCATCCATAGGAATTATATGAATTATATCACACAATATTTCATCAAAATATCTTCCTATTTTAAATTTTACCAAACATTGTTCGCTTATCAAAAGCTTTTGATTATCTTGTACCCAAGATATTTGGTAGGGTTTCGGGTGCTTCCTTCTTTCTAGATTCAATTTTATCGCCATTTCTTTAGATACCAAGTTATCCGTGCTTCCACTATCTATGATGACATTACAAGCTCTTTCTCTTCGTATTTGCATCTTGTCTTGAATAATATCTTTCTTTGAATTGGTTCATCTTCTTCATTCAACAATGCTCTTCTTGTCATCGAGACTTCACCTCCTTCTGCTTCTTCAAAATGTGATGAGCATGCATCCTCCTCATTGATGTTTGCTACTCTATTATGATTTTCAGGTCTTCTATTGGTTCTTTCTTGATTGTGAGGGTAGTCATAAGATTTATGCCCCTCTTCACTACATCAAAAATAGGTTTTGTGAAAGCCACCTCTTCCAAATCCTCTCCCCGATCTTCTTCTACCTCTTGGATTTGGATCTTTGGGAGGGTGATAATTTTCTGATTTCTGATTTTTGGCTTCTACCTTGGTCTTCAAATTTCTGTTTTTTATGATTCCCATCATAAATTCTTCCTCCGGTACTTCCACCATGAGCTCTTCCTCTTTGTTTGCTCTCAAATTTTCTATTTAGTTTTTCTTCATCTTTCAATGAAAACTGGTATGCATCCTCAATGGTGGTCATTCTCATCAATGCCAACTCCTCTTGTATGCTAGGTTTCAACCCATTAATGTAACAAGCTATCTTCTCCTTATTTTCCTCGGAATGTCCTATTCGAATTAGGACCTTGTGAAATTCTTCCATGTATTCTTTCACCGTCCTCATTCCTTGTCTCAAGCTCTGCATCTTTTTGAGCAGCTCCAACTCATAATCTACTGGGATGAATTGTCTTTTCATTTTTTCCACCATTCTATCCTATTTGGAGATTTTGTCTTTCCCTTGTCTTCCTCTTTCAAGCTGAACTTCCTTCCACCAAATGCTTGCATGGCCCTTTAACTTTGATTTTGAAAACCTCACTCTGTGAGGGTCTTCAATCTCTTCAAATTTGAAAAAATCCTTCATGTCATTAATCCAGTCTATCAACTCCTTAGGATTTAGGCTTCCATTGAAGGTTGAAACCTCCATTTTTGGCTTCTTTCCAATGTTTGATATTTCTCTCAACAATCTGATTTCTCCAGGATCAATTTGATCCTGTTCTTCCTCTTCCTCTTCCTTTTCTTCTTTAGTTTCATCTTTACTATCATATCTTTCTCTATGCACTTATCTTCTACGGATGTCTTCCTGCAAGGTTTCTAGTTTCCCTCTAAGGGCTCTAATTTCATCTCTAGGAGGATCCCTTAATCTATCACCTCTTCCTCCACCTCTACCATGATTGGCAATTCTTGGAGGCATTTTAATCTTCACCCACAACTCACAGGTCCTGCTGCAAACTGCCTCTCTTCGGTGCTCTATTTACAGACTCAAGACAACCTAACTTTGATACCACTAATGGAAAGGGAGACACTCCCTTTCAGGTATGATTACAAAACCTCACAAAATATAACACATGAAGGCAACACATACACAACAAGAACATAATTTGAAAGAGAAAATATATAACTTATATTATCTTCAAATATGAGAAAGATTACAAAATATTGAAAATCATGGGCTCCTCTTGTATGCTACATGCAACACCTGCAACAAATATGCCTTCAATAATTTGGCAACATTTCTGCAGCATCTGGGTATGCCAACTCCCCCTGTAAAGCCACCCCAACCGCCCTTTTTATCTTCAACTTACTGTTAAGGTTTTCCTTCACATGCTAACTTCACCAACAAGATTCCTTTTCCTTGAGCCACATGCAGACCACTGCCCAACTCCTTAAGATATATGATAGGGTTTACCAGATATTGCCATATCTTGCATTGAGCTACCCAACATTTAATTTTGTTATGAAGAATTTTCCCAAATTAGCTCTCTATCAAACCCAAGAATCTGATATGCATTAAATTCATTCTCCTGTCCATTCGATGACATCTGTACTATGTTCAGTTGCCTTGAAAATCAAATCTTCATTTACATTGGTCATTGGTGCAGTTGGACCAACTAATTTCTTCCTCTATGTTGATTTGTAGTCCAACCCTTATTCGCATTGTCATAGCCGTTGTAAATCTTTATCTTTGAATCTAGGCCGTTGATCTTCTCTTTATGCCATGATCCAACATTCCTCATTCAACGTCATATCTTTAAAACCTTGCCATCAAATGAATCGCCTTTGATCCTATGCTATTTATCTTCACTGATTGATGATCACCATTGGATCAATCACCAAACAATTTGCACCATAGATCCCCTCCATACACTGCTTGTCATATGCGAGGTCCACCAAAACATGCATCCAAAGCCCACTATCCCATGAGCTTTTACAACAGGCCCACAAAAACTTTGCGTGGCTTGCGGGCTATTGCCATTTGTCATCCACATCATCACCACACAACTCACAACAATGATGTGAGTTTTTCTACCAACCAAATCATCCTTTGCTACTTGTCATCACACATCACCATATGTCCTTATCAACCTATCGGGTCCCACCATATGCCTTCCATCGTACATTGCTAAGTCGCTAAAAACCCGAACCCTAGAACCTCTTGTCAAAGGTTACAAAGTTCTGAAAACCCGCAACAAAGAGAAATTGCTAAGTCGCTAAAAACCAGAACTTCAGAACCTCAAAGTTGCTAAGTCGGGAAGGTTATGAAACTTTAGAATCCTGTGACTTAAGTTAGAAAAACTTGGAACCCCGTGACTCCTCACAACCTTGGACCTTATTGAAATCAATCAAAGCAAAATAAATTATTTTTGGTGACACAAGATTGCCAGTCCACCATGGATGCTCCTGCATGATATCTACTACTAGTCATATGTATCCATAACCCTGATAGAGATATTTTGATGACCTAAAGAGCTGAATTTCTCTTTTCTTTTGATTTTTTTCAATATTTTGTTTTTGTTTTTGTTTTTATTTTGATATTTTCTTGAAAGCTCTTTTCTTTTCAACTTGCTAGCACCTAAGCCTACTATTAGATTGGGAATTATAGTGGTAGCAAAGGAAAATATTTAGATTTTTCACTTAATGCACACATCCACTATCGCTAACTAGTTCAAAGAATTTTTTAAAAGTGTGAATATGTATAATTCCTTGAATGTTTCAAGTTATTTTCTATTAAGCAAGCATGCCGAACAAACCAAATTTACTAAAATTACAAATCTATACAAAAATTTACCCTTATTTCTAGGATTAAAGAAATTATACAATTTTGAAAAGTTATAGGTTTACCTTATTAAAATATTCTAGAAAAATCAGAATCTCCAACAAAATAAAACAAAGGAAAGAAAACCAAAAAATAGTCAAAAGTAGAAAACATGAAAAATAGAAAGGCCAAACCTAACCTAATCATGTACATGAATACATCTAAATAGAAAATAATTTTGTTAATACATATTTACACCCAAATTTATATATTTAGACAAAGTGTGCAAGAAAATTAGGGCAACAGTTAGAGTTCTTAGTGTAGAAAATTTATCTTTATATTCTTAGAAGAATTCATCTATTGTAACATCTTCATATTCAATATAATACTCTCTAACTATCAACATCTAAGGAAATTCATTTGTAGAGTTGATCCAAATACAAGTTGTGCATTTTGAATTTCTATAATCAAAATATAAACTTTAGAATTCATGAAAGAAATAAAAGGTGCAACCTAGTTTGATTCTTGTTTAGTTGGAGAGGTTTTCCTATCATTAGCCAATATTTCATTTAGAAATATTCTCATCTTTTTCTCCAAGTTTAAACACGTAACTTTGTAGCATGGTGGTTGGTTTATCTTAAAAAGTAAATGTGTAGCTCTCTCCAATTTAACATATTATGTGATCAACTTACACTTTGACTCAATGTTTTTTGGATGTCTCTTACATCAAATTTATAATTAAATTTTCAAGTATGTAGTCTATTATGAACATTAAATTCATCATTCCTATCATTAAATACATGGAATTTATCATATTCAAAATTATTATGTAAAAAGAAAAAGATTTTAAGATTTTTCATTTGTTTGTTGAAATGACTCTGCATAGTTGGTATTATCCTCATCAACATCTTCTTCTCATTCTTCTTTAGTTATCATTTTTGTTGCAATATGATTGTAATATGAACCTTGTATAGTCATGTGATTTTTAACTTTTAGAAACACAATGAAGTCTTCTTTAGTTTCTTGCACATCAATGTTAGTTGTGAAATATTTTTCATCCTCAAATAGTGAAATACATGATACACATGATTTTATTGTGCTTAATTCGTTTGACTGTAAAGGTGAAATATTTTTTAAACTTAACATGAAATCCAACTACCCTATTTCAACATTTACATGACTTTGTACTGATGTTTGATCATGCATATCAACAACACAACTTTTTGTATTTTATGTTCTCATGATGTGATCTACAAATAACTTGATCCAACATAGTGATAAAGTATCTTGTCATGTATACCTACAACATTTATGCAATTGATCTTTTATGTTAGTAAAGTAAGAAAATATTTTATCTATTTTTGGGTTATGTTTTCTTTAGTTGCTATTTTGGAATTCTCTTTGGTGATTATGCATTTAGGCTGATCTAACTTTTATTTATCTATTTATATGCTCATTTATGTCAACTAATTTAAAGAAATAATTTGTAACATTTTTAAACTTATAACTAATTTTAGGATCTATTAATTAATAATTATTTCTTGATCCTCCAACTCTAACCAACTTCACAATTGTAGTCTAACTATTTTGAACATGTTTGTGCTCATTAGTTTTTGGTCTTTGGTTTGTTTGTTTTCCCTAAGGAGCTTCAAACCTATACACTTCAGAAAAAAGGAATTAATTTTTCAAAGCAAAATCTAATCTTGTAAGGAAAGTTATGCAACTAATTTCGCCATGATCTATCATATTATGTATTTTGCACTTGTCAAATGAAGAAAAATAAAGTTTAAAAATTAAGGATACACATTCTTATCTAAAGTTCTTTGAAAAATAGGAATGCTAACCTTAAATTTCTTCTCATAATAAGACATGCCAGACTTCCGGTTCATCATTTCAGCTCAAATTTTTATTATTATATTTTTTGTGCTTTCAATTTATTATTTTTTTATTTTTTAGGATTTTTCAAATTTAAGGAGATCTATTATCTTAGAATAAAAATTTAGAAGGTTCATTCAACTCCAACATATTCAAGCCCTCCTTCTAGCACCATTTTTGTTGATGTGGATGTTAGTCACATATTACATAGATAAAACTCACAAATATCTTTATATTTAATCATCCCAAGGCTTTGTTAGCAAGGTCTTAACTATGCAAAGTATTTACTTAGTTTCATTGTGAAACTATTTTGAAAAAGGGACTTATGCATTGGAGTTGCAAGCTAGGTTAGATTATGAAGATAATTGTTAGATTAAAAAAATTAACCTTAACTAGTGTTCAATGATCTTTAATTTAATTATATTTATGCATTTCAAAACACTTCTTATCATCAAATTTATTATGCTTTGATGTTGTAAAATTTGAAAATTTTAGGGATTTGAAACCTCAAACAAAAATGAAAAGTAGAAAGGGTTAAAAAAGAAAAAGGTTAGGAAATCTAAGTTCATTATGATCATGCATAAATATAATTCAAAATTGTAAAAGTGATATTATTTAACTAGTCTGTGCTTCACCAAAACCTATCATAATTACACACAGATGGTGCAATCTTTTAAAGGAAAAATTATCACCCTCAAAATGCTTCAAGTGCACCTAAATTTTTGTGTAGGAGCTTGATATTTTAGAGGAACATGAAAAAATATAGTTAGGTTTGTAATTAGAATGACCTTCTTTCATATCAACATTACAATTTTTACAAGTATACTCTAATAATCTCACTATCCAAACAACATGAAATCATGAACTGAACCAACATTGATTATTCTCAAAATATAGGCTCCACAATAATTACCAATCTCCAGGCTTGGTCTAATCTCCTTAATGATTTTAGATCACTTAGGTGCTTTCTATACAAGTCTTGATAGTGAGCTCTTGGAGCTCTTCTATTTTTATATCTCTCCTTAAAATAAACACTCCTAGGCTATTTATAGAATATAACACTCATAAAATCATTTACAAATGATCAATGGTTAAGATTCATCCTAAAAAATTAACGGTAGCAAATTAAACTCATCACATGAGTGATGTCAACAATTACAATTGGCACTTGAAATATTTTGTAGGATATCTTCTCTTTAGCAAGCTATGAAACATAGAATAGTAATTAAAATTCTAGTTTGCTACAATTTGAATTACTTCCAAAATAAATAGTTTAAATTTATCAAATATATTAGTCTTTGTAAAGTAAACCCGTAAAATTATAATTTGTAACTTCAAATTTAAATTTACAAATAATTTTTTTTTTAATGACTTAAGATATGTTTATTTATGTTTTAATCTTCCATGCGAACTCCAAATAATTAAATGTTCAGTTGGAAGTCATATCCCCATGAAAATGAGATTTATTCACATTTTAAACATTCACAAAGAGTTCCTTCATTTTAGCAAATTATTTCAAATAGTTTCTGGGTTTTATTTCTCGTGCTTCAAGCTTTCCAGATCATTTTGAATTTTTAAATTTTATTAGGAAATAAAGGAGATATTGTTTTTGTTAGACACATAGGAAAATTGATAAGGGAGGGGTGAATCCGTTGTATACTTAAAACATTCAAAACCCTTAATATCTTTTAAAACCCTTATCAACCATTAAACCCTTATCATGCATTAGCATAATGTAAGTCATATGAAATAGTAATGAAAACACATTTAAACACATAAGAAAACTAGATTTATGTGGAAAACCCAAGAAGGGAAAAACCACTGTGAGGATTAACTCACTATATAAATGAATTGCAAAACCAAATACAATAGTCTCACTGCCCAAAAAAAGAAGGGCTCATTTCTGGGTGGCTTACTGCCAAATAGAAAGAAGATAGAAGAAGATTGTTACAAAGAGATTCACTATCTCAAGTAAATAGGAGAAATCCACTACAAAAACTTTATGCCATCCACAACCTTTGGCTCACTACTTCCTTTAACTTCAAGCACACTATAAATGTAGACCCTCCTGCTCACTGTATTGGAGTCATAGGCATTAAGATCACACTTAGATCACCACACTTAATCAAATTCACATCTTTTTCATACCTTCTATGATTCACACTCATCTCCAAAAATTTACCTTGCAAATATACCTTTCTCAACCTTGAAAACATTTTTCCAAGGTCAACTATGCACCTCAACCATGCAATTACAAAATAGGTTGGCACGAAACACTTCCACAGTGGAAAGAAGTGAAGGACAATGGCACCATGGGTTAACTAGGACCCAAAACTACATTGACACATTTTGCAAAGCTTCCACAAACAACACATGACTTCCGTAATTAGCGCTAACACGCTAGGTCATCGAAACATGTATTAATACCCTTAACAATTAAGTTCATGCTTAAATAGGTCTGAAGACAACTTCACAGACCACATAACAACACTCCACAATATTCATACAACATCTCAAGATATTCCAACATCATTAGAATATTTTGCAAGTCTGCTACAACCACTTGAAACTAAGAATACCATCATTTTGTGCAACCAAAGACATTGACACAGGCATCCAACTCACTAACCAACTTCACATAACACCTCGGTACCTAAAAACTCAAGGGACATTAGATACAAACATTATAAAAACATCCCCAAATAAACAAGACAAGAAAATTCAATGTAGAGAAATGTAGAGAAATTTTATTTCTCCAAAACAATATTCTTCATAGACACACACACTGGTGAAAAAAACTTTGACTGTCGTATGATCTAGAACTTGAAACTCTAGAAATAGAACCTTTGAACACATCTGATTAACATATCCAAACCACACAAGCATATCTTCAACCATGAAGAAATGTGGAGAACAACACTGAACATCACTCTATCACATTGTAGTCTCTTTTATTCAAATTTTCTTAAAAGTACTTAAAAACCAAGTGAACTTACTGCAACTACAACTCTTATTCATTAGGAGATCAATAACAACATTGATGACAACAAGCTTTTGAAAACAATCTCCCCAACTATGACAACACCAACATCCTTTCAACAACTTCAACACATAATCTCCATTAGTGACCAACACCAGCAACTGTTGACATCAATGACAACACCAGAAACATACTTGCAACAATCTCCCCCTTTTTCATTGATGGAAATATTAGCACTCTAAAAACCATCAACAAAAAAATCAAATGACAACAACTTTGCAACAAGCAACACTCCCCTTGACTAGGGCATCTCTCACTCTTCATATTCTTATTCTCTTGCTCCTAAACACTCTCTCCCCCTATGGCATTCAAACCATATTCTCTTCTACACTATGGTTTTTCAATCAACTCCCCCCCCTTTAAAATCAATAGAAAAGGTTCATAGACCCATCCAAATCTCTTTCCTGTATTGAATTCTTTTGATCTCCCCCTTTGAAAACATTCAAAGGGAAACACTTGCACCTTTCACACATTATTTGCATAGGATTTTTCTTTTCTATTTTCCCTTTTGATATTTGCATACACCACTTTGACACCACTTGCAACAATAGCAATTAACTACACTATACTCACTTTTCTGCACTCTCCCCCTGAGGGGCACAAAATATGCTCCATCTGACTTCACCAACCAACAACACTACTACCTACTCCCCTAAGAGGTAGCATTCATTAGTCCAAGACCAAGAATGTATCTTGAAATTATTCCTGAAAAAATGCACACACTTATGCATCTAATTGAAATAAGGAGGGGCAATAACCCCTAAATTTTGTCAGAGATACTCAAAAGTATCTTTAGGAAGATCCTTAGTAAACATATTTTCAACTTGATCCTTTGTAGGAACATACTCCATTTTTACTTCATTTTCTACAACCTTCACTCTTATAAAGTAATACCAGATCAAGATATACTTTGTTCTTGAATGCATCACCATATTCTTTGATATATTGATAACACTTGTATTATCACATACGATAGAAATAGGTTCATTATATGATATTCTAATATCCTTCAATGTCTGCTTCATCCACAACACCTGTGTGCAGAAAGATGTTGTAACAATATACTCTACCTCTATAGTAGATAAAGATACTGAATCTTGCTTTTTGCTTAGCCAAGAAAGTAACCCGATTCCAAGAAAGAAAGAACCTCTAGTTTTAATTCTTCTATCATCCACACTACTTGCCCAATATACATCTGTAGAGGCACTTAAAAAGAAATTAGTATCCTTTGGATACCATAGACCATAGTCTAGAGTGCCCTGCAAATATTTGAATATCTTATTTACTGATGCCACATGTGATTCTCTAGGATCTTCTTGAAACTTGGCCACAAGAAAAACTACATACATGATATCCGATCTAGTAATAGTTAGATATAACAGTCCACCAATCATTGATCTATAATTTCTTTGATCAGTCTTAGGAGATTCATCATTCTTGCTGAACTTGCAACCAATAACCATAGGAGTATATATCGGTTTAGAGTCTTCCATTCCAAACTTATTTAAAATTTTCTTGAAATATTTTGACTGTGAAATGAATATTCCTTTTTCTATCTGATTCATTTGTAGTCCAAGGAAGAAATTCATCTCCCCAAACATTGACATATCAAATTCATTCTGCATCTATTTTGCAAACTTCTTGCATATTTCCTCATTTCCTCCAAAGGTTATATCATCAACATAGACAACCACAATCAAGATTTGACCCTTCTCAATTTTAAAGTAAATATTGCTATCTACGATACTTTTATTGAATCCTTGCTACAACAAGTACCTATCCAATCTTGCATGCCAAGCTCTGGGAGCTTGCTTGAGTCCATACAATGCCTTCTTCAATTTTTAAACCATATTAAGATTATCTAATAACTGAAAGCCTTCTGGTTATTCAATGTATACCTCTTCTTCCAACTCACCATTCAAGAATGTAGACTTCACATCCATCTAATAAACCTTGAAGTCCTTATGTGTTGCAAAGACCAAAAACATCCTAATGGCCTCCATTCTTTCCACTAGAGAAAATTTCTCCTCAAAATTTATTCCTACCACTTGTGAGTAGTCCTTACACACAAGTCCATCCTTATTTCTAAAAACTTCTCCATTCTCATTCAACTTGTTTTAGAATACCTATTTAGTTCTTGCTAGATTCTTGTTTGCTAGTCTTGGGACTAATTCCCAAGTCTAATTCTTCTCGATCTACATGAATTCTTATTCTATATCTTTGGTCCAATTCTCATCCTTACATGTCTCAATCACTATCTTAGGTTCTACTTTGGAAAGTAGACACAAATTTAACTATTCTTATATCATAGCATCTTTTATTCTTTTGAAGATGCTTCTTCTGTTACACCATGATTTGATCTTCAGAATGATTCTTCTGCACATACTTAGGGGTCTTATGAATTCTTTCTGGAGCATCTTCCTCTTCAATCTACATCTCCTTTTCCTTCTCTTCTTATTTCTCTTCTCTACAAAGGACTCATTAGATTCATATCCTTTTATTAGTACTGAGCTTTTATTTGATTCTTCATCTACTTTGACACTTGCACTTTCAACTATCTTCTTTAGCCTCTTGTTGTAGCACCGATAAGTCTTTCTTCTTGTAGAATATCCAAGGAAGATTCCTTCATCTGACCTTGCATCAAAATTTCCAAATTTTTCTTCATCTTTCCTGATATAACATTTGCTTCCAAACACTCTGAAATATTTAACAGTAGGAGTTCTTCCATACCATAGTTCATAGGGAGTCTTTGAACTATTTATTCTTATTTGTAATTTGTTGAGTATGTATATTGCAGTATGAATAAATTCTCTCTGATGAACATCTGGAAGATGTTCTTCCGTCATCATTTTCCTTGATCCTTATTGAGCTATCCTATTCTTTCTCTCCATAACTCCATTTTTTCGAGGAGTTCTAGGAGCCGACAAATACCTTTTTATTCCACGATCTTGACAAAAATTGTTAAACTCATTGGAGGTGAATTTTCCACCTCTTTCAGACCTTAAGCACTTGATTTTCATATCCATTTCATTCTCAAGCATAGCTTTAAATGCTTTAAAATTATCTAGAGCTTCTTTTTTTTCTCTTAGAAATGTTACCCTAGTAATTCTAGAGTAATAATCAATTAACAACATGAAATACCTGTCAACATGAAAGCTTCCTATTCTTCTAGGTTGACATAGGTCTATATGCACCAATTCCAAAGGTCCTACAGTAGAATATTATTTGATATTGAACTTCTTTCTTCTTTTCTTCCCAACCTAACATTCCTTGCAAAGTGCATTGATAGGCTTTGTAATTCTTGGTAGATCTCTTACAGTTTGAGTAGAGTTGATCCTCACTAGACTATCAAAATTGATGTGACACATTCTACTATACCATAGCCAACTTTCATTGATTTGAGTCATAAAACATTTACAATTATCACCTTTGAGTTGATAAACATTCCCATCCGTCTTTATTCCCGCAACAACCTGAGTTCCAAAGCTTCCTTTTTTTATTTTACAACCACCATACTAAAATACAAGATTATATCCTTTGCTACACATCTATCCTACACTCAAAATATTATTCTAGAGACCCTTGACATAAAGCATATCATCTGTATTATGCTTTCCATAAAAAATAATTGAACCTTTTCCACATATTTGAGTAGATATATCATCACCAGACTTAATAAGATCACCTTCAAGCTTCTCGTGTTTAAAAAAATTACTCTTATCACTTGTCATATGATTTGAGCACTCACTATCAATTATCCAGTGATTTTTCTCCTCTCTAGCATGAAAAGTAGTCACTCTAGTCCCTTTGATGTTGTGACCTATTTCCATAGAAATTTCCTTCATACATTTTTAGAGTCAGTAGAATTATTTCCAACATTCAGAACCATAAACAAACATTCATTATTTTCATCATCTGAGTAGTCTGATTCGTCATCAAATATGCTAGCATATTATTTAACATAATAACTTCCCTTGATAGATTTACCTTTATTATCCTTATATTTTTCATTTAAAACTTTGGTTGGACATCTTGAAGCATAATGACCTATCTTTCAACAATTGAAAGGTAACTTACCTCTGTATTTTCCAATCTCCTAAATTTTTTTCTTCTATCTCATCAAGATCATCCAAATATGATCCATCATCCTTCTCTATTTTGCTAGCTTTAGAAGCAGTCTCTTTTCTTGAATCATTTTGACAAAAATATCTCAATTCATAAGTAGTTAAAGCACAAAACAATTGATCTCTAGAATAATGATCTAAATCTCGAGCTTCCTCAATAGCATAAACTTTAGAGCTATAATATTTAGGAAGCTTCTTTACCACCTCATCTTCTTCAAGTTTTCCATCAAGGCCATTGATGGAAGTGACAACTTCATCCACTCTATGCATGTAGCTTACAATATCTTCATATTCTAACATCCTTAGGGTTTCAAACTTAGTCTTCAAATTATGCATCTTTTCTTGCTTGACCTTATCATCTCCTTCATAGATACTTTCCAACTTCTTCCAAATTTATATACTAGATAAATGTAACCCATGACCTTCACAAGTTCTAAATCAACAAGACCACTCAAAAGAGCATTCCTTGCTTTTCCATTGTTCTCATATGCCTTGATCACATCATCAATTGTTAGACCATTAGTGGGCATGGTATATTCATCTTCACTTGACTTCCAAACTCTGACAAAACCTTGGGAAATGAGGAAACCTTCCATCCTAATTTTCTAAAATTCATAATTCATCCCATCAAACAAGGGAGCCTCCTTCCTATGCATCATCCAGATCTTCCTCAAGTGGTTAAGCTTCGTCCAAGGAACCTTGCTTTGATACCAATTGTTAGAGGCACATGACAACTGAGAGGGGGTGAATTAGTTGTATACTTAAAACATTCAAAACCTTAAGTATCTTTTCAAACCATTATCAACCATTAAAACCTTATATTGCAATAGAAAAATGTAAACATATGAAATAGTAATGAAAAAACATCCAAATACATAAGAACACTAGATATATGTGGAAAACCTAGGAAGGGAAAAACCACGGTGACGATTAGCTCACTATATAAATGAATTGCAACACCTAATACAATAGGCTCACTTCCCAAAAAAAGAAGAAGGGCTCATTGCTGGGTGGCTCACTACCAAGAAGAAAGAAGATAAAAGAAGATATTACAAATAGATTCACTATCTCAAGGCAATAGGAGAATTCCACCACTAAAAATTTATGCCATCCACAACCTTCGACTCGTTGCTTCTAATAACTTCAAGGACACTATAAATTTAGACCCTTCTACTCACTATGTTCGTTTCATAGGCATTAAGGTTGCACTAAAATTACCACAATTAATATAATTCACATCTTTCACACACCTTCTACTGATTCACACTCATCTCCAACAATTTACCATGGATATATACCATCCTCAACCTTGAAAAAATTCTCCAACGTCGGCTATGTACCTCAACCATGTAATTACAAAACAGGTCAGCACCAAACACTTCTATGGTGGGAAGAAGTGAAGGATGATAACTCCATGGGTTAACTAGGACCCAAAACTATACTGACACACTTTACAAAGCTTGCAAAAACAACACACCACATTCCTAGTTAGCGCTAACATGCCAAGTTGACCAAACATGTATTAATTCCCTTAACAATTAAGTTCATGCCTAACCATGTTTGAAGACTTCACAAACCACATAGGAACACTCTAAAATATCCATACATCTCAAAATATTCCAGCATCATCAGAATATTCTGCAACTCTTCCACATCCACCTGAAACTAAGAATACCATCATTCTGTGCAACCAGACAAACTGACACATACATCCAACTCATTAACCAACTTTGCAGAAAACCTCAACACCTGAAACCTCAAGGGAAAGTAGATACAATATTATTAGCACATCCCCAAATCCACAATACAAGAAACTTCAATGCAGAGAAATTTTATTTCTCCTAGACAATCTTCTTCACAAACACACACATTGCTGAACACAACTTTCATTGACATACAATCCAAAACCTAAAACTCTTGATATAGGACCTCTGAACACCTCTAATCAACATATCCAAACCACACAAGCATATGTTCAACCATGAAGAAATATGGAGCACAACATTGAACACCACTCTGTCACATTGTAATCTCTTTTATTCAAATTTTCTCAAAAGCACTTGGAAACCAAGTGAACTTACTATAACTACAAATCTTATTCATTAGGACATTAATGAAAAATTGATGACAAGAAGCTCTTGACAACAATCTCCCCAATATATGAAAAAACTAGCATCCTTCCAACAACTTCAACACATAATCTCCATATAGTTGACATCAATAACCAATACCAACAACATGCTTGCAATAGCTTTTTAACTAAAGCTGTATTTTTGACTTATCTTCTTCCCTTTGTTCACAAATTTAAAATTTGGGCACTCATTTAAAATGTTGATAAATTTTATTTTAACCATGTGGTAAAATGGGGTATTTTAAACGTTTTTAAAATCCTATTAAAAACACGTCGGTTGAAAATTTCAAGAAATTTGAGTGCTACCATATTGTTAGAAATCTAAAATAGATTGAATAACCCAAATAAATTTTTAAGAGAAATTAAAAGTTACATAAACTAGAAAAATATTAACAATGCAAATTAAAACTATGAGAGATATGCAATGTCAAGATGATAAAATTGCATTAAGAGCTTCCAAGATGAAAAATACAAGCTAGATAGTGAGTTTATATAGAACTAAGGAGAGGATGGAGGTGACAAATCAACCAATAGAAATTAACCACCAATAACCACCAATATTAAATAAAGTGATAAAAAAGTAAATACTCCACCCTTTAAGGGTGGAGACACCTAATCACTTTATCTCCTAGTTATTAAATAATAAAATCACTTTATTATCTTAAGTAATCTTAATAAAAGTATAGGAAAAACCTACGACTAAGGGAAATAAATCATCCCACTAGGAAAAAAACCTACACTAACACCCCCCTTAGGTACAACTTAGGAGGATGTAAAAGATGATGGGTGCCAAAAATGAGGTCATATTAAGTATCCATATACATATCAAATTATGCCCCAAAGAAGAAGAAGCCCCCCAACAAATAGAGAGATAACAATCCCCATAATAGAGAGAAGAGAAGGAATAAATAGTCCCCCCAAAGAGGATACCAATCACACCCCAATCAAATCTCACAAATGAAGGAACTTTCTCTTAGTGAAGAATCCAAATTTGTGTGTCCCACCAAGTCAAAATCCTATTACATAGTGAATCCCATAATTGTGAGTATCCTTGATGTAGTGAAGAATCCACTTAGCTTCTTTTCAATGCATCTCATGTGGCTTCTGCATGAATTGAGAGAGCATGCCTACAACATCTAAAATATCAAATATGTGCGAGTCAGAGATGAGACTGCCAAAATCTTGTCAATAGAAAGTGTCATCCACCAAAGGTCAAGAACACTTAGCCTCAAGTTTAACCCCTGAGAGAAGTGGAGTTGACATAGGCTTACAATGAACCATGTGAAAACCTATGGAGCATATCAAGTGCATACTTAGGTTGTGGAAGAGAGGTACCTGAGGAAGACTGAGTGATATCAATCGCCAAGAAGTGCAACAAGCCCAAGTTTGACATCAAAAATTATCATGAAGGGTGATTTTCATTGCTGAAATGGTGGATGAGTGACTTCCTATGATCAAAAAGTCATTGGCGTAGAGAACTAGGAAGGTGTGAATATCATCCTACTACAAAATGTAGATATTAGGATCAAAATGACATCAAGTGAACCCAAATTTTAGAAGGGAGTCTTTCTTGACATACTAAGCCCAAGGAGATTGTTTGAGACCATAGAGAGACTTTCAAAGATGACACACAAGTGAAGGATCCTAAATGAACCCCTATGGCTATTCCATATATATCTCCTTTTAAATATCACCATGAAGAAAATCTCTCTTCACATCCATTTGATGAACTTACCATCTATGTACTATAGCGATAGCAAGGGCAAGTCCGATGGAATTTATTTTGGTGATTGGTGCAAAAGTCTCAATGTAGTCATTCTTGAGAACCTGAGAGAATCCTTTGGAAACCAAGTGAGCCTTATGCTTGTCAACCAACCCATCTACTATAAATTTTGTTTGATAGAACCACTTTCATTGAACAAGTTTCCTTTCCTTAGGAAGTGGGATAATATCCCAAGTGTGGTTGCTCTTTAATGAACCAAACTCTTCTGGCATCATTGCATGACACTTAGGAACACTAGAACCTTCCCAAAGAGATTGTGCATTTAAAGCTGTGTAAAGGAAAAGATGTGGAGCCTCCTAAAATTGTGATCATGTTCTATTATTAGAAGGAACCCCTAGCCAATCCCCTACTGATTGTGATGTCTATCGAGCCCAAAGAGACCCTATGGTTGGAGAAGGAAGAGAGTTAGGAAGATAATCAACATCTAAAGTGGAGGAAGAAGAATCCTCATCAAGATTGGAAAGATTATGATCCTCTGAAGAACTATCATCATGATGTAAGGACTCCAATCTGATAGTGGTTGGAGAAGTGTCGAGAGAAGAATTGGAAGGACTCTCCTAAAAAAGAACACCCCCCTCAATGAACAACTCAGGTGTGGTAGGATAAAGAAGCATGTAACCTTTGTCATTATCTAGGTGTCCAAAAAATATGTAAGGCTTTCTATGTAGATCCATAGCCTTTCATTTCTCTATTAAAATGTGGGCCCATGCACTAGAGCGAAACACTCAAAAGTGCTTAATTGAGGGTTTTGATCATACCAAGTTTGAAAAGGAGTTACCCTTTCATAAATTTATGGGGAACTCAATTCTAGATATAAGACACACAATTAATGACTTCTTCCCAGAAAGGTGGTGCCAAAGACTTGGAGTGAATCATACAATTAGCCATCTCTTTCAAGGATCAATTCTTTCATTCTGCAACTCCATTATGTTGAGGATTATAGGGAATTTTATGCCACAAATCAATGCCTTCTACTACACAATACTGCACAAACCTTTGGTTGACATATTCCCCCTTTTATCTATACATAGAAATTTTATGGATTTCCTAGTTTATTTCTCTACAAAATCCTTGAATTTCAAGAATGAATCGAATACGTCAGACTTATGCTTGAGAAGGTGCACAAAGTTGTACCTAGAAAAGTCATTAATGAATATCAAAACATATTGGGCTCTACTACAAGATGTCTATGGAAATGACTCTACCAAATCACTATGTACCAAATCCAAAAGATGTGAGGCTCTCCAAGCTTTTCCCTTGTCAAATTCTATTTAGGATGCTCGCCAAGAAAGTATCCTTGACAAGCACCATCAAAAAATGAACTATAGGCAATGATGTACAACCATGTCCTATTGATTGAGCTACTAATAGTGGTAGTTCAAGTGGCCAAATCATTGATGCCACAAATTACTCACATCATTTGAATGAGTGAGTAGAACAAATGAAGGTGGATTAGGAACAAAGTGAGAGAATAAATAAAGTCACGATGAATGATATTCTCTCCCAATGGAAATGGTAGAAACATTGTACAACTCATGAATCACCATTGAATCACCATTGAATCACGAGTAAACTTAACCTAATTTCTTATACTTGTGTGAGTGATTTGATAGATTGATAGGAGATTAGTTGACAATGGCCAAACACAAAGAACATCCTGAAATGTGCAATCCCCCATATCAACAAAACCTCTCCCACACACCTCAAAGGTATTCACCTGATGATTGGATATGTATTTTTGTGTTGAATACTAACATGGATGAATTTAGATTGGTAGAAGAGGGATTATGTATGAATGATACATAATATTGAAATATTGCTATAAATGAAGAAATGGTAGCTTTGAAAAAGAGTGATACATGGGATCTTGTACCATTTCCTGAAGGATGAAAAATTGTTGGTTGCAAATGGGTTATTCAAGAAAATGATTGGTTTAGATGGAGGTATTGAGAAGTATAAAGTGAGGTTGGTTGCAAAAGGTTACTCTCAAGTTGAGGGTGTTGATTATGGTGAGATATTTTCTCTTGCTGCAAAAATGATGTCCATTAGATTTGTGATTTCAATTGTTGCTGCTTATGATTTAGAGGTTGAGCAAATGGATGTGAAAACTACTTGCTTTCATGGTGAATTGGAGGAGGATATTTATATGACACATCCAGAGCACTACGTGGTGAAAGGTAAAAGTAAATTGGTTTACAAATTGAAGAAATCTTTGTATGGCATAAAATAGAGTCCTAGGATGTGGTGCCATAAATTTGATACATATGTGTTGAGTTTGGGATTTGAGCATTCTAAATTAGATCATTGTTTTTATTATAAAATTAATGGTGATTGTTTCCTATTTATTGCATTATATGTTGATATGTTATTGATTGGTAAAGGGAAAGGTATGTTTTTAGAATTGAAATCTTAACTTGTTGCTAAATTTAAATAAAAGATCTTGGTGCAGCTAAACACATTCTTGGGATGGAAATTAGAAGAGACAAAGTGAACAAAAAGCTATGAAAATTGGCCAAAGTAAGTATGTCAATTCAATTTTTCAGAGGTTGGATATGTAGGATTGTAGACCATTCTGTGTTCCTATTTCAACTGGAACAAAGTTATCTATTTCAATTTTTGAACATCCCCATCAAAGATGGAAGAAATGAGTAGAGTGCCTTACTAGAGTGCAGTTGGATGATTGATGTACTCTATGGTTTATATAAGACCAAAAATTTCCCAAGTAGTGGGAGTTCTTTCTAGATATATGTCTAATCTTGGTAGAGTTCATTGGGATGCAGTTAAAAGAGTCTTCAGATATTTGTGCAGTACATTAGAGTATTCCTTGTGTTATCATAGTAATATGGCTGAAGATGTGATTTTCATTGATATTCATGGTTATGTGGATTCAAATTGGGCAGGTGATGTTGATAGTAGATGATCCACCAGAGCTTATGTGTTTACTTTATTTGGTAGTGCAATTAGTTGGATGAATAAGTGACAGGCTATGGTTTCTTTGTCCACTACTAAAGCTGCATATATGAAAACTACTCATACTTGTAAAGAAGCCATTTGGATTAAGAGACTTTGTTCAGACATTGGAATAAAACAAGGTGTAGTGACAATTTATTGTGAAGTCAGAGTGTGATATTTCTAGTCAAGAACTTGACATTTCATGCTAGGACCAAGAATATCGATGTACAATATCATTTTATTAGAGATATGGTTGAAGATGGTGGGGTGAAGTTGGTTAAGTTAGAGAATTTGATGAATATTGTTGATTCTTTAACTAAGCGTATGAGCATAGAGAATTTGAGATGGTGTTGAGAGATTATGGGCCTTTCGGCCCCTAAAAATTAAGAGATGATGTTTATACAATGCCCTCTCGTTGCTCTTGCAAGGTGTTAAAAAATTGGGAGATTTTTTGGGAAAATGTGTCTCAACCTTGCAATTACATAAGGTATTGTTGATACATTAGCGATGGGGGGCCGCACACCTTGTAAGGGGCTTGGGGGCAGCACCCTCGAAAGGAAAATTTTATTTATATTTTATTATTATAAATTTGGATTGTTCATCATTAGGTCTTAGATATGAGAACCAATATTTTATTAGCTTGAATTTACCTAAAAGGAAACCCTATTTTATGAGGGCTTTGTATTACGGTTGTGTAGTGTGATGTATTTTGAGAGTCTAATAGTGGTCGTGTTGCCTCTAGATCCCTATTTGGTGGTACTCCTGTGAGAAGCTTGCTCTGCAAGTATATTGTAATCTTCATGATTTTTGAATAATATATTGGGTGGCTTTTTCAGTGTGGGGTTTTTCTCCTGAAAGGGTTTTCCCCACATAAATCACTGTGTTGTGGTATGCATGATATTTATGTTTATTTTTGTTTAAGTTTCTATAACTATTGAAAAATATCTATAAATTTTTGCATTATCCTCCTCTCAATATTAGTGTAGGAAGTTGTTTTTCTACATTTTCTTCCTTATAATACTCAACTTATAATTGATTCTTTTCAAAAACTTCATAGATGATTTGTTCTTCTATAAATAACCTCCACAACAACTCAAAAATTTAATTAGGTTGGCTACAAAAAGGACCTATAAAATGACACATGTGATACAACATAGGTCAACTTCAAACATATGCACCATGAAGTAAAATGAGTTGCAGATCAACTCAAGGTATAACTGGGCCCAAAAACATCACAAAAAATTCTCCAAAGAAAAATTAATTATTCAAGATCAACCGCACATGAGGGAAACTAGACTGTCGGCCCAATCAACATCAACACCACCAAAAAAGCTACCAACTATTCAGCTTTACACCACCACCCGAAGAGAAACCAAAAAATTATGTAGACCAAGATGTGAATAATGTAGATTATCAACACTATCCTTACAACCTTCTCCTAAAGAATCTAATCATCATGTGTTGGCGCAAAGGAGGAAATCCATTGAACATATGAGAACAGAGCATCCCAGACTGACTATGACATAACACCACTTAGGATATTGCGCTGTAGTTCACCAAACCATCTAAAACACATATAAATGAATCTACACACCTATTTGAACATATCCCCAATTCTGCACAACCATATCTATTACTTTGAAGGAATGCTGAGCATTCTGGTAAATTTATGAGACACATAACTTTGCTTAAGTGCTATTCAAAGAACAATCACATCTAACTCTTGCTGTAGAAATGTTTATGTCATGAAAATCTAGGAATAACCTTTTTGCTAATTTCCAAACTTAACTCAAGAACCGCACAACCAAATCATGCAATTTGGAGGAATGCGAACCAAAACTAGGGTAACTGACTCAGGAAAATATGCAATTTTTGCCTTAGAAAACATGATTTTGAACTGTTTTTCTTATGTTGATCCTATGTCATCATCTTTGTTAAACCATCTCTCAAATATTCCACTATCTATATATTTCTAATCATTTCTCAGCCTCTTCAACTTCTATACAAAATCTTTACACAAACATGAATTCAAGTTGACATTAATGACAACACATATCGAGTGGACATCAATGATAACACATATTGCCAAAATATATTAGGAGGGAATAGTACAAGATAGGGTGATCTTGGATTAGTTGATGGGATGGGATTAGGAAGGGATAATAGAATATAGGGTGAAATAGGATTAGGTGATTAGATGGGAATAGGGCAGGATAATGGAATATAGGATGATGAACTAGGATCAGGTGATGGAATATGATCATTAGTGGATAATGGAATATATGATGATGAATTAATACCTAGGGATGAGAAAATGAAAGGTAGGAAGGAGGTGAAATAGGTGGGGAAGGATTGGAAATGGATGGAGGGGGAATAAAGGAGGCTAGTCACTCAAGATCAAAGGGACGGTATGCAAAGAAAATGAATAACATGAGGTAGTGGTTGAATTGATCTAGGGAGGTGGAAAAGGAGCATGAGGATGAAGGGAGAATAAGAAAATATAGGATATAATTAAGGATTCACGGGTGAGTTGGCAGGGAATATGGAAATGAATAAGGATCAAAGAATTATTGTGAAGGAGGGGATTCGCTACTCCCAATTCCCAAGAAAAATAGGATCTAAAGGGAGTGAATTACCCTTGGTCACCTCAATTAAAAAAGGGTAAAAGATGGGATGAAAAATGAAGGACAAAATAGACTCTATTTTATGTTTCCAGGATGCAGGATTTTGGGAATTAGGTGAACAAACCATAGAGGTCATATTGCAAACTAACTAGCTCTTAGTCAGAGGATGTTAACACGACACATTATCATCTTAGGGATGCGCTAGTGTCTTATAGAGACAAGTTTGCAATCTAAAACTCACAAGGTGTGCTAACAAACTGAGAACCATAATCTGATAGTTTAAATGAAAATATGATAGAATGCTACAAATGCATAAAATAGATAAACTAACCACAACAAGAAGAGTACTATAAATTTAAAGGTGGATTGACTATGAATGAAATGAAAAGAAAAGGGTAATATAAATACAACTTATGATTGGTACAACCTTCCCACAAGCTTCTCACGAATGAAGCACCTACACATAGAGAGATGATTTTTTTTTTGGGGCTATATTTTGGAGTTTTCCTTAGTCAAACCCTTGCTTTAGTGTTTTCACCTCCACAAACAACCAATAGATCACAATGGAGAAAATATGATAAAGAAATAAGTAGACAATATGTATAGAAAGGAAAGACAATCTATATGCTATCTATAATATTAATAATACAAATAAAAAAGAGTGTTACCCTCCCTTCGACAAGCTTGATAAGTTGAGAGGAATGATGAGAACTTCAAATGTGCAAGAAAAACATGAAAAGGTGACGTTGAGCTTGAACTTGCAAGAAAATGATGTAGAAAGAATGGAGATTGAAGATGAGAAGTTGCAAGAATGAATGTTTGAATGTGAGAGAGATTGAATGGAATCAAGAAGTGAGTTCAAAATGAGGCTTTGGAGGCAAAAGAGACATCTTCAGGTTGGTCTACAGTTGCAGGTTTCATTACAACTCATAGATGCCACAAAATGTAACATCCTAATGTTCATTAACCTAGGAATTTGTTAGGGATGTCTACGTGGCATAAAAGTGTTCTAGTTAAAATTTCCTCCATCGATGTATAATGATAAGGTACAGATGAGACAAAGGGTTTAATGTGCTGGGTTTTAGCATTATCAATGTTATAAGGCTGAAGTAAGGGTATATTATGGGAAATTTCACTAGGGTGCAATTTTATGCTACAAAATTTTTCTCCCACTTTAGTGAGCATATGTGTCAGTGCATGCACGAGCTAAAGTAGAAAGAGGTTGAAGAGAATATACTGAAAATGGAGAGGAAGTAGTCCTTTGATCTAGTATACTTGACATGAAAGAGGAGCTCCACTAGAATGCGAAGAGGACATGGGTATTTGATCCTGCAAAGCTAGTTGCAATCTCACCAAAAATATGTTAGCTACAGAGAAATATGTTAGGTGAAAAATAATAGACACAATCGTAATATACAATAAGAGACAATTTGATCAGATATAAGATGACACTGATAGGTATGGTTAGCATGACTAGAGTCCATATGAAAAGCATGTAGGTCTATGGCTGCTACAAACTATGTTGCAAAATAGTCACAAAAAAGACAGGTCTAGTCGGGTTGCCCCCAAGCTAGATGACAAGATATAAGACATCTAGACATCAAGACACAAGATGTCAAATATCAGACATAAGACACCAATTATAAGACACTAAGGAATCCTTTTGAAAGAGACTTTCATAGAGGGGTTATTTCATTAGGGAATCCTTTTCATAAGACATCAAGGGCCCTTTTGAAAGAACACTCCTCTTGAAGACATGGATTTTTTCATAAGTGATTCTATCATCAAGGAATCCTTTTGTAAGAACCTTCATCAAGGAATTCTTTGGAAATAATACTCTTTTTTGAAAGTGAAGTTCTCAACAAGAAATTATTTTTTCAAGGATTATTTTTGAAAGAAATTTGATCAAGGAATCCTTTTGAAAGAATACTCATTATTGAAAAATAAGTAGATATAAGAGCCCCTCCTTAGAATGATGTGTTATGCATAGGATGACATGCCATTCTAAGGAGAGAAGAGAAAGATAAGAGATGTTGTGGTATCAAATACATGGTGAGATGTATTTGTGGAAAGTTGTCATGCACATGAGGGATAACAAATAGAAACCACAACATCATGAAAAGGAAAAATAGAGACAAAGATATCAAGAGATAGGGGGATCTAATAATTCATGGTCAGAACTGATCATAGATATAAATAGATAGCTAAGTATAATGTAGTATATAGATGAACTGTCATTACACCCCCAAATGTATTAGAACAAGAAAGAAGAGCACATGAAGACAAATAAAAAAAATGGGTCAACTTGGAAGAAGGCCTAAATTCCCTCAACACTTTGCATGGTCCCTGATGTGAAAATGCAATAGTACAACACATATAATAATAATAAAAAAAATAGAAAAAGGTTATGATAGATTCTCACACCTGTATCCTAGAATGTACAAGGGTAACAAGAGTCCTCTAGGAAAGAGTACAAAACACAAACATACAAGTATAGGGGAACACAAGCAAGCACACAAAACTAATCTAAAGATGTAGAAAAGATGCGAACCTAATCCAAATTCTTTAATAGGTCATTCTTCTCCCAATCTATATCATTGTAAGAGGAGGGAGTACAAGCCTAGAGGGGAGGAATAGCAAGGGCTGCACCAATCGACTCACCTACAACAAGGGCCAAGGAAGAGGGCCCATCAAGGTCCTCTTTGCTAAGCTCCTGTGAGACTAGGGTCACTAATCTCTTAAAGATTGATGATCAAGTAGGGATATCCTCCAATGATTTGAACATAAACTTGATAGGAGTGCCATGTGTCAATCGAGCAGGAGGAGGATAAGACACTCATGAGTCACAACTAACCTTAGGAAGAGGAGTGGTGACTAGCTTCAAGGAAGTTGGGGTTGCCTTTGTCACAAGGATAATGCAAGCCAAAGTAGAACAAGACTCTAAAGGAGATGAGGAGTTCTTATGATCCTCGCTTGAAGCGAGGTCATCCTCAAGCTTGCACTTCAACAAAGGATACTGTATAGGAGAAAATTTGCACCCTTTACACAAATTTCCCTTTTACACTTCCTCACCTTAGAAAATCAAATCCGAAGGCGAAATTCCACATTAGCCCGTTGCCTTCGTTCCACTTGGCATCCGTTCTTTGCATCGGTAGAAGAAAAACTATCGGGGATGCCCACGTGGTGCATAGACGTCCACGCAATGTGCATACATCCCTGGCGAATTCCTACGTCTAAAGTTGGCAGAGGTGTTACACCTCCCATTGGGAGTGAATTGTAACGTCCCTCTTCGACCAACTGACCTGAAAATGCCTTATTCTTGCTCATTCCTCCTTCAAATTGACTCATTCTCATTCCATTTCATCTCTTCACAAGTTCTTGCACCCTCTAGAAATTTCCCAAGAACTCTTAACAACACTTCAACACTCCATAGCAACAACAACAACACTCCATCAACTCCGTAGAGCAAGTGTGGAACAATCCATTGTAGTGGGGGCTTGAGTCCTCTCTTTTCTCCTCCATTCGCTAGTGGGATCTTGGTGGAGGTGGTAAGAATTTTCACTCCTCTCCTCTATGATTTGGTTGAGTAGCACTTTACTATTTTGTAGTGTTATTGTGTTCTCTACAAGTTCTTTCCTTCTTTATCATACATTTCTATATCATTGCTAGCTTGGTTTTTCATGGAGGTGGAAACAACAAAACCGAGGTTTGACTGAGGTAGGCCCCTATACAACCCCAAAAATTTTCCCTCTTTCCTATGTGCAAGTGGATGTGCATTTGAAGCTAGCTAGTGAATAGGCTCCTTTGTGAGATCATCTTTGTCACTTGAGCTTTGGTATATTTGCTTTATCATATTCATTTGTATATTTCTTACTTCATAGTTCTGTTTTGTTCCTTTAAAAATCACTAGCTAGGCCATTAGCTTGTTTCCTGGTGGTTCTTACTATATTTTTGATCTTCTGGTCATACGGATGACAATGCACCTGAGAGACGCCAGCGTGCTGCGCTATCATCCCAGAACCACACTTCTGTGCTCGGGTAGAGACCTACTTGAGGTACAGGGTTGAACCCGAAAACCAACTCACCTAGCCCCATTCTGGATTTCAGGTCTGCAGAGTGATTGAAGGACCTTATAGTCCTCATCATTCTCATCCCCTATTTCAAAACATCCCTTTAGAGTGAGGTAAGTTAGGGCAGCCTTCTGCTCTTGGCACTCCATGACCTGGGGCCTTGAATGTGGTTGGTCCCCCTCTCTTACATTTTTTGGTGAACCCAATGTGAACCATTTTGGTTCCATTTTACGATACTCAAAGACTCTTTCCTCGTATTCTAGGAGCATTGTAGGTGTGAGCATTGTGGGGCTCCTCATCTCACAACCCAACCTACGACCCCTAGTAGGCATATTTGGAAGGTTCCAAAAGTGTTGTGTAATGAAACCTTAATTGAGTCACTGTCCTATCTTGCAACCTTTGGGCAGCTTTGTGAAAGTGTCATTTTTTGCATACGATGGCCTCTTTCCTGCATCAACCTATCCCCTCTGTGTAGCTTGTGGGTAGTGGTACTGGTATAACCTTCACTTCACAGGATCTATTGATGGGTTTTAACAGGGAACCATCTCCTCTCTACATCCCTACGCGAATGAACGAAAACATCGTAGCTAGTGTTCTTGTTGATCCAACATCTCAAGTAAGCATTATAAATGAGGAGATCATTCTAATCAAATTTTTGCATAAAGATGGGTGTGATGCACTTGTGAGCATCATCCATACACATGACGAACTTTTCGTATCTCCTTTAGGTTGTATTGTCTTGTCAGTTTTGGTTGGACCTAAATCTATGAAGCTTTTGTTCGACATAATCCCTAGATTTGAACTCTTTAGAGTGAAGCTGGGTATCCTCTAGTTAGTAGCTATGAATGTCGTACCCTTGGTTGTGCATAAATTCCTAAAATTTATCCATGAGGGTTCCATGCACGTGATTCAACATACCGGTTATAAACCACTGGTTGCTCGTGGTAGCTACTCCTTGGATTACTCTTGGCCTGCGCCTATTGGTCCTCTTCCACCTAGGAAGGACCTTCTGTACTAAACTTATCAAAATTACAAGAGAGGGTGCTCGAAGCCGAGAGTGAGATACCCTCCATTGCCTTATGCTGTTTCACATAGGGCTTGCTTGAAAGTTGACTGTGATGCTGCCAAGGATCCCAAGATCCTACTTCTTCCTCTTTTGCTATTCATCTTGACACTTCCTCTCTCTTTGTTGTGGCACCATCAGATTTCATTTCATGTTTGTGAGAGAATCCTATGGTGCCCACCAGGTGAAAGCCCAAGCGTCCCACGTTTGAGCTTCCTACTTTTGCCATAGAGCCTAGGCCCGTCTGGTATAGCAGGAAGAAAAGTCCCCATGGGGAGTCCTCTATGTGTCCAGGCACTTGAGCTGACTCCCCCTATTGCTTCCCAACCTGCTCCTACTCCTGTTTAGGAGTCTATTCCTCCATTGAAAATGACTATAGTGGACACTCCCGTGGTGAAGGAGTCCTCCATTCCTTTGTAGCCTCTAACCTCCAATTTGAAGAGGCACAAAAACTACCTTGCACATGAGTACAAGTGTTGATGAAAGGATCTCACAGCTGAGCAAGCTGCCTTACAGAGGAAGGAAGAGGAGATGATTGCCCCTACATCAGGACCTCCTACAACGTCCTCCTCTCTACTCCCCTCTACTTCCGTTCAATCTAGCTCCACATCGCTTCTGGCTTTCGCTATGAGTACAAATGTGCCTAAACCTAAAAAGGTGCAAGTGTTCATCGCTCCTTCGGTGGAGCGACCTTTGTTGATGTCCCTTTCAGATGTCCCACCTTTCCCAAAACCCGTAGATATGACAAACACTTTGGTGGTATCTACTACAATTTTCTCCTCCTCCTCTTCCTCTACACCTCTCATCTCGTCTGTGGGGAGTTTGCATCCCCCAACAAAGTAGAAGGTGGAGGGTAGTCCTTCCAACAACAAAGAACATAAGAGGAGCACACCTTGTCTAAAAGGGGGTCCTATGCTGACTTGTTCTGTCCTAGCAACAAAACTAGTCCTGACTTCCTTTGAGTTCATCACCGCTCTCGAATTGTTTGGTGAGCCTAGTGATGAATCTCGGGCGCAACCTTCTCCGTTTGTTGAGGTAAAACATGGCACTCCTGTAAAGTGCATGGTTAGCTCTATGGACGAAGTTCTAACCTTGTTAGCGATCTTCCCAAAGTTGTTGACCTTAGGTCTACAAGAGCTTGGTGGAGAGGACCTTGTTGGGCCCTCTTCCTTAGCCCTTGTTGCGGAAGGGTCGAAAGCTCCTCCTCTTAACATCCCACCACTGTAGGCCTGTCCTCCTTCCCCCTATGAAGATCTAGAGTGGGAAGCAAACGACCTCTTGGTCGATCAGTGTTTGGGGGAGGCCTCTTCTTTATCTTTAGATTAGATGTGTGTGTGTTTTTGTGTGTTCCCCCATGATCGTGCTATGTGTTCCTGGATGACCCTTGTCACCCTTGTTGGTGCTTGGATACATGTGCAGTTTTTGTGTCGTAAACCTTCTTCTATTTGTATCATCATTCTTCCATGTTTGTGATTGATTTTTGATAAATTGGGGGCGATGCAAAGTGTTGGGGGCATTTAGGCTTCCCTTCCATGTTGACGCAATTTTTTATTTTTACTATCTTCTTGTGCATTCTTCATATGGTCTGATATAGTAGGGGGTTGATGAAAATTCATTTTATATACCACTATTATACTTATATATATATGAGTAGTTCTGACCCTGAAATATCAAATCACCCCTGTGTCCTTTGTTCGTAATGTTTCTCTTCATTTTTGTTTTATCTTTCTCTCTTCTTTGCTTGAGTTGTCTCTCTCATGTGTGACAACGCCAATTCTATGACACTTCGATTTTCAGAAAATGCATTCGTTGTTGGCGAATCTTATCTCGAGAATCTTCACAATTTTTTTTTTAAAGAATCACATTCTCGACTTGAAACCCTAACAGAACATGTTTCCTTCATCATGGGTTTGCAAAGAAAGAACTTGAGACCTTTTCTTTGAGTTGGGAGCAACTTTAACCTTCCCCTCACATGGGGGCACTTTTTTTCCTTTTGAACTCCTTGATGAAGTGAACATCTTTCAAAAGGATTCCTTAATGATGAATCAATTCGAGAAAGAAACATCTCTTCATACTTTCGAACAACGCATCCCTTGAGTGGACCCCTTCTTCATGTCGAGTTCTTGAGGGATCCCTTTTAAAGTCTTCCAACTTGTTAGTGGTCTGCGTGACTGTCCACTTACTTGCCTATGTGGCCGCTGTCTGACATGTTCTATCTATAGGTAAACATGTTGCTTTGCAGGTGCACCTATGAAGCCGCTTCTCACTCTGCAGAGTCTGCTTTCCTGGGTTTCCTTCATGTGAGAGACCTTGGGGGATACCTCCCTAGAAGTCTACAGGCTTGTAGGGTGCTTCCTTTGAGCTTCCTCCATGCGAGAGATCTTGAAGGTTGCTCCCCTAAAGGTTTACGGGTTTCTAGGGAACTTTCTTTGGGTTTCCTTCATGCGATAGTTCTTGGAGGACACCTTCCTTACAGGTTTGTAGGTCTTTAAGGTGCTTTCTAGGTTTCCTTCATGCAAGAGATCTTGGAGGACACCTTCCTTGCAGGTCTGTAGGTCTGTAAGGTGCTTTCTCAGCTTCCTTCATGTGAGAGATCTTGGGGGATGCCTCCTTGCAGGTTTGCGGGTCTGTAAGTTGCTTTTCTAGGTTTCCTTCATGTGAGAGATCTTGGAGGATACCTTCCTCACGTGTTTGCGGGCCTGTGAGGCGCTTACTTCTCAGGGATTCGTTCATGTGAGAGATCTTGGGGGTTGCCTCCCTGTAGGTCTGTGTGCCTGTAAGATGCTTTCATTCTTCAGCTTCATAGTTTTGCAGGGCTATGAAGTTCTTTTCTTACCTTGCGCTCTCAAGTTTTCCAAATTGTGGTTTGCTTCATTGACGGTTCAGGTATAAATTTCAAACCCTATTCATTCTTCGATCTACTTTACTGAATTACTCATCAGTATTTGTGCTTGCTAAAGTGGGGGAAAAATGTATAGGAGTGATTTTGTACCCCTTACGCAAATTCCCCTTTTACACTTCCTCACCTTAGAAAACCAAATCCCAAAGGGAAATTCAACATCATCCCACTGCCTTCATTCCACTTGGCATCCATTTTTTGTGTTGGTAGAAGAATAACTGTCAAGGATGCCCACGTGGCGCACAAACATCCGCAGGGGCGCGCTTATGTCCCTGATGGATTCCTGCGTTTGAAGTTAGTAGAGGCATTACACTTCCCATTGGGAGTGAATTTTAATGTCCCTCTTTGACCAATCGACCCAAAAATGCCTTATTCTTGCTCATTCCTCCTTCAAATTAACTCATTCTCATTCCATTTCATCTCTTCACAAGCTCTTGCATCCTATAGCGATTTCCCAAGCACTCTCAACAACACTTCAACACTCCATAGTAGCAGCAACAACACTCCATCAACTCCGTAGAGCAGGTGTGGAACAAACCATTGCAACAAGGGCTTGAGTCCTCTCTTTTCTCCTCCGTTATCTAGTGAGCTCTTGGTGGAGGAGGTAAGTGTTTTCACTCCTCTCCTCTACGATTTGGTTGAGTAACACTTTACTGTAGTGTTATTGTGTTCTCTACTTTCTTCCCTTCTTTATCATACATTTCTATATCATTTCTATCTTGGCTGTCAGTGGAGGTGGAAACACCAAAATGAGGGTTTGACTAAGGCAGAACCCTATACAACCCCAACAATTTTCTCTCTTTCCTATGTGTAGGTGGACCTGTGTTTGAAGCTAGCTAGAAAATAGGCTCCTTTGTGAGATCATCTTTGTCACCTTAACTTTGGAATATCTACTTTATCATATTCATTTGTATATTTCTTACTTCATAGTTTTGTTTTGTTCCTTTAAAAATCACTAGCTAGGCCATCAACTTGTTTCTTGGTAGTTGCTACTATATTTTCGGTCTTTTGGTTGTACAGACATCAACGCACCTGAGAGACGCCAGCATGCCACACTGTCATCCTGGAACTGTGCTTTTGTCCTTGGGTAGAGAGCTACCTAAGGTACAATGTTGAACTCGAAAACTAGCTCGCCTAGCCCCACTTTGGATTTTGAGTCTGTAGAGTGATTGAAGAACCTTATAGTCCTCATCATTCTCGCCCCCTATTTTGAAACATCCCTTTAGAGTGAGGTAAGTTAGGGAAGCCTTCTGCTCTTGGCTTTCCATGACTTGAACGTGGTTGGTCTCCCTCTCTTACAAATACAAGATCCCCACAGATGAAGCATAAGCAAAAGAAGATGGAGATGAAGCCACAAAGGACACCACCTTTAGATGAGGCATGTCCACAAGATGTGAGAAAGGAGGAATGTTAGGAAGAGAGGTAAGAAGGGGAGGCTCTACTAAAGGAGTGATGAAAACCTGCACCCTTTTGGGGTGAGGTTCATTGGGATCCATCAATGAAGTCTAAAGAAGAATCAAGGTAATGGGAATTGAAGTAGAAGAAAGAGAAGGAGAAGAAGTAACTACAGAAGAGGCGAGAATGGAAACAAAAACAATAGACTCCTCCCTTCTCTTCTACAAAGTCACGTGCTCCTTAGATAGAGCCTTTCGTTGGTGCTTATGCTTGCACACAAGATGATTATGTCAATTATGGGCACTAGAAAGCATAGCTTGAGAAGAGCTCAGAGGCTTCTACTCTACCATAGGAGCAACCTCTACAACTGTTTTTGGTGTAAGGGGAGATTCCTTAGGAGGAGTAGGAGGAGCAAGATACACAAAAGTAGAAACAAAGACCAAGTCCTCAACGGTGGGCCTCTTTCCTTTCTCTGCCCTAGGGGAAGGTGGAGGAATAGGTAGAGGTTGCGAAGGCTGAGATGCTGGAACAACCCCATGGGAATACTTCCGCTTGCCATACAGGGTATGTTGGGGTGCACCATGGGAAAGATAATAAGTTGGAAAACTTGGGGCTTTGACTTTCGTAGTATGGGAACCTTTCTTTTTCCTATAGTGTGCACACCAACAGGAACAGAGGATGTCACCAAGGGCTAAGAAGCAAAAGTGGGAGGTGTGGAAGATGAAATAGAGAAAATAGAAGGGGAAGGCTTGAGGTCAAGAGAAAGCTTATACTCCCTCTTTGGAGGGGAAGAAGATGAAGCTTGCTGCTATGCACGTAGACAAGCGTTCAAAGACACATCATGGGGTGGTAGAGGAAAACCGCCTTTCAACATTGAGCCCCTAATCTTTTATTTGAAATATACTTTGTACAAGATATATCCCTAGGAGGGAGGGGTATGACTAGGGCAGGCCAAAAATGGTTGAGGGGGAAGCCCCCCACATGCTACTAATGGCTTGTATCCAGTGTCTTGGATAATGTGCATGGTACCCTCACGGGGATACTTTAGGCATTTATAGATCACAAATGCGACCACATTCATAGAGGCCAACCATGAAATTCCCAACCTTGTTATGAATGATTCATATTCTAGGATCACAACAAATGGGACATCCACATACTTAGGTCCAACTGAAACTGGCAAAGAAATAAAGCCCATAGGGGCGATAGAAAACCCATCATGAGAGCGAAAGGTAGCCTACAATTCATCATACTTCTCCTTATAAAAATTATTGATAAACAAGGCCTCCTCCATGATAACAAACGTTCACTCAGCTCGACGGATCAACCATAACACCTGTTATGATGTTAACATTGATTCATGTGGGAACATACAATGGACAGGGCTCCTTGTTCAAGGGAAGATTGTGTGAGGTGTGTATATGCTGAAAATTGAAGAATTGAATGATTTAAACTATAAACCTCCGAAACCAAAATCTCAACATAATACCAATGAAGCCTTTCTTAAATGAAAACAAATGCAAAATTCAAACTAAACTATGGAAACCAAAACACATGTAATCAAAAGAAAATCAGCTCCATTGTTTTCCTATTTCACCATGATCTTGATTTATGCATTTGATGCTCTCAGATTTTTATGAGCACAAGTGCAACAAGAAGATGTGATGAATGGAAAGGAAGATTGATAATGTATATGCTTTTTGGTGGGAAGAAGGGATTTTATAGATGAATTCACAAGATGAATTGAAGTTACAGGAGAGATGTGGGATAAAAGATTGAAGTGGGAAAATGCATATTGCAATTAATTGAAATTAATTGAAATGAAAGAGATAATGGGTGGATTTTATGATATGATGTAGGTTTGGAATTTATATTAAAAGTGGATTTTTAAATTAATGGATGAATAAATGGATTAAATGATTTTAATGATTTGTGAATTTAGACAAATGATTAAATGGTTCTATGTATTTAAATGATTTAATATGCATAGATATTTTAATGATTAATGCAAATGGAGCAATATGAAAAGGATAAATGTAGATAGATAAATGCTTATGAATGCATAAATTCTTATAATATGTTAATGATTTAAGTGGATTAATGAAAATAAAAGAAAGTATTAAATGAATCAATTAAACAAATAATAATGTCCATTTAATTAATAGACAAAAAATAGGATAATTGTGAGGACAAATTTTGAGTGTCTACAAGGTGAATGTAATGTTAGGAACTCCATTCACATGCTCTGCAAGAGGAATATGAGTGAATGAGACCATATTCACATATTTAGATGGGGCAGGATTAGAAGAAGACGAAGGAGTAACCAAGTTTGTAGAGTGCAATAGGAAAGGATCTATGTATATCTACAGATGGATGTTAGGCTTGGCTCTAGAATTGCTATAATTTTATTTTCTATGATCGAGGTGGATAGTCCCATCATCAATGCAATCCTGGATCACGTGACGTAGGTGGACACATCTATCAATATCATGTTGTACCATTAAGGATATGTCTCAAACAATGGTCAAATTTCAGGAAATGTTATTACATTCTCTTTTAATAATTTTTGCAAGACACTGTTATATGATTCTAATAATTTGGTAAAATTTCTATTACATGTATTATTTTTATCCGATGGAATAGAGACCACATTAACCATGATCTTGTTCTTTCCCAAGATTGACACAACTGACTAGCCATCTTGGTGAGAGCATGAGGATGAATCCCTGTATTGAACAACCGCTTGATGGTATTCTCTCAAAGTAGCACATAGATGCACAAAAGAAGGATATTTCATTAAAATAAAATTTTATTGCAGCGAAGGCTGCAAGTTCCCGATAAGCACCTTTTGAACATTGGAGTCAGGTAAAGGATAGGATATATGAGAAAATGTAGCCTAATATCGAGCTATAAATTTAGCTAATTTCTTGTGGGTTCCCTACTTACATCGAACGAGATCATTGAAAGTGATCTTCAACCCGATGTTGGCCTAAAATTGTTGGAGAAATTGGTTGACAAGTTGGTCAAAGGAGAAAATGGAATTGTTGCGAAAAGCACAATACTATTCCAAGGTAGCGTCCTTGAGAGAATGTGGGAATAGCTTGGCCAACATATCATCATTATGAAAGAAATAAATACATAGTGCATTGAAGGATGAGACATGCATCGACAGTTCCCTATGGCCATTGTACTTATTAGATTTTGGGATCTGCACACCTTATTGGATAGGAGTGTTCAGGATGGAAATGGAAAGAGGACTATGATGGAAAAAGGGTTGAAACATGGGTTGGGAGGAAGAATCGGTCAAGTTTGTTAATTGATTCTGCATGCGCCTCATGTTTTACAAAAGAGCATTGAGCACTAGATTAGTAAAATAGGTATGACTAGTGAGACGTCTAGAAGAGCCACCAACACTCAAACCGACAAAGCCTCCAACACTAGAGCTAGAAACAGGGACACTCTAAGTCTCAGGTGTAGAGTAACTAAAACCCAAATGAATCCTACTTACCTTAAGTGCGTTACTTTACTCAGGTATGGAGTTGGTGTAATGACATGACTCATGTCAGCTATGCACATTGATAATATAAGCATGGAGACATTTAGTTGTTTTCCAATGATCGCCAAGCTGATGTCTTAGGTAATATCAAAGTTAGAGGTGTAGGAGGGGACATGGGTATCTATAATATCTACTATTCCTTGGAGAATCTCTAGGCCTCTTTGATCCTTACCCAATATGGCTCTTAGCTTTTCAACAACAAGACTTGCCTGGGAAAAACTATCATAAGTATCTCTCAAACTCCATGAATCTCATGTTTAGGGAATATATTTGCTTTGCAAAAACCTTGAGAGCAAGATCATCCTCCAGGGAAGAGGTAGAGGGTGAGATAGGAGGGGTAGGAACATGAGTTACCACCTCACCAAAAGGAGAATTGAATCCAACAAAGAGCCTTGCAATACCTTCTAAATTCCATTGTAATGTTTCAAAGACTTCTTCATACAACATGTTCGAAGGTCGTAGATTGTGTCGTAAAGCTCATAAAAGCCTTACGATGCAATATACGCAACATGCACTAGATGCGAGAGAAGAAAAAGTTTCAAACCAAAGAGAAGGAGATGGAAGGTTCACGTCGGGTTCACCAAAATGTGAAGGTATTCACTACTCCCAAGTCCAAAGAAAAATAGGGTCTAAAGGGGAGCGAATTACCCTCAGTCACCTCAATGATAAAGGCTAAAAGATAGGATGAAAATTGAAAGACAAGGTAGACTCGATTTTATGTTTTCAAGATGAAGGATTTTGAGAATCGAGTGAATAGACCATAGAGGTCTCAGACTATAGGCTAACCGACTCTTGGACAAAGGATGTCAGTGCAGGAGATAGAGGCCATCACGACACGCTGTCTTCTCAAAGATGTGTTGACATATCGTACAAACAAAGAGCAGAGTTTACAATTTGAAACTCACAAGGAATGCTAACAACTTGAGAACCTTAATCTGATAGTTTAAATGAAAATGACAAAATGTTGCAAATGCATAAAATAGACAAACTAACTACAACAAGAAGAATACTATAATTTGAAAGATGGATCAACTACGAATGAAATGACAAGAAAAGGATAGTAGAAATCCAACTTACAGTTGGTCCCTCCTTCCCACAAGCTCCACATGAATGAAGAACCTACACACATGGAGATGGAAAATTGGTGGGGATGTGTTTTAGATTTTTCCTTAGTCAAATCCATGCTTAGGTGTTTCCACCTCCATGAACAACCAATAGACCACAATAGAGAAAATATGATAAAGAAAGAAGTAGACAATACACATAGAAAGCAAAGATAATCTATATGCTATCTATAATATTGATAATATAAATAAAAAAGAGTGTTACCCTCCCTTTTGCAAGCTTGAGAAGATGAGAGGAAGGATATGAACTTCAAGAGCGTAAGACAAACACACAAAGGTGACGTAGAGATTGAACCTGCAAGAAAATGGTGTTAGAAAGAATGGAAGTAAGAATGGAGAGAGTGAAGATGAGAATTTGCAAGAATGAATGTTAGAATGTGAGAGAGATTGAATGGAATCAAGAAGTGAGTTCAAAATGAGGCTTTGGAGGCAAAAGAGACGTTTTTGGGTTGGTATGCAGTCGTAGGAAGTGTCACAACTCATGGATGCCATGAAATGTCACGTCCCGACATCCATTGACTCAAGAATCTTTCAGGGATGTCTGCATGACGCATAGACATCTGTGCCGCATGGAAGCAACCTAGTCAAAATTCCCTCCATCGACAGAAAATGACAAGGTATGGATGAGATAGGGTTTAAGGTGGTGGGTTTTAGTATTATCAATGTTATAAGGCTAAAGTAAGGGTATATTATGGGAAATTATACTAGGGTGTAATTTTATGCCACATTAATTATAAATAAAAAGCATGTAGAATACTCAAGTCTATTATTGGTAATAAAGGTCAAAGTTCTAAGCAATCCACATGATGAAATGTGGGATTGGAGGGTTCAATATGTGAATATGGAAAACACTCACTCTTTTAAAAAATAGAAGGACAAAATTAGAAGGCCAAACTAGTAGGACATGATAGATTCATCAAATTGGGGAACCAAAAAGACGAATCTTTTCAAAATTAAAAGACAAGTGTTGAGGAAAATAGTTGGTTCTTCTTTTGTGCATGGTTGTGTGCATATAAAATATGCAAATCAATGCTAAGTAACATTATCTCTAACTATCCTAACACTAGTTGAAAATGACTACATTTGGGAACATGAATTAATTAATCATTGGATAGACTATGTTGAGTATGAAAATTAAGACCTTAGAAATTGCTATGCAAAACAAAGGTTAACATGAAAGTGGATCAAGATGCACTTAAGAGATGAAGTGGTGTAAGAGGAAAGTGATGAAAATTTTCTCTTGATTCTGCTTGTGAAATTTGAAGGTGTCAAGATCAAAAGGTCAAGGCCACTCAAGGCTAAAAACTATCATGACAAAATTGATAATTCTTAACAATTACCATAATAGCATTTTCGAAGGGATGACCTCATCCAAGAGATAGATGGAAGTTTTAAATATGTCAAAATGGTTCCAATTTTTTTAATGATTAAATAGTTTATTGTTTTATGAACTAAGTTTATTATTGTAGGTTGGATAGAATGATGGTTAGCCATTTGATATGCTATCTCTTTGTCCACCCTAATGACCATTTTGTATGTACATTTGGGGCCTATCCACTCCTCTAACTTATCTATAATCCCATTGGCTTGCTCATCCAATCATTTTGTAATAGGATTATTTTTGTAATAGTCCTACTACCCATCCTTAGGGCATGATTTTGAATGTAAAATATTTGAAAATGAATAAAAAGGAGAAGATCCTTACCCCTCACTTGATTTAGAAAATAAAATAAATTATTTGTTATAGATTAATTATCGTGTATAAGTATTTTATTTTATAATTTCAAGAAACAAATATTAGTTAAAATATTGAATTAATATTTAATATTGTAAATGTATAATAAAGTTGTATTGAACATAGAACACATGTTCTATCAACATAGTCTTGTTATAACTCTTTGTGAAACATTAATTGATCAATTATATCAATTAAAGAGGAAGCATGACCTCTTAATTGAATATGAAATTATTAATTATATCAATTAATCCTCCACACCTTACACATATTATCAAATATTAATGTGTTGGAATGTGTTGAGATGTGATGCTGTTGATTGCTGTCTTTAATGGTTGTCATTAATGTCAACATATCTTGGTTGATCTATTGAGGTTCAATTTTAATGCTTTGGTGATCCGGATTGGTGTGGTTTTAGATGTTGTGTTGTAATGATCTATCTTTGATCATGTTTGTCCTAGTCCCATTCATTTTGCAACACAATGAGATACACTCTTATGGGTCTGGACCGATCTAGTAGTTGGTTAATGTGCTCTGACACATTGTTTGCATTGTAACGTGTATATCCTATTCTTTGGTTCTGGATATCATGGTAAAAATGTAGTGTGTTGATTTGAGCGAGGAGGTTCTGTGTGGTCCATGTTTCATTCCTTTCCACCACAAGAATGTTTTTGTGGTGACCCAATTCAAAATTGTGTTTGGTTGACTACCGAATTCAAATTGTGTTTGGACGACTTAAGAGTTTATGGAAGCATGGAATTTAATGAAAGTAAGTGTGATGAATGCAAATCTAAAAATCCAGACATTGTGAAGTATGAAAAAGTATACGACTAGAGGCAAAAAACAATGAGATTCTATTCGATGTCATTGTTGGTGACAATTATTTCATTGGTTGATTCCCTTTCATCATTCTTCTGGCAGTGAGCCCTTTTCTATTGGCAGTGAGCCTTTCTCTTTTGGTAGTGAGCCTTTTTATCTTTGGTTGTAATAACCGGTTAGTGAGCCTTACCTGCAGCGAGCATTTTGGCAGTGAGCCCTTGTAAAAATCACCTTAACCGATGTTCTATAATTGAGAATTAGCATTCTTCGTGGTTTTTCCCTTCTTGGGTTTCCATGTAAATTTTGGTGTTCATTGTGCATGGTGTTGTTATGTGCTTTCATGTTCATATCTGTTAGATTATTATCCGATTGATTTAAGTTTGCTCCGGATTAATTAAAGTCAAGAAAAATATTTTATAATAACTGATTCACCCCCCTCTAAGTTATCCGAACTGTTCAACAATATCATATATATATATATATATATATATATATATATATATATATATATATATATTTCAAGGTCATCTTGTCCTTTTCATTGACCTTCCTTATTTGTGTGTTATAAGAAAATATTGATAACGAAATGATACCTTACATGGTACATGTTAACACAAGGCCATGTATATTTTCTCCTTATGGGCACCTTATTTTCCCCCCTTTTAACTCCTACCTGTTATCCATTTGTCTTTATGATTCCCCTCTTTGTATATGGGATGATTCAAAGCAATGCTAGTGTCTGCATGATGTGATTCATGCATGGTGATAAAAAATATAGCTCCCCTTCTGTATATTTATCTTAGATAGACCTCTTTTTACGATGTTCTTACTCACATTTCCATTGCCCTTGCCTCCAAAACCTACAATTTTTTACTTTTACTTTTCCTTGGCTATTTCATTCTCTTCTTCCATGACACTTGCCATCACCTTATACACCATTTGGTCTCCTTAAATTTTACAAATTGCTATCACATAATCCAGTGTTTCATTTTCGAGGATCTTACAAATTAGTATGGGGAAACAATGGAAACATCCAAATAAAAATCAAATAGATCCTTCCACAAAAACACCCACAAGCAAAGTATATCCATGAGGTATATATACATTCCATTTGCTATTTTGTATATTATTTTACCATTGCTTTTGCATGATACACAATTATGCCCCATTTTGTTTACCTTTTATTTTGCCTTCGTAAATTGAATGCATATAGCCACAATTTATACTTGATGATATATAGTATAACATTTCTCACTTTGGTCTTACATGATTATATTTGACACATGACCACATTTCACACACATGATCCATTCTATGGGGACACCATTGGGTGCAATATTGGGGGAATCCATAAACCCACCATTACTTGATCCATATTGACAAAATCATAAGAATAATATTTAGAGCCATTACTTTGTTATATCTATCCATCAACACATATTACATATTATTTTTTCTATTCACATTGATTGCACCATGCCATCATGCACTCATTTTGAAGGGACCATAAAACTACATTAATTACTTCATCATGTGCATATTATGTGGGAACTTGATAGTTTTGACCTTTGTACTAACCATATGTATCATGATCCTATTTTTGTGCCAACTACTCCAAATTATACAAGATCATCATGCACATATGCTCTATGGGTAAAGAAGTTTTGAGCTCCACATTTGTCTTATGTATCATGGTATCTTGTTCTAGATTTACTTTACAAGTATTACTTAAGCACATAGATAGTGGGAGCCTCATGGTTTTGAAATCCGTAGTAGCTATATGTGTCATGGTACCTTAATAAATTATTTGCAAGTTGAAGAAGTCAATTTACATGGTCTTAAAAAAGCACCAAGATGATGGAATGGAAAATTGACAACTATTTTGAGATTCATGGTTTTCGAAAATGCATATTAGATCCAAATCTTTCTATGAAGAGAGTGAAAGGTGAGATTATTCTTGCTGTAGTTTATGTAGATGATTTACTCATTATTAGAACAATTATTGGGCTAGTTAGTGCATTGTGTAGAGACCTAAATCTATCCATGCTTGACCACACTTGATCTCACCCCATCCTAGCCAATCAAATAAATATTTATTATTTAATTAATTAATTATTCACCTTTATCCCTTGCCTTTAATTAAGTTTAAACTTATCCCCAAAATTTCCAATTAAATCAATAATTAAACTTCATTACCATTTTTCATAATATTTAATTCTACTTCACCTTCAATCCTTATCCATTTAATCTTAGCCCTTAAATCTATCTACATGGATCAAGATCTAAAATTTCATCATGTGACAAGTGTCTTAACCTACATACCCTATCCCTTTCTCACACATGTGTGAGCATATATCTCACATGTGAAGCCACCCTACCTCTTACACATGTCATAAAGTAGCTATCCTTCCTCTTACACATGTCATAAGGTAGCCATGTTACTTCTCTCACTTGCCCCTTTCACGTGCTTCTCCATGTGTGTTCTCACATGTGAGCACACCTAGCTCTTAGACCCCCATTTCTCTTGTGACACGATAAGCCCTCAATCCATGTCATCACTCTCATTCAATCCTAGTCATCCACTTACCAATACATCTTAGCCCTTGATTTGCTTCATGAAAAATCTATGAATTGAGGTCTTTGCTCTTATTTTGCTAATTCAGTTTCCTCAAATCCTTATGTTGTAATTTTCTTCTATCAATCCCAATCCCAACATCATGTCGTTGGTCTAAATAAAAAACCACATTCCACCATCTACCTCTCATCAAAAAGAGCAAATCAAGTAGACATGGGTGCATCTACTTTTAACTCTATCCATGAGATAAGAAGGTAAAAGACAAGGTGAAACTAATTTGTAGCTTTTATCTATTTGTTTTATGTCTTTTTCATTTCATCATTTTCACTTTGAAAAAAGATCTTGAAAGGACATTTAATATGAGTAATTTGGGTTAACTGAATTTATTTCTTGTTTTACAAGTTTGTAGCCTACATGATAGATTGTTCATAAAGTTTTAAATACACATTGGATTTGTTAATCAAGTTTTAAATGATTGATTGCAAGCTTGCCTTTACTTCTTTTCAGTCTGAATATTAGCTTACTAAGAATTGTTTTTCAAAGAAGGTAGATGCCACATTATATAGGCAACTAGTTGGCAGCTTGACCAGACATATGTTTTCCACTCAATTTAGTTTTTAGATTCATGCAAGAGCCCAAAGAAGGCCATTGGTTCAGAGCCAAATGAATTTTGAGATATATTTGTGGAACAATTCACTTTGGCATACATTTTACCTATAAATATCAATTTTCTTTGGTAGTTTTGATAAATTCAGATTGGGGCAGTGATATAGATAATTGGAAATCTACTAGCTGTTATTGTTTTTAACTTAAATTAGGCCACATTACATGGAGTAGAAAAAATAAACAAGTATATCTTTGCCTTCATGTGAGGCATAATATAGAGCAGCAAAGAAAGCAAGAAAAGGAAGCGCTGTGGATTTCGAATCTTTTATTTGAGCTTCGTCTTCTTCAATGTTCTGCCTCTATTTTGTGATAATCAAAATCCCATACAAGTTGCAAACAATCTAGTTTTCTAGGCTAAAACAAAACATACAGATATTGATGTTTATTACATCCAAGATCTTGTTCAGGTTCAAATTGTCAATTTACAATATTGTCCTAGCGATGATCAAATAGTTGACATATTTGCCAGTATTTGGCAAGAGTATGATAGAAGCCAAAATTTTAAAGCTGCTTGGACTGCTCAGAATGATTGAGGTGGACATCAAGGGGGCACAAGGATAACGCCCTCATACTTTTCTCTTAGCGTTTTGGTTTCCTTCCCAGTCAATTTGAAGGGGGGAATGCTTGTCAAAGACTCTAGAAACTAATAAGTCCCAAGAAATTAAGAATTCTCTACAAACTGAGATTGTGTAGAAATCTCAAGAAATTAGAAATGTTCCAGATTTCTAGGTTGTTCTAGATCTTGTAATCTGAAAGCCATAAATTTGTAACATTCTGTTGGGCAAAACATTCAAGTGACATGCATTAAATTGTATGGAATGCTAGCTAGATTAACTCAACTGCTTTGTAATAATAATTAAATCAGTTTTATTCAGCCATATCTCTATTTGCTGCCCTGTTTTTCTGTTGCAGCATAAGTTAGAATCTTGGGCCTTTTTACAACCTTGAATACACATACACCCACATACGGTACAATTATCTTATGCTTTTTTGTTAAAAGATGATTACTTGTCACAAATATCTATAGATTCCTTGGTACAGTTATCTTATGTCTTTTTTGTTAAAAGCCAAAAGTTTGCTTATAAGTAATTACATGTTCCTCTTGCAGACAAAGATGGATCACAAAAGGGAAATGGATGGTTATGAATATAGCTAGCGATGCAGGGAGAAAAGTGCAGCCTTAAATATTTATAGACTATTTCCGTAGGAATATTAGAAATTACTTATTGATATTGACATGGACATTCTCAAGAATGTTATCTCGAAAGGACGACAGACTAGCTTGAGCTGAGAAATGGAAGAGCTCTGAGTTCATGAAAGTCCTGGACAAAGGGACGTTAGTTGTGTCTACTTAGTCCTCCACATCTGATGCAAATCTGCTATTTCAGGGAAGGCTAAGGTGCACAACTTCTCATTACAGCCTCAAAGTTACAGATTTAGCTGTTTTCCCCCTTCTCTTTCTTGACGAGAACTTTTGGAATGCGTTCCAATGTCCTCCACACATTCAGTGATGGTGTTCCAAAGCCTTCCACATAAAAAGCTAAGAATACAAGGGAGTGAAGTATGCAATATTGAGTGCCTTTGTGGGTAACTAATGTCCGCGAGACGGAGAGATCCATTAATACAAGGGTCAAGAAACATAGTGAAGACATCTAGTCTTAATTATAATAATACTTATTCATGTAAAAATTTCTGAAACTTTAGATACAGCGGACGAATTGAAAGCAAGTTTTGTCTACAAAACCCAAGTTTTATGGCTTAAAATTAATGCCATTAGAGTATAATGCACTACAAATGCATTACTCAGAAAGTATGCTGAATAAACTTGCACATTATTGAATGCCTTGGTACAGTTGAGCAATAATTGTTTTGAATACATTCAGTGCTTTCCTTTCATCGCCTTCCTTCATTGTCACAACACATCCCTTCTTAATTTTTGCTCTACCAAAATATGCATTATCCCATGCAACAAGATTCCAGGGTAAATCCTTCTGAGAAATATCATTGCATCTATAATTAATTTTTTCTTTATTGGTAAGTATAGTAGTAATTATCCATTTTCCTTTCTCCATACTGCTATATAATGCTACTCCATTTTCTACTGATACTGCTTCTTCTTCATGGCGGGAGAAAAAATTGGGTAAATGTTCGATGGTACATAAAAATGGACACTCAACCACGGCGCATATGATGACTGCACTCAACGACTCTGGCAAAGTCAGTTTTAGTGATTCATACCGCTTTTCATATTCGAAAAATTCAGAGACTGAATTGGTGCCGAGCATGTGAGAGAAAAGATGTGCATTTAAAGTCGACTCTGCTCCTTCATCCGCTCTCCCAATCACAGACATAAACTCAGACGGTATTTTCTGATTTGCTCAAAAAAATAAAAATAAAAATAAAACTTGTCTCTGTGTGTCAACAGTAATTCACAGTAACATTAAGGGAAAAATATTACCTAAGTACTACAAGTTGTAATTGAAGTTACAGTAATCATTGGAAACCTTTAAAATAAAATCAAATACCTGCAAATTCTGAATGTGATTCGGTATAGCTCCATTACATGCGTAAATTAGCAGAGAATTCAACCTTTCCAGGTTTTCAATACTTGTAATATTCTGCAGCTTACAACATCCATTTATGGTAATCCTCTTGAAGCTTGACATCTCTAATTCTTCTGAAGGTTTCTTCCTTGTCAATTCAGGTGTCCTTGATACTGTTTTCAACTTGTTAAGTGATCTCAACCCAAAACAATTCAAAATCAAATCCAATTCAATTAGATCATCTACATATGCCAGTTGGATATATTCAAGGGCTGGACAATGCTCTTTGCTAATTGAGACCTTCTTTAAATTTTTTATAAATGTAATATCTATCTTTTTAAGGCTCTTCAGGGAAGACTCAAAACTAGTTGATTCGCTGCTATTGTTAAAAACCAGTTCTCCATTTACTGTAATTTCCTTCAAAACCAAAGTACTGAGATTGTTTAGTGTTCTAAGAGATTCTGAGAAGGACCTTCCTTCGATTTGCATGGAGTTGGAGGCGTCTCCTCTTCCTATTAGAACTAGCTTTTCCAAATGACTCAACATTCCTAATGATGAGTATGGGAATACTTCTACCGAGCTTCTGTAAAGCTTCAGCTCTTTCAACTGAAAATTAGAGGCCTGTAATTTACGATTAATTTCATTCAAATAATTATTTTTCAATGTCAAACAATATTTAAAAAACTGATATTTCACAATGCATTGTCTAGCATTATGTAGAAATAAGGAAAGCAAATACTTGAGAGAAAGAACGAACAAAATACCTGCATATCTCTCTGCCACAATCTTTCCAGGCATCCTTGGTAAATCGTTAGACCCTGCAAATTTTGCAAAGGAAACCACAGAGGAATAGTTGTCTTGTTGTTACCCACATTTTGTATATGAAGGTTAAACCACAACAAAGATGCCTTTGTCTCGGTTCACTCATTTGCATTCCCAATGAAGTATGTAATACCAAAACCAACGGAATCATCTTGAATGGTATGGAGACACCTTACTGTCTTGCCTCTGGTTGTAACAAGGATGTTCTGGATTCCCATGTGTTCCTGCATTCAAAATGAAAGTCAAATTTGTACTGCAGTCCCAAAAAATAAATGGCTAGCTTACATATAGATGTTCTAAAGGCTCTTTAAAATTGTGAATTTAACTTAGTGGCAGGCATATATATGAAGGAGAAGCGCACCATTTTTTTTAAATGTCCAGGGCGCCATAGACGACTGGGATTGCTCTGTTCATCTGCTATCTCTCTTCCCAAATCACGAAGATGGTCATGCATTCTAAACACATAATGAAACTGCTCCTCGTCTCCAAGGTCATAATTCACTTGAATTGAAATAAGACACTTGTCTATGAGGGTCTTAACTGTGTGTTCTGCATTCCATCCCGATCCATTCCATATTCTTATAGCCATAGACTTCTTATGAGATATAAAGAAGCAAGCAATGTCCATGAAGATTTGCTTTTCCTCCATATCTAGAGCGTCAATGCTTATTTTCAGAGTTTGTCTTACTTCCCCAGGCAAAGTTTTGCGAATTTTCGTCAATTGCCCCTGCCAGTAAGGTTTATCTCCACCACAAACATGGCTACCCACCACTTGCAGAGAAAGAGGTAAACCCCCGCAAGCCTCCACAAAGCATTCAACTAAATCCTCAAACCCAACAGCTGGATACGGTTGACTAAATGCATGCCAACAGAAGAGTTCCCTGGCATGATCTCTATTGAGTGTTTTCATCTTAAGTCGAAGAGCAATTCTGTATTGTATCAGCACCCTCTCATCACGGGTTGTCACAATTACCAAACTTCCTGAATTCAGGGCATCTCTTATCAATAGAGCATCTAATTGCTTCACATGATCAATATCATCTATAACAATTAGAAAGCGCAAAAAGGCACTTCTTCCCATATGATAGTTGAGATGGCTGGTCCCTTCATGTATACTCAGAATTTTAGGCAGGTCTTGGTTCACCAGATCTTTAAGCAGTTTGCTTTGCAAACCAGGCAATTCACCCTTGGCAGAAGCTTCTCTCACGTCAAACAAAAAACAGGACCCATTGTATTCTGAACGCTTGAGATTGAACAATTCTTTTGCCAGTGTAGTTTTCCCCGAGCCCCCCATTCCAAAGATGCCAACAATATTAACCTTCCCTTCTGCTCTCTTCTGGCACACCATTTCAAATTCTTCAACCAATTGATTAAGGCAAACAGAATGTTTGGCAACATGTAAAGGATTTGTCTTTTCAGCCTCCTTAATCACAGCACCTACTATGTTCTTACACAGTTCAATAGGATTACTGGATTTCCAAAGAGAAACAAGAGTTTTACCAGAAAATTGCATTAGTGGACATCGATCAATCTGTTTTGCAAGAAGGTAATGAACTATTATCAATCCGAAATATGTGCTCAAAAAAGTTTACCCATTACGACTGTCGAATTTGCAGCCAGAGATGAATGAAACCCTGTGCAGAGCTGTTTTCCACTCCTCAAGCTTGTTAAGGTACCTGCCCTTTTCTTTGTGCTCAGAAAATGCAGCTGCATACACGCCTTTTCCCTTTTGTACGTAGCGTAGATCAGATGGTGCCACATCATAAAAAACAGGAACAATCTTAACATTGCTTTTTACAATGAGTTCTAGCTCAGCTAAACACCAAGCTGACTCTGCATATCTTTTTGAAAAGATGGCTATATGAGCAGATGCAGAGCAAATGGCATTATACAGTGTAGATGGGATGGAATCCCCCAATTCCAACTCCTGGGAATCGAGAAAAGGCTGGAATCCTAGCTCTTGAAATGAATTATAGAGTGGAAGAGCCACAGTTTGTTTGACATCGGGGCCTCGGTGGTTGATAAATACCTGGTACAATCTTGAAGCTATACATGGTGTTCCCCTTTCACAGGCAGCTTCTATTCCACTGAAAGGCCTATGTTCTTGCTGAGATGAGGAAGAAGCCATGAATGTAAGATAATATTGTAGAAGACAGTGTCCAAAGTGTAATTTAGTTAACAGCTTTATAGCCAATGTATTGCGGTTAATGCACCAGCTGTTTATGTAAACATGGGTTCTGGTAGGTTAACCCCAGTTCAGAGTGCTTTGAATCTAATAAAAACACATACCCAATTGAGAGGGCTTTGAATTTAATGAAAGTGCAGATAAGTAAAGGTACTCGTAGATCAATAAAGAACTGTTTCTTATTGTCAACACCCAGGAAACTGACCTTGTTGGCAGGCTGGCTTGAATCAATCCATGTTCTTGCTCTCGTCAGTTATGGTTACGAAATAAAATAAAATTAAGAAGTCAATAAGCCAGCTGGCCAGGTATAGCTTTCCATAAACAGCCTGTGCTTTGTGCGTTTTCACTAGATTCAAAGCACACTGAATTACTGCCGTTCTTAAACAGAGCATCCTTCGGGGTCAACCTACCGGATCCCATGTTCACCTAAACAGTTGGGGTATTAATCAATATCTATCCAGCATTTTGGATGCACATTTTGATCGAAAGAATTAATTAAAATTTAATTTTAATTTTTCAATTAAATATGAAATAAATTATATATATATATATATTTATTTATTTATTGTTGTTTATGTTATAATTAACTTATAATTTATGAAATCAATTAAAATTATATTATATTTTAAATTTTAAATATATAATATATAAAAATATTAATACTTTATTATATAGTTTACTTATTAGTTTTTATAAAATCACCTAAAATTATGTTATATTTTACGCCGAAGGCTTATCCAATTTGAACTGGACAAAGCTAAAAATTACGATCAACGGTATAGGATGCATAAGCGATGCAAGACGACCATGAAAGTAATCTCATCCATTCACTGCAAATTTGATTGTAAGAGAGTCGTATTGCTTTTCATATTTCCGTGCAACTTGATTGTTAATAACTACTCTTTGCTCGTAGCCGCTGCATACCACCTACTCCTTGTCGCCTCCATACGGATATTTCATTCAAATCCAATTTGAAGTGGACAAAACTAAAAATTACGATCAACGGTACAGGATGCATAAGCGATGCAAGACGACCATGAAAGTAATCTCATCCATTCACTGCAAATTTGATTGAAAGAGAGTCGTATTGCTTTCCATTTCCATGCAACTTGATTGTTAATAACTACTCTTTGCCCGCAGCCACTGTATACCACCTATTTCTTGTCGCCTCCATGTGGATATTTCAACAACAAATATCTTAGTTGTAGTCTCACCAACCTGCTTTATTTATACCAAGTCATATGAGATATTTTGTGCAATACTTATTGTAAGTGGAAGATTGTGATAAACACTCTAAACATACTTCTACACTTTTAAATAAGACATTGCATCTAAGATTTAAAGAAATTGAACTAATTTAAACTAAAAATCTTCAGAAATCTATCCTATTGCTCTCTAACTCTAAAGGATCTCTCTAATTTACTTTGCTCTCAGATTTAGAAGCTAATTAAACTGTTGAAATGATATTTAGAGAATGAGAAATGAAATAATTCTATTTCCTATGTGATTCAATATGCAAATCTATTGTAATGGCAGCCATGACTGCAAATGCTGGATGCTTGATTGCTGCTTGATGGATGCTGGATGAATGCTTGAATGCTTGGATGCTTGAATGCTTGGAAAACCTGCAGAGTAAGATTACACCAATTGGGATCCATTTCCTATAGCCAAAGAGATGCATTTATAGCTTTCACGGCAGCACATTTGCACAGGGATACGGGATAAGGGGCTGTGATTCAATCTGGAGAATTGAATGGCCTGGGATGAGAAGATGGAGCTGATCATGGAGGATTGTTCCTCCCCATGAAAACACCAGGCAAGAAGAGGGATGGAAGAAGATTGAGAGGACTTCCTGCAAGCTTGTCCCCGAAGCTCTTCTCGTGAATGGAAGTTGCATTAATTAGATTTTAAAAAATCTAATTTTATTGGTGAGTGAATAGTGTAAATGATTTATGCATAAAATTAAATATTTTTGATTTATTTAATTTTAGCAAAAGAGGAATAAATATTTTAATAAATCAAACTATAAGGTTTGTTTATTAAATTAAAATAAAAGGAAAATGATAATTAAATAAAAGATTCTTAAAATATCTTTATTTAATTAAGAAGAAATGTGATGAGGTAATTAAATAACACAAATTATTGAAGCTGTGTATTTAATTTAAGATGGAATTAATGGATAAAGTATAGAAGAAATAATAATGATAATAATTAAATAAAACAAAGTATTTAATTTTGTTTATTTAATTAAGAGAGAAATAATATGATAAAATAGAAGAATTAATAATGAACTTAATATAAATAAATATTTCTATTTATTTACTAAGTAGATGAATTTAAGATTAATTAATCAAATAAGTCGTATTTAATTAATTAGATTCTCCAGACCATTTTTAGGTGTCTACATTTTGCCCCTCTTTGAAGTGATGGGTTTACACATTGCTTCAAAGAATGATTTTGCCTCAGCTGCCAGTATTGATGAAAAGTTTGAAATATGCCCCAGATTTGCCCCAGGTGTTGGATTTTGGAATGAAAGCGATATATGCCCCCATGGGAGATAAATTGATAAATTTTGGATTTTTATGATTTTTTCAAAAAATTTGAATTTTTATGATGATTTGATGATGTATTGATGAAGGAACAATTTATCTCCCGACATAATTGTCCAAAAATGCCCCTGTGATAGATAAGAATTAATTCCTCAGAAGGAAAAATAAATAAATCCCATGAAAAATAACCTATAAATGCTCAAAAGGTCATTTTCAAAAGTCATTTGTGCATTTGACTTTGACAATCTTGTGATAGAGACCCTCAGAGTGCTAGAGCTTCAGGATGCCGATCCCTTACCACACCCACCGACTCGAGCATGTGCGACGTCACCAACGTCCGACCGACTATGGACTTCCGGTATGTACCCCAAATTTTTCTCGTAATTCGTGCCCATACTTTTCATGTCTTTTTGCACGTTTTTTACCTGTTTAGCGCGTGACAGACGTGGTTTAGCGCGTCGCTGATCTATTGTAGCACGCCATAGTTTTAGCGCGTCAGGTCATTTTTGTAGCGCGTCCGTGCATTAGAGTAGCATGTCAGAAGTTTTAGCACGTTGGGTCCATTTTGTAGCGCGCCAATGAAATTTTGTAGCACGCCATACTTTTTAGCGCTTTAGGTTGATTTTGTAGCGCTTGGAGGTATAGATTGATGAAAAATTGTGCACTTTGATTTTTTTATTTCGTCGATTTGTTGTTGACTCCATAAATGGTAAACAATCTCATGATGAGCGAGATCCATTGATTTGATAATAACTACCCTCATGATAGGCGAGGAATAATTTAGAATGTCTGAAAGAATGAACCTGATTGATAAATGAAGGTTCCTTCTTGATAAATTGATCGTTTGATAGGTAAAACATAATTTTTGAAAATTTGATGATCACCTGATGTTTGATATTTTGATTAACATGTTCTGTTTGTATGATAACAGGAGCATTTAGATGTTATCCAGGTGCGAGAGCAGTTCCCTTGGCCTTTTGATATGATACCGCGACTTTCACCTGATGAGAGACAACATATTATCGCTTGCGGTTTAGCGACATTACTGGGTATGCCCCATATTAGACTTAATAGGGGTCTGTTGACAGCCTTAGCAGAGCGGTGGCATAGTGACCACAACACCTTCCACTTACCTACTGGTGAGATGATTGTGACGCCAGAGGATGTATGGCGTATTCTTCACATTCCTTTTGTTGGAGAGATTGTAGTGCATGATTCAGAGGAGGTTGGTGGGGTAGAGGCTATGCGGAGAGTCTTTCAGGATCCCTATGTTGCGGGAGAGTGGATTCCATGGGTAGAGATGCATGATTCATATGCTCCACTTCCCTCAGTTTTGGCCGGCTTTATTGGTGGATTCCTTTGTCCTGATAAGAGGTCAAAGGGTCTATCTCTCAGATGGGGTCGAGTTTTAGACGGCATGGTGGTGCACAGGACAAGATACGCTTGGGGTATGTGCATGCTTGCTCAGCTCTATCATGATTTGCATTGGATCGTGTACCTCGGCGACAACAGTTTATCGGCATGAGCTACCCTTCTCCAGGTATGGGCATGGGAGCATATTGTTGTTATGCATCCCATGCCAGTGTTAGCGAGACTAGTGACGAGGCCTTATGTGTTTCGGTATAGAGGCAGGCCTACCCAGCATATGATGGGTAAGCTAGATTATTGGAGGTGGATTATTGATGATGTGGAGGCAGTGACCTGGCGTCCCTATTTAGACTGTGATGACTGGGATGATGATGATATTGAGTTGGGGTTCTTGTCTGATTCGATGTATTTGATCGGGAAGAGCCCCAGGATCTTGGAGAGATTCCTGTTTCGTCGTGTGTACAGGCAGTATGGTATTGTGCAGTGCATGCCACAGGGAGTAGCGCATTACGGACGTCGACAGATAGATGTCAGTGATTGGGGTCCTAGTCTGCCTTATGGGGCACTTGTTGAGGGTTATTGTGCTCTACAGCCATCAGCCTGGGATATGCGACGAGACATTGTTGAGGCACCTATTACTCCAAAGTATGGACAGTACCTGGCTCTGCACCCTCCTCCATGTATTACTATTCCGGATGAGCCAGTACCAGCTCCAGCAGCACCACCAGCAGCACCAGCAGCAGTACCAGCAGGGGGTGGTCAGGTTGGTCAGAGACGGGGGAGAGATGATGACAGTGAGAGTAGTAGTGATGATGATAGCGAGAGTGATGATAGCAGTGACGATAGCAGTGATGATGATGGCGGAGATGGGGGGAGACCGAGCGTAGCGGGTACTTCAGAGCCATCTTCTAGTGCGCCTCGTAAGAGGCAGGTTGTTGCTTCCTCGTTGGCAAATCGATCAGAGATTGCAAGTTTACAGGTGCAGGATCAGACCTTACAGGGACAGCTAGCACAGGTGCAAGGATTACTAGCACAGACACAGGCTCAGATGCAGGCACAGCTAGCTACTGCACAAACACATATTACCTCTCTGATTGGTGAGAGAGATGGGGCTCTACAGGCAGCAGCGACCACACAGACTCAGCTAGCAGGTGTACGAGCATAGTTGACCACTGCCCAGGCACAGATCATAGCCCTGACTGCAGAGCGAGACACTATTAGACGGGCAGCAGAGACAACACAGGCTACTGCAGAGAGATTGCAGAGAGTGGCAGATGGGACTTCCATGGTAGACTACATGCGAGAGGCTATGCGTGCAGGCACCGAGATTGAGTTCTACAGGAGCCGCTATCATGAGCTTTGCCCCCCAGAGCAGAGAGTTAGTTATGCCTAGTCCCGCTCAGAGATGACTCGTTCGAGGACAGTGAGCAGAGGTGTGACAAAGCCTCTTCCGAGAGATCCGAGAGATCCTAGGACATCTGGTGGTGGTACTGATACTGGCGCGCGACCTGCTCCCTCTGGTGGGAGCACCACTTGAGATTATTTGGATACCCTTTGAGAGATGTATACATCCATTTTTGACATGATGTTATTTTCATCCTTTTCAAACTTCATTGTATACTTAATACTTGATGAGATATATATGTGCAGTGGTTCGATTGATCCATGATATGTTTTACATGATTTATGTGATGGATGCATTGATCTTATGATGTGTTCTACTTGATTGATGTGATGGATGCATTTTAATTTCTATGTTTTTATGATGATTTATTTCACTAGTTTGTATGGATGCATAAATAATGATGTGATATGATATTGATGATGTATTTCTTTTCTTAATGAGATGCAAATGTATGATAGATAAAATGTGATGTAATGTATGATATACGAATGAAAGGCAATGTATGATGTATCTAAATGTAAATGAATGATATACGAATGAAATTCAATGTATGATGAAAATGTATCGATGTATGAATAAGGTGTAATGATGTATGATGAAATGTAATGATGTATGATGAAAATGTAATGTATAATAGATAAATGAGGTGTAAATGAAATGATAATGGATAAAATGTAGTATATAATGAAACGTGAATGAATGATGTATATGAAAAATGAGATGTAATGAAATGATATATATAATGAAACGTGAATGAATGATGTATATGAAAGATGAGATGTAATGAAATGATATATATAATGAATGATGTAAATGCAATGAAGTATAAATGAATGATGTAAGGATGAAATGTAATGATGATGTATGATGAAATTGTAATGACATATGATGAAAATGTAAATGAATGATGAAAATGTAATGATGTATGATGAAATGTAGTGATGTATGATGAAAATGTAAATGATGTATGAAATTGTAATGACATATGATGAAAATGTAAATGAATGATGAAAATGTAATGACATATGATGAAATGTAATGATGTATGATGAAAATGTAAATGATTGATGAAAATGTAATGACGTATGATGAAATGTAATGATGTATGATGAAAATGTAAATGATGTATGAAATTGTAATGACATATGATGAAAATGTAAATGAATGATGAAAATGTAATGACATATGATGAAAATGTAAATGAATGATGATTTTGCAACTACATGATAATGTCAATGCAATGAGACGTAAATGCATGATGTAACATAACGTGTATATGATGCCACGAAATTTAGATGTTTATTGTGAAATTTATGATGAGATGAAGAAATGATTTTATATGCATGTCATTATGAAAATTGTATGTGTCAAGTATACTCAATCTGTAATAAGAAAAGATAACATTCTTTGCAGATGAACCCTTGTAACTTGTGCAACCAATACTCTACAGATGTATTATTATGAATGAAATCTATGTTTACCATGAAAACCTATTTTATCAATGCAAACCTAAGTGTCATTTCAACCATCTTTTTATTTTTCTTGGTATCATCACTGAGCTTTTAAAATGGTTAAAGTGCATACAAGCATCAATGATATGAGATAGACCAATGATGACCTGAGTATTTCTTTCATGATTTTTGATATTGCAAGCGAACACAAGCATCAAGGTATAAGATAGACCAATGATGACCTGAGCATTTCTTGCGTAAACAGACAAGAATTAATCATTTTCTTAAGTGAATTGTAATGTCATCCATGATACTTGGTAGAGCACTTCCCGCGACAATTCACAAAATAATAATGACTAACTCTCAAACAACAAACAAAGAAAAGGTATCATTCTCCTTCCTTGCTTCTCTAGTTCAATACATCATCGAGTAGCTCTAAAGAAATGATAAGAAAATGATAAAATAAAAAGCACAACAATTCAAATTCTACTTAATGTATTTTCAAATCATTATTCAGATTAGATCATCAGTGTTGAAATGTGTGTGCTGACGTTTGCATGATATTCCTAGACGTTTGACCAAATGATGTAACCTAAAAACCTATCCTAGGGGTCTCGGGGACTGATCAAAGATTAGTCTTGCCTACGTTATACACGCAGAGACCACATAGTTCGACTGACATAGACTCCACTTTCAATTGATGTAGACTCTATTTTTTTTTTTTTTCAATTTTACGAATGTTTTTGCATGGATTTTTCGATTTTCTGATGTGTTTTGATTTTTATTTTCTGATGTTTTGGATTTTGATGGATTTTCTAATGTTTTTGGATTTTGGGTTTTTTGATGTTTTGGATTTTGATGGATTTTCTGATGTTTTTGGATTTTGGGTTTTCTGATGTTTTGGATTTTGATGGATTTTCTGATGTTTTTGGATTTTTCAAGTATCGTCACTTGGTGTTGTCATGTTTGATTGCCTTTCTATTTAAGCTGAAAGTCCATTGTACCAAATAACACTAGGATGTTGCCCCCAAGCCAGGGTAAAACATGATATCCTTGCCATGACATGGATAGTGGTAATGATTATCCCAAATGATAGATGGAAATGATATGAAAGGAAACAATCATGACAAAATTGTATCTAAATAGATAGAAGAGCTAGTGAAAATCACAAGTAGCGCCTGTTTGCTAGGTTTTCATTACTTGTTTGTTATTGTGTCCTCTTTCTTTTTCTTTTTCTTTGTATTTTTTTTATTATTATTATTTTTTTGTTTTTTGTATTTTTATTTTTATTTTTTATTTTTCCATCATCATGACGCCTGTTTGCCAGGTTTTCATCAAGACAACTTTATTGACCGTGCACTAGGTTTCCTTAAGTGTAGAATCGCCTGAGATGAATGCTATTCATGGGTTCCTCCAACATGTCTCCTTCTGGTGTAGACAACCGGTATTCTCCTGATCCATAGACTGATATGATGACATAAGGCCCTATCTAGTTAGTTTCAAACTTGCCATTCTTTTCTCTATTTGCTTGATTTCTAGGGTTTTCCCGTAGGACCAAGTCTTCGATCTAGAAGACTCTAGGCTTAACCCTCTGATTATAGTTCCTAGACATCCTGTGTTGATAGGCTATCAAATGATTGACAGCTTGTTGTCGACGTTCATCAAGTAGCTCTAATTCTTGAAGTCTAGAGATCCTATAATCTTCATCTGAAATGAGTCCCTTTAGTGAAACTCGAAGGGATGGAATTTCTACCTCGATAGGTAATATTGCCTCTGATCCATAGACAAGAGCATATGGTGTAGCTCATGTTGGTGTTCTGATGCTAGTCCTGTAAGCCCAAAGAGCAGGGTTAAGCTGAACGTGCCAATCACGCCCTACCTCATTTACAGTCTTCTTGAGAATCTTGAGGATTGTTTTGTTTGAAGCTTCAACCTATCCATTACCTTGAGGGTAATACGGGGTTGAAAAGCGATGTTGAATGTGGAACTTTTCACATAGCTCTTGGACGTCTTGGTTCTTAAAAGGCCTGCCATTATCTATGATGATTGACTGGGGTATCCCATATCTACAAATGAGATAATTTAGTATGAAAGATGATATTTGCTTCCCAGTGATTGTGGTTAAGGGAACTGCCTCCACCCATTTTGTAAAATATTCTGTTGCTGTGATAATGAACTTGTGTCCATTAGATGAAGATGTTTTTATTTTCCCTACCAAGTCCAATCCCCACTGACAGAAAGGCCATGTAGTTGCAAATGGATGGAGCTCCTGTGCTAGTGTATGTATAAGGTTGCCATGAATTTGACATTTCTGGCATCTCTTAACAAACTGGTAAGATTCTTGCTCCATGTATGGCCAGTAATACCCTAAACGAAGGAGTTTCTTGGCCAAAGATAATCCACTTGAATGTGTACCAAAAATTCCTTCATGGACCTCATGTAAAGCAGAAGTAGATTCGTTATGTTCTAAACAATGTAAAAGAGTACCATCTAGGCCTCGACGGTAAAGGGTGTCAACAATAATGGTATGTTTTGCGGATTGGCATATGAAGTTGCACTTTTGGTTGCGAGAAAGATCTGGGGGTAAGATATTATCTTTTAGATAAGTATAAATGTCTCCATAAATGGAAGATGGAGTACTATCCAAAAGGCTTATGGTTTGGGATTTGGGATTTGCGTATGCAGGGTTTGACACTTGTTCCACAATAAATCGATAACGATCTTCTGTTTCAGGCATTTGTAGAAGAGATGCTATTGTGGCCATGGCATCTGCTGCTTTATTCTCTGATCTTAGTATCTGCTCAAATTTGATATCTATGAAGTATTTCTTTAGATCATCTACCAGTCTTTTGTATAAAATCAGTGTGTCATCCTTGGTTTGGTAAACATACTTCTACACTTCTAAATAAGACATTGCATCTTGTAATCAAAGGAAATCTGAAAATTATTATTAAGTAGGGTTAGCACAATAACATTAAAATTCCAATGAAGTAACAAAGTACAAAGGAAGTGATGTGAAGACAAAAGGGATGAAGTTACCCTAAGTTTCCACCTTCCATGATTAACCTTTGTTACACCTCCTAGCTTGCAGTAAATAAAAATGCCCTCAGATTTATGTGAGCAACTATGACAAGATGACTAAGTCCTATGCAAGTGTTGAAGGATTTGCAGAAAATAAAATGACCCTACAATGGACTAAAATGCCTATGATTGTAAATGACTATGACTGTAAAACTAATAGCATAAATTGAAACCTAAACATGAAAGACTAAGAGTGCAAGAAGACAAGGGAGCTGAGAGCCAGAGAGAGAGACCAAGAGAGAGCCAAATGAGAACAAAATTGCCATTTTATAAAAACTGCAATTTTGAATGTGTGGCCAGGATGAGAAGATGACAAAAAACCCTAGAATCAAAGATCAAGATTGAATGTTGCTGTGTGCATTAGGGTTAGGTCAAAATTAGGGCAATGATAAGGATGAAGGGCCAAGATTGAATTATAAGATAATTCAAGCAAGGGTCAAAATTAAATGAGATGTCAAAAGATAAGAATAAATTTGGAAGATAAGACCGGCACGGACAAAGAGGTTGCTGGAGAAATTAAATAATAAAATTTATTTACTCCAGGTGACCAGTGAATAATTAAATAATAAAGATATTATTAAATTATAGAAGAATGTGACAAAGGAATCATTTCGAATTAAATAATAATTTAATTCAAAATTCAAGAGAGTGGACCAAATTAAATAAATTAACTTTATTTAATTTAATGAGAGAAGAGGTTAATGAATAATTAAATAATTAAAATAATTATTTAATTATAGTAGAAAATGGACAAAAATCAAATAAATTAGAATCTATTTAATTTTTAAAAGAAGGGGACTTGCTTAGTGACGTAATTAAATAAATAAAATTTATTTATTTAATAATCAAGAGGAATAAATGACAAAAGGGGAATTAAATAAATTAAGAAATTTATTTAATTAAAGGAAGACTTTAGGTAATTAATGACGTATTAGATAAATAAATAAAATTTATTTATTTAATAATCAAGGAGAAATAAATGATAAAAATGAATTAATTAAATAATTAAAATTATTTAATTAATAGAAGAATTATGACTTTAGAAAATAATTAAATAATTAAAAATTATTTAATTATTAAGAATGAAAGGGGCAATGTTGAATAATCTAAGAGTTGCAAGCCTAGGACAATTTTATGTGTCTACATTTTGCCCCTCTTTGTCATAATGTAGCATGTCGCATTGTGACAAAGAAAATAAGTCAAAAATATGCCCCAGTGCAAAATAAGATGAGGAAGAATGACGAGGAGGGTTGTGGTATGCCCCCTCGAGAGGACAGACAGGTTCCAAGAACATGTGTGTGCTCTCAAAATGGATGAGAAGACTAGAATATGAAGAGACAAAGAAATGTTAATGAAAATGATATGGATGATGATATGGATGCAATGCCTATATGAGACGAGTGAGAGAAGATGACAAGACTAAAGGAGATGCATGTTAGTTCCTAGACCAAATCCTTCAAACCATTGCCATAGGACTAATATTTATTACTATGAATCATCATTGGGCGGTAAAAATGACACAAATGGACAACAAACACCATGGTATGACGTAGACCAAGGTGTGCAAGGTCATCCACTTGAAAAATAGACAGTCACAAACAAGGAATGTCCTAACTCATACTAAAGGCGAAGTTGCCCCAATATTTTTGTCAAGACAATCCACAGACAGCAGTCAAAGAAAATAAAATAGGCCAGGAAACGTCATCGCACCTCTAAATCCTTCATGGGACATCCTCGAGGTAGCTAGTAACATGACCAAAATACAAGACAATAAAAATATAAGACAAAATAGCCAAGATAGCCAAAAGATAAGACAAGAAAGACCAAAAAAATTAACGACCATGTAATTTTGTTTGCCAATGTTTGTTTGCCAAAGATTGAATTCTTGTTTGATTTGACAGTTTAAGAGTTTTGCCAATTTGACAGTGTTGACGGTTTGACGGGGCCTATTGTCAGGAAGGACACATCCTGAAAAGGCAAAGGACATTTTGACGAGGTCTAACTCCAAGAAGGACACATCTTGAAGAGGACCAAAGAGTGATGAGATTGACATTGTTTTGACTAATGTGTTTTGGCAAGTTGACTGATGTTGACTGTATGATTGATTGGATTGTGTTGTCTAATTTTGACCAATTTTGACATTGACGTTTCAAATGACTGTCTTGTGTTTGATTTTGACTGTCTAACTTATTTGACTGATGTGAGGATTGTGACAAATGCCATGATTTTATTTGGACCAACCTAAAAGGACTGACCTAATGTCTCGGGGACTCATCGACTGATGGCCTTGCCTACATAGCAAATGCGCAGAGACAACGTAGTTCGACAATGACATGGACTGACTGACATGACTGACTTTGACTCCATTTTTAGGATTTTGACATTGATTTGAATGTTTTTGTGTTTTTCTCTCAACCTTTTATGATTTTTTTTTTTCAAGACATTTTATGATGTTTTTGTGTTTTTTTTCTTCAGGGATTTTATGATGTTTTTTGTCTTTTTGTCATTTTATGATTTTTTTTGGATTTTGACATTTTTGAGGTGTCAATGGATGAAAATTTTGGTAGCCTTTGTGCTAGATACCAATGACAAGGGGAAAACCAAGTCTAGGTGCAAGGAGATAAATGGGATTAATGGATGAAATGGATGTATGCATAAGAGAGCAAGGATGTGATCTCCAAAGACTATGTCGCATAGGAATGACATGCCCCATTCTAAGTACAAGACTTAGGATTTTTTGTGACAAAGCTGATGACAATAGGATAATGATATGATTGGTTTAGATAGGATGAGGTATGTCAAGAGATACCCAAAAAACATGTTTCAACATTTTGCCCCTATATCTTCATCAAGATCAAAAGGAGAAGAGTGGATAAGTGGACCCAATATGATAGGTAGGTATGATGGCTAAAGATGGTAGGTAGGATGGAAATGATATGACATAAAAATTATAGGTTGGATAGATAATACATTGTGCCCCCAAGTGTAAGTGACATAGAAGATCAAACTACACATGATGCCTGTTTGCCAGGTTTTCATCATGGTACTTATCCAAGGCGCCTGTTTACCAGGTTTTCACCATTGGACGAAGGGATTTCTCTTTACTTTTTTTTTTTGACTTTTTGACTTTTTGACTTTTGGATAGGAGGGACTCAAGTGTCTAGTTGCATGAAAGGTGATAGTCCCACTAGAAATGGATATCATTGCATGGACTATGTCAAATGTCATTATGCTCATCGATGTTGGTAAGGGATGACATGAAAGGGAGATGGATTAGGTAGATGATGGATTATGATGTGGATTATGTAAGGAAGATAGTGGATTATGATGCAGATTATGTAGGGAAGATATAGGACTTCTATGGGACTTATGCAAAAGAATGGGGAGGCTTAGCCAAAAGCATGGACCATAGGGATGCGATGGGGAAGATATGTAGGATAATGGGTGGGGGATGGAAAGATAGAGGTAAGTGGGAATGGAATCATGACCAATGGTTGCACACATTGTGATAAACATTGAAGCTTTTGATGTGGACGGGGTGTAGGAAGCAATGGAGATGTTTGCTTAGGAGATGGTGGATGAAGTGCTTTAGGCACCCACATAGACTTAGTATTTTTATGACTTTTATTTTTCTTGTGGGCTTTAGGAATTTTAGATTCTTCAATGGAATGTGTATTTTGGATGGAAGTTGATGGTTGGGATTTTTGTGATGTGGATGTCTCATTCGACTTGATTTCTTTTTGCTTAGGCACCCAAACCATTTTGTTTTTAAACTTTTCTTTTGGAGGTATGGGCTTATATAGCTTTTTGGATGCACTTGGCTTTGACTTTTTGCAACTGTAGGCTAAGGCATTAGGACCATTAGAATTTTTGACTTTATGTATAGAGGCATCCAAATTTTTAGTTTGGAATCCCTTGGGTTTGGTGGAATGAGTGGAAGCTTTATGTTTAGACAATGTGTGCATTGATTGGTCATGATTAAGATGTTTAGAGGATTTATGGATAAATGGATAAGAGGATTGAATGGTAGGGATATTAGGTGTTGGAAGTAATGGTGGTAAAGTGGATGGAGGGATATTAGGAGTTGGAAGTAACGGTGGCAACATGGATGGTGGAAGGTGTATGGTCACATGCTTTTGACATTTGTAGGATGACGGTGGTGGGATGGCAACATATGTCTTAGGTGTATGGTAGGATTTATGATGGAAAGTGGACTTAGAATGCATGGAGGAAATACCAACATCTTGAGACTGGTTTCCTTGGGGTATGTAATGGACAATGGGACTAGGTGTAGGTGGAACACTAGACACAAGTTCCTTATTGGAAAGACCAAGTGGATATGATGGAGGACTTGCAATGGGGTCAATAGTGGATGATGGGGGATCATTAGGATCTTGATTATCATTGTGTTCACTTAGATCCAAGGTATTTGTTTGATCTTCTATACTAGCTTGGGAGGCAAGTATCTCATCAAGGGGAGTGGATGTCAATGGATCATGGATAGGACTAGGTGGTGGTGAAATTGGAATATCTTGCTCATAGATGGGTATAGGATCAAGTTGCTCATCGATAGGATCTTCATCATTATGGATATCATCTTGATCATAGAAAAGATATAGATTATGGACAGGTTGGATGAAAATGATATGATCTTGATTAGGACTAGGGATTGATGTTTCCACATGCTTAGGAGTAGGCTCTTGACATGCCTCTTGGGTTGCTTGAATGGAGGTGCAAGGGGATGACTCTTGGAGAGACTTGACATGTTCTTGATGGTCAACAACATAGGAGCATGAAAGAGGGTGACTTGGACTTATGAGGGGAGACTCTTGACTTGGCTCAAGGGGTTGTGGATGACATGGTTGACTTGAAGGACTTGGCATGACGTTTGAGGACTCTTTTGTATGTTCAAGTATATGTGTTGAATGACATGGTGGCAATTGATTCCTTTCTTGTAGCCTTTGGGTCACATCCTTTGTAGGTGGATTGGTGGATTTAGATAATGCCATCAATTTATGCTTTAAATATCTAAATGTAAGGGATTGATTTGATGGAGGATTAGATGATGGTGGGGGTAATGAAGAGTTTGATGGGTTAGAAGATGGAGTGGCCAATGGATTAGGACTAGGACATGGTGGATTAGGGATATTCATTTGATTGGATGGTGGTAAGGGTGCATGGACTAGATTGGTGTTCCCCTTGTCAAAGGTGGCATTAAGACTTAAAGGTTCTTGATGTTGTTGCCAAGGTGGACTTGGGATCCTATATTCTTGTTGTGATATGGGTGGACATGTTGATGTGGAATTGTCATAATAGATAGATGTGTTAGGTTGGCATGATGATGAAGGTGACAGATAGGATTGTGGTTGAATGTGTTGAGGTTGAAATGGTGTTTGGACTTGTGATATGATTTGTTGTTGTGATGATGATTGAGGGGTTGAATAGGATAATGACTGTTGAAAGGTTGATTGATGTGGATAAGAGTTGAAATTAGAAGAGTTGTGATAGGTTGATGAAGGATGAGGTTGGTATGAGGTGGAAAGGGATGGCACATTAGGTTGAGGTGGCACTTGTTGATAATAAATGGATAGGGGATGGTGTTGTGGTTGTTGGATTTGACAAGTGGCAATGAAATGATTGGCTTGGGCTAGGAGGTGTTGGATTTGAGGTGATTTAATTTGTTGAAAATCTTGGAAGAGGGTTTGAAGGCTTTGTATAGTTTGATGGTCTAGGGGTTTGGGTATTTGGTGAAGTGTTTGAAGGAGGTTTTGGAGTTGGGATGCTAGGGCTTTGTGTTCGAATGTGGGCATGGTGTCACACATGTGTGTAAGCTCTTGGGCATCAATTTGTTCCTCAAAGTATGCAACATCATTCATGTCATTATTAGAAGTGGTAGGAGAAGCCCCTCGAAGTCTGATTTTATGTTTTTGTTTTGTTTCATGATTTGAACTAGAGAAAGAGACTCCTTGAATTATGACTTCAGGCTTAGGTTTTGTCTCATGATTTGGCCTAGATGGATAGCCCCCTTGGATTATGATTTTGGGCTTATGATTAGGATTTGGCTTGTTTATGATTATGACCATTTTGACAAATGGTGACCAAGACTAGGTTGGTGATGGTGATGATGTGGAATGATTAGATTGGATGACTTGGATAATGTGGCAAGTGTTTATTGGAAGTTTGACTTGGGCAATATCAAACACAAGATTTTAGATGTAAATGCATAAACACACACACCAAGCACAATGATAAGTTTGTCTTCCAAGATTAAATGCTATGATTAATCAAGCACTTGAATACACAACAACAAGCCCTATGACTAGTCAAGTGGGGTATGGCCAATTAGGTCTCAAGCTAGATTGCACAAGGTTGACTAAGGAATTATTTGAAAGAAAAATCCTGCCACACAGCCGAGAGAAAGGGGTAACCCACCCTTCACTTTCACTTCCCAAAGGTATAAAGTTCTTTGGGGCTTAGCCAAGAGTGACAAGATTTTAACTTCCAAACAAGCGTGTCTTTCGATTCACACTTCGATTGAGGTCGTCCCTAGGGGTGATGAAATCCCCTAGCAGGCCTCCTATGAAGGGTTTGACAAAAGCAAATCAAGTGAGGTGTTTGTGATCACACACGCACTTGATTCACACTCACAACGATTAATTTCCCTTAGAAATGAAATGTTTGTATGCAAACAATAGAAGCACATGTTCTTTTTAACCCCAATTCAAATGTGTAGGAAGACAATGGTTCATTTTAGACCCAATTTTGATATGTGATTGAAGACAAAATTCATTTTTAAGAGCCCAAGTCCAAATGTGTTTGCAAACAAGGATTAATTTTATGCCCCAAATTGAAATGTGTGACAAACAAGATTAAGAAATGGAAGATGGGATATGTGCACCTGATTATTCGCTTTCCAATTTGTTGTGTATGAATGATATTTATGCCACTAAAACTCCTTATGATCACCTACAAAATCAAAAGAAATAATATCATAATGCAGCCATGAAAAAAAAAATAAACTCATTAGAAAATTGCAATTTCAAATACATATTTTTCACATAGCCGAATTAGATTCGATTATTTGAAGACATTATTGATCTGAAAAATACAAAATCAAAGAATAGACTGATATTATTTTTTGGAGAGCTTTCCAGAAATGTAAAGAAGTCAGAAAAATTCGCTATTTTGTGCCCAATATTAATTTTTTATTAAAAATCATAAAAAAATTATAAAAAATACAAAACAGCTCCAAAAATTCTAAGTTTTTGACTACAGTCGTATTCTGTTATTCCAAATCTGCAAAAAAAAATTTGTGATCAGATCGGCAACCATGAGTGAGATCTAAGCAAATTTTTTTTTTAAACCCTAATTTCAAAAACTCTATTTTTTGACTAAAAATTTCACATCCAAATTTAAAAACTAAAGAATAGACCCCTGTCAACATTTGAAGAGATTTCCAGAAATGTAAACATATCTGAAAAATTCGATTATTTGCTCCCGAAATTAATTTTTTATGAAAAACAGAAAATAAATTATAAAAAATTAAATTCGGCCCCAAAAAATCTGATTTTTGGAATGAAATCTCTAAACATTGTCTCCAATCTGCAAAAAAAAAATTTGTGAAGAAAGACGTAGCCGTTTGAAAGTTATGGTCGAATCTTTGGAAACTAGGGTTTTGTCCACAATGATGTCAAACCTGCAACAAAAATCAAACAAAACCTGCAACAAAAAGAAACCCAACTCCAAGATTTCTCAAAATGTGTTAAAATATGTCGGGTTCACCAATGTAATCAAAGGAAATCTGAAAATTATTATTAAGTGGGGTTAGCACAATAACATTAAAATTCCAATGAAGTAACAAAGTACAAAGGAAGTGATGTGAAGACAAAAGGGATGAAGTTACCCTAAGTCTCCACCTTCCATGATTAACCTTTGTTACACCTCCTAGCTTGCAGTAAATAAAAATGCCCTCAGATTTATGTGAGCAACTATGACAAGATGACTAAGTCCTATGCAAGTGTTGAAGGATTTGCAGAAAATAAAATGACCCTACAATGGACTAAAATGCCTATGATTGTAAATGACTATGACTGTAAAACTAATAGCATAAATTGAAACCTAAACATGAAAGACTAAGAGTGCAAGAAGACAAGGGAGCTGAGAGCCAGAGAGAGAGACCAAGAGAGAGCCAAATGAGAACAAAATTGCCATTTTATAAAAACTGCAATTTTGAATGTGTGGCCAGGATGAGAAGATGACAAAAAACCCTAGAATCAAAGATCAAGATTGAATGTTGCAATAAGAATTAGGGTTAGGTCAAAATTAGGGCAAATGATAAGGATGAAGGGCCAAGATTGAATTATAAGATAATTCAATCAAGGGTCAAAATTAAATGAGATGTCAAAAGATAAGAATAAATTTGGAAGATAAGACTGGCACAGACAAAGAGGTTGCTGGAGAAATTAAATAATAAAATTTATTTACTCCAGGTGACCAGTGAATAATTAAATAATAAAGATATTATTAAATTATAGAAGAATGTGACAAAGGAATCATTTCGAATTAAATAATAATTTAATTCAAAATTCAAGAGAGTGGACCAAATTAAATAAATTAACTTTATTTAATTTAATGAGAGAAGAGGTTAATGAATAATTAAATAATTAAAATAATTATTTAATTATAGTAGAAAATGGACAAAAATCAAATAAATTAGAATCTATTTAATTTTTAAAAGGAGACTTGCTTAGTGACGTAATTAAATAAATAAAATTTATTTATTTAATAATCAAGAGGAATAAATGACAAAAGGGGAATTAAATAAATTAAGAAATTTATTTAATTAAAGGAAGACTTTAGGTAATTAATGGTATTAGATAAATAAATAAAATTTATTTATTTAATAATCAAGGAGAAATAAATGATAAAAATGAATTAATTAAATAATTAAAATTATTTAATTAATAGAAGAATTATGACTTTAGAAAATAATTAAATAATTAAAAATTATTTAATTATTAAGAATGAAAGGGGCAATGTTGAATAATCTAAGAGTTGCAAGCCTAGGACAATTTTATGTGTCTACACATCTAAGATTTAAAGAAATTGAACTAATTTAAACTAAAAATCTTCAGAAATCTATCCTATTGCTCTCTAACTCTAAAGGATCTCTCTAATTTACTTTGCTCTCAGATTTAGAAGCTAATTAAACTGTTGAAATGACATTTAGAGAATGAGAAATGAACTAATTCTATTTCCTATGTGATTAAATATGCAAATCTATTGTAATGGCAGCCATGACTGCAAATGTTGGATGCTTGATTGCTTGAATGCTTGGATGCTTGAATGCTTGGAAAACCTGCAGAGTAAGATTACACAAATTGGGGATCCATTTCCTGTAGCCAAAGAGCTGTATTTATAGCTTTCACGGCAGCACATTTGCACAGGGATACGGGATAAGGGGCTGTGATTCAATCTAAAGAATTGAATGGCCTGGGAAGAGAAGATGGAGCTGATCATCGAGGATTGTTCCTCCCCATGAAAACACCAGGCAAGAAGAGAGGGAGGATTGATGGAAGAAGATTGAGAGGACTTCCTGCAAGTTTTTCCCCGAAGCTCTTCCCGTGAATGGAAGTTGCATTAATTAGATTTTTAAAAAATCTAATTTTATTGGTGAGTGAATAGTGTAAATGATTTATGCATAAAATTAAATATTTTTGATTTATTTAATTTTAGCAAAAAAGGAATAAATATTTTAATAAATCAAACTATAGGGTTTGTTTATTAAATTAAAATAAAAAGGAAAATAATAATTAAATAAAAGATTCTTAAAATATCTTTATTTAATTAAGAAGAAATGTGATGAGGTAATTAAATAACACAAATTATTGAAGCTGTGTATTTAATTTGTGATGGAATTAATGGATAAAGTATAAAAGAAATAATAATGATAATAATTAAATAAAACAAAGTATTTAATTTTGTTTATTTAATTAAGAGAGAAATAATATGATGAAATAGAAGAACTAATAATGAACTTAATATAAATAAATATTTCTATTTATTTACTAAGTAGATGAATTTAAGATTAATTAATCAAATAAGTCGTATTTAATTAATTAGGTTCTCCAGACCATTTTTAGGTGTCTACACCAACAATGCTTTTTGTTGGGCTAGTAATTGGGTAGCTTCTTGTTGTGCTTGGTACTGTTGTAGGGCTTGTTGATATGCTTGTTGTTGAGCAGCTTGTTGTTGTGCTTGGTATTGAGCTTGCACTCGCACTTGCTGAGCTTGATATTGGGATTGTTCCTGAGCTTGACCTTGTTGGGAAATTTTTGCAGCCTAGGAAGCTTTGTGTGGCTTGAGCTGATTGTGTAGCTCAGGCAGCTTGGGTAGGTTTCTTTTGCACTTATTAAACAACCTATTGTGTAGCTTGTGTTTTTTGTGCTTGTTGAGATTGGAACTACTGAAGTTCCTTTTGATAGGCTTGTTGAGTTGCTTGCAATGTGATGCTATATTGATTCGTTATGTTTGGTCTTGGTGGTAGTGGTGACAGATTCAAAATGTTTTTTTTTTGTTGTGATGAGAAGTTTCATTGTGTTGATGATAGGGATTTGTGTGGTGGATGGTGCCATTGATATGCTTGGTCCTTGAGAGACCACGTTTATGGATGGTGCGATGATTTCTTGGGTTGCTTGGATGGTTGCCACCTATTGTTGTGATATTGATGGCAAGATTGAGGGATTTGGTATGATGTTTTTATTTATGATTGGGGGGTTGTTTTGACTTTGTTGATTGATGGGTCGTAAAGGGGGTTTCCCTAAACTGATGAGAGGTGTGGGTGTTAATGAAAAAGGTGGAAATAGTGGGAAAATGGGTGGTGTGTTCCCTTGAGGAAATGATGATGATGAGGGGTCAAAGATTCCCCCTTGTCGAAATAGCCCACCTTCTCCTTGCGAAGTCATAGGGAGAGAGGTTTGTGTGTTGAGAGGATATACCAAGTTTGCATGAAAAGAGGATTGCTCATTGGGGTCATGAAAGGTGAGTGGAACATATGGGTGTAATGGATTTAATGGTACAGATTGACCCAATATGGTATTTTCATCCAAATCTTGGTTGTTAACAAGGGGATGTGTTTGAAGAGCATGAAGCAATGAGCTTCCCTTGTTAACAATAGGTTGAGTTGGAGCAATGGATGATGTGATTTGCAGGATGAATTGAGCGATGCTTTGGAATGAGGGTGTGAATGAAACCAGAGGTATGATCCCAAGAGGTTTTTCCACAATAGTGCTTACATCATAGTCGGAATGGAGTTTAGCCCCTTGTTTTTCCAATTCTAGCATATATTGGGAAGGATTGAGCCTCATCATGGTATTGATAATTATGTGAGTTTCAGGATTTTGGACCATTTCAATAATATCATCATGAGTCATCCCTAAAACATTGTTGGTGATGTCTTCCACTTGAACTTCCTCTTGATGATCTTGTGGAAGTGGAGGAAGATTGATCACAGGATTGCTAGACCCAATAGGATTGATTTCGGGAGCTGTTTGACTCAAGTCACTCAAAGTTGATGTTTCTTTGTTCATTTCCATGTTCTTCTTGTGTTGAGCTCTAGTTTGGACCATAAAATGAGGATCAATTTTGAAGAATATGGGAGGTGAACCTCTAATTCTTTGGATTGATCTAAACTTTAGGCACAAAAAATAAATCTAAGATTTTAAGGATTAAAGGATGGTGATGAGATATGTGAAAGATGGATGATTGGTGAATAATTGAACTCTTAGGAAACCTTGAAGAGGATACTAAACTTTAGGACTTTCGATTGATGTTTGATTTGATTTGGTTTGGATAGTGAACTAATAAACTCTAAGAGGTTGGATGTTGTCCTAGAGTAAATTTGTCCAGAAGATGATAATTTGACTAAATGTGTAAACAAGGATTCATCTACACACCTAGCCAAACAAGCTGATTTTGATTTGCTTTGAATTATGGATTTTGGTTTTGATAATGAACTCATAAACACTAATATGTTGGATGTTTTCCTAGAGTAAAATTTTCCACAAGATGATAATTTGACTAAGTGTGTAAAGAAGGATTCATCTACATGCACTTAGCCAAACAAGATGGTTTTGATTTGGTTCAAATGATTTTCCCAAAGTTTAGCATGAAGGATTTTTCTTCAATATTTCCAAGAGTTGTTTGTGAGGTGGATTTTGATTTTGATCCTAAAAGACTTAGAAAGACTTTTTTTTACTAGACCAAGGTGTTGAAGAACATGCTAATACTTCCTATGTGAGATACTCAAACCTTTGAAAGAGACTTGGATTTTGACAATAGTAAAATGAATACAAATTTGGATTGTTTTTTGATGCACATTTGTAAAAGTTGAATATCAATCTTTCTCTAAATTTGTAAAGCATGGACAAACGTTTCTTGCAATATTTTTGACTAAGACCTTTGGACTTTGATTTTCGGATTTTGATCTTTTGAGAAATCATTTGGAACAACACATGTGTGGGGTTCAATTGTTCTTATCTTTTCTTAATAAGTTATTTTTACAACAAACACTCTCTTGATTAGATATTCAAACTAAAATGTCTAATGTCCTAATTTATTTTCATCCCACAAAGTCCATTATGTGGAAATCAAGGAAATCAAAGCAATAGTTTCCTATTGCTGACTTTAGTGAGATGAAATTGAGATGAAAATCCAAATACATAGAAACCTTTAAAGATAAAATCCCTAGGGAAAGCAATAGCACTTGGATTTTTTTAAAGGTATTTTCTCTTCCTAAAGTGTTTGAAATTTGATAATCATGTTGAGTGTTTATTTTTCAATGTTTAGGATCCAAGCAAAGTGTGTAACTGAATCAAAAATTGCACAAGTCCTAGGATAGAATGAGAATATTTTTTGAGTTCCCAATTGGATAAATCCAACTACACTATTCTTAGAAGATGATTAGAAGCTTGACCACATAGGCTCCCCATTATAGTGCACTCACTTCTTGGGTCATCCAAGCTTCAATACCCATGAATCTCCCATGGCATACTTCTCATCTCTACTAAAGAACCATAAGAATATGGGATGCCTTTAGAATGACCATTCTTGCACCAACAAATAGATAAGGATTTGGACTTCTAAACAAAAGGTTCTAGTATAGGCATTCTATTTGTGGGGGATCATTCATTTGGCAAGAGACCATTTTTTCCCTTCTTGTCAGAACAATCCTCATGATACTTGAACTTTTCTCAAGTACCCACACTTATATACCAGGTGGAAGTCGCTTTGATTTAGCGTGTTCCCAGTTGGGTCGTTCCCTGGGGTGATTACTTTTTCCCACTAGGCAGGCCCTCTAAGGGTAAACAAAAGTGAGTAAGCACATCCCTAGTTCAATCAATCTTTGTGTGCGTGAACAAAGAGAGAGCACATGCGATATACCTAACTCACACTCAAAAAAATTGTTCAATTCTAAGTGCCCAAATTGAAAAATGGAGGAAATCTTTTATGCAACTTAATATCACCCAAAATACTTTTGATTCTCAAGATCATCGTGAAGAGCAAGAGAAGTGCATACGCCTTTTAAATGGTATTACTTTGAACAAAAGATTACAAAACACAAAAGCACATGTTCATTTTAACCTTCAAAGCAAGAATGGATTCTTTTTAAGCACCAAAACAAAGTGTGAGATTTGTTTTTTCAATTTTAAAGCCTAAAAAAAAACTCTAGTAAGTTGCCTAAGGTTCTTTTTAATCCCTTTGTTTTGTTCTTTTTAAGCCCAAACAAAAATTATTGAGTCCTAAAAAGCTTGAAAGTGACAAAGTCCTTAGAAGTGGGATTATAATTGCTCTCCAAAGTGTTTAAAAACACTTGATACAATAGAATAATGATGCCATGAGAAACCTTTCTTCCATTTCCTCCTTTCCCTTTTGATCAAGCCAACCTACAAAACTAGTTAAAAACTACAAAAACAGAGGCCAAAAACTAGTTAGAACTTAAGGTGATCAAAATAAAAAATAGCACAAGTTGATTTTTTTTGAAAACTTCCTTTTATCCCACTCCAATAGTGTAGTTTGTGATGGCGGCATAGTTTGAAGACTATCAGTAGCACTCTAGTGAGGTTAGTGGCGGACTGTGCAAAAACAGTAAGTGCAATTGTGGTGCAATTTTACCCTGTGCTGTAGTTTGGAATTTGAGTTGGTCGGGCTAGGTGAAAATGGCTTTGAGCAGTGCAATTTGTAATTTGAAAGCATCACCAGACTGATAGCGATAGATTTTGACCTGTTAGGGGTGCAGTTTCCTATAGACACACAAAAACTAAAAACAAATAGTGGAATTTCTCAAAAAGCGTGTTAATTTCTTCAATTTTTTTTCTCCTTCTAGCGCCAAAATGTGAATGGTGATCCTAGACCTACACAAACACAAAGAAAAAAAAAATTATTAGTCCAATATGCAAGTTAGAAGCAACATTCCCCATGGAATTCATTTGAAACAAGAAAACAAGAAATAAGTGAAGAAAACAAGCAAAAAAGCTATTAGACCCTATTTTAATGTCCAAAATCTCAATCCCATGGGGGAATTGGTGCCATTTTGATGTGGAAAATGGCCCTTTCCCAATTCCTTGCAAGCTTGATGATCAATGGTGAAGATGTGATTCTCCTTGATGAAATTTTTCCATAACCTAGCTATGAAACTTGATGAAAACTATGAAAATGGATGAACAAATTCAAAATCTCAAGATAATGACTTTGCATAAAGTTGTCAATCCAAAATCAATATGAGAGTCTTCTATAAATAGAAGAGAATGATGGAGGATGAGGAGAAATGGATGAATGTGGGATAAAAGACCAACCAATAGCACAATGCCACTTGTCAACATGTGAGTAGACAAAGATGGAGCACATTTTGGTCATTGTGCAATTAAATGCAATTAGGTGGAAATTCAAACTTTAGGAAGTGACAAGTTGGAGGGAGAGAAGAAATGAATTAAATGCCACTTGGCTCAAGAAAAGGACATGTAAGAGGCCTTTAATTCCTTGTTGGATGGACAATTACTTTTGGAGGGATTTTTCAAATTTGAGGAATATTCCATCCTTTGATGCCTTTTTGAATGAAAAAGGAATATTTATAAATTAATTAAATTGATTTTCATGAGCAAGTTGCAAAAGCTAGAGGATTTGAGGGATTAAGATTAGGATTAATCAAGATTTGATTAATTTTAAAAGGAGATTAGCCAATTTGACAATTTGATTTAGATTTTAGGATTTAAATAAATCAAAATGAGAGGAATATGAATTTAGACTTAATTAGATAAAGTTTGATTTATTTAATTAAAGAGGATGATGTTAGACTTAATCAAATAAATGTTAATTTATTCAATTAAAGGAGATGACTTTAGAGGCTAATTAAATAAAATTGATTTATTTAATTAAAGGGATGACTTAATCAGATAAAATTGATTTATTTAATTAAGAGATGAAATATGACAAATTTAATCAAATAAAAATTATTTGATTAAATGATTAGTAAAGGAGCTGATTTAGGATGAATTGGTGTTAGTAAATTAGGATCAGATGCACGAGATCACCCTGTATATTTTTTGTGTCTACACTGAGTATGATTATTCACAACATGGATTGAACTTTCTATTTTCCTATGGATGTAGCCCTTTGATGTACCATGCAAATTATGTATTATTTTGTGTGTTAATTTTATTGACTATTTTATGTTGTTGCAAGATTGTGTTGTTTATTTATCTCTCATATATGTTAAATAGTTTCCTAATTGAATTAACTTAAGAACATTTATCAATATACAATGCTTTTTTGAATTATCACATTATTATATAGTCTTTGAGTTCTACCAATTTACTTGGTTATTATGTATCCTCATTAAACTAATAATATGAAGTTGGAAAATTTTGTGCAGTGGATGGTAATATGTAGACTTAAATGTAGTGCTAAAAAAATTTAGCATAAATTTTTCTTGATGTAGAATATTCCCTAAGATATTTAAAAGGTATTTAAATGCATAAGGCTTTATCTTTCTCAAGGATGAGATAAAAATTACTGGAATCTTGTCAAAGATAACAAAGAGAAAGCTCTTGATTGCTCACAAGGTTATTTTTAGTTCTTTTATTCCTCTTCTAGTCTTACTGCATTTTATTTTTTTTAGCTTGTGTTCTTTCCCTGGCAACTATGTTGCCCAGTTGATCAATTTTGATCAAGATGTAAAAATTGTAAATCATTTTGACGAGAACTCTCTCATCTAGAGTATCATATTTTTTTAATAATAAATATTAGTATTTTTTTTAAATAAAATAAATTTTATGTTTTTATGTTAAGGGTTTATTTTTGATGAAAATAAAAAATAAAATATTAGCATTAATTAAAATATATGAACAATTAGAAGTGGTAAGATTTTTTCTTTTTCAAAGAATTTTGTAATTTGATGTCCAAGCATAGTTTTGACCAAGAAAAATGCTTTTAATGGTCCCTTCCCCCATGACCTCTTGTGTTGCAAGCATTTGCAGAAGCTTGATTTGTCAAGCAACCAGTTTTCTGGTGCTTGAGAGTGTTAAACTTGGAAAATAATACTTTTAATAGCTCCATTCCTCTAGCCTTTGAAATTTTTCCAAAGCTCAAAGCTCTCTTCTTTCATGACAATAGGTTGAGTGGTACATTCCCTAATTTTCTCAAGAATTTGGAGTCTCTGAAGAACTTCATGATTGGCGGCAATCCTCTAAGTCCTAGTGTGGTACCAAAGGAGCTTGGAAATTTAAAGCAGATGCAGTAGTTATGGCTATATAACTGTTGTCTTGTGGGTGGGATCCCTTTCTTTGGCAATTTAATGTAGCTGAAGGAGTTAGATATGTTGTAGAATAAATTGTCGGATGATATTCCTACCAGTTTAATGGTTCTCTTGAATTTGAGAGAACTATATCTTCTGGAAAAATTATAGCCAACATTGGTCAACTAAGGAGGTTATCCAGTTTGGATTTTAGCAAAAATTAGCTTCACAACACAATTCCTGATGGAGTCTACAATATCCAATCTCACATATTTGAATACTCCTCATTTTTCTAGCAATCATCTTACATTCTAAAGATGAAGATAGAGTACCATTGAAGTTGTTTGAAGAGGCATCCAAGCTAAGGAGTGCTCCTCCCAACAAAAATCATTTGGTAAAGGGCCTTCTAATTTGTTTTTCGCCAGACCAACGAGAACGAGATTGGAGAATGCACCCAAAATTTGGGGCAACCATCCACTGAGCAGGTACTTGAATTTTTGTAGCAACAAGCTCAGTGGATAGTTGCCCCAGAGTTTGGATACATTCTCCAATCTCATTCTTGTTGATCTTATGGGAAATGAATTGGAAGGCCCTCTGCCAAAGAATCTATGGCGTTTATGGCTCTTCAAATAATTTCAATGGTACTATTTCAAGTGAAGATTAAAAATTCAAGTTGTTGGTATATGATTTCATTCTCTCTTCTAAAGTCTCATTCCTAAATTTTACCCAGTAAAACATTACTTCGTAGTGGGAGGATATTAGTTGTTGAACAATAGATGATATTGTAGTGCATGTTTGGAGTACTTGTAGACTGTAATATGCTCAACACATTCACCTTGTTCATAGAGACTTTCTTCATTAAAGAAGGGTATCAATGATCAAGTTGAATATGTTGGTGTTACATTCCACAACACTACAGAATGTCCAACAGAATCACATATTCTTCAAACTCATTACAGAACAAAGAAATTATGGCTGACTATGGCATTTGTAATGTTATATTTATTTTTCTTTGTTTCTTTTTTTTTTTTTTTGTAAGTAAAGGTGGCATAGCCACAAATTTATTAAAATAAAATGAGAGTTTTACATGAGTTCAAGGGTTACAGATAGAGAACAAAATTCTACATTTCCCAATATAAACAATTATCAAAAATAAGAAGATACAATTAGAAGTAGATTAGGCATGAGCAACAAAATCCTAAAAGAAGATCAAGTGTGGGTAATAGAAAATTGGAAGATGAGAAATCTGTAAGAGGGGGCTCCAAAAGAAGAATATTTTTGATTGGACCAAAATGCCAGTGAGAGGAGCAGAAGAAGCCAAAAGGAGATGATGAATAACCAAACAAGAGCATCTGCACTAAGATGTTAATGGAACCTAATTCATCCAAAACAAAAATTGGAGATGAAACTATAGTTTCAAAAGATAAACCAACTTAAATCAGACCATAGAAGCTAAAGAAAAAAAGGAATGAAGAACATCCCTCAAGAAGAACTTCCCTCTGAGGAAGCAATGTCTGCAAGCAGCGGAAAATGAGGCTCTTCATGTGGTTCAATGAGAGCATATTGGATGAGAAGCCAAACTACCTTATACAACATATAAATAGGATCACTCACTAAGTTGTTATATTGCTATGAAAGAAGATTAAGATGAACTTTAAATTCACTATGGCAATCATTAAGAAGACCATAAGCCATTGCATCGAGCAGTTTGGAGAGGTGACAATTAATCAGAAGGTGTTGCTTACTAATAACTCCTCCCACCAGATTCGATCCCTGGAGGATGCCATATTTCTCTAGGGCTGGTTGAAGGGACGAACGCAGGCACACATGTGGCAGTATATAAGTTCCCACAAAAAATTTTACCATTTCAATAGAACCCAGAACATCCATTAAATTTGAGACAAATTGAGAAGCCATTTCATAAGGGAAAGCCATTGTATACATATTCATCCAATCATAACCCAAAAAAATTTGAATTGAATCCATTACCTACTTGCATTCAAAAGAGAATATCCATCATAGTTTTTCTTCTATGAATGGAGAGTCCACCCTAATTTTATGAACGCATGGAGGAACCAACACTCTGAAGAGATTGTCCATTAAGGAAACCAAAGCTGCAAACCACAATATCCAAATTAAGCAAGAAGCACATGGAAATAAGTATAAGAAGAGAATCCACCACCATTGAAACGTAAATAAAACCTTCAACATGCCTAAAACAATAAACATTAAATGCTTAGGCATGTCAAAAATATTCAACATAGTAAATGTTGCTAGGTGTGGTATATTGGGAATGAAGAAAAATTGGCAGAGTACCCAAGCAAAATGAATTCCGCTAAAACTAGCACTGTGGCTTATTTCAATGTCCAATCATGAGAGAAAGCTCTCATGGTCAAACACTGAAAAAAGAAAAATGAGCCATTTCCAAATTTAGTCCCAAAAATTTGGATAGCTGCCAAGATAAAATGAGTTGGTGGACATGAGAATGTATTTAAAGTAAATCCACGGATGAAGATTTTCCCTTTATAATATCCAAATAAATGACATTCACATTTTTTTAAAACATCAACAAATTACCCGTTATGAGAGCATTTATTAGGATTCTAATAAATATGCCATGTTCCAAAATAAAAATAATGTAGCCAGGAATGAAATACAACTCAAGTCTAACATGAGCATTAAATCATAGACTCCATCATGTGAAAATAACTAGATACAAGAAGAATTTAGGTGACATGAAAAGAACATTTGGTGATAATGAGGACTTGCCTGCAAAATTGAAATACCAAATGTGGAGTGTCAACAAGACCACTTTATATTTGCCTAGAAAAAATTCAAAGTAACATCCAATTGAATAAATCCTTGTGATAGCAACTCATATGATAGCCACTTCCAGTTTGAAAAAACCTTGTAATCACCGCTTACAAAATAATCATAAATCAAGAACAGGGTAAAATGAAGAGCCTTGGAGAATTCATTTTTAATGATAAACCTTCTCAAACTAGAGCAAAGATCAAATATTAAGGAGTCATTTTTTGGAAGAAAGTATTACATTCTTCTATAGAGAGTTCCCGGGAGGCTAAATTCTCATCAATGGCTTTGTTAGCTAAAAAGTCTACAAAAACATTAGATTTCCTATAGCAATGAGCAATAGTGTAATTTGGAATATCATCAAGTTGTTATAAAATCATGTAGTTCAAGTGCCATGATGAAGTGCTTCAATTTTTTAAACCTGAAATTGTTATCATTGAATCCTCTTCAATGAAAAGATGAGAAATTGATTTTTTTTGGCTAATTTGAGGCCTAAAATTAAAGCTTTAAATTCTGCCACATTATTAGAGCCATCAAGGATTTGTTTGCATGCAACTATGTTGAAAGTTCCATTCCAATCTCTTAATAGAACAACAATACTAGATTTTCCTGGATTGCCCCTAGAGGCTCCATTGAAATTTAGTTTAATGAAGCCAGGGGGAGGTGGAGACTAGGAAGAGATGCTTCTTTTAGGAGAAGATAGATTGGAAGAAACATAACCAACAATAGGAATATTCAATAAATGCCACTTTTTCAAAACAAAAGCATCATAAGAAGAAAAATGCATGTTTGAAAGATATTTTCTATGAAGAGCTGAATAGTTTACCTTAGATATCAATATTTCAATTTTTTGAAGGACCTGAGAGACAAAAGAATATTTCTTTCTAAAAATTATGTTGTTTCATTCCAACCAAATATTCTAGATTAGAATGGAAGGACAAATATCCCAAAGGGGTGAAAAAATGGAAGAGGAATAAAGAGAAGGCCAGGAAAGAAATGGAGGTAAAGTGAATTATGAAGAGGACTTGACCATCCAAGGTTATTTAAAAGCCAACAACAACAAATTTGAGAAAATTCACAATTCAAAAGAAGGTGATCTATGGACTCAAAAGCTTTCCCGCACATAACACATGGGAAGAGATTAATTATACCCAATATGTCCAATCTCAAACCAGTTAATATTCTATCTTTGATGGCCATCCAAGAAAATTCCCCCACCTTAGGGAGGATATAAGGGCCCCAACAAAGCCTAATAGGAATAGAGATGTTGTGATTAGTGTTAACAAGAGAATTGTAACCATTTTTTACCTTGTATTGCCTAGATTTAGATTTTAGCCAAATGATTTCATCCTATTTATTTGAAAGGTAAACTTGTCTCTTATCCAACTCATCCTTTAATAAAAGATTAGGATGAGGTGGAGCTTGCAAGGAACTAAAATCCTTCCATTTGCTGATAGAAGGGTTGGAAGGGTCAATATCCAAATAATCTCTAACTTTATGACCCCATATGAGTTTTAAATCTGATTCTAATTGATTCCAATCCCTTAGCTGATGAAGTGGCATCTGTCCATTCCAGGAATCATCCCAGAAAAGGGATTTTTCCCCATTGTTGATCACCCACAAAAATGAGGGAGAAGAACTGATCTACAAGAAGAGATAAAATTCTAAATTTTGGATCCCTTAGGGAGCTACTTTTTTTTTAATATTATTTCTTTATCAAGGGAATCCAAATATTTGTGTCTCATTAATTTTCGCCATTTAGTATCAGGTTTAGTATAAATTTTCCACACCAATTTTGCACATAAAGCCTCATTTTGAAGGAAGGTGTTTCTCAAACTAGCTCCACCATGAATTTTGGGTTCACAAATAGTATCCCATGCAACAAGAGGTAATTTCTTTTTTAGCAGTCATTTTCTGACCAAAGGAAATCTTTAAGGATTTTTTGCAAAATTAGCCCTTTCCATTTAGCGAAGCTTAAAATCGAAATAAAATAAATTGAAAGGGAGCATAAAATGGATTTAAGCATAACCAATTTACCCGAAAAGGAGAGCCATTTGGATTTACAAAGAGAAATTCTATTAGAAATTGAAGAAATCAGTTTATCCCAAAAATCATTTTTTTCCTTTCCAGAGAAGAAAGGAATGCCTAGATATTTACATGTAATAGAATCGCTTTGAAAACCCCAAAACTTGAGTAATTGCCTTTTCATCAAATGGTCAACATTCAGAAAGAAAATCTTTGATTTTTCTAGATTACAAACTTACCCCGAATGTGAACAATAATCTGAAATAATATTTTTCATAACCTTTGCCTCTTCCATAGTAGCTTTACCCAAAAGAAGAGTATCATCTGCAAAAAGAGAGTGGAATATCGAAGATGGAAAAGACCAAATAGATATTCCTTTCTATAACCTTGCATTTCAGGCTGAGATTATTGATCTACTCAAACCTTCCACCAATAAAATAAACAAAGAAGGGGGTAGGGGATCTCCTTGCCTCACCCCTTGAGAGGGCGTAAAAAAAACTTGAGGTGAACCATTAATAATTATGGAAAAACTAGCCCTCGAGATACAGGAATATATCCATTTACACCAAGCTTGTGAGAAGCCAAATTTCTTTAAGACTTCCAATAAAAAATCCCAATTGACTTTATTATAAGATTTTAGCATATCTAATTTTAGAACCACTGCAAAATATTTTCCTGATAAGACTGAGTGAAGGACCTCATGCGCCAAGATGGCACCTTCAGGTGTGTCCTTCCCAAGTAAAAAATGTTGGAAGAATGAAGAATAATGATCATCTCTATAGTTTTGTTTTTTCATTGATGTCACCATGTTATTTGAGTTGTGACTGCAAGTCTAAGTTAGTACTTGATCTAGTATTTTGGTCTGGTATCTAAACCGGTATTCAAGCTACACCCTCCAGTATTTTAGTTTGCAATCCTCCACGGTTGATAGTTACTTCTTGCAGTTTTGGGAAACTATTTACGATTGCTGAAATCATGTATGTTTAGAATATCTTGTGCTCTGGTGCTCATATGACATATTGGCATTATCCTGTTGATTACTTTTTGCAATTAAGTCTATTTATGGCCGACCTCATGGATAAGTTGTGATATGGTGAATCAATTTTTTTTATGTGGATATATGTGTGACCTATCTTAGGTCTATGTTGACATGATGTAGCATGTTGAGTGCTTTGAAATATTTTGGGAAGATCTTGTGAAAGCTTGTAGCTAACATATTGGTATTTTTTGTAAACAAGGAAATGCATCTAATTATGCCAACCTAATTGATGCTTGTGGATAGATAGAGTATATATATGTTGAACAATTTTTTATATGGTGAGATTTTGATGAGGAAATTGTGAATGTGAAGGTGAAGAAGAGTGAAAATGATGAAGTGTGTTAAGTCTATCTATTGAGCATCACCAGAATTGCATCAACACTTGTTAGGCGTACTCTTTTCAGTTCATTTTGGCTATGAAGCTCAATATTTTTTGTAAATATTTTTGTAGGAAGTGAGCCTCCTTATAAGCAGTGAGATTTTGTATATGGACAATGAGTCATATTCAGGGTAGTGAGCCATATATATTCAGTTTTGGAACTACTTTATATTGTGACTTAATCCTCACCGTGGTTTTTCCCTCATTGGATTTTCCACGTAAAATCTGGTGTTTAGTGTGTTGATTTTACTTTTTTTTTATCTGCATTTCATATTCATACTTAATAACAGAATAGTGTGGTTGTGAAATTGATAAGTGTTGAAGTTTTGAGTTTAAATTTGGTGACAACTGATTCACCCCCCCTCTCAGTTGTCCTGTGCCTTTTAACACAAAACCCCCTATTCTTTTGAAATGATCAAGGGGAGCACTTTGGCGATTCTAGATGTAATTTCTTTAGTAAAAATATTGTAGATCAAATTACAAAGGGCTATAGGCCTAAAATCATTGAAAGATCAATATGGAGCGGGTTTCTTAGGAATGAGAGCAAGAAAAGTTGTGTTGAAATATTTTAGGACATTCCAATATCTTCTAGATTCTTCTAAAGCAAGAACATCAAAGCCTATAATATCCCAACATTTTTGGAGGAAAAGAATTGTAAATCCATCCGGACTTGGAGCTTTCTCAGGTTCCATGGAAAAGACCACATTTTTTACCTCTTCAAGAGAAAATTTAGACATCAACATTTTATTGTGATCATCATTTAATAATTCAAGAATATTATTTATTGTCTCATTCTCTTTGAGATGGTTATAAGGAGCTCTTGAGGAAATAATATTTTTGAAATAATTAACTGCCTTAAGGCTAATGTTCTTTTTTGAAGTAAGAATGGAGCTTGATGAGGAAAAAATTGAAAGTATTTTATTTGATTGCCTTCGTAATTTTGTCAAGGCATGAAAAAAAATTGTATTCTTATTCCCTTCATTTAACCAGGTCTCCCTTGATTTTTGTCTCTAGTAGCATTCTTCTCGAGCAAGGATCTGGTCTAAGTTTTCTTTAAGCATTTTATCTTGATTATACAAGGAGTTATCCATTCCGTTTTTGATAACCTCTTCATATATTTCAGACAATTCTGATTCAATTCGAAGTTTTTCAGAAGAAAAAAATGTTTTTGAAATGTTTGACATTCTAGTGCTTGAAAAATTCTTGTCCCTTTAAAAAAGGACTATTAAGCCACCATTGGGTGCTACCACAATAGTGTGTCTCACTTTTGGGACATGCTGAATTTTTTTTGAAATCACTTTTTTTAGAAAAACTAATGATTTTAGCCTTGAGAGGTTCCATTCAAAGGGTTTTAATTGAAGAGGGATAGATAAGACCCCCTTAGATCAAACCTCCTTGGATATAACCCCTCTAGTATTAAATAATACCCACAATGGAGTCTCCTTCATACCTATCAAAATGCTAGCAAACAATCACGTTTACTTTACCTTTTGATGGATTAAATGTCATTTAGAAATGATCTTTCGTAAGATTGTAGCCCTCGAAATGAGCTTTCGAACAAGTATAGTTTTGATATTTTTTCATTTTATCTTGTATTTAATTTTTACTTTTTACTAAACATAGGTTTTTCTCTAAACATCAAGCTCTTCGTTCTATAGAGGTGGAAAAATAGTAAACCGTTATAAAAAAAATTCAAAAAATACCCTTTCCCTAGGTATTGATGTCTTTATTTCACTTGAAAAAAGAAAAATGGATTTCAATATATACAAAACAAGTTAGGTTGTAATACACACACACATGTCCAAATTATAGTTAAAGTGACTTCAAAAATTAATTAAAAAAATATATGTAAAAAAAAATTATGAAAAAATATCCTTTCCATAAATATTGATGTTGAGAATCTATATTTCAAAAATTAGAATTTTATCCTTTATAGAAAAAAAATTATGTTGTGCAACACAAATGTTACTTTCTAAAAATGTTGTTTTTCTGTTTAAAACTAACTATTAAATGAGATGTTGAAAGAATGATTTTTTTTTACTTTTTTTAAAATATATATATTTAGAATCTACACACAAATTTCCAACAAATCACTAGTTCACATCATCTTCAAATTTTTAATGGTTTAGCTGCTATAGGTCTCATAAGATGAAGATTCAGTTAAAAATATTGATGTAAATGTCCATCTTGGGAAAAAAGTGAGACAAAATATTGTTATTTCACCCCATTCTCTTATTAAATTAACAAAATTGGGGTCTCTAAACCATATAGCCTCCAATCTGAAAGGACATTTAATGATTTTCTTTTCTTCAAAGAAAGAAAGAGAAATTGGGAAGTGATCAGATCCAAGGAGAGCATGAATAATTGAGACAAAATCCCAAGTAGTAAGCCATTATTCAGAAAGCAGGAAGTGGTCAAGTTTTTCAGCTATCTGATGAAAATCCTTTCATCTGTTTGTCCAAGTGAATGTGCCATTTTTAATAGGGTGGTCATATGGATTGTAAAATTATTGAAATCATCCATCATGGCAGTTGGGGGGATTATTCCACTAATTTTTTTAGAAGAGTTTTTGAGAGCATTAAAATCTCCCACAATAATTTTAAAGGCAGGAGAGTCAAGCTCATAGCTTGTGGAAATTTGTTTCTAAATTTTCCTTTTTCCATCTAGAGTGCATGGGCCATAAATGTTGTAAATAAAAAAATGAGTGTTTGTTTTTAAGCACCAAGCTGAAACTTTTATCCAATTTTCTTTAATTTCAAATTGATCAAATTTAACAAAGGACATGTTCCAAAGGGTGATTAAACCCCCTAAAGCACCAAACATAGGTGATACATTCAATTCCCAATCATTCCAAGAACTAAAATTTTCTTTAGGAGATTGAACAAATACTTTAGTTTCTTGAAGCAAAATGATTTCTAAGAGAGTGTCGAAAAGATGATGCTTTATTAAGTGTTTTTTGTTAGGGGAATTTAAGCCCCTAACATTCCAAGAGAGAACCCTCCTTGCTCTCAAGGAGAGAGTCCCTCTCTTTTCTTCCTTTCAATTATTTCTAAGGTTTTAGTCCCCACAGTAGAATCACACTGCCAACATTGCGAGGGAGTACTCAACCCACCCAATTTCTTGGAGGCTAAATGAAGGTTCATTTCCAAAGTAGATAAAAGCCCTGCTGTAATTTCTAGATTTTTCTTCTCCTTATTGGATTTCCAACCCCTTTTATTTATGATTGTGAAATGGGAGGGGAAGAAAAAGAATCGAGGGAAACATGAGCAGAAGGAGGAGGAGATAAGGCGACTCTAGAAAAAATTAGTTTTTATTTAGATGTTGATTGGGTAATGGGAGGTACGGGGGAATTCATTGTTGAATCATTTTCTCCCAAAACCCCGTCTACAATTTCTTCAATTAAATATTTTTCTACCTTAGTCATACCTCATTAAAAAATTTCATCAAATCATCCTCAAAACCATTGAGGATGTTATCAAAGTGTTTGATATCACACTTTGAGAGAACATAGTCCCTATTAAGGGTATGAGAGGAACTAGTCTGAGCATCCAAAAGGGGGTTTACATTATTCAAAGGCACATTCAAAGAAGAGGGTTTCAGATCAAGGCTTAAAATAAGCTAGGAATGTACAAGTTGACCACTTTCAGAAATATGGTTAAGATCTCTATTTCCTTCAACAGGGATCCAAACAGACTCAATATGATTTGAAGGAGGGAAGGGATGAAAAATGAGAATTAGAAGCTAGTTGGTTCAAGCCAAGTGCCCCTGAAAGTGTAGATAGATCCAGAATTTTAGCTCTAAAGAAAATGTCAGTATCAACAATTAAGGTTGCCTCCTTCCATACTAATTTCTCCCATTTTACATGTTGAATCCACTTCCCTTTGTTAGTGGATAGAGAAATTTTAAGAGGGAGGGAAGAATGTTTATTTATGATCAGGGCCCAAACCCTAATGGAGGGTTTTCCATTTATAATAATAAATTCACTTTTAAGGAAATCCCTAAAAAATTTAACAATTTGTTTTATGGAGGAAATCTCAAAAAAATCAACTAGAAGATATATGGTAATGAAAAACAAATAGGGAGAGGGCACAAACTCAAGGTTTCCAAAGACATGTTTTCTTTCCAGTCAATAATCGCAAGAAAAGTATTCCCAAACCAGTAAGGCCATTTACACATTACTTTTCCTTTTATAGTGGGATTCTTAAATAATACAAATAAAGATGAAGCAAAAACCACAAATAAATCAAAATATTCATACCAGTGCTCCCGAATCCAAGCCCGTAATTCATAAAGTGCCTTATCTTCACCCTAGAGTTACACAAAAAATCCATTTTTATCACAATCTTCATATTGACTTTTTAAATGCAAAGGAATTGTTGGGACCGGGCTCCATTCCCAATCCCTAGCAGTTGTTGCCTCAGAATCATGTGAACCAGGGGCATTCCCCTATTGGGAATGGAAGTTTGAATGGATCCCTGAACTTCTAAATTTTTTCTGCTTCTCCAAAACTGAGGGTTTATTTCCATGTTCTCTATTGAAACAACTTTGGTTCCCTCATTGATTAGAGCATTGTTTCTAGTTATCCTTGTTTCTTTGGTGTTGGAAATATTTATAAATTTTGTGGAAATTCCCTTTTGGAGTGTGGCCAGAAAAAGAATTAGTGGTTGGAGAATGTTGATAATAATCATGTTGCTTATGATTTTGCATTAACTTTGACCCTCCATAATTATTGTGTTGCAGGGCATTCTTTCTTGGGTGAGAAAATTCTTATTGGGAGGAATTACTAAATGGGCCATAATTTCTCTTTTGATCAGATGAAAGATCATTTTGGAAAGACCCAAGATTTGGAGTTTCCAAAATACCCTTGTCCCTAGGGTTAAATTGAGTATGAAAATGGCATCGCTTACCAGAATGAGGATTCTGACCATGAGTCAAGGGCCTAGATGGATCTACAATGTCTTCCTAGCTAACCCTTCCACAATGCTTTCCAGCATGTGTCTCACCTAGATTTGGGGTTTCCAAAATACCCTTATCCCTAGGGTTAAATTGAGGATTCCTTTTACTAGGGAAAATATTTTTCCCAAAATGAGATGGGTTCTAAAAATGGCATTGCTTACCAGAATGAGGATTCTAACCACAATTCAAGGGCCTAGATGGAGCTACATCATCTGCCTAGCTAACCCTTCTACCATGTGTTATGCCATGTGTCTCACCCATGGGAACCCTCTTGAAATTCTAAAATAAAATAATAGATTGACCAAATTTTTTTTACAGATGCTTAGGATTCTTTGTTTCTTTTTTTTAATTACTTATTTTATTTGGGTTTTTGAAGTAGCAACAATACTGTCCCCATAGGTATGACTTGCTTCACTCTAGTTGTCACTGCTACCTATTGTAGCTCTAAAAAAAAAAAAAATATGTCTGGTGGCTATAAAAATTCCACTATTTTATCTGTATATTGTAATAGAACATAATATTTAAAGAAGCTACATGTTTAACCTAATTTATAGGATTTATATGCCTTTGATAGACTTTTCCAAGCATCCATACCTTGTTCAAAAGCACATGTTTTAGGCTTCTAGCCAATGCAGCAAGGCAGCGAACTATTTCATAAAATGCTTAGGTAGAAATGTATGAAAAATGTTGTAGGATAGTCAAGGTAGTGAACTGTTTGAAAAAATTCCTCAAAGAAATGTAGTCTCATGGTGACAGAATGCCATGACGATGTCTCCATTGTTTCTAATTGTAGCATGTTTTGTTCACAATTTTCCTTGCTTTACTTGATAAATTTTACTTTAGATTATTTTCTTTACTTGATAGATTTTACTTTATATTGTTTGCAATTGATCACTAAATTTTAATGTTTTTATTGTGATATGTCTTGTTTGTAATTTGCTTGAAGCTGCTCAATTAGTTTCACCTTAAATTACTAAAACCTATAGATATGCAAGTAAGGACTTTGAATGCAATGTGATATTTTAAAATTTACATGTACTCAGTTGATTCAATCTCATATTGCTTTTAATTAGCCTAAAATTATTGAAATGTGTAGATATTTTTAGCCACAATTGGCCTAGATATTCCAATGCATGATCCACAACACATATTTTATCAACCAAAGCAGATTTTACTTTTTCTCATGTGTTATTTCTGATTTTGTGCTATTCAATGATTAATGCTACAATTTGATGCTTTATGTAGCTCTATGGATACCATATATTCATTATGAAATTATGCAAATGCTCATACACATTCCTACACTCATTGCATATTATATTTCATACTCCCATGAAACCCACCATTCCACAAGAACAATAGTGAAACTGGGAGTATAATGATTATTCAACTTATGATATTGAAACTTCTTCTATTTTCTCTTATGAACAAGTACTATACTTATTAGTTTCACAAATGCTTCAAATAAAGTAGTAGTTACAAGGAATGGAAGTAAGAAAGAAAATAAAACAACACACAAATAAAAGGAGAATAGTCATGAGGGATTTACTGGGGAGGAAAAATGTAGAAAAATTCAGGAAAGTAAGGCCATGCTTCTTTTTACCACTCTTTGCTTTTTGTTTTTGCAAGTTTATTGTCTTTGCAAGGGCTTTCAAAGACATCGACATCATATCAACTAACTACATCAAAGAAATTTTAATTTCACTTTAAGTTACAATAAATACTACTTGCTTACTCCACATACATTCTACTTCCCTAGCCAACCAAGGATTTGTTGCATCAACAAGAAATACTCGTACAAGAATCCCAAATGTCAAAGAACCTGATGCAAAAATTTTTGCAGCCATCACACTTACTTTTCTTTAATTTGTAACATAGGCCAAACCATGATATATTAATATTATATATTGTGACAAAACTGTATGCAATTTCTAGAGTCACAGAAGAAAATACCACTCTGCTACTTGTAGTGGTCATGTCATTGTAAAAACTATTCTCTGCTTTTTTAGAAATTTAGTTGTTTAACTCTAAGGTGTTTGGATCACTTCAGAAGCATCTACAACCTTTATAGACTCTTGTACAAACTTGAATTCCTCATTCTTGTTGAAAATGATTGTAATATGGGTATTTAAAGTTACCTATGCAATTGATTTGACTCGTGACTGAAAATAGTGACCTTGTAAGTGAAACTAACTTTTTATGAAATAATTAGGAAGGTTTGAAAATTAATATTTCAATTGCGATTTGTTTTTCTTATAATTTTCTTGAAATTACTTAAATAATTCTATCTCAGATTGTTTGCAATTTTCCTACAATTTCCTCAATTAACTCTATTATTGTCCTAAAATTTAACAAATCTATAGATATGCAAGTCAAGATTTTGATTGTGATGTTTTTTTTCTTTGTTTTGTTCTTTATATATTTTTCTTTTGTTAGTTGCAATTTTCCTGAATAACTAAAATTTTGTAGGCAAGCAAGTTAAGATTTTGCCACAAACATAAGGTCAATTGAATTTGGAAAAAATTGTTAAGGACTACAGGTCATAGATCTTCTTTAGGGCATGAGTGGTTGGTAAATCTATTAGTAAAGGGAAATTAATGCAATTCTACTGTGTATGATTGTGAAAACTCCCAAATAATGTTATTTTTCATCCTTCTCTTTACATTCATAGATTAACTTTAGAGGGATCATCAAAGTATTATTACAGGTGATCCTTATGTGCTTTTCCCAAAAAAATTTAGGAATTGTCTGTCCCATTTGATAATCATTACAACATAATTAATATCCATATTCCATTTCCTGCAATCATGTTCTTGAACCTTCGAAAGGGATTTTTATGCATTTTAGCAATCATCCCTGTGGTGGGTATGTACATAACTTTGCCATTACAACTCTCCACTGTACACATGAGAGAACTTTGTCATTTATTTTGACATGAATTAGTTCCTTTAAGCTTTTAATGCTCTATTGTGATTTGGGTCCTGGAAAACCCATGGGAAAAGTACAATCTTTTTCATTTTGTGGGCGTTGCTAGTTTTCCTATTTACATTAATGAATCCAAACCTAAGGCTAAATCTAATAATTCTCTTTCAAACCTAGGTAGATTCTGAAATACATTTTTCCTTATAAGCAATTCAGCCCAACAATTCTGCTCACTTTTGTTTTCTCATTTTTCTTATTTCCATTAAATGTGCAATGTTTTCCAAAATATTTTTGATGTTGCATGTGATGTTTTGTATCAAGCATATCTACATGATCAAACACTAATTACACTCAATGATAAGCATTTGAACTATTTGACAAAAGAACTCAAAGGAGATGTTTGAACAATATATTTGTTTACAAGGACTTCATAAACTTTTGCACAAAAGCTACTGTTGTGGTTATTTATGTAATGAAACTAAAGTTGTTTTTTAGATTTTGGCATCGCAGATGTACAATTTTTAATGGCTATTAGTAAATGGTTGTAGTTTTGTTTCTTAATTGTGCTTAATAGTTTTGTGTTTTGTAAATATTCGTTGTGTCTTAGTGATTTGTTTTACATTTTTCTCAGCGACCTTCAACTTGTACTCTATAATAGTTACTTATTAAGATTGTAAAAGTTAATAAAATGTATTATAATTATATGTGCACTTGTAATCTGTTTTGCACTTTTTTTGTAGATTTCAAGTACAACACATATGAGGATTCAGTGCTTATGGTGACAAATAAATCTTGTTACTCCTATGACACTTCTAATCTTGCTGCACCATATAGTGATGGTAACACAGTCATTACACTTCATCATCATGGTCCTTTCTTCTCCATCAGTGGAGCTAGTCACTCTACACATGGATAAAAAACTAATAATTGTATTTTTCTCACCAACTATTCACATTGTTCCACCATCTCAACATTTATATCTTCTATTCCATACTTTTATTTGTAGTCTTCTACTTGGATAAGCTATGAGAAATTTAGATCTCCGATGTACAAAAAATATTCCTCTATTTTTTTTAGTTTAATTTACTTAATTTACAAATTGATTGTGATTTTCCTCTTTAGATGTAGTGAAGTGGGTATGGAGAAATTATTCTTTTAGTTGAGATGAATACATTGCAATGAATTCTAACATGACTATTGAAAAGAAAACAAAAAAGATAATGGATTTTGTTTTTTATATTCTCATAACCCACATCGGGTTGTGAGATTTGATCAGGTTGAAGTCACTACATCCACAAGACTGGTTTTATAATTTGTAACTACAATAATGAAAATTAATCGAGCTCTAAGTCAATGTAGCATTACTGGGATGGTGTGATGGAACTGTTGAGAAATATGCATAATGCTCCCACTACTATAACACATTTATCACTCATCTACCTTATACATTTCTTCGGCGTACCCATTGCACATGAAGGTGTGATTGCTAGTATATATAGGCATCACTTGCCTTTTACCTAAAAAAAAATATAAACCCCTTTTTTAGTATGTCATAAAAAAGTTGATTTGAATGGATACATCAACATTAATGTGTTGGTAATTTTTATGAATGTTTATCATAAATCAAATAATTATTTTGTCTAATTTTAAATTGAGTTGTGGTTGACATGGATGGAGTCACACTTATCTATTTTCATCATTCTTGTTAACAATGTTAATATCAATTTTGAAGAAGTAACAATCTAGTATTTATGAAGATTTCTTTAATCGTGATTATTTTTATTTTTGTGTCACATCTCAAGTATATATTTAGTTTCTTATCTATTATATCACATACAATTGTATGAATATAAATGTTTCATTCAATTATTATATGTCTATCATTTGGTTACTTTTTTATTTACAATTGTAAATTCTTAATGACATTAGTTAAAACATTACGTGTTTATTCAAATTACTCATCTCTATCCTCACACTAAATGAAGAGTACAAGAGACATCTTTTCCTAATTTTTTTTTTTACAAGTGGTAAAGAATGAAGAGAAGTAAGAGAGATAATTGAAATGGAAATTTACAAGTAGACATCTTTCCCTAAATATCTTTTTCTTTTACAAGTGGTAAAAAATGAAGAGAAGTAAGAGACATATAATTGAAAAGGAAATTTGAAAACAACCTAATGCATAACATAAATAAACCAACAAAATCAAGGTTAAAAAATATATAAACACATTAAATATACATAAAAAATGACATTTAAAAATTGGAAGAAATTTTTTATATATTATAATAATTTTTTATTGATGTTAAAAAATTTCTTCTTATTCTTGTTAGGTTTTTGGGTTGGAAATTTGGTGAATTCCATCTATATAATGTGACTTTTATGAGGTATATTTTATACCGAAGGATGAAGGGAGGAAGAGATCTTTTATCACAATGGGCTTTTTCAATTATTTTGAGTAATTTTTTAAATGCTTCACTATATGTCACTCGACTTTGTTACTTCAATGTATCACTATCTAATATATGTTTGTTTCAAATTAAAGTGTGCCAACTAGACTAAATAATATTAAAAAATATATATTTTCTTAATTAATGATGAGGTATTGTTTTAATCTTTATAATTTTTTCTTTTGTAGTAAATGTAGGTCACAAAATATATAATGATTTGTTTCTGGCCAATGTACATTTAAATATGACATGCATGTAGACATGCCATTAGATATTAACATATAATTTGAGAGACAAATATTGAATACATTCATACTACACACAATATTATATATAAATAAACTTATTGGTTTGATTACTTTTTTAATGTTAGTAAGGTAGACAATATGCAAATCCTAGTTATTTATTAGCATGTGGTTGATGAAGTAATGATCATGATATCTCTAAGTGGTATACAAATGTAGTCAAAGTTTGACCATGGGATCAAACTTTCTACTTCCAATCCAAAAGATCTATTAAGCCTTGGAATCCAAAGTTAATTAACATTTGATTTGCTACAATATAGAAGTAATGATATTTTTGTCAAATGAATGACTAGGGTGATTTAAAGTATCTTGGCAATCACTTGAAAAAGAGGTGTGGGTGTTCAAATTGGGATAAAAAACTAAAAATAAAAAATAAAAAAAAATCATAGGAACCAAAATAATCTTGATCATAATTACACATTAGTGGCTATGCAAATTCTAAATAAGTCTCTCGCTCAAATAGATGTCCACCCTAGTACACTAGATATTGGAGTGAGGTGTAATGAATGTGTGGGAACAACATAAGTTACTAGGTGAGATGGGTTGGGAGGTCAATGGGCTAGTAAATTTTTCAATTGAAGCAATGTTAGGCCCCAAGCTAGTAGTTGGGAAGATGCTTGAGGCACATACCACCCCTAGAAAATCATGCAATCATGTGAGCAATAAGAAGAAAACATGGATATCCAATAAATCCAAGCTTGTGGCATCTCTCTCAAAAGGAAAAGAAATGATAGTTAGGGTGGATGTAAGGTATGGGAAAAATGTGAAAGATAGGTTGTGACTCAAATGCATCAGATAAACCTCATCCCTTGTTTTGGTGATATTTTGATCATTTTGTTGAGTAAAGAACTAATAAACAAGGAAGAGAGAAAATCAGTAAAGGGTTAATTTCTATATTTAATACTTTATGACTTAAAAGATAATTGATCTACATGTAAGGTTAATAAAGTGTTGATCCAAAAATATTTTTGGTGTAAATAGGTATTTTATCTATCTAGATAATATTTACATGTTAAATCCACTTAGGTCCTAGGAAGGCATGTTTCTAGTTAGCATTAGTTGTCACTAGATATTATCTTATCTTTTGGCATTTAATGCTTGTGACTTATCATTTAATATCTATTGAGGTAGTTGTAGCATTGTATAGGATTAAGACACATGTCAAGATCTTGTCTAACCCTATCTCACAACTTTCCTTTATAAGCAAGGCATCATATGTACATTAGCATCCATAATCATAGCATGATATTTTTACCATTTATCTCTTGTGGAAGTATAAGAGAGGGGGACCAACCACGTTCAAGGCCCTAGGACATGGAGAGCCAAGAGAAAAAGGCTGCCCTAACTTACCTCAACTTAAAGGGGTGTTTTGAAATGAGGGATGAGAATGATGAGGACTACGAGATCGTTCAATCACTCTGTAGACCTAAGATTCGAGATGGGGCTAGGTGAGCCAATTTTTGGGTCCCACACTGTACCTCATGAAGCTCTCTACCCGAGGATGAAAGTGCAACGTGCTGGCATCTCTTAGGTGTGTTGGCATCCATACGAATAGTGAACCAAAAGTACAATAAGAACTTCTAGGAAATGAGTTGACAACCTAGCTAATCACTTATAAAGGGCCAAAACAAAGCTATGAATTAGGCAAGATTTTAACGAATATGATAAAGTAAATAGATTAAAGCTAGGGTGACAAGAATGATCTTACAAAAGAGCATGTTTGCCAGCTAGCTCCAAATGCACATCCACCTGCACGTAAGAAAGAGGGAAATATGTTGGGGCTGTATAGGGGCCTGCCTTAGTCAGACCCCCTATTTTGGTGTTTCCACCTCCATAGATAGCCAAGTTTGCAACAATGGAGGAATATTTGATAAAAAAGGAAATGAAGTAAAGAACACAAAAACACTACCAAATAGTAATGTGCTACTCAACTAGATCATAGAGAGAGGAGTAGAAATCTTACTACCTCCACTAAGAGCTAACTAGCTAATGGAGGAGAAAATGAGAGGGCTCAAGCCCCTACTACAATGGTGTTTGTTCCACACTTGCTCTATGGAGTTGATGGAGTGTTGTTGCTACTGCTATAAAGTGAAAAGTGTTGCTTGAAAGCTTAGAAAGAAAGAAGTGAATGCTAGAATTCTTGGATTGTGATCAAGTTGAGTGCTTAGAAAGATGTCTAGAAGATGAAATGCATGAAGAATGAGGAAAATGGCCATATTCGGGTTGGTTAGTCGAACAAGGCATTACAAATTGACCTCTAATGGGAAGTGTAATGCCTCTACTAGAGATGTAAGCGTGTCGTGTGGATGTTTGCACATTGTGTGGGCATCTGCTATAGTTATTCCTCTATCGACACACAAAATGGACACCAAGTGGAATGAAGGCAATGGGATTATGTGGAATTTAGCCTTCGAATTTGGTTTTCTAAAGTGAGGAAGGGTAAAAGGGGAGTTTGCATAAGGGGTGAAAATTCACTCCTATACATTTTTTCCCCACTTTAGCGAGCATGAATACTAATGAGTGCTTCGGTAAAGTAGATTGAAGAAGTAGTAAGGTTAGAAATGTATACACGAACCGTCAAGGAAGTAGACCGCGATCTAGTGAACTCGATACTATAGGATAATCAAAGGACTTCATAGCCCCACAGAACTATGAAGCTGAAGAATGAAAGTGTCTTACAAGCTTGCAGACCTGCAAGGAGGCAACACCCAAGATCTCTCACATGAAGGAAGCCTCGAGAAGTAAGTGCCTCATACGCCCACAGACCTACAAGGAAGGTATCTTCCAAGATCTCTCGCATGAAGGAAACCCATTAAAGTTCCTTACAAACCCACAAACCTACAAGGAGGTGTCACCCAAGATATCTCACATGGAGGCTACTGGGAAAGCGCCCTACAAACCCGAAAACCTATAGGGAAGGTGTCATTCAAGATCTTTGACATGAAGGAAACCCAGGAAAGCACCCTATAGACCCACAAACCTGCAAGGAGTTATCCCCCAAGATCTCTCACATGGAGGAAACCTAAAGAAAGTGCCCTACAGACCCGTAGACCTATAGGGGAGCCACCCCCAAGATCTCTTGCATGGAGGAAGCTCATAAGAAGTTCCCTATAGACCCATAGATCTATAGGGAAGTATCCCCCAAGATCTCTCATATGGAGGAAACCTAAGGAAAGTGGACTTCACAGAGTCAAAAAGTAACTTGACAAGTGCACTTGTAAAGCGAAATGTTTACCCACAAATAGAACATGTCAAAAAGCGGCCACGTAGTTAAGTAAGTTGGAATTCTTCCAGACTATCAATCAAGTTAGAAATTTTCAAAGGGGTCCCTTGGGAACCCTGGTTGAAGAAGGGGTCTACTCAAGGGATGCGTTGTTTGAAAGTACAAAAGATATGTTTCTTTCTCGAATTGATTCATCATCAAGGAATCCTTTTGAAAGATGTTCACTTCATCAAGGAATTTGAAAGGAAGAATATGCCCCCATGTGAGGGGAAGATCAAAGTTGTTCCCACTTTGGAGGAAGATTCTCTAGTTCTTTCTTTATGAACCCATGATGAAGGAAACATGTTCCATTAGGGTTTCAAGTTGAGAATGTGATTCTTGAAAATAAGTTTGTGAAGATTCTAGAGAAAAGATTTGTTGGCAACAAATGCATTTTTTGAAAATCAAAGTGTTGTAGAAGTAGCATTGTCAAACATGAGAGGGACAACTCAAGCAAAGAAGAGGGAAAAACAAAGGAAAAGTAAAAGAGAAAAGAAAACATGAACAAAGGGAAAAATGGTAGCCTAATATTTTGGGGTCAGAACTATTGAAAATGGAGGTAATTATGTAGCTTAATACTTTGTAAAACTATTATACTGTAGATCTAAATAATTTTTCTTTGCTACAAATTCTTTGTGTATGATTATCTATTTAGATTAATTTTACCATTTGTAGAAGTAGACAGAAGATTGTAGAAGAATAAGACCAGAAGATAGAAGTGACACAACATATACCATGGAGAAAGCCTTTCGGGAAAAAAATCCACCAAGAATCAATAGTGCTTGTATTATTTAACCTTAGAACAAGATTACAATAATTCTTTATCAATCCTTGCTTGAGATGCTTCTTTTTCCTTCAACAATTCTTCTTCACAACCTACAATCAAATCTAATAAAACTATCCTCAACTTGCTACAATATATAGACAATAATGATCCTTGTAAACTCCAAAGAGTTACAATTACAAAGCTCAATGCTTATCTCACAAAACCTATGCCTATTCTTTGCAAGTAGAGTTCTCCCATGAAAAAAATGTCAAACCAATTCCTTCATCAATTTGGGTGTCCCAAACTAAAGTCATAACTCAACGTTGATTTTGATGATATCTTGTAAGCTTCTCCTCAAATTTGGCACCCAAGAATGGGCCCACTTAACTCGGCCTTATTAAATATCTTCTCATGCAAAAGTGTTAACTCCAAGATTCCAACTTGACCACCCAATGTGGGTCCAAGTCAATCTTTGTTAACGGAAACATATCTCTCCACCATTCATGCAAGAAAGATCATCCCTTGTTAACTGAAAGTATTCATCTATTATTTTTCATGCAACTCAGGTCATTATTCATGCATTCCAAGTCAACTGAATTCAACTAGCATTCAACTAAAACTAACTACATGTAACTAAAGATAATTGAACCATAACTGAACTAAACTGAACTGAACTGATACTAAACTAAACTTAACTAAAATGAACTAAACTAAATTGAACTGATATGAATTGGACTGAACTAAACTCATGCATGTAAACATCAATCCTTAACTTCTAGGATATTTACATGCATTACAAAAGTGTTATCTTTTTCTCCAAATAGTTACCTTAACTCAAGGTGGGTTCCACCTTCCATGTGGGCACCCCATGTGCTCCTATTATTAAGGAACTCATTTTGGATGCCCTCACATGTTCCTATCATTTAGAATTAATTACAAATGTCAATTAACATGTTTATTTCATTTGAATTTAATCTCTTTCTAATCCTAGTGTTTGGGAACACTTTCCAAGAACTTAGGAGATACATGAAATAATGTTTGGGATTGGAATTAAGTGGCATCCTATTCCCAACATTCTCCAACTTGACATTATACATTACAATTATTCTAAACAAGGAATCATCATTATAAATCAAGTACAAGACTCAAGGCCAATGGCCTTCCTACACCAACTAATCAATCCATGCCAACTTCAAATGCAACCTGCATAATCAGGAAGCTCCAAGCAAATGATTAATACTCAAAACCAAGACAACTTATATATAGGAACTTGTTTCATAAGATAATATATAGAATTAATCAAAGTGCCAACTTTCTCAATTAATACCTTCCCACTCTCAACCATTTCTCGCACAAAGTGATACTGAACATCAACATTCTTAGTACGAGCATGATACATAGGATTTTTGGCTAAACAAATAGCACTATAACTATCACATTCAAGTTTAACTTACTTGCAATTAAAACCAATACCTTTCCCAAGTTTTTGTAACTAAAATGCCTCTTTGGAGGCATGTGAAACTACTAAGTGTGTTGAACTCATATCCAACCAAAGTGTAGGCTTCCCGGTCTTTGTTGTTGAAATTTTTTTTTCTTACAAGTAACCATTCCAACATATATCTCTTATCATAAGAGAACTCAAGCCTCACCTATTTCTCCAAGTATCCATGAGGACCTATAACCAACTAATCCATGCCAAACTCCAAATGTAACATAGCACTATCATGAAGTAATCAAGCAAATGATTAATGTACCCAATACATAAGAGAACTACACAGGATCAATGTCAAAGCTCCAATCATGGATCAGGAACATAAACATGACAACATGATCTAACCATCTCCTCCAAGGAGATCACATGCACCATAACATATATGCATCCTAGTCTCAAGAGAACAATTACCATGCCAAACTCTAAATACATATCAAGAGTAAACCATGACGTAATAGCAACCACTCTAAACCAAGAAAAAACATATGCCCAATCACATGAAGATAACCTTACCAATGATGCATCCACGTCATTTCCAACAACTCCCACTGAACCATGGTATGAGCTACGCATGGCATCATGACGACCATCCTCTTCATGAATATCACTCTTTAACATCAAGAAAAGAGTCATCATTAACATTTTTACATGAAATGGTCAATGCATGATTATCATCATTTGAGGATTCCTCTATAGAAGAATCAAAAATCTTTTTCTTGTTCTTACAATCCTTCTTCACATGTCCTAGTTTCCCACAATTCCAACACTTTACCTTACTCTGTCCTTCATACTTACCCTTTCATTCCTTGTCTCCCTTAGGTTGCTTTTTCTTAGGCCTACCTTTTACAAACAAGGAATCTTGGATTTTTCATTTTAGACTTCATCCTCATCTCCTCTGATAGGAGATTAGGAATTATATTGTCCATCTTGGATCTACACCACTACCACTGATAGCAACAATTAGTTTTTCCCAAGATTCTGGTAAAGAAAAAAGTAACAAAATGCATTTATCTTCATCTTCTATTTTTACATCTACAAATACTAATTGACTTAGAATCAAATTAAAAGCATTCAAATGATTTGCAAAAGAATCACCATCTTTCATCTTTAAAGAATACAACTGTCTTTTCATATACAACTTATTAGTAAGACTTTTGGTTTGATAGATATCACCTATTCTATTCCATAACTTATATGAAATATTTTTTTTTGAAAAATTCAAGAGAACAACATCAGCAAGACATAATCTTATGGTCCCTCTTATCTTTTTATCAAGCTTATCCCAATCCTCATCTGACATCGTTGTAGGAAACTTTGTCTCATTACCAACAGCTAACCACTGAACTCTCTCTTCAAGGAGATCCTCCATTTTTAGTTTCCACATCTCATAATTATATCCATTGAATCTTTCAATATCTAAATGAGAATTAAAACTCATTGTAAGAAACTTATTTTCCAAAATCAGCAATAACATAATAGTAAAAGCTCCCACTATAGCCAAAACACCTTCAAAATTTTAAGAGAAAGGCATCCCAAACTCAACCCAACCTCAACTTTGATACCAAATATTGAAAATGTAGGTAATTACGTAGCTTAATACTTTGTAAAACTATTATACTATAGATCTAAATAAGTGTTCTTTGCTACAAATTCTTTGTGTATGATTATCTGTTTGGATTCATTTTACCATTTGTAGGAGTAGACAGAAGATTGTAGAAGAATAAGAGTAGAAGATAGAAGTGATACAACATATACCATGGAGAAACCCTTTTGGGAAAAAACTCCACCAAGAATCAATAGTTTTTGTATTATTTAGCCTTAGAACAAGATTACAATAATTCTTTATCAATCCTTGCTTGAGATGCTTCTTTTGCCTTCAACAATTCTTCTTCACAAGCTGCAATCAAATCTGATAAAACTCTCTTCAACTTGTTGCAATATATAGACAATAATGAGCCTTGTAAACTCCAAAGAGTTACAATTACAAAGCTCAATGCTTATCTCACAAAACCTATGCCTATTTCTTGCAAGTAAAGTTCTCCCATGAAAAACAATGTCAAACCAATTCCTTCATCAATTTGGGCATCCCGAACTAAAGTCATAACTCAACGTTGATTTTGATGATATCTTGTAAGCTTCTCCTCAAATTTGGCACCCAATAATGGGCCCACTTAACTCAGCCTTATAAAATATCTTTTCATGCAAAAGTGTTAACTCCAAGATGCCAACTTGGGTGCCCAAGGTGGGTCCAAGTCAATCTCTATTAACTAAAACATATCTCTCCACCATTCATGCAAGAATGATCATCCCTTGTTAACTGAAATTATTCACCTGCTATCTTTCATGCAACTCAAGTCATTAGTCATGCATTCCAAGTCAATTGAAGTCAACTAGCATTCAACTAAAACTAACTACATGTAACTCAAGATAACTAAACCATAACTGAAATGAAATGAACTGAACAGGACTGAACTGATACTGAAATAAACTATATTGATTTGAACTAAACTAAACTAAACTAAAGTTCATGCATGCAAACATCAATCCCTAACTTGTAGGATCTTTACATGCATTAAAAAAGTGTTATCTTTTTCTCCAAATAGTTAACTTAACTCAAAGTGGGTTCCACCTTCCATGTGGGTACCCCATGTGCTCCTATTATTTAGTAACTCATCTTGGACACCCTTACATGTTCCTATCATTTAGAATTAATTACAAATGTCAATTAACATGTTCATTTCATTTCAATTTAATCTCTTTCTAATCCTAGTGTTGGGGAACACTTTCCAAGGACTTAGGAGATACATCAAATAATGTTTAGGATTGCAATTAAATGGCATCCTATTCCCAACAAGAACTGCTCATAAATATATGTATAGTAATAGTAATAGTATATAAAATGAACTTTCATCAACCCCCTACTTTATCAGACCATGTGAAGAATGCATGAGAAGAAAAATAAAAAATAAAAAATTGGGTCAACATGGAAGGAAAGCCTAAATGACTCCAACACTTTACATTGTCCCCAATTTATCAAAAATAAAGCTGCAAACATGGAAGAATGATGATACAAATAGAAGAAGGTTTATGAAACAAAAACCACGCCTGTATCCAAGTACCAATAGGGGTGGCAAGGGTCATCCAGGCACACATAGCATGATCATGGGGGAACATGTCACAACACACACACACACACACATCTAATCTAAATATAAACAAGGGGCCTCCCACTAACACTAATCAACCAAGAGGTAATCTGATTCCCACTCTAGATCATTGTAGGGGGAGGGAGGATGAGCCTGTAGTTGTGGAATGTTAACAAGAGGAGCATCCAACCATCCCACAATAAGAGCTAAGGAAGAGGGCCCCACAAGGTCCTATCCACCAAGCTCTTGTGGAGCTAATGTCAATGATTTCACAAAGATCACAAACAAGGCTCTAGAACCTTGTCCAGAGAGTTAAACATGCACTTCATAAGAGTGCCATGTTTTACTTCAACGGATGGAGAAGGTTGCACCCAAGATTCACTACTAGGCTCATCGGGTGATTAAGGAATGGTGATGAACTCATGAGAAGTTGGGAATAGTTCCATCACTAGGACATAACAAGTTAGTGTGGGAACACCTTTTAGGGAAGGTGGGATCCTCTTATGCCCTTCATTGCTAGAAGGACCACTCTCCACCTCATGCTTCATCGAGGGATGTGAACTCCCCACAAACAAAGCCAAAGGTGTGGAGGAAGAGGAGGCAAAGAGAACCACAATAGACACCACTGAAGTGTTTTTAATATCTACAAGTTTTGAGAAAATTGAAACATCTGGGAGGGACATCAACAAAGGTGGTTCCACTAAAGGAGTGATGAACACCTACACCTTTTTAGGATTAGGTGCATTTGTACTCATAGTAGGATCCAAAAGTGGTGTAGAACTTGATTGAATGGAAGTAGAGGGGAGGAGAGAGGAGGACATGATAGAAGGCCCTAATACAGGGGTAGTCATCTCCTCTTCCTTCCTCTATAAGGTGGCCTACTTAGCCATGAGAGCCTTCTATCATTGCTTATGCTCGCGTGTAAGGAAATTTATGTGACTCTTTGAATCGGAGGCTAGAGGCTATGAAGGAACAAAAGGCTCCTGCTCAGCCATGGGAGTGTCCACTACGGCCATCTCCAGTGGAGGAACAAACTCCTGAATGGAAGCAGGAGGAGTAGGTTGAGAAGCAGTGGGGGGAGTCGACTCCATGTGTAAGAAACTATGTGAATTATAATAATCAATAACACACAATAGATGCAATGTATTACATTAAGGAAATCTAAATGAACAACACAATTTGATCAAATGATTCCTTAAAAGAAATTCCTTCTTCCTCTATTCCTAAGGATCATGTACTAGTGCTCTCATATCTTAATAATGCACTGAATTATTGGGATGACACTTAAGAAATGAGTAGCCATTAAACTAGAATGTAAAAACTATGTCTACACCTACATGATCTGATCATTTGGCTAGATGATGAACTAAATGATATGCTGGATGATAAGTTGTTGTATACAAAATGCTAATGCAATGATGCAATGCTGAATTAAACTAATGGAGATGCTCTGAAAAATTATTCTAAATGCTATGAGTAAGCTAAGACACATCTAACAAAGAATCCATGATTTTAATTTACTTGCTAAACTATTCTAAATGCTAAGCTAGAATGTAAACTAAGCTCTCAAATGCTAAGATGATTTATGCAGAGTAACTGTATGCAATGTTCTCTTCTTGTAAAAGTTGTAAATTAGCCTCTATTTATAGATTTCACCAAGGCATCAGGTGAGTTGGCAACAATGGATGATCAAGATTAAGTCTAGAGAGATCGATGGTGAGAAATGAGGAGGTTAGAGAGAAATAAGGAAGTTGTCCCCTTTAATAGAACAATCTTGCCAAGTGTAGAAAAGAATAAATGGAAAGGAGAAGCCATGTGTCCCTGAGTTTGTTGAGTTTTTTGAGGGTAAATACCCATTTTAGAAATTAGGAATAATTATTTCCATGTAAAACATGGTGAGATGGAAGATGATGTGGAAGGAGGTTAGAAGAATATGGAGAAATGTGACAAAGTTCAAATTTAATGAAAGAGAATTAATCAAATAAAATAAATTAGTTAAATTTTTTTATTTAATTAAATCATGAAGAAAGTGGTTTAGATAAGAGGAATTAAGAAATATGAACTATATAAATAAACTTTGCAATTTATTTATATAGTAGAAGAAATCAAGATTTTTATTAATTAAATAACCAGTATTTAATTAGTATTCTCCAAACCAATTTTGGATGTATACATTTTTCCCCTCTTTGAAGTGATGTGTTTACGCATTAATTCAAAGAAAAATTTACCAATGTTGTTAAAATTTTGATGATGCCCCAGACAACAATTTCAGAAGATAACGAATGTATACCCCCTCGAGAGATAAATCAAGGAATTTTTTATGATTAAAAGATTTTGATGATTTTTGAAAATTTCAGCTGATTTGTGATAATGTCAATGATGAAATTATGATTTGATGATATTCCAGAGATTTATCTCCCAATATGGAAGAGTTGAGCTGCCCCAATTAATTGATCTTTAAAAAAATTTAAATATCCCACCAAAATCACACTCTTAATTACCCTTATTAAGAGGTAAAAAGTGAAAATAGGATTCATTTGTGCACTTGTGATTTTGAAAATTGTGGAGTGAGAGAGCATCCTTGAGCATTTGAGTGAAAATGGTGATCCCCTACAAGACTCATCGATTTGAGCGGGTGTGGCAACACAAGCGGCCAACGGGACACAGACCTCTGGTATGAATTTTGAATTAATTTTCCCACATTTTTAATTTTGAATTTTAGTTTTCATTCTTTCGGTGCATACCAAATTTTTTGTGGTACATAGGTTAGATTATTTAGCGCATCTGCCTAGGGTTTTAGCACATAGGCTAAATTTAGCAGTGCATTCACAGTCTATAATGGCACATCCACGTTTTAGAGAATAGATGACCTATAATGGTGTATCAAAGTATCAGGTAGTGTGTGCACTAGAAATGGTGGATCAAATTGTAGTTTTAGCACATATGAGGGATACTCTGGCACATTTGATTAAATGACACATCAAAGAGATTCCACAACGCATCTGAGGAATTCTCTAGTACATTTGTTAAATGGCGCATTAATAGACTGTAGCAATGCATCCAACCAATTTGGTGGTGCATCTTCCCTTTTGGTGCAACAAAGCACTATTATGGTGCATCTAGGTCAGAATTAAAGATTTTTTTGTTTTGCTCCTTGAATTTGATGATGTTTAATCACATTAGCCAATGATTTTTTGTTGATGATAGATTAGATGATTTATTGATCTCATGATAGGCAAGATGCAATAATGATGATGTTGTTTTGACCTCATCATAGGTGAGGATCAAAAATAGATGTTCAAAATATTTGATGAAAATCTCACTAGAACCGATACAATAAGTGATTGATTGATGTTTGATTGCTTTGTTGATTTGATTGATTGATTAATGTACTGATAGCGATGTTATAATGATAGGAGACCGATTTAGATAATCTTCAACCCTAAGAACGATTCCCACGGACTTGGGAGCTGATCCCATAGCTATCACAGGCTGATAGGGATATCGTTGAGCGATGTGGATTATATTCACTGATTGACATGCCACAAATTAGGATTAATCAGGGATTATTGACTGCACTAGTAGAGAGGTGGCATAGCGACCACAACACTTTTCATCTGCCCACTACAGAGATGATTGTGACACCAGAAGATATCTATAGGATTTTGTAGATTCTTTTGATGGGTGACATTATGACATATGACCACACCGAGGAGGGAGGTACAAATGCCTTACGCTAGATATTCCATGATGACCATATTAGCGGGTATGAGATGCCTTGGTAGGAGATGTTTGAGAGGTATGCCCCTTTTCCTTCTATGCTTGCAATATTTTTCAGTGGCTTCTTATGTCCTGACAAGAGGGGAAAGGGATTGTCCGTCGGTTGGGGTTGGACACTGGAGTAGATGATTCAGTTGGAAACCCATTTCGCCTAGGGTTCATGCATGCTCGCACAATTATATCATGATTTGCATTAGGTAGTTTACCTCAAAGGAGCTAGTCTATCCACTAGTGTGACCCTATTACAAACGTGGGCTTGGGACTATATATCGGTGAAACATCTAGAGACAAACATATTTTGGCCATTTGGGAGACCCTACATCAATGGTTATGCAGGCCTAGTACTCTAGCATAAGCTAGTAAAATTGGAGTATTGGAGACTGTGAGTAGTGGGCCGAGGATCATTTAGAGATGCATTATTTTATGACAGCCAGGTACCTTATTGGATGGACATGCTTCATTATCAAGAGATTCTTATTGCTGAGGGTACTCAAACAGTATGACAAAGTTCAAGGGATACCACAGGCATTGGCCATGTATGTGCAGAGACAAGAAGATGCGACTAAGTGGGGGCCCACTTTATCTTATGATGCTACATGTGATAAGTATCATGGACTACAACTGGTGATTTGGGATTACCATCCAAAGATCATTGAGGGATACATGACTGAGGAGTATTCATAGTATTTTGGTGGGCATCCATTTCCAAGGATCTCCAAGCCTAATGAGCCAGTGCTAGCATTAGAGGATGATGAAGACAAACCACCCAAATGAAGGAGGGTTAGAGACAGTGGAGATGAGGAGGAGGGAGATGGTGGGGATGGTGATGGAGGAGGCGGTGATGATGGTGGGGATGGTGATGGAGGAGGCGGTGATGATGGTGGAGATGATGGTGGTGATGATGGAGGAGGTGGTGATAGAGGATGGTGTTCCCATCTAGGACTAGATGTCAGAGTGCCTCACAAGAGGTGATCCTTAGTGGCAGCAACACAGTAGCGTGTACAGATACAGTTTCCTTCCTAGAAGTAGTAGTCATAGATTGTGGCCTTACATACTCAGGTCCAGACAATTCATGGACAACTAACATCGGTTCAAGGGTAGTTGCAAACATAGACACAATTGTTGTCACAGGTACAACCACAACTCTCTAAGGCCTAGGGATAGATACATACTTTGACGTCTACAAGGGATGCTGCTAGGAAGCAACTTGCATAGGTGTAGAGCCAGGGATAGGTGCATGGTCAAGTTGTTGTGTTGATTGCATTTAGATAACGGGCAGAGCAGGCAGAGGATATTACCAAGAGACTATAGTAGGCTATGATGGCTACTAGGAATTCAAATTGTTTTAGGGAGATACACCACACTTCTTAGGAGGCCGAGTTCTATAGAGGTCAATATCATGAGTTGGTCCCTCTAGAGTGGTAGGAATGACTTGCTCAGTCTTAGTTTGGCAGGTCACAGTCTCAAACAGTTAGTGTGGGTGTTACACAGTTGTTGCCTAGAAATTAGAGAGATCCTAGTGCAGGTCCGTTGAGTGTAGGGGGAGGTACCGGTTCAAGAATGCCAACACCACCTAGGGGGAGCACTACATAGCTCTGATATTTGACGTTTTATTGTGATTTGGACATGTATACATTGCTACTTGATGAGATATTGCCATTTTTTGCTGATGTATCTCTTCATATTCTGATTTCCTTGTACACTTGACATAATTTGGAGATATATATGCAACAATGATGATGATTGACCTATGTGCTTCTGTTTTTATCATGATGGATGCATTTAATTTCCTATTATGTATGATATGTGATGTTTTAGATGATGGTGATATGATATATCATGGATGCAACATGTGTTATGGTCCTGTGATGCTTTTATGAATGATGTCTATATGACCTATGCAATGTTTTTGTACTTTTCTTATGCAAATATGTATGATGCAATAGATGAAATAGATGTATGAGATGGATGAATGGAAATGTTTAATTGTGGATGTTTCTGTAATGCACATGTATGACTAAATGTATATGGATGAAAATGATATGATCAATGCTTTGTTTTTGGATTTTTGTAATGCAAATATATGACCTGATGAAAATGAATGCTGAAATGATATGAGAATGCTATGAATGATGCCCTAATGCTTATGCAACTAAAATGTGAATGATCTTTTTGGTAATGTCAAATATACTCAATCTATTAATGATAGAAATAACATCACTCATAATATTGTACTAATGTTGGAGAAATCTATAAATACCACTACAACACCTAATATGAATGCAACCTAAACATGTAATGTTGTCATCCTAGTAACTAATTTATTGTGCTTGGTATCATCATTGAGCTTTTAAAATGTTGAAAGTGAGTACAAACATCAATGGTATAATTAGACCATGATGACCTGAGTACTACTTTCATGATGTTTGATAGTGCAAGTTAACACAAGCATCTAGGTATACTTGGACTGAGATGACCTAAACATTTCTTGCGTAAACAAATAAGAGTTAACCATTTTCCTATGTGAATCTAGAATTTCATCAGTGATACTTTGTAGAGCACGTCCCACGACAATTCACATAGTATTAATGATCAACTCACAAACAACAGAAAAAGAAAAATATCATTCTCGATCATAGCTTCTCTAGTTCTTGACATCCTTGAGTTGCTCATGAGGAATGATAACAATAATCACAATACAAATAGTTTGAACATTTGTGTTAGAGTGATAAAATTGTGATTCAAAGTATCATCACCAAATGAAATTTGTTTTTGATTGATCTTGTTGTTGTTGGTTCAGATGATTTTTTTTTGGTGAGTCTGATTGATGTTCAAAGTTGTATCCCATTTTATCATTGTGTTTTTACCATGTTGTCATACTATTGGTTTTTTTTCATTTTTAAGCTTAAAGATGGATTTCCCCCAGTGAGTTCGGGATTTTTTCCCCAATGGAAACAAACCAATTTTGTTATGGATATGTGCAATGATCGACAAGCCAAAGTGAGATGCGATTGGCACAACAAAATATGTACATGAGGTTCAAATGAAGGATGTGGATAGTGATAGCAACAAACCAATGTGGTCAACACACATTCCAATAGAGGAAGAAGCTAGCCTGTCACAAATAGCGCCTGTTGCCAGGTTTTCACTACTTGCTTTTATTGCACTTTTTTCAGATTTTATGATTTTTTTTTGTATTTTATCTTTTTTGATTTTTTTGTATTTTATCTTTTCTTTTTCTTTTTTTGTATATTTTTTGTTGTCACCAAGATGCTTGTTTGCTAGGTTTTCACCAAGGCTACCATTTTTTAAGGATATTTTCTGATGTTTTTTCAAAATTTTCAAGACTTTTACCGATGTTTTAAATGAATCATGTGTACAATTTCTTGGGATGGAAACTGTTCATGGGATCTTCGAATAGGTCTCCTTCTGGGTTGGATAGTTGGTATGCTCATGATCCATAAATTGACACAATGAAAAAGGGGCCCAACCAATTTGGTTCAAACTTTCCTTTCTTCTCCCTATCATGTTGGTAGTGTGGTTTCTCCTTCAATACTAGGTCACCAACTTGAAATGTTCTGGGTTTAACTTTATGATAGTAACTTTTGGACATTCCTTGTTGGTAGGATTTTAGGTGGTTCACTACATGTTGGCGTCGTTCATCTAATAGTTCTAGTTATTGCAATCTAGATACCAATAGTCCTCATTAGAGATGATACCCTTCAATGAAACCCAGAGTGATGGTAATTCAACTTCAATGGGTATAATGGCCTCATATCCATACACCAAAGCATATGGTGTGTGAATACTAGTGTGATACACCCACAGAGTAGGGTTTAATTGGATGTTCCAATCATGTCTAGCATCATTGACCGTTTTCTTCAAGATTTTCAAAATGGTTTTGTTGGAAGCCTCTGCTCGACCATTTCCCTGAGGATAGTATGGTGTAGAGAAGTGATGTTGAATGTGAACTTCTCACACAATTCTTGTACGTCTTGATTTTTGAACGGTCTTCCATTGTTAGTGATAATGGATTGAGGGATGTTGTACTGAAAAATGATATAATTAAGGATGAATGGTGAAATTTGATTTCCTATGATGGTGATTAGGGGAACAACTTCAATCCACTTCGTGAAGTATTTTGTAGCTGTGATGATAAACTTATGTCCATTCGATGAAGATGGATGGATTTTACCAACAAGATCCAGTCCCCACTGACAAAGGGCCATGTTGATGCAAAAGGTTGAAGTTCTTCCGCTGGTGCATGGATGAGGTTTCCATGAATCTGACACTTTTGACATTTCTTAACGAACTGGAAAGACTCCTCCATGTTTGGCCAGTAATATCCTAAATCAAGGAGTTTCTTGGCTAAGGTTAAACTGCTTGAATGAGTTCCACAAACACCCTCATAAACTTCTCATAAATTCATTTCAAACTCATCATGTTCCAAACATCACAAGAGAGTTTCATCAAGACCTCGTCACTATAGTACATCCCCAATAAGAGTATGTCGGGCTGCTCGACGAATGAAATTTTATTTTTGATTTCTAGACAGGTCAAGTGGAAGGGTGTTATCTTTTAGGTAGGTATAAATTTCACCATAGACAGAGGCATTGGTATCAACTAGGTGACATATAACTTGGGAATCGATATCATGATAAGCAGGAGAAAACAGGTGTTCCACCAAGAACTTGTAACGACTTCTCTTCTCTAGAATTTGTAACAAGGAAGCAATAGTGGCCATGGCGTTAGCAGTTTTATTGTCCACTCTTCAAATTTGATATCCATAAAATATTTCTTAAAATCATCAATCATTCTTTTGTAAGGCATCAATTTTTCATCCTTTGATAATTATCATTGACCTAGTTAATGACCAATGAGAATCTCCATATACTTGCAATTTTTGAATTTTCCATTCTACAACTATTTTAATGTCAATGATTAATGCTTCATACTCTGCCAAGTTATTGGTACAGGGAACATCAATCTGTATGATTTTGGTATGGTATGTCCTTATGGAGTGACAAATAGGATTCTATCCCCTAATCCATGTTAGGTGTGTGATCCATCAAAGTATAATGTCCACTATTTTGTAGCCAAGGTAAGGACATCAACATCTAGAAATCCAATGTACAAAGGATGATCATCTAGTAAAGGTGCTTTAGCTAACTGGTTAGCGATTTCTTGTCCTTTTATTTCTTTCCTATCCACATATTGGATGTCAAATTCACTGAGTATCATAACCCACTTGGCTAGTCTTCGAGTTAGGTTAGCTTTGTTGAAGAGGTATTTTAGTGGATCTATTTTGGCTATTAACTTGATGGTGTGAGATAGCATGAAGTGTCGTAGTTGTTGGGTGGTGAACACTACTACCAAGCAAGCCTTTTCAATGGATGTATAATTGATCTCATAGCCATTTAGCATCCTGCTAATGTAGTAAATTTCCCTCTCTTTTCATGTTGAATCCTCTTGTGCTAATAGGGCTCCCAATGATACCTCAGTTGTTGCAATGTATAACAAGAGCGGTTTTCCTTCTACTGGTGGTACTAAGATAGGTGGAATCATGAGGTATTATTTCAATTGGGTGAAGGCTCCTTCACACTTCTCATCCCATCAAAAAGAAACATTTTTATGTGGCAATTGAGTAAAAGGATGGGTCTTGTCAGCTAGTTGTGAAACAAATCTTCAAATTGATTGGAACCTTCCTTGCAAAGATCATAGCTGACTGATGTTTTTGGGTGGTGGCATTTCTATGATAGCTTTAACCTTTTTCAGATCTACCTCAATGCCTTTTACTAAAACTATGTATCTCAGGAGTTTGGTTGAAGTCACCCTAAACACACATTTCTTTGGATTTAGTCGCACAATGAATTTCTCCAGTCTAGTGAAGATTTTTTCTAAGATTTCTAATTGTCGCTCTCTATTATATGATTTAGCTAATAGATCATCCACATAATCTTCCATGAAAGTATGTATCATATCATGAAAAAAAAAATTCATGGCATGCTAATAAGTAGCTCCTACATTCTTCAATCTGAATGGCATGACATTCCAACAAAATGTTCCCCATGGACATGTAAAGGTTGTCTTATCTTGATCCTCTAGAGCTATCTTGATTTTATTATAACCAGAAAAAACATCCATAAGTGATAACATGCCATGTCATACCATTAAGTCCACTATGATGTCTATGACAGGTAGAGGAAAATCATCTTTGGGACAAGCCTTATTGAGATCTCAAAAATTTGAGTAAATAAAAATGCAGTTATCAGGATTTGAGACTGGTACGATATTGGAGATCCACTCGGCATAGTCAATGGGTCTGATGAATCCTACATCTAACAACTTCTTCATCTTTTCTTTTACCAATAGGGCAATATGTGGATGTATTTTCCTTAGTTTCTACTTCACTAGTTTTACTCCTGGTGTTAAGGAGAGATGATGCATGATGAGTTTTGGATCAATCCTTGGCATGTCAAGATATGACCAAGCAAATTTGACTTGTTTTTCTATGAAAATTTTGAGGAAGCTTGGTTTTTCTTGGTATGTAAAAGATTCTGCTAGATGTATATTCTTCAATGTCTCTTCACCGTCGATATTGACAGACTATGTGGGTTTAATCAATACCCTTGATCTTTCCTGAAATTGCTTTGGGAGAGTATCAAACCTTCCAACCTTTGATGCCTCAGAGAGCTTTTTTCCGTTGGATGTGCTCTCTATTTTTACTTTTTTTTTATTTGATACTTGTTGATGTATTTTTTATGCACTTCTCAACACAGGCAGTGCATAGGTGCACTACCTCTCTTGAAAGACAATCTTGCACAATCAAATTGCATAACACTATTCCAAGGTCTCTAATGTCAGGTCTTGACAGTGCTTGGAATATCTCAGTTGTTTGATGTGATTTTCTGGAATCACAAGGCGGACCTACGGATTAGTTACAAAGCATGGGAAGTTGGGTCTTGAAATGGAGTTCCTAAGATGGATAAGTTGTTGTGCATTTGTTGTAGGTTCAAACAACAGTCTTGAACTCCATTTTTATCATTGGATTTAGTTTTAAAATGTGCAATGAACCTTTCCTAAGGTACTTATTAAAAAAAAGAAAAAAAGGGCAGGGAAGAGAGAAGGTTCCTAGATCTAAAACTACAAATGAAAGTGATCATGGAGGCTGCTACAGTAGACAAACTCCCTAAACTGGGTTTTGCTTGGCCAAGAGAAACCTACAGTTGCACAAAACTAGTGCAATTTTCTAAGGATTGCAGATTTTCAAATTGCATATGCACATCATGCATATGTGATTGAACTAAGTTGCAGCATTGAAATCAAGAAGCCTAGGCTAACTTTATACAATAGCTTGTCATCAACAAGTGCTAAAAGTATGGGCTGAAAGTTCATCAAATACCATAACACCAATTTCATTATCACCTCCATTCAAGAATCTACAACTAAAACTACTATGGAAGTTGAACCATGCATACATAAAGAGCAAACTCAAAAGAAACACCCATAAATCATGCAATGTTGCTTTCTATTGCTACAGAAGGTCTTTACATCAGTTCTCCAACCCTTACAAATGAGGGGCAAGCCCCTATTTATAGTTTTTCAAAGCCCAAATGAATGGCTAGGATCAATTTGCAACGAATGGCCCAGATTCAATTATATTATGGTTTCACCTACCCCACAATATTTAGCAATTTTAAAATACATCATTTGTCATTTCCCTATTTTGTCATCTAGTGCCCAGGTGCTGTAGCAGTTTCGTCATTTAGCTGATTGCCCTTTTACTATAGCTAAAACTGTCTAAAAGATGCCTTCTTACTTGGTGTGTTTGCAGTGTTCTTCCTTGGATCAAATGAGCCCATCGACGATTGGCATCAATGGATTGGTTGCCCCTAATTTGAGTGGACAACTCATCATCATCTGGTGAAAAGTAGGACAACTCCTTCATGCCTTCTTCAAGGCCACCCCCTTGCATTTTTGTCCTTGATTTCCTTGGCACAGGCCTTCTTCTAACGTTGACCCTATTGGTGGGTACGATGGGGAGAGGCGAACTTGAAATGAATGGCGATAGGAGTGATGTGCTTTCCTTGTTCAGCTTTCTCGATGGATCTCCTTGATGAACCTACAATAGGCTCCTTGAATCCTACATACACGAAGTGTTGTAAGTGTTTTCATACACAAATCAAGGAAAACGTTAGTCAAATCTTGCAAAATACTTGTTAGATCCATCCATGCATCATCAAAATATCATAATATTCATATTTGGAGCTCATTTGGACCATAAACATTAATGTGGGCCCAAGGGGATGAGCAGCGAAAGAGGGACGGCAAACTAGAAGGGAAGTTCCCAGACCTCACAAAACATAGCAAAACTGAGATTTTTCAGTTATAGTGCATGGGAAAAGGGGAAGGAAGAGTGCCCAAAAAAACTTCCTCAAGATTGGACTCATCTAAAAAAAATGGAACTTCAAAACGGCCACGGAGGGGCCGGGTCGTCGGGGCTCCACGGATGTTCAAAACGGCCAAGAGGGACAGAGTCCCGCAAACGGCCACGGAGATGCGGGGTTGTCAGGGCCCCATAGATATTCAAAACGGCCAAAAAGGGACGGAGTCCTAGAAATAGCCATGGAGGGGTTGGGCTCTGGAAGCCAGGTCACCGAGGCACCACAGATGTTCAAAATGACCAAAGACGGATGGAGACCCAAAAATGGCCACAAAGGGGCCGGGCTCTAGAGGCTGGGTCGCTGGGGCTCCATGGATGTTCAAAAAAACCAAAGAGGGATAGAGTTCTAGAAACAACCATGAAGGGGCTAGGCTCCGAAGGTCAGGTCATCGGGGCTTCACAGATATTCAAAACGGCCAAAGAGGAACGGAGTTCCGAAACCACAGAAACTTAACGAAACGTTGACGAAACCTTAGCAGTTCACTTAGGCACATCAAACACATCCCAGATCCACAAAAAAGTTGTCCCCAAATTCAAAACTATGGAAACTAGATTGGCAGGGGTCCACAAATGTTTCTAAAATAGCCAAAGAGGAAAGGAATTCTCGAGGGAAAGTTCTGAAACCATCAAAACTTTACGGAACATTGATAAAACTTTGGCAGTTCACTTAGGCACCTCAAACACATCCCAAATGCACCACAAAGTTGGCCCCAAAGTCAAAAATGTGGAAACCGGACTGACAAGGGTCCACAGATGTTTCCAAAATAGCCAAAGAGGAAGGGAGTTCCGAAGGGAAAGTTTTGAAACCATCGAAACTTAATGGAATGTTGACGAAACTTTGGTCTTTCACTTAGGCACCCCAAACACATCCAAAATCCACCAAAAAGTTGGCCCCAAAGTAAAAAATGTGGAAACCGAACTGACAGGGGTCCACGAATGTTTCCAAAATAGCCAAAGAGGAAGGGAATTCTGGAGGGAAAGTTTCAAAACCACCAAAAATTTATGAAACATTGACGAAACTTTGGCAGTTCACTTAGGCACCCCAAACACATCCCAAATCCACCAAAAAGTTGGCCCCAAAGTCAAAAATGTGGAAACTGGACTGACAGGGGTCCATGGATGTTTCCAAAATAGCCAAAGAGGAAGGGAATTCTGGAGGGAAAGTTTTGAAACCACCAAAACCTTACGGAACATTGACAAAAATTTGGTAGTTCACTTAGGCACTCCAAACACATCCCAAATCCACCAAAAGTCAAAAATGTGGAAAAAAGTGAATCGAGCGACTAGGGACCAAGTAAGTAGGAATAAGACAAAAGGCAGAAAAGGGATAGGGGACTTTATTTCTCTGTGGATTTGAATACCCCAAGTAGGTGAATTTGGTCAGGGGGATTTGATTGTTTGAAGGCACATGACCAATTTGGGCTTGGAAAATGGGGCACAAAAAATAAGATAGAAGCAAAGCAGCTTGTCTAGAGAAAAAAAAGGGGGTCCCTGCCTACGACAGGGCATGTGTGCAAAACATGCACAACAAATGGTGACTTGTTGGGGATATTCTCTAAAGCATTTTGATGACAAATAAGAATCACAAACCTAGAATCTCTGGTTATGACCTTCACGCTAGGGAAAACAAACTGGATGCCCAACCAAAGGATCAAAACCACTAGCCAACCCAACCTTCAGTATGCTGAAAAATCCAAGTGTTTGCAATTGTGTTAATTCTCATCCTTCAGTTGCTATAGGAACCCAAGCTCCGTCAAGTTAAGCTATGTAGTTTATTCTAACTCCAAAAGCATCTAAGACATTGCCTCACTGCCAGTTAGGCATCCATAGCCTCAATGAGGTTGTCACTTTGATTCTCCTGAACATTGCTCTACTGCCATCTGGGCGTCTATAGCCCCGGTAGAGTTGCTCGGATACCCCTGAAAAGTTGAATTTTCTCTTTCTTTTAAATTTCAATGTTTTCTTTCTTTCTTTCTTTTCTCTTTTCAGCTCTTTTATTCCAACCCACAAGCATTGAAGCTCACACTCAGGGTTGAGAATCACAATGGTTTTGGAGGAGAATTTTAGATTTTTCACTTAGCTAGACTTCACAAAAATCCCTAGAGTGATCATCGAATTCTTAAGATGTGTAAGAGTTGTAATATTTTAAAATACGTCAGAGTTAGACTAAACCAACAACTTATCCTCTTTGAATCAAACACCCAGATCACTTGACATTAACAGAAGACCTTCACCATCCACTCTAAAGACTTGATTATAGTTTGACAAATAAATACATAGAACAACCCCAGGCGATAAGTACGGTTGTTGTGTGCATAGATGTACCTAGCTAAAAGCAAACAGACCCCGAGAAAAATAGTAGAAAAGCAAAAAAAAATGAAAAGAAAACAACCTACATCACACCAACTAACCTAAGGAAAGCAGGAAAGTAGAGTATTTACAGGAAACCTATACTACTCGAAATGTGCTATGTACAAAGATATTTACAAAGCACTATGTTCAGGCAGGGCGAACTGACATTAACGTTCATTGGATTTCATAGTGCATGCACAAGCAAACAGACGATTGTTATCATTCTTAACCATGAAAACTTATCTTTATATTCAGAAAAAGTTCAACATTGCAGCACTCAAGTTCAATCACATCATCATGAAAATTCATCAATTGAGGAGGCTCATTGAACCCTTGGTTAATTCATAAACATGTTCATTTTCCCTCTTTCCCATAATCAAAATAGTAAGTGTAGTTATGAGAAATAATAGGGGCAAGGAAGGATAAAACCTAGATGTCATCACATGGATGTGGCAGCATTGGACAGTCGAGAGCAAGCATATCATCATTGATTGTTGCATTAGTAGCCTCGAGCGGGTGCGGTGGAGGGTGCAACACTTCAGACATTAAGCTTGCATGAGGCTAGGAGGATGGGGCAGCAAACAGCTCTTCCAATCTATCAATGGGACCTACAGCCCCAGTTGGCAATTCTTCAAAAAGAAATACTTATCCACATTGATCATCAGCAAACTTGGGATCCACTTGGTTGTTGTCCTCAAGGGGTAGCATGTTGTCTCATCTCCTTCCCCAAGTATCAACCTCCTTTTTATGATCTTCAATGTCATGGGATAATAACATGGAAAAATCTATCCTATTACAGCTCCCTAAATATGGAGGATCAGCAACGATCATGGCAGAAGGGCTCCAAGTTGCATCTTGTAGTTGGTCAATTCTGTCATACTTGTTGGAAGCCATCAAAACACCCCCACCTTTGTCTTCTTCCCTTTTTTGTTCATGCATCTCATTATGATGTTCACTTGTTTCCTCTAGCTCACTATCACTATAAATGGAGAAGGATCTCCTCTCCCAATCTGGAAACTCTAGTGCATCACTGTTTAGGGCTCAAGGAGTATGTATTCATTGCTACCATCTTCTGGGATGTGCTCTTCCTCGGCATGAGCATACCTCTGTAGTGTAGCTCCCAATGGAAAGAAGTCATCAATTGATGGCACCTCATCAAGGGGACCAAAGTCTACTGCACAATTTCCCCCCAAAGACTCGCCAAAAATCCCATCATCTATGGCACACAACTACTCTTCAAAAGGAAGAACTTCTTGGTGACTGTTGGACAACATTCTCGCTTGATCTACATTATCGCTCGGAAGTCTGAAACTGTATTGTTTTCCTTCTTCTATTGCTGCCCCAACATCCTCTTGAGGTCCACCTTCAGCCAAGTTGTCACTTGGCTCTGGCTCTTGGTCTCCTACTTCGATCTGAGCAACAAGTAGAGGAGGTTGGGTGCTTGGCTACTCCACTTGTCCTCTAACTTATTTGATAGCCTCTTTGCACAGTTCGCATGAAATATCAGAGTGTGATGAATCATGAATTCTACACCAATTCAATAGTAGTAGTACCTCCAAATCCACTTGGTATTTTAGCTCTGACCAATCCTTTGCTAACCTGGAGATGAGCTGGTCATATCTCTCTGTGATCAGGTATTCATCATCACTTGCAAAAGAAGCTTGATGGTAGACAGTTGTGGCGAGTGGTTACTCCCACTCCTCCAAATCTGCATTTTCAGATCCTTGATCACTGTCATTGGTGAAGGGGAGGCTTTCTAATCTAATTTCACTTATACCTTTGTCATCATTTTCTACTGCTCCAATGTTGTTAACCTTTTCTTCTTCTTGTTCTTCAACATCTTCGTTGGCTATCCTAGCATGCACGACTGCAGACTTCATTGGTTCATCATCACCTACCAATTGCTCTTCTTTTGGAGTGGAAGACTACCTTCGATTGGTGGAGGGAAGGCCTTCTAAATTAGTTTCAATCAGATTTTCACCAAGGCACCTTGCTGTCCTGGTAAAATCTGCTTCTTCCTCTTGGTTTTCAACTTCAATGTCTATTGCTCCAACATCAACTTGTATCAAATTTCTTGGTTCATCCTTACTTTGTTGTCCTCCAGATGTTGACAACTCTTTTGCCTCATGGGATAACTTCTCTTCATTAGGAGTTGGATGCTTGAACTTGTTCAAACAACCCTTGGCTTGTGCAATGATGTTGTCACATGATGGACACATAAATTTTGAATTTGGTGCATTTTGAAATCTACACCAACTTTCCATTAGTACTTCCTCCAATCTTGGTCCATCCTTGCTGCTCAAATATTCTTGGATCAGCTCCTTGAATGCTTTGGCTTCCATGGTTGTCAACTCTTCCTCTGGGTCTTCAAGAGCCAAGGGTTGGTATATTTCCCAAAAGGGAATTTCTCCTTGCAAGACCTTTTCAATTCTACTCAAGAAAACCAGACACCCCAACTTGTTGTTCCTACAAGTGCAATGGATCCGACATCTATTCGCTAATGAAAATTGCTACAATGGCTTCTCCAATATCCTATTCAAATTTACATGTAGTTGAGTGATGTCAATTTGTGCATTCTATTCCATTTTGACTTAGCTTCTACTTTCCTTCAAAATTTTCTAATTTTTAGCATTAAACAAGATCTCCCTATCTCATATTTCTTGTTCGAAAGTGCTCTTTTCGAAGAGGCAACTTTCAGCTTTGTAGCCTCAACATGTCATGCCCTCCTTCTAGGGTCAGTTCTATTGATATGTTTTTTATGCACTTCTCAACAAAGACAGTGCATAGGTGCACTACCTCTCTTGAAAGACAATCTTCCACAATCAAATTGCAAAACACTATCCCAAGGTCTCTAATCTCAGGTCTTGACAATGCTTGGAATATCTCAATTGTTTGATGTGATTTGTTGGAATCACAAGGAAAACTTATAGATGAGTTACAAAGCATGGGAAGTTGGGTCTTGAAATGGAGTTCCTAAGATGGAGAAGTTGTTTGTTTTCTGTAGGTTCAAACAACAGTCTTGAACTCCATTTTTATCATTGGATTTAGCTTTACAATGTGCAATGAACCTTTCCTAAGGTACTTATTAAAAAAAAGGGAAAAAGGCAGGGAAGAGAGAAGGTTCCTAGATCTAAAACTACAAATGAACAGTGATCATGGAGACTGTTATAGTAGAAAAACTCCCTAAATTAAGTTTTGCTTGGCCAAGAGAAACCTACAGTGGCACAAAACTAGTGCAATCTTCTAAGGACTGCAGATTTTCAAATTGCATATGCACATCATGCATTTGCGATTGAACTAAGTTGCAGCATTGAAATCAAGAAGCCAAGGCTAACTTTACACAAGAGTTTGTCATCAACAAGTGCTAAAAGTATGGGCTGAAAGTTCATCAAATACCATAACACCAATTTCCATTATCACCTCCATTCAAGAATCTACAACTAAAACTACTATGGAAGTTGAACCATGCATACATAAAGAGAAAACTGAAAAGGAACACCCATAAATCATGCAATGTTGATTTCTATTGCTGCAGAATGTCTTTACATCAATTCTCCAACCCTTACAAATGAGGGGCAAGCCCCTATTTATAGTTTTTCAAAGCCCAAATGAATGGCCCAAATTCAATTACATTGGGGTTTTACCTATCCCACAATATTCAACAATTTTAAAATACATCATTTGCCATTTCCCTGTTTTGTCATCTAGTGCCCAGGTGTTGTAGCAGTTTTGTCATTTAGCTGATTTCCCTTTTATTGTAGCTAAAACTGCCTGAAAGATGCGTTCTTACTTGGTGTGTTTGCAGTGTTCTTCCTTGGGTCAAATGAGCCCATCGACAATTGGCATCAATGGATTGGTTGCCCTTGATTTGAGTAGATAGCTCATCATCATTTGGTGAAAAGTAGGACAGCTCCTTCATGCCTTCTTCAAGGCCACCCCCTTGCATTTTTGTCCTTGACTTCCTTGGCATAGACCTTCTAATGTCGACCCTGTTGGTGGGTACGATGGGGAGAGGTGAACATGAAATGAATGGTGATAGGAGCGATGTGCTTTCCTTGTTCAGCTTTCTCGATGGGTCTCCTTGACGGACCCGCGATAGGCTCCTTGAATCCTACATACATGAAGTGTTGTAAGTGCTTTCATACACAAATCAAGGAAAACATTAGTCAAATCTTGTAAAATCCTTGTTAGATCCATAAATGCATCATCAAAAGATCATAATATTCATATTTGGAGCTCATTTTGACCATAAACATTAATGCAGGCCCAAGGGGATGAGCAGCGAACAAGGGATAACAAACTAGAAGGGAAGTTCCTAGACCTCACAAAATATAGCAAAATTGAGATTTTTCAATTATAGCGCATGGGAAAAGGGGAAGGAAGAGTGTCCAAAAAAACTTCATCAAGATTGGACTCATTTAAAGAAAACTGGAAGTTCAAAGCGGCCATGTAGGGACGGAGTCCCAGAAATAGCCACGGAGGGGCTGGCCTCCAGAGGCTGGGTCACCGGAGCCCCACGGATGTTCAAAATGGCCAAAAAGGTACAGAGTCCCAGAAACGGCCACGGAGGGGCCAGCTCCGGAAGCCGGGTCGCCAGGGCACCATGGATGTTCAAAATGGCTAAAGAGGGATGGAGTCCCAGAAATGACCACGGAGGGGCTAGGCTCTGGAGGTCGGGTCGCAGGGGCTCCACGAATGTTCAAAACGAACAAAGAGGGATGGAGTTCCAGAAATGACCACAGAGGGACTGGGCTCCGGAGGCTGGGTCGTCGGGGCTCCACATATGTTCAAAACGGCCAAAGAGGGATGAAGTTCCGAAACCACCGAAACTTAACAAAACGTTGACGAAACCTTGGCAGTTCACTTAAGCACCTCAAACACTTCCCAAATCCACCAAAAAGTTGTCCCCAAAGTCAAAAATGTTGAAATAGGACCGGCAAGGGTCCACAGATGTTTCCAAAATAGCCAAAGAGGAAGGGAATTCCGGAGGGAAAGTTCTGAAACCATCGAAACTTTACGGAACATTGACAAAACTTCTGCAGTTCACTTAGGCACCTCAAACACATCCCAAATCCACCAAAAAGTTGGCCCCAAAGTCAAAAATGTGGAAACTGGACTGACAAGGGTCCACGAATGTTTCCAAAACATCCAAAGAGGAAGGGAGTTTCGGAGGGAAAGTTCTGAAACCATCGAAACTTAATGGAATGTTGACGAAACTTTGGTAGTTCACTTAGGCACCCCAAACACATCCCAAATCCACCAAAAAGTTGGCCCCAAAGTAAAAAATGTGGAAACTGGACTAACAGGGGTCCATGAATGTTTCCAAAATAGCCAAAGAGGAAGGGAATTCCAGAGGGAAAGTTCTGAAGCCACCAAAAATTTACGAAAAATTGACAAAACTTTGGCAATTCACTTAGGCACCCCAAACACATCCCAAATCCACCAAAAAGTTGGCTCCAAAGTCAAAAATGTGGAAACTGGACAAACAGGGGTCCATTGATGTTTTCAAAATAGCCAAAGAGGAGGGGAATTCTGGAGGGAAAGTTCTGAAACCACCAAAACTTTACAAAACATTGACGAAACTTTGGCAATTCACTTAGGCACCCCAAACACATCTGAAATCTACCAAAAAGTTGGCCCCAAAGTCAAAAATGTGGAAAAAAGTGAATCGAGCGATCAGTGACCAAGCTAATAGGAACAAGAAAAAAGGCAAAAAAGGGACAGGGGACTTTATTTCTCTATGGATTTGAATACCCCAAGTAGGTGAATTTGGTCAGGGGGATTTGATCATTTGAAGGCACATGACCAATTTGGGCTTGGAAAATGGGGCATGCAAAACAAGATAGGAGCAAAGCAGCCTGTCGGGAGCGAAAAAAAGGGGGTTCCTACCTACGGTGGGGCGTGTGTGCAAAACATACACAACAATACTGTCATTGAATGGTTTTCACCGTCAGATCTATTTCCTATATTATTCATTTTGCAGCTAGAAGATTTGATACTCCCCTAGTTGGAAGCTTAGTTACAATGTTCAATGGTGGAATCTATTTTGGGATTGTTGGTACAGAGGAAATTAATGATGGCATCATCATTTGAAAATGTAGGGATATCAAATGGCTTAGTTTGGTCCCAATCTATGAGTTCGGGATGTACTAAGGGTAAGAAGTCACTGGACTCATTAAGGTTGAAGATGGTAAGAGTCTCAATGGTGGTATCTTCAGTTTTTCCAATAGAAAAATTGAGGTCTATAAGGTAACTTTCCTCTGAGTTATTTATTTCACTCCAAGTCGAATCATCTTCGCTAGAATCATCAATGTGTTGCGATCCTAATTCAATCAGTCTAGAACTTGAACCTTGTCCCTCCTCGAGTAGGTTGCATACTTTTGTACGACATCAATGTCCTTGTCATCACAAAACTCTTCTGATAGTGGAACCCACTCATATTCATTAGAATCAGTTTTATGATCATGACTAGCTTGTAATTGTAAGATTCTTTCAACCACCCTCTGAGTCATCTCTTTATTTGTCTCCTCTTTATAACCCAGCCTAGTCTTGTCTTTTGGATTGACTAAGAGGGGTTGAATTTGTTCTACAATTCCTTCCTTTCTTTTTCCTATAGGGCCTTTTCCCTCGTATCCCATCTTTTCCAAGATAGTGAAGCCTTTTCCATATTGTGTTGTTTGTACATTTGCAATTGCTACTTGAGATTCATCTTCATCCTTATAGAGCTAGTTTAGAATATCTTTTTCTTCTGCTTCATCAACCCTAGTGCTTTCGTTTACAAACCAACCATCAAATTTAGTAACTAGTTGTGATTTATGTTGTGTTGATGTTGAGGGTTTCTCATATGACTTTGGGGAAGAGAATTGTGAAAGACATAGGGATCGTTCAATGAAATATTCACCAAGACCTTTATCTTTGACTTGGAATTTTTTCTCAAATTGTTTCGGAAGTGAATTTAATTGGGCTTCATGATTTGAGGATGTGGAAGGGGAAACTTCTTCTTTCTTCTCAGACTGTTTAGAAATGGAATTAGATTGACCTTCATGATTTGAGGAAATGACCAATGGTTTGGATGAGGAACTTGACTGGCTCTGATCATTGGAAGGGATGGAAGTGGAAGCTTTTCTATTATGAGGCACAAAGATATCTTGGACAGATTTTAGGGTGTTGCAATACTAAGGGCTATTTAAATCAGTCGAAATGGTGATTTCTTGGCCACCACAAGGGAATTTCAGACATTGGTGGTATGTTGATGGGACTACTTGCATTTCATGGATCCATGGGTGACCCAATAGTATGGTGTAGGTCAAATCCTTGTCTAAGACTTGGTAGATTACATATTTCTAAATCAGTCCTACCTGAATCTAGGTAAGACAATCAATCCGTGTGAAGGTCTTTCCTCATCATCATATGCTTTTATTGTAATCTTTTTCTTTGAATCAATTGCATTCTTAGATAATTCCAAGGCATGAACAAGCTTTAAAGTACATATATTCAAGCTGACTCCTCCATCTATTAGGATGCATTTGACATGATGTTTATGAACTAGGACTTTGATATGGAGAGTGGCATTGTGCGGATGAAAATAAGATAAATCATCATTTTCTAAGAAGGATAAGCGATGTGGTGCGGTCAAATGTTCCACCATGGCTTCGAATTTACAAACTTCCAGATTTGTTGGTAATGTTGTGTCCACTAGGCTTTTTCCAAAATCTCTTTGTGGGTGGCTGAAATCTTGAGCAATTCCAATATCGATATTTGTATAGAGATCTTTTGTAAGTGGTTCACTATGTTGTATTGATTGGATGAGGTAGCAGGTGTTTTAGATGAACTTCCTTTTAAGACGTATTTGGCTTGTGCGCTTGTGGTTACATTTACTAGTATGTTGTCTTGTTTCCCATTGATTTTAATGACATTGACTTGAGTATCAGGTGCATCCATATTTGGTTTGATGTCATTAATTTTATTTTCAAGGATAATGATGTCTTTTTCTTGTTCAATTGGAGTGTCATAGATTGGATTATTGGCCGCTGCAATAATGTCTTGATTTTCATTGGTTTCAATGGTATTCATTTGATCCTCTACTGCTAAGATATGATTTATGACAGTATCATGGACATAGTTTACATTCTTTCCCTTATTTGTTGTAGAGAACTCCCCTTTTTCATAACTCGATAAAGGATTTTTAAATGCTCTATGATCGGCATTTGTTTGAAGTCCATCTATTCGTATGACCTTGTCATCTATCAAATATTGCATCTTATGTTTCAATTGCATGCAGCTATTTTTTTGATGGACTTTGCACCAATGAAATTCATAGTAATAGGCATCATTCCACCATGATGATTTTACTTTTGGTTCAAATCCTAAGTGTCAGGTAGTGTTATGAGGTTATTTTCAAGAAGTTCCCTTAATTTAAATTTGTGTTATTGACCCAAAGGTGTAATTTTTTTATGGTTTGATTGTGTTTGGTAAGGTGGAGGTTTGGACGTGGTGTTACTTTGATTATGATTGTTTTGATTATTAGGTTGGTTGACATTTTGATTAGTGCCTTGACTAATGTTTTGATCGGTCTTGGTTATGGTTCCCAATAGATTAAAGACCAGTTTAGCATTATGTGTTTTGGTGGAACCGTCATTGGAATTCTTGTTCCTTGTCCAAAATTTGGGTTTCTCATTGTTGTGATGGTTGGAAGTGTTGGGATAATGGATGCACAGTCCTTGAAGCTGCAGTCTTCGATGAAGGACCTTTAAGCCAGGAAAGATAATCAACCACCCAGAAAGTGTTGCAACTAGGCATGCACAATGGAGATTCAATATTGATATGATATATTGATTGATTACAAATGTACAAGATGCCTGATTATATAGGCAATAGGTAAACCCTAATATGCATGAGATGTTGACATGTGTCTTGATCTAACAACATGTGACAACATGTGAACCCTAATGGTAATGATCATTAAATGAGGGGATAAGTCTAGAAGGACAACTCATCTTCTAGATGGAATCTTATCTCCTACAAATAAGGAAGGGAATATTATCCCATTTATTAAATGATTTATCTAATAATGCAACCTAGGACTTAATGATTAAATGCAAGACCTAAGTTAACTTATGCTAGTGTAATAATTAATTAATTAATTACACCAACACCCACCCATAAGTGCAACTTAGGGAGGAAAATGCAATGATTATGCAAGATGATGATGATGATGATGGGTCCCGGCTACGAGGCCATGTTAGGTACCCATGTACATGAAGATGCAAAAAATCTCCCAAAAACAGAGAAAAGGGGAAAACCCAATGGGAACAAAACCCCTCTCCAAAAGAGAGATGAAAATCCAGAAAATGTGAGATAAGATGGGAAGGATGGAGGACTCTCAAATACCCCCCAAGTACACCATCCGTCACATGGATACAATACAATCAATGCCCCCCCATAGGAGGTAAAGAGAGAGACTATGTAGCCCCCCCAAAAAATGATATCACCTGTAAAAAAGGTAAGTGTCTGAGGACAGAACAAGATCCAATGCCGACAAACAACTTGTCTCCCTTTCGGAAGAAACAAAACCAACTGCAAGTGGAGAGATGCTTCCCATTCCAGATAGAAATTGAAGGAAGGAAGGATGAAAATGGATGATCGTGTCTCTGAACGCTGCTCAAGTGTCTCCTTGCCTGATGAAGAAGAGGCCACAATCAATGAAGAGAGTGACAAACCAGGACGATGCAGAAACTGATGCTGAACAATATCCAAAGACTGAGATATGATGAATGTGATGGAGACTTGATAGCCCCCCCTGAATGAAGTGTCTTCAAAACCACTGAAGGAAGTCTGAAGCAAATACAATGGTAAATGTTGAAGAAACCTCAAGTCCTGAATGGAATGACAGGGAAGAAGTCTCGGATATGAAATGTCTGAAGAGAAACCAAGTGCCTCCAAGATGGTCTCTGAATTCCCAATCAAGGTCGAGACAAAGAAATGAGGAGACTCAAAACAACTCTCCAAAGCCAAATCGGAATAGAGGAGTGATACCCCCTCAAGAATGTTCTCCAAACCTGTAGAAGTGGCCAAGGCAATGATACCTAAAACAAAGCCATCATGTGATGTCAAGTCTGAAAAACAAAATGTGTCCTGATCGATGATGATGGTGGAAGCCTCAATCAATGATTCTGGACAAGGAATCACTGAATGCGAAGGGATACCAACTGTCTCTGATGAAGAAAAAGCACTGAAAGGTACCTTGTCAACCTCTTCAGAAAGATCAAGGCAATCAACTTCCTGCATAACAATAGCATCATGGGGTACTTGATCTGAAGCAAGACATTCTGAATCATGATCATTGGGGAATGGTGGAGTATCTGAATTTCCATAGATCTCCCAAATCTTAGTCCAAAGAATGTGAGGACAATCACAATGATCAATAGCATTCAAAACATCACAATCAACTTGCATAGAAATGATCTCCAAAATAGTATATCTGCTGCAACTCCAAGCAAGCTCATGAATACCTTTACTTGGATGAGGAACAATACCAAATAGATGTGGTAACAAATCAAGTGAATGAAGATGGTGGCAGATCCCATCTCGCCATTGCTGATAGTTACCCTTGTGCAACATAACTAGAGAAGGAGAGAAATATGCAAGCCCTATAATGAAATTTCTTCACAAGAATACGAAGACGCTGACCTTCAACAGAAAATAAAGACTTCCAAATATGATTTACAACTGAAGTGATGCAACCCGGATCAAAAAATATTTTCCCAAGCTTCAGAATAACCAGGTTATTGATCAAATGCACCAAACTGAAAAAATCACATGCAAGAGTACCTGGAGCTGAAACTGATCAAGGGAATGGACTGATAAAAAAAAATCTCTGAATCACCTTCCTGATGCCGCTGGAATCACTGAAATCCAATGAACGGTTGCGAAGATACAAGCTTTTATGTCCAAATTAGGGTTTTGTCTTCAATTGGATGTAGAGTCTTCTGCGAGAAAAATTGCACAGAACGGATGTCACCACTGGAAATTACGGGAAATTCCCTTTCCGACGGTATATCGTTTGCAAAAAATTGATACCCTGGGTGAAAGTTATGATCAAACGAAAAAAAAGGCCCTGATTGGGCACCTGCAGGCTAATCAGGGGCAAAATATAAGCACCCCGGGCGCTAGGACACGGTCGCTGATATGACCGTGTGATGATTGGCAAAAAAGAAGCCGGGCCGGTCGGGTGGCGACGGGGGCGCCGCGGAGGATACCAGGTGGGAGGAGTCCGGCCGGCTGTAGACTTGTCGGCGATCGGCGGCGGTATGAGCACGGTCAGCGGCAGAGGACGGGAGGACTCCGGTGGATAGAACATACACCGGTGGGTGCAGCGGGGGATAATGCAGCGGAGGTAGTGAGACCTGCAAAAAACGTAAATGCGGCCGACACAAGTACTCCCCGCTGGTGATAAATTAATGGGCCGACAAATATAATTTTTTTTTAATATTGCATATATGCAATTAAAAAATCAAAAAAACCTTTATGGAAAATTTCGATGAAAATTAAAATGGGTATTTAACAAATTAAATCCCAAAATGCCGACGGAAGAATATAATATGAGGTCGCCCGAGATTTTTTTTAATTTTTCTGCAAACTATAGCAGAAATACAAAATATATTTTTTGCCAATAATATGCCCTGATTTTTTGAAAAAGAAAAAAGGCCTGCATATAAAAAAAATTTGCCTCAGAGGACAACTGCAAAGGGAGATTTTTTTGCTGCAAATTGTACGGATAGTACGATTGATTTTGCAAACCCTAAAAATACCTCTGAAGCTCCCGGGTTGATGTATCCGATTTTGATGAATGGGCAGGCGATCCTAGGGTTTCGAGGCCTTCTGAAGACAATGGCGAGCTCGGATCTAACTCAATCTGCTTCAGAAATCAGCTTGGTCCCCGGGTGGAAACAAGTAGCCTTCAATGGAAACCTTCAAGCCTGCAAGAATCTCGCACACCAACTTTCTTGATCGAGGGTTGACGTTTCACTGGATAAGCTCTGATACCATGTTGGGATAATGGATGCACAGTCCTTGAAGCTGCAGTCTTCGATGAAGGACCTTTAAGCCAGGAAAGATAATCAACCACCCAGAAAGTGTTGCAACTAGGCATGCACAATGGAGATTCAATATTGATATGATATATTGATTGATTACAAATGTACAAGATGCCTGATTATATAGGCAAGAGCTAAACCCTAATATGCATGAGATGTTGACATGTGTCTTGATCTAACAACATGTGACAACATGTGAACCCTAATGGTAATGATCATTAAATGAGGGGATAAGTCTAGAAGGACAACTCATCTTCTAGAGGGAATCTTATCTCCTACAAATAAGGAAGGGAATATTATCCCATTTATTAAATGATTTATCTAATAATGCAACCTAGGACTTAATGATTAAATGCAAGACCTAAGTTAACTTATGCTAGTGTAATAATTAATTAATTAATTACACCAACAGGAAGAGCTAGCATTGTTTGATCCTTCAGTGTGAATTTTCAATACCCCTCTTTTGACTAAAGCTTCTTCAATTTTGACATTGTTTTCTACCATCTTCTCAAAGCTAGGGGGACATTGTAATTGTAGCCTATAACTCATTTCACTGTTAAGGTTATCAATAAAAATATCCATCTTTTCTTGTTCCAGTATGGGATGAGTGTATCAAGTGAATAACCTTCTCCACCTTTGTAAGAATATGAGAAAAGATTCTCCTTGTTTATGTTTGGTATTACAAAGATCCTTCATGGTTATCTCATGTGCAATGTTATATGAATATTGAGTGATAAATTTGGTGACAAGTTCTTCAAAGGATTTTATGCCTGGTTGTAGTTTTGAAAATAATTCCATACAATGGCCTCCCAAGCTGTGAGGAAAAAGCCTCATCAAGTATGTGTCCTCATGAGCAAAATCAAGACTCATGGTTCGAAATTCTCTCACATGGTCTATGGCGTCAAATTTTCCATTGTATTTGTCATATTTTGGTAAGTCACAATTTGGGAGAAACGGTATCATATTTAACTTTCTATCAAAGGGGTAGGGACAAATATCTTGCAACAAGTATCTTTTGGTGGTCCCTCCTTGCATGTCTTTCAATTTTTGTTGAAGGTTCTTCATTTGATGTGTTAGGGTAGCCATTTGATCTGTATTTGGTGTATCAATTTTAGTTTTCTTTGGGGTTCCCTTCAATTTATTGACATCAAAATCACTTGGTAATTTGACCCCTTGGTTTGCTAACATTAGAAGGTATTTTTCTCCATCCTTTTCAAAGATTCTTTCTAGGAATTTGTGAAATTTCAGATCTTGGTTTGCTTGTTCTATTTCTTCCTTTGTTATTTCTTCTATTTCATTTTGAGGAATTTTGTGAAATGGATATTCTTCTAGTTCACCCATGGTATTTTGAGGTTCAAGTTCCTTATCCTTAAGTTTTTTCTTTTGGGATATTGTTAAAACGGGCATGCAAGTGATGAAGGTTTGCTAAATTTTGATCGTTATTTGGGATTTCCAAAGGAATACCTATGTCAAATAGAATAATGAATCATATTGATGAGACTAAGGTAATAAAATTTGATGTAAAGTGTGTTGTTTCTAAATGAAGGATGATAAATCCTAATGAGGAAACTCAACTTGATGATCAAATTTGGGATTTTGATGATGATTGGACACTTTTAGATGTTTGATCAAAGTTTAGGTTAAGGATTTCACTTGTAGAGGTCAATTTTAACAAGTTTAGACGCTAAGGAACCTAAGGAATAATTTTGAACTTGACAAGATCCTAAAATTTTGGTTCCAACTGTGAAACGAGGGACAAATTTCCTTCCTAGATGAGATGCTCAAATCTTCAGAAAAGCCTTGGATTTTGAAAATAGTAAAATGAATACAAGTTAGGATTGTTCTTTGAAGCTCTTTTGTAGAAATTGAAGAGCAGTCTCTCTCTAAATTCGTAGAGTGTTGAGAGACGTTTTTGATGAGCTTTTGAACTAAGAACTATGGACTTTGGTTTCCGGATTTTAATCTTTCATGAAATCATTTGAGAAAGAACATGTTTAGACTCTGTTGTATCTGAGGAATGATTCTGGATTGGAAAGGATTTTGAATTCTGGTTTCAAAATGTTAGATAGGAGTCAAATTCAGCTCTCTGGTTATGAATTTTGGTGGATGGACCATAACAGTCAGTGTATGCACTAAAAGGTAGATGCATTATAGCATGGCTTGGATGCACCACAAAAAGGTTTATATGCACTTTATAATTGGGTATATGCACTAAAGAATAGCTCAGATGTGCCAAAGTTTCAGGTGTATGCACTACAGAATTTGGTAAATTCGCTAAAAAATGCAAGGGATGTGTTGGTAAAAGTGGTGAATGCGCTATAACAACAAGTGAATGCGCTGAAAAAAACTATAAATGCACTGTAATAGAGGGTACATGCACTGGAAAAGTAGTAAATGCGCCAAAATAAGCAATGTATGCATTGAACTAGGGAAATGTAACAGTTTGCTACTAGTTTACTTGATTTTTCTAGTTTTCAGTCAAAGAATGGTTTGTTTCAAATGATGTTTTTTGAATCACAGTTTTGCACTTCTAGTGTGTAAGGTTTTGTTTGAAGTTTGTTTTAAAAACACTTTGGAAAACAAAATCAAGCAATCCTAAGGCTATGTAAGATTGTATTCTTTTGGATTCCATGTGGATTTTACTCCAACTGCACTTATTCTTAGCGGATGAATTCAGAAGCTTGGCCACATGGGCTCCCCATTACAGTGCACTCACTTCTCAGGTCAACTAAGCTTCTAGCCCCCGTAAAACTCCCATGGTAGGCTAATCATCTCTACTAAAAAATGTGAGAATGTGGATGCCTTTGAAACGACCGTTGCTACACCAAAGAATAGATAAAGGTTTTTGGCCAACTATAACAAGGGTTCTAGTATAGACATTCCATTCATGGGGCATAATCCATACAGCGAGAGACCATTTTTTCCCTTCTCATCGGAACCATCCTCATTATACTTGCCTTTGTTCAAGTACCCACACTTATATACCAACTAGAAGTCACTTGGCTTTAGTGTGTTACTAGTTGGGTCATTCCCTTGGGTGATTACTTTTTCCCAGAAGGCAAACCCTCTAAGATAAAAAAATGCAAGCAAGTATACCCGTAGATGTTCGATCAATCTTTATTTCACATGAATAAAGAGAGAACACACGCTATATACTCCACTCACACTCGTAGATAAACATGAATGGGTTTGGATTTTTGGTCACTCAGTTAAATGGAGAGCATATGCCTACCGTTTAATACACACAATAGACATGGTGTTCTTTCCTTCCTAATTAGTCTATATTTCTAGATTAAGTAAAAAGGAAATAAATCACTCTAGCCCCTGCATCAAATTTATCAATAGTTTGCAATAAATTTTTCTTTGACAACATTCAAGAGTTTCAACAAAGTCCCTCACAACATTTATAAAAGCCTGTAAAATAGAAAAATATTTATTAGTTTTCAGACTCAGAAGAAAGTTGCAAATAAAATCAAATGCACCATTACAGTAAGTTGATGTGCTAAAAAGGTAAATGCGCTATAGAAAATAGTGAATGTGCTACAAAAAACCATTAAATGTGCTACAAAAAATAGTGAATGTGCTATAGAAATCCCCTGATGCACCACAAAATGGCATGGATGCATTGGAGAAACACATTGTTGCACTGGAAAAATCGGTGAATGCATCAGAGAATCTTTCAGGTGTGCCAGAGCAGTTGCGCCAGAGAAATTCACGTTTGAACCTGTAAAGCATACTTTCTAGAAAATATTAAAATAAAAAGGGCTAGGCCCCACAGTGGGCACCAATTTATGTGTGTAAGAAAATATGTGAATTATAATAGTCAATATCACACAACAGATGCAATGTATTATATTAAGGAAACCTAAATTAACAACACAATTTGATAAAATGATTCCTTAAACACATTCCATCTTCCTCTATTCCTAAGGATCTTCTATTAGTGCTCTCAGATCTTAATAATGCATTGAAATACTGTGATGACACTTAAGAAATGAGTAGCCATTAAACTAGAATGTAGAAACTATGTCTACACCTACATGATCTGATGATTTGGTTGGATGATGAACTAAATGATATGCTGGATGATAAGTTGTTGTATACAAAATTCTAATGGAATGATGCAATGCTGAATTAAACTAATGGAGATGCTCTGAAAATGATTCTAAATGATATGAGTAAGATAAGACACATCTAACAAAGAAGCCGTGATTCTAATTTACTTGCTAAACTATTCTAAATGCTAAGCTAGAATGTAAACTAAGCTCTCAAATGCTAAGACGATTTCTGCAGAGTAATTGTATGCAATGTTCTCTTCTTGTAAAATTTGTAAATGAGCCTCTATTTATATATTTCACCAAGGAATTAGGTGAGTTGGTAGCAATGGATGATCAAGATTAAGTCTGAAGAGATTGACGGTGAGAAAATAGGAGGTTAGAGAGAAATAAGGAAGTTGTCCTCTTTAATAGAACAATCTTGCCAAGTGTAGAAAAGAATAAATGGAAAGGAGAAGCCATGTGTCCCTGAGTTTTTTGAATTTGTTGAGGGTAAATACCCATTTTAGAAATTAGGAATAATTATTTTCATGTGACACATGGTGAGATGGAAGATGATGTGGAAGGAGGCTAGAAGAATATGGAGAAATGTGATAAAATTCAAATTAAGAATTCAAATTTAATGAAAGGTAATTAATCAAATAAAACAAATTAGTTAAATTTATTTATTTAATTAAATCATGAAGAAAGTGATTTAGATAAGAGGAATTAAGAAATATGAACTATATAAATAAACTTTGCAATTTTTTTATACAGTAGAAGAAATAAATAATTTTATTAATTAAATAACCAGTATTTAATTAATATTCTCCAGACCAATTTTAGATGTATATAGACTCAAGAGATTTAAAAGTGGGTCTCTTCCCATTCATTGCTTTGGGAGCAGGAGTGGTAGGAGGCCTTGGGGGTCGAGATAAAGAGGACTCTCCATAGGGACCTTTTCCTCTACCATACAGGTAGTACCAAGGTCTACCCAGTTTAGTAGGGAGGTTTGATATCCTGATCTTGGGTCTACGCTAAGGAGGGATCATTAGACTCAATAGGTAAAATCTAGGCTTTCTCATCCAATACTCCTCCCAAGAGAGGGTAGTGGACAAGTCATCCTAAGAGGAGGCAAGCTTCTCCTTTCCTTTTAGGGAAGAGGAGGCAGCCGATTGTTGTGTTATAGGAAGAGCCAATTTTGGTTGTCCCTTGCCGTTGGTCTTGTACTTTAAGTAGCTTTTTTAAAGTAGGTATGTTCTTGGAGGAAGTTGACCAACTGGGGCGGGCCAAAAGTGGTCTAGCGAATATCCCCCATGGGACACCAAAGGCTCGTATCCAGTGTCATGCACTATATGTATGACACCTTCATGAGAGAATTTTAAACATTTATGAATAACAGAGGCGATTCCATTCATGGAAGCTAGCCAAGGTATTCCTAGCTTCATCCTGAATAGATCTGGCTTTGGAATGACATCAAAAATCATGTCAATAGTCCTAGGTCCAACTAGGATAAACAAAGTTATCGAGCCATATGGCTTCAGAGAAAGACCATCGTGTGTATGGATGGTAGATTTAGTTTCTTCGTGTTATTTTCTATGTAGTGAGTTAAGCCACAATGTCTCTTCCGTGATAACATTCACTCGACTTGTGGGGTCTACTAAGACTCCTATCATAATGCTACCATCGAGGTGAGAGGGAATGTAAAGAGGTGAGGGCTTGTTGTTTAAGGGCAAGTCCTGCGACGTGAATGTCACATCTAGAGAACTGGGTGCAGGTTCTGTGGTAGGAGTAACCGTGACCATGTTAACATAGGCCTAGAGCTAAGTGATAGAATCAGTGGGATCAACAATCATGTTAGTAGAATGCAACAGAAACGGGTCTATGTATATCTACAATTTACTATTCACTTTGTCCACCAATTTATTTGTATTTTGTTTGCTACCATCGAGACGAATAGTACCATCCTCAATGCGGTCCTGTATCTCATGATGTAGGTGTATAAAAAATTTAGTATCATGCCCATTGACTCGATGGTATTGACAGTAAGTACTTGCATCATACCAACTAGGGTATTGTTCCTGAAGAGGTTTAGGGTTTGGCAAGGTCACGATCTTATCCTTCAACAACTTCTGCAAGATGGAAGAATAAGATTATGATAACTTTGTGAACTTTTAGTTGTGTCTGAGGCCATTTTCATATGTATTAGCTAATACATTTGCAACAACTTTTCCTTTCCTAGATATTGATATGATGGACTTTCCTTTAGAATGGAAGCGTGAGGAGGATCCCCTGAACTAAACCACCATCTGTTGATACTAAATGCACCAAAGAAGGGTATTTCATAAGGGAAAACTTTTCCTACCAAGGCCTTTGTAAGTTCCCTATGAACACCTTCTGCACGTTAGAATCGGGCAGTGGATATGAGATTTGTGAGAAGAGCGCTTGATATTGTGCTATAAAGTCAGTAATCTTTTTGTTATCACCTTGTTTGCATCGGACAAGATCTAAAAACTTCATCTTTGGTCCGATGTTAGCTTGAAATTTTCATAGAAATTGGTTCACAAGTTGATCAAATGAGAAAATAGAATTATTGGGCAAGGAACAATACCACTTGAGTGCCATATCCTTGAGAGATTGAGGGAATAGTTTGGCCATCAACACATCATGATGGAAGAAATATGTGCACAAGGCATTAAAGGAAAACACATGTGTTTTTGGGTCCCCTTTACTACCGTATTTCTCAAATTTAGGAATCTCCATTCCCTGAGGGAAGGGAGTGTTTAGAATCATGACCGAAAATGGGCTATGTCAGAAGAAGGGTTGGAAGATAGGTTGGGCAGAGGCTTGGGGGAGACTCGCTAACTAGCTCTACATCTTACCTATATTTTGAAGAAGAGTGTTTAGAATAAGGTCATTAGAAGATATAGGGCTAGAGGAACCTCCTCTAGAACCACCACTGAAGCCACCACCAGAACCACCGGTATGACCCCCTTTGAAACCACTACCAAAGCGACCGCCACTAGTAGGGCCTCTGCTGGAGCCACCTCCACTTCCAAAGCCACCACTATGACCTCCACCAGAATCACTTCCACCAACACCACCCCTACTACTGAAACCACCACCAATACCACATCCCCCACCGCTCATCCTACCAAAACCTCCACCACTAGAGATGACAGGAGGGGTGAAGTTGAAACCCAATGGGATCTTGTTCACTTTGATAGTTTTGGATCCCTTGAAGACAAAGGGAATGTTGATTAAGGGTACGATATTAGTCATGTATACAGATGTAGGAGGCATCAATAGTCCTAGTTGTCTCTCATGATCTTCAAAATTGGTTCCTCATATAATATTAAGATTGTTTGGAGGAGAACAGGCATCGGTCAAACTAGAGAGACTAGCCAAGAGTTCTATTCATGTTCGGTGTTTTCCCACCATTTAATTTAGTTTTCTGATAACCCAGATGGCTCTTGCCAACTTTGGGTCTCTTCTAAGTGATGTTCTAAGTCACCCAAACCTTTTCTGAGGGAGGAGATATATTTTGTAGGTATGTGAACAACCTCATGCTCATCTACCGATGATGGTGTAGGAGATGCAGAGGAGTGGGGACATGGTCGGTCTCGTCAGAGAATCCTATCTCACCCCTCGACAATTTCTCATGCGTGTCTATGCGTGTCTAGACCAATGGCAGGACTAGAGAAAAGGCTTGCAAAGAAACTAGTAGTGACCTTCGTCCTTTCCATCAGAAGGTGTTGTATACTTCTCCTAACAATATACCTATAGATTGTGGACTAGGTTGTGATGCTCATAAACTTTCACAACACTCAGGAGCACAATGATCATAAGGTACAAGAGGAAAGCATTAACACTAATAGATGCAGACACGTTGGTTCATGTCGAGTTCACCAAAAATCTAAGAGAGGGGGTCCAACCACGTTCAAGGCCCTAGGTCACGGAGAGCCAAGAGTGAAAGGATGATGTAACTTACCTTAGCTTAAAGGGTTGTTTTGAAATGAGGGATGAGAATGATAAGGACTATGAGATCCTTTGATCACTTTATAGACCCGAGATTTGAGATGGGGCTAGGCAAGCTAGTTTTCAAGTCCCACATCATACCTCAGAAAGCTCTTTGCCCGAGGATGAAAGCATGGTTCTGGGATGACAACGCAGCACACTAGCATCTCTTAGGTGTGCTAGCGTTCATACAACCAGAGGACTAAAAGTACAATGAGAACTACTAGAAAATGAGTTGATAGCCTAGCTAATCACTTCTAAAGGGCCAAAACAAAGCTATGAAGTAGGCAAGACATGAATGAATATGATAAAGTAGATAGATTAAAGCTAGGGTGACAAGAATGATCTCACAAAAGAGCATGTTCACCAACTAGCTCCAAATGCACATCCACCTGCACACAACAAAAGGGAAATTTGATTTGGTTGTATAGGGGCCTACCTTAATCAGACCCCCATTTTGGTATTTCCACCTCCATGGACAGCCAATTTTGAAACAATGGATAAATATCTGATAAAGAAGGAAATGAAGTAAAGAAAAAAAAAACACTACAAAATAGTAATGTGCTACTCAACCAAATTGTAAAGGAGAGGAGTAGAAAGCTTACCATCTCCACCAAGAGCTAACTAGCTAATGGAGGAGGAAATGAGAGGACTCAAGCCCCTAATGCAATGGTGTTTGTTCCACACTTGCTCTACGGAGTTGATGGAGTGTTGTTGCTACTACTATAGAGTGAAAAGTGATGCTTGAAAGCTTAGAAGGTGAAGTGAATGCTAGAATGCTTGGAGTGTGATCAAGTTGAGGTCTTAGAAATATTTCTAGAAGATGAAATGCATGAAGAATGAGTGAATTTGAAAGAGCGAATGGGGAAAATTACCACATTTAGGTCGGTTAGTTGAATAGGGCATTACAAATCAACCTCCAGTGGGAAGTGTAATGCCTCTGAGGGCTTCAAATGGAGGAATCTTCCAGGGATGTAAGTGCACCACATGGACGTTTGCGCACTGCATAGGCATCCCTGACAATTATTCCTCTTCTGACACACAAAACAGACACCAAGTGGAATGAAGGCAGTGGGCTTATGTAGAATTTATCCTTTGAATTTGGTTTTCTAACGTGAGGAAGGGTAAAAGGGGAAATTGCATAATCGGTGCAAATTTTTTCCTATACAGGAAGTTATTATTTTCTTGTAGGTGATCCTAGCGTGTTGAGGAGTTCACCATAAACTCCTACACAATATTAGAGATTCAGTGTTGCATACTTCTTCCCAAATTTTAGGGACCAATATTGGCATGAAATTTTTGTCGGGTGTAAGTTGGGGTTTCAAGGTCATCACCATTGAATCCAAGGCATCAAAGAAAGTTATCTTTGCATTTTATTTCATTAAATATCATCATATTTTGTCTGATTTACAAGGGTTTCAAGTTGGGTAAGGGTTACTAGATCAAGGAGGTAACTGAATTTTTGGAGCACTTTGGGCCAAAATATCCCTTGTACTCAAAAGACCCAAAAACCTCAAGATCGATTATCATATCATAAAAAATTGATGCACTTTCCCCGAGACTCAGAGAAATTGTTTTCCCAAATTGACCATATCATCAATCAAAAAATTGTATGACTAGTCATAGCGTGCACAATTGTAGGTTGCAAGGAAAAATATTTCAAAGGTAAAAAAATTATTAAAAAATCTATTTTTTATAAAATTTTCAAATTTAAATAAAATAAAATAAATAAAAAGGGGGTTTCTGCAAGTATTTTTCTAATAGGTCATACCTTGCCTACACAGGGTATCGCATAGCCATAGTAGGGTATTCTCTGCCCACAAGCTACCATGTAGTAGAATTTTTCTCCACTACATGTTTCAACAGATCTAACCACCAAAGTACCTGTTGAGGCCGCCACACGACACGACTTCGCTATCCCACACAACTCCATCCTATTGGGTGGAATATCTTGACCAAATCAAAGAATATTCTTGCCATAGATTCCTCAGCATATTCCAATGACCTCCCGTCAAATGGTGACAACCTTTTGACCATAAAATTTAATCTCTTATATTGTTGACATCAACACTACGTCAATATTGATGTCAACAATTCCTTTGAAATTACCCCCTCTTTGTTGGTGGGTTTCATTTTGAAGGAAAACTTTGGAAGCTCATAACTTGGTCATATGGACTCCTTTTCTTGAGATTTTTTTTAATTTGTGGTAGAAATTTGCGCTCTTTGTAGTGGTCCAATTGATTTTTAATTTTGATGCCTAGCTTTTCTAGAAATTACATGTTCTCATAGGTGTTTCTTATTGGAATTGATTGTCATTGATGTCAACACTTGGTGAGATTGTTGCATGTGGCATTGGTTTCCATTGATGTCATTGGTGTTTACTCTATGGTGATATGTTCATGTGATTGTATGTCATGGCTTGTTTGATGTGGAATTGGTTTCCATTGATCTCATTGGTGTTTACTCTATGGTGATATGTTCATGGTTGGATGTCATGCCTTGTTTGATGATAAGTAAAGTCGTATTTCAAGTATGGTTGTTGTCAAAAGAGATAATATCATAATGATATATTAAGATGAGGATTAGAAGTAATGCTGATGGTGGAGAGATGTTGTTGATGGTCTATAGTATGTTATATGCTTTCTTCTATTGTTTTTATGGAAGTATGTGTTGTTGCAAGAAATTCCTAGTCTCCGCAAGTTGGTGAAAGCTTCTTATTTAGGAATTTGCTTTGAAGACTGTTTGGGAGAATTCTTTGCATTCCTCCATTTTTGAATATTTTGTATTATAGTTTTGGATTTAGTATTTTTGTTTTGTGGATGTTTCACTCCTATCTTTTTAGGTCACCAGTGTTGCCAAGGAGGTTTTTGGTAATTGTAGAAGGTTGGTAGTTTTATTGGTGGTCTCGACTGGTCTAGAAAATGCTCTACATTTCTTCACTTTGAATTTTCTACTGCTACAGCTTGGTGGACACTCTCTTAGTTCTTGTGTAGTGTCTCAGTTCAATTTTCATATAATGAAGTATTTTGCAAGTTGGTCGGGCAATGTTATATCTCTTAGTTGTGTATTTTGTGCTTCTAAAATTAAGTATTTTTTTTTTTTTTGGGTTTTGGTGGTTGTTGGTGACATGATAGTGTGAAATAAGTGTTTGGAAGTGTTTTTGGATGCTCAACAAACATCTCTTTGTGATCTACACATCTGTGGTTGACCCCTTTTGTGCTACATATTGTTCTGAGTTGGTTTTCTAGGTAATTAATGGATTTATGACCAACAAGACTTGTTGTCTTGCCTGCGCTATGTGCTTGGGGGTTAGCATCAGCATTTTAGGTTGTATTAAGATGGGTTTAGGTCCTAACCTATCTCTTTGAGAACTGTATTGAGTGAATTTAGTTGAAAATATGTTTTTGGGTCAATTGGTTATGTGCACTACATGTTTCATCTACAAGTTTTTTTTCCTCTCTATCTTCTAGATAGGACCATATTATGTTTTTATGGCTGACTTGTTGAGATTATTGTTTTTATTTTTTGGCCAACCTATTTGTTGTTATGTGATCATGTGGAGGATATAAATACAAGAATAATTTAGTTGCAAGATGTGAGAGAGAGTGAGTGATGGTGTGTGAGTATGGATTTGTGAAGAGAATTATGAAAAGAAATATCAGATGAGCCTTAACGTCTTAGTCAGCAGAGTGTATTGTTGATAAATGTTGTAATTTCATAATCTTCATGTATTCTATTGTTAGACAGTGAGTCTCTTCAATAGGTTCTTTCAATTTGTATCTTTCCCTGGGGTTGTGCTCCTTAGTACTACAAGTCCTTTGTAAATTTCCCCAAGGTTGTTCACCTTAGCCTGCAAGTCCTTCCAGGAGTAGTGTGCTTCCTTAGGCGGTGAGCCTTAAAACAAATTATAATTGTCTAAGTTGTGAGCTTCTATATTGAGATTTTTCTCTTTGTGGTTTTCCCCCCTTGGGTTTTCCATGTAAATCTAGTGTTATCTTGTGCATGTGTGTTCATTGATTTATCTTTCATTGTCGTTGATTAGATTGAGTGTCGTTGATCTATGTATGAGTTGATGATCTTGCTAAGAGCCTAAATTTGCATATCGTTGAAAGGTTTATGATCTAAAAGGGTTTAAGTTTTTTAATGATATTGATTCACCCCCTCTCATTATTCGAGTGTGTTTAAAAATTGGTATCAAAGCCAAGTTCCTTTGAAGAAGCTTAACCACTTGAGGAAAGGTCTGGGATGGAACATGATGGATATTACAAGGGTCCTAGTTTTGATGGGAAAAATTATACCTTTCAGAAAGTAAGAATGAAATTCCATCTAAACTCTTTAGGGTTTTGTGTTTGGAAATCAATCAAAGATGGTTACACTAATCATTCTTCGCCTCCTACAGATCCAACTAATATTAGACTATATGAGAAAAATTCTAAGGAAAATAATTCTATCATGTGTGGGTTAGCTGATTCAGAACTTCTGAAGGTGATGAGTTGCAACACTACTAAAGATGTATGAGAAAAGTTGAGCAACATTTATGAAGGAAATAATAAAGTGAAGCAAGAAAAGATACAAATATTTACTGGCATCAGAGGTCTTGGTGGAGAACTGAAAGAAGATGAAATTGTGAAGGAGGTTATGAGATCTCTCCCTAAAGCTTAGTCATAAAGTTTTTTCTATTGAAGAATCCAAGGACTTGGATAATTATTCAGTAGATGAAATGTTTGGTTCTCTCACATCCTTTGAAATGAGAGAATTTGACAAATATTTTCCATAGAAGGAAGCAACATTCAATGTCAGTAAGAAGCTAGAAGATGAAGCAGTTGATTAGAATTATGAGTTTGATGAGGTAGAAGAAAATTTTGTAAGAAGAGTGAAGAAAGGAACCTAAAAATACAAAGGTAAGTTACCTTTCAAGTGTTTTAATTATGGAAGTATTGGTCATTTTGCATATAAATGTCCCTATTAAGAATTTGAAGATGGTAAGAAAAGAGAAAAGGTTAAAGAGGTCTCTATTCCAAGGAAATTAGTTGCTCCTCAGAAGATGAGGATAATGATTCAAATGTTGAAACTCTCTTAATGGCCTTGAAAGATGGAGACAAAAAGAGAAAAAATGGAGAATGTTGAAGAGGTTTAGTACCTTGTGGGATAATGAGAAATCTATGGTAGTGTGGACTACCTTTAATGCAAAGGAAGAAGCAAATGCTTGGGTGATTGAGAGTGGTTTCTCTAACCACATGACTGGTGACAAGAGAAGGTTCACCAATAAGAAGAAGGTTAATGTTGGAGTTGTTAAGTTTGGTGGTGATGAGTCCACAAATCTATGGAAAGGATGTTATAACAATTGATGAAACAACAGGATTGCAGATGTCCTCTATGTCAAAGGTTTGAAGCATAATCTTCTCAATGTCAGTTAGATGTGCAACAAAGGATACAATATAACTTTTCATGCTAATGGTTGTGAGATCAGAAAGGCAAGGTTTAGAAGATAAGTTGTAGAAGGTACAAGGACAAATAGAAATTTCTATCATCTAAAGGAGGAAAATGGAAGAATCTACTTATTCGCTCAACCTGGTGAGTGTTGGCTATGGCACAAGAGAATGGGATACATCAATTTTGAAAATATGGTAAAGATTATTTCTACTCATGTAGTGAGAGATATGCCTAATATAACTAAGCTTGCAAACACATTATGCAAGGGGTGTTAAATGGGAAAGAAAACAAAGACAATTTTCAAAAGCAAGGAGTTCTTTGCTACAATGCCATTGTATTTGATTCACACTGATCTATACAAACCTACAAGGGTAAGGAGTCAAAAAGGTGACAGGTATTTCATGTTGCTTATAGATGATTACATTAGAATGACTTGGGTTACATTATTAAGAGAAAAATAAAAATCCTTTGATAAGTTTAATATTTTTAAAGCAAAAGTTGAGAATGAAATGGATGCTAAGATCAAATTTTTAAGATCAGATAGAGGAAGTGAATTTACTTCAAATTAATTTGAATTTTTTTATGAAGATCATGGTATTATGAGACATTTGTTTGTTCCTAGGACCCCTCAACATAATGGGGTAGTGGAAAGGAATAATAGGATTGTATAAGAGATGGATAAGGCTATGTTAAAATATGTTGATTTGAGTGATATGTATTAGAAGGAATTAGTTCACACTATTGTCTATTTGCTTAAAAAAGTACAATTGAGGGTCAATAGCACTAAGACCCCTTACGAGCCATGCTACAGAAGGCATCCCACTATTAGATACTTCAAAATATTTGATAGAAAATGTTATATCAGAAAAGACGAAGAAGACCTTGGAAATTTCGATTCAATATGTGATGAAGGGATCTTTCTTGGTTACTCAACTAGGAGAAAAGCCTACAGATGCTTCAACAAGAGATTGGGAAAGATGATTGAAAGCACAAATGATAATGTAGATGAGGATTGTGTTAGATCTAACAAGAACCAAAGGTTTTTGGATTTGATATACCTCCTTGGATTGAAGAAGAAGAGAAAGAAGTAAAGGAACCAAAACCCAAGAAGGCCCTTAAGTCTCTAGAAAAATATGTTTAGAAGAACCATTTTGCAGATCAGATAATTGGAGACAAGAATAAAGGTATGTTGAATAGGATAAGGCTTGCAAAAGCAAGTGAATTTGTGTTTATTTTCACTGGTAGAGCCCAAGAACTTTGTTGATGCTAGAAAAGATAAAGGTTGGTTGAATGCAATGGAAGAAGAATTGGACTAGATAGAAAAGAATTAGACATGGGAGTTGGTTCCCAAACTAGTTGACAATAATGTTTCACTAGGATCAGTCATGCCAACAAGTTTTTAATAAAATTAAGAAATACTTTGGCTGATCCATCAATTATTTTATTTTTTTAAACAAAAGGCATTAGAGCCTATATATATATATATGTATATATATTATAAAAAGTAAGCTTTTACATTCAGTTCAGAGAGCATATGATAAGAAGTTGGTAATGTACTAAAATTCAACTTCAAATTTGGAAAGGAACTACTACTTAAAACACCTATACAACACCCTTATAACACCCATAGAAGTGGATAATATATGAAAATTCAGCTTCAAATATACAAATACTAATTAACTAGTCTTAAGATCAAAACACTGCAAAAAAAACTTTATTCTTCCATAAAATCACCATGGAATGAACTTTGATCTTCAACCTCCAGCCTCTCTATCATTTGTGGACCTCTTTGAAACAAGCTTTGATGACCCAAAGAGAAGGTCGGATGTTGCATACTAGGCATTCAAATATTGGCAAAGGAGAAGTGCTCATAGCCATTGTTTGAAGATCGATGAGAAACATTGTGTGCAACACAAACATGATGAACATGGCATCCTTTATGATGATCTTGAGCCGAAGAGGGAACCCTGAGCTACAAATCCAATTGAATAATCAAAGGTGGGACTGGAGGAGTATGCACCCTTAAAAAATTCAAAGCATAATACTTTTCCCTTATATCCACTTCCATGATTGAACAAATGCAACGCCGGTGTTTCCACAGAGCCCTTAGGAGAATATTATCATTGTGAAACTACAATGTGATCCATCAATTATTATTGCACCCATTCCAAATCATTTATTATTATTTATTTCAACCACTTAGCACACTTTGGTTACCCTATTATCGCAATATGATAATCAAGGTCATCTAATACCTTATCAAAACATGGGATGGATATGAAAATAACTACACATCTAAGGAAAAAGCATGTCTTGCTAATGAATTTTCCTTCCAAAAGATGATATTCTACAAACTTGTGTACAAAATAAAACTTGTGGAAAAAATTGATCCAATGAAATACCTTCTCTCCAAAACCAATATGACATGAAGAATGACCAAACAAGTTATGCTCCTCAAAAAAATCAACATTGATTATGTCAATCAAAAATATATCAAGGGATAAGTAATTGAAAATTAATTGGTGGAGGAACCTTGACACTGACTAGATCTCACTATGGATTTTCTCAATGAATCCATCCTCATTCTTGTAGCAACACAATTTCACCATTCATAGCTTGGGTCATAAATATTATTCCTTATACCATAGGGAGACCTCATCCTAATGGCCTTCAATTTTGACCTCCTATGCTCTAGCAACATAGTAGAATATGAAGCATTAATCTTAGATGTCAAATTGGAATCTCAATTCAATATCCAATATTTATCAATGTCCATTGATGCTCATCTTTTCATAAAAAATGTCAATGATGATTTTCATACCAAATATGACAAGTTCATTCCATATAAATAGATGGTGAGAAACTTTAAATAATATTTTAATGACATTTAAAAAAATGAAAAATAATAATAAGATTGCAAACACTATGGCTACAATAGACTTTCCTTACTATGTCAATAGAAACACGTGTGTCAGTTTCTAGTTGATTATTCATTCATCCCACCATATGATGTTACCGAATTTGAAATGATAGGTGACATTATTGTTCCTATTAGTCTTTGGTACCATGAAATCCATGCTTACCTTACCCACCAAACCCTTCCATCCAACTTATAGCTAACTAAAGAAAACCATTTATCTAATATAACTTCAATTTCACTATTCTTGGTAACACCCTTGATCATAGGGACTATAATAACACTTTTTTATAGTGTTTAATCTCAAGTTAAATAAACATAGTGATCAAATAAGTTCTCAATAAAATTTATAGGTCCCACACCAATGGTATGGTCCTAGCTAAAATTACCCTTCATATAGGATAGTATTAGCCTACCATGGAATAAGATGCTTGTCAATATGTGAAGAAATTCCTAACTTGCTAAGAGAATAGGGATCTAATTCATGCTCCATCCTAATATTTGTATCCTATAATTAATCATTAGGCCTTGACCTCATTAGTAAAATTAACCCTACCACCTTTGATGACCATAAACACATCATTACCACTACCAAATAATTCACGAAGTGCCCATCAAGGGAATTCCACTCACTTATGTGACTAGAAAAAATATTCAAATTTATCCTCAATTAAATTTTTTTTAAGTATGGTGTTCCTACCTCTATCATCATCAATAATAGAAAATCTTTCAAAAATATTGAAGTTCAAACCCTTGTGATTTTTTTAATCTAGAACACAAATGGTCCACTCCAAACTACCATCAAGGTAATGGTCAAGCTAAAGAATATATTAAAACCCTTATCAAAGTTCCCTTAAAAAGATCATCAATGATGATAGTTGTGACTAGTACCTCCAATTCCACCTCATTGTATGGGCATGCCACACCAAAATTTGCACACCCATAGGAGTCACCCGATATTCCCTAGTATATAGAGCTAAATCAATGTTATTTATTCAAGTAAAATTACCATCACTAAGGCTCCCATTACAAAGCATAATAGATAATGATGAGTATCACATTGCATGATTGTATGAGTTGGAGCTCCCAGATGAACCTAGACTTAATGCACTTAGCCACTTAAGAGTATAGCAGGATAATCTTCATCATAGCTACAACTAGTGAATTAAAGCTACATAATTCTAAGTTGGTGATCTTATCCTCAATGAAAATAAAAAATACCAATCAAAATAGAGAAAAAAGGGGTAAACTCAAACCAAAATGATTGAGTCCCTATGTGATTGTGGCTAAATATAGATTCAAAGATTACAAGCTAGCTACACCTTATTTTTATGAACTGGAAGAGCCTCTCAACATCATGCATCTCAAAGGCTTCCACACATAAAAATCCAAATTCAAAAAATTTAAAAATAATTTAAAAATCAAAAGATCAAAAAACTAGTCAAGAGAAAAATAGTCCTCTACTGAAAACCATTTTATGGTACATTGGATAAGAAACATGATGAATAACCAGGTTATCTACAAGCACTCATCATACCTAGGGGTACTATTTGTATCATCTCACCCACCCATCTCCCTCCATCTTTACCCTCCCCCTTTTTATTTTGAATATGAACTAGGGGAAATAAATTCATCTATTCTTCATGAAGCACATTTAGCCTATCCCTTATTGGTACCTTTTAGCACAATGAAGTGGATACTACTATAAAATGATCCCCTCAATAAATAAAATCAATTTCAAGCTTCATACAACCCACTGTACCTAAAATCCTACCCTATTCACATGACCCCTTCTCAAGTGTTCTTAGGAGAACACCCTAGCTTGAACTAATTAGCTATCATCATCATCATTATCATGGGTATATAATACCTTTCTTTATTTTTTCAATAGAGAATATTATAGCATTCATTTTGTTTTCAATCTGGTGGCACCTTCAAATTTTGCAAATTTGAAGTGCCCATGTTGAAAATTTTTCCTTTACACACTCAGAAATGCCCCTAAGAAATATGCTTAAGTGACCTAATTTGGAGGGTCATAAGTCAGAGCTAGTTGATTTTCAATCCAAACCCCTTGGTGAGCATATTCAATTGACATATGTGAATGTGTATGTCAATTTTCAACTTCCCATGATGAGTTTTGATGGTGTTTTGAAAAGCAAAGCTAGAGGGCTTTAGCATTGTTTTGTTGTTTGCAAACTCTTTGTTCTAAGAAGTGGCATCCTGTTCAAGTTGACATTTCACAAATGGATGATTGTTATGAAAAATGGGTTGGTGCCCTACATTCTCCCCACATTCATATACTCCCCTGTTTGATTTCAGAGCTTCATGATCTGATTTGCTATTTATTCGAGATCAAAAGCAAATGCAGTTTGTTTTGATTTTACATTTGCATTTTTTATAGTGTTTCAAGGTGGTCAACTTTCACCCCTAGTATCTTGTGATGAAAAATGATTGAGGGAAATACCCTTTGCACACATACTTATTGTGTCTAAATGAGATTTTTTTTTAGTGGCAGCTTACTAGAAGGTGATTCGATATTTTTTCAAATTGGTGATTTGGTGAACCCTGATTGGTTTTGATCAGGTGCAGTTGCAGAAATCTCTAATTGAGCAGCTTTTTCGATTAATATCTTGCACCTCGGGATCTATTTTGTCAAACCATCTATTGCATTGCATTATTGGGTCAAATTCTTACATGCCTATAATTTTTCATAGCTCCAGGAGGTCGTTTCACTAGTCTCCCAGGGCATTTCCAAAGGCTACCTGCCCAGTTTTGATCATTGTGAAAGCATGTCAGAAAGTAGGTTTTAATGACAACCCAGTTCATATTTTCACCTCATATACATTTAGAGATATCTTCTTATTGGTTTAACATGAAATTTATTTCAAAACATTTTTTTTTAGCCGGGCTTGCATGGGGACCCAACATGCCTTGCACATTGTGAAATTAAAATGGTTGTCAATGAAGGTTTAAACATTGAATGTGAAGAGAAAAATGTACCTAAAGCTAGTATTGAACACAATGCACTTGAATGAAGTAAATATGTTTAAGGCTGGGATTTTATCTCATAAGGTCTCTAGAAAATGCATATAAGTAGAATAGAGGCATGTATGTTTTTGGAAGCAATATCTTAAGTAAGTTCTAGTCTACTGCCCATAATCTTGTACCAATGTATAACACATTTTATATTAAGTTTCAATTCTCTTGTCAACAATGTGAAAACAATCAGGTGATTTTGATAAGAAAGGATCATTGTTTTGTCAATTGAAGACAAAGTCTCATTGTCTGAGGAAACTGATAAAGATGATTTTGTGGTGGTGTTCCATTTCAATTACCATGGAAGATGGTCATACAATACATCCAATTCAAAGTATGAATGTGAATGGAGCATTTGGTGCTAGATTCTTAAAATATGGTGCAATTCTAGGCCAATCTAATGGAGCATAGCATTCCATTAATGGAATTGGTCTGTTTGTTGGGGAACCTTGTACTTAGTCATTAAATTATGTAGGTTTTGAACTATTACACCAAACACTAAATCATCCTAGTCCTCGGGAAACCATTTCAGCTTCCTTGAAATGCATGGCATCAAGTTGATTGTTTATTGGAAAAACATTAGGTTAATGGTTGAGTGTGGACATCCATCAAAGCACCAAAGATAGTGAATTGCTATCAATTAAAGGAGGTGGTAGCATGGACATATGCACTAGTTTGGTAAAAATTCTCAAATAAATGTGATACCATGGAATGCCATAATTGCAACTCATGCAAAAAATGGATTTGTTGAAAAGGCCTCAAGAATTACCAAGCAAATGCATTGGGAGAAACGCAGGTAGTTTTCATTGCAATGAAAATGTATCAAAATTGTTTGAGGAAGTTCTTTGTTAGTGAAACCCTAATTCTTTATGAAGTGCATGCATGTTATGGGGCAAGCTTGTAGCAGGGATTTTTTTATATAGAAATTTGGCACCCTCATGTTATATACCATGCTCCAATGTGGTTGAGGGTTCTCTTTGAGTGCTGGCATTCAAGGTTTTGCATAATTTGAGCCTTGTACTAGAAACTGTAGGCAGAAACTGAAAATGTGTGAGGCTGCATTGAGTGAGGCTGGTGATGTGCTTGATGAAAGTGGTTAAATTGGATTTTGCAAAGGAAACTTTCACATAGGAAACCATCACCTATCTCCTATCAATTCCACCATTCCAACTTTGAACCAGCGATGAGCGATGTTTCATCCTCCTCATCGATCATCACAAGTTGCTTTCTCTAGTTTCTCTGCTTATAAGTGATGCATGATATGTTTAAAGGGAATGAATTTTGTGGGACCATGAAAGGCTTAAGTTGCACGAGTAAATATAAAATATTTGAAGCCCTCACAACTTTAAAAGAAAATATTTTTAAAGGGTAATTTTATTCTACCTAAAAATTTTCTTTTCCATTTTTCAATGGAGATGAGTGAAGGCTTTGAAAGGGTAAATAAAAAGGTATGAGCAAAATATTTTACCCAAGGGACATTTTAAATGCTTCCATCATAATGTGGAAAATATTTTAATAAAATATGAAGTAAATGGTGCAAAATAAAGGGAGTGCATGGGGTGAAATTGAGCATTTTCAGCTAGGTGAATGGAGAAAGATGTAAATGGGATAAATATTTTTACCAAAATATAGCAAAAAAAAAATTCACAAGGGTGAAGACTATTCATGGGAGGAATCATATGGTGAATGAAGGAAAGATAAAGAGGCAAGGTGGTTTTATTATAGTTGAGGAGAGAAGAGAGAGGCTTTTCTTTTCTTGTTGTTGATTAATAGAGAAGGAAGCTTCCAAGTGTCCTCTACAAATTAATTCTAAGGATTCTTTTGTTTATTCTTTCTTCTATATCTTCTCATTATCTTCTCATTGTGAGGGGTTCCATTTTTTGAAAGTTCTACAAGGTAGAAAAAAGCTCTAGGTAAATTGTAAAGCTAGGGTGAAGTATGAGTATTAGTCATTAATCTGAAGTGTTATTGTGTTTTGAATTGAGCTTTATGTTTATATTTTATTCTGTGACTATCTCTATGGTTGAGATGTAATACTCTTTTGAATTCAATAATCAAAGATTACTTGGGTTTTTTCATGCACATTTGCTACATTTGAGTTACATCTGCTATTGCCTTATGTTCAGTGAATAATGTGATTGCTTTAATGAATGTTAGCTACATTTGTTATTGCCTATTGTTCAAGGAATAGTGTAACTTCTTTAACAAATGTAATAGGATTGTTGTGTTTCCAGGTGGATTTGTAAGAATTGTTATTTGATAGAGCTTTAGTGGTCTTGTTATCATAATGTGGTAACATTTTCAAAGATCTTCAAAACATGTCTAACACTGTAGGATGAAGTGTTGGTTATATGACTTTGTAGCCCTCCTTTTTGGCACTGGTCAATCTTTATGCATCTTCTAATTTCAATTTGGTCCCAAATCTTAAAATTAAAAACCAATTCAATTATGTTTTCTGAGTTATTTATATATTCCATGTTCTCCATGCTGGTTAATGAAATTCACCCAATTTCTTAGCCAATGTTGAGTGATATTTTATGTTTCTTAGCATATTCTTGTGAGAGTATCATTTTTTAAGCAATACCCTATTAAGTGTGTGTCTAAATCTTTAGGTGTTGCTAAAGGGTCACCCTCCTAGGTCCTATAGAGCCTGAAGTGCAGAGGAAATTTTTTCCAAACTCATTTCCTAGTAGTTGGCCAAATCCTACATTAAGTCTGAGCATGAAATGTGGCTTACTTCTAGGATTTAGTCAACTGGTTGATTTGGAACACCAACAGATTGGGAACTTTGTTGGGGAGAATTGTGAATCTCTAGTTGCAGACTGTTTTATCACAAAGTCAAGAATTTGGTGAATCCAAACATCTAGTTCAGATATTGAGAATTTTTCATACCTAGAAGTGATTTTGTTGTAGTAGATTTCAAAGAATTTATATGTGACTCTGCTATTGGATAAGACCAAAAAATAAATTCATCCTTGAAGTAGCTTCATATTGCTTGAAGCTCAGTCCTCTATGAAGAGAGGTGGAAATTTTTTCAAAAGAACCTGATGAAGATGTGAAGAAAGATTCAGATCTACAAATATTCCCAGTCAGGAAGGGAAATTTGCAGCAGCTACAACATATCCAGGTATTTCTCATTTTCTTGTTTTCAAGAAAGATAAATATGTATATGAAAACCACATTTGAATTCCTAGAAAACTTTGATTCCCTTATTTAGTGAAATTAAGCACTACAATCAAGGGAGGTTGAATATTGTAATTGAATAGTTGTATAGGGAATAATTTTCATTTGCAAAATGTATGGCTGTTTTAGTTCTCCCTCTACAAGTTATAATATCATGCTTGGAACACAACCTTGTCCTCAAAGGAAGGTGTTCACTAGTGAATGATATGACCCTTTAGATTTTAGTAAAATCCAAGGTTACCTACATTCTGTCCCAAGAAGAATTAATGAATATTTGCCTAAGTTTAGAGGTGATTTTGAAGAATCAGCATCAAGACATGTACAGTGTTTCATTGATTTGATGGAAGATTGTTAGATTGAAGAAGAAGATGCTATCATGAAATTTTTCATTAGAACTTTAGAAGGTAGGACTGAAGGTTGGTTTACTTGCTTACCAATGCATTCCATAGATTCATGGCATGACCTTAGAATATGTTTCCTTGATTGTTTTTAAGATGAGTCAAAGATGAATGATGAATGCTTAATTGAAGAAAGAAATCTACATACCCAACAAGAATTTGAAGAGAAAATTGAAAAAAAGGTTGAGTCCATATCATGTATTGATGCATTGTGTGATATGGAAAGATTTGAAGATGAATCCCCCTATGACTTTCATGATAGATTCGTGACATTTTTGCTTGATATACCAAAATCAAAAAGGCCCGATGAGTCATTTTGCATCGACTTGTTCTATGTAAATTATGAGCCAGGTCTGAGTAATACACTAGCTGATTTGAAGCCTCCTAACATTGGATGTTTATATCAATGGCTTTCAATGATTGGAGACAATGATAGTGCATCATGTAGTGATAAGGATGTTGTTTTTGAACAACCTATAGTAGAAATATACCCAGAAGAATATTGCAGCCATAATGATGAAAGGCATGATGAGATAAATGAAACATGTGAAGTGTCTTTTATTTGCTCTGGTAATACAGAAATAGAGAGAAAATTTTCTATAGCAAATGAAGGCTGCAATGAGGTAGATGACACTGAAATTATTCTCTCCTCTATGGAATTTAAATATACAGTTGAAGATCATGTTGATTCTGATGTTTCATGTCTTCATGATGAGAAAAATGGTGTTGTACATGGAAGTTTGCAAATAGCTGAAAAGCATCTTTGTATGGGTGATCAAGAGGACTCTACTTGCAGCAATGGTAACTATGATTCCTTTCAAAAGGAGGAGATATATTTGATCTCCTTAAGTAAAGATTATTCCAATGAAGATGATGACAATACTTCTAAAGGCTCATAAGAAGATGATGGATATGAACTGAATATACTTTTTGAAGAAGACATATGTAATCAGCAGTATTGTGATACACTTGGTTATACCAATCTTCTAAGTGTGTGTAGCATTGATGAAAGATTTCATGATGAGATAAAGGAGCCTGTAGATTTGAAGAATGCTTCTGAGAATGCCAGTATATCAACTGTGAATGATAAAGTGTGCAATTATTTTCAGTTAGAGACATAATCTATAAGTAGCTGCAATGAAGAAACAAATGATGATTTTCACTTTGACAATGAGGAGTGTGACACTACTGATTGTTGTAGCAGTATGAAGAAAGAGAAAGATATGCATGCAAGAGACGTATTGAATGAATTAGTTCAAGTAGTTGATAATAATGAACTAGGAACTCCTGTTTTGCTTGATTTTTTTCTTCTTCTATTCCTTTTGCTACCTTTGAATCCATCACTAAATGTTTGCATGAAGGAAGCATCGATGTAGATGTATACGAAAGTGAAAATGTAGAGATAAACATTAGTACAACTAGTGACACTTTCTATGATGAATTTTAAAATGAAGAACATGATTGTGTCTATCACATAGATGCATATGAGAACCTTTTTTCTAGATTTACAATTCATAGTTCTTCTCATGAGCAATATGTTTCTGATTTTCATGTGGGGGCAACAGGAGATGATATTGATTTCGATACTCCTTGCATTGGTGAATGTGTTTTGAACACTCACTATGATGAAGTTGTTGCAAATGAAATTTTTGATTCATATGAACCTATACTTGAAGCTTTCCTTTGTGGTAACATGTTGAATGCTAATAATCTTGTCTTTGAACTTGAAATGGAAAAAATTCTTTGTGTATGGGATGTTGACAATTCTTCTAAATGCCATGATTTAAATGAAGGTGAAAATATTTTGGGTGTTGATGAATCTAATTTTCAGAACCTTGAAGCATGTAATAATGTGCTTGAGCAGTGTTGTTGGGGTGATAATAAACTAACCTGTGATGCAATTCAGTTAAAGGAATTACAAATGTATGTGCATTCTTTTCTCAACACATAAGAGGATTGCACATTGTTTTTGAGGCATGATATCTTCTCTGAGAATTATCATTGTAAAGGGGTTAGTAAATGTGATAAGACCATGTTTCCATGTGGTTTTGATCACTATCCTAAAATGTTGTCGCTTGATACAAAATCAAAAAATGAAGAGAGTGGCTATGATGTGCAAAATGTATGGTTGTTTTAGTTCTCCCTCTACAAGTTGTAATACCATGCTTGGAACACATCCTTGTCCTCAAAGGAAGGTGTTTGCTAGTGAAAGATATGACCCTTTATATTTTAGTAAAATCCAAGGTTACCCACATTCTATCCCAAGAAGAATTAATGAATATTTGCCTAAGTTTAGAGGTGATTTTGAAGAATCAGCATCAAGACATGTACAATGTTTCATTGATTTGATGGAAGATTTTCAAATTGAAGAAGAGAATGCTATCATGAAATTTTTCATAAGAACTTTAGAAGGTATGACTGAAGGTTGGTTTACTTGCTTACCAATGCATTCCATAGATTCATGGCATGACCTTAGAATACGTTTCCTTGATTATTTTGAAGATGAGTCAATGGTGAATGATGAATGCTTAATTGAAGAAAGAAATCTACATACTCAAGAAGAATTTGAGGAGATAAATGACAAAAAGGTTGAGTCCATATCATATATTGATGCATTGTGTGATATGGAAAGATTTGAAGATGAATCCCCCTATGACTTTCATGATAGATTCATGACATTTCTACTTGATATACCATAATCAAAAAGGCCTGATGAGTCATTTTGCAATGACTTGTTTTGTGTAAATTGTCAACCAGGTCTGAGTAATACACCGACTAATTTGACGCCTCCTAACCATGGATGTTTATATACATGGATTTTAGTGATTGGAGACAATTGAATTGAGAAGCTCACATATTATTTCTAGTTCAGACTCATTTAATTTTTTTTAAAATGATAATTGATTTTTTAATCATTTATATATGATATAGATGTATGCATGTGATCAATTATATAGATATATGAATGAATGGTATGTAATTTAGGTTTTGTCTATATAGATAGTCTTGCATAGTTTGCATGACTTCTCAAACATTGATCTTAAATTTGGTAGTATTTTTTGATAGGAACTCTTAAGATAAAATATAACTAATAAATTAAAGTCATGTTTTTATTATAATAATATAATACAAATTAATTTTAAATAATTTTTTGATGAAAAAATTGGAATACAATCAAATCCAGAAGCAAAAAAACTAATTTCGTATGGATTGTGGAAATCTAATTGCATTAATTTGGTATTATATACCTAAGAGAGTAGTCAAATAGATCAAAACAATCTTGCACATGCATCAAATAGGTAAAACAATATCTTACTCCAATATGTGAATCAAATTATAATTTTCATTGTACATGTGTGCAAGATGTGGGCATACTTGCATGACCCTCTAGTAGTAGAATAATTTTGTGCTCACAAAAGATAAGGTATGGGTTGTATTGATGGGCCATGAAAGCATGTGAAACCTAAAACCACTTCTACACTATCAAGGACAAAAAAGAGAGGTCCATTTAAATTGAATGCTTTTATGTTGTTAATTTATCTCGCCACTTAGATTGATAGAATACACTACATTGGACAATAGATTTGCACATGCATACAAATTAGAAGATCAAAATTCATACAAAATTGATCTAATTCAAAGATATGTTATCAATCTATATACAAAGATTTTGGCACCCAATGGCTTTCTAACACTTCTATGATTTTTCACCTAAAAGGAGAGAGGAAAGAGAGAGTCAGATCAAGCTTCAATCATTTTTCCATCCTGTTGTGGATCAGATCTAAGTTGTTTGTTTAGAAAGAAAATGAATACTCACTCTAAAGCAATGAAACTCATGGTTTCTCGTCAGGTGAGAAGGCCAAAAAGGTGAGAAACATACACTCATGGCTAGTATGCACTCACACACACGCAGGTGGCTATGGGGAAAAGTCATGCCTCATAATAGGCTTCCTACTCAACCATACCAAAGTTATACCTCCTGATAACTTTAATAAGGAACCACAATAGAAAATGGCATTTCGAGCTTCATCAGACAAGCCAAGCTTCATATTCTTAGAGCTCATTAACAAACACGATGGCACTATAGGCATGCAAGTTGTGTTATGCAAGGTGGCCATATAAAAAATGAAAAATGCAACATGCAAAAGATGTTCAAAGGAGTCTTGCTTGGTTCTTCAAGGTCTTTAACTTAGGGAACATTGTGTCTAATGTCTCCAAGAGAGGACCAATCAAAGAATAGAAGATTCACAACTTAGGGGATGCAGTGTGCCGCATCAAGCCACCAAGAGGAATGTAATATGCTAAGAGAGATCACGCTCATGAAGGACACCACACCCAATGTCTTCCACAAAGTGAAAAACACAAGGTATGAAGTAACAAGGTTGCACTAAGGACCAAGAAAAAGGAAAAAATGCAAAATGGATAATGCCAATGTATGCCCCCACTTTAAAGGAATTGCTACACACCATACTATGAGCAATTACTTTAAAGTAGCAAAGGAAAAATGCAAACAAGAAAGAAGACATGAGAGACAACTTGGAAAGCCATATGCCAAGTCATATGTTTTCGAGTAAGGCTACGTCATGTGATGGAAAGGGGAAAAAAAAAAGGGAGGAAGGGAGGAAGGGGTTTCCCCCAAAATGAAAAACACCAAATGCATAAGGGATCTATGGATTTGGGGTCAGTATGCTCTTTGTTGAAATTTTTTGTAAAGAGCTCAGAACTGTCATCTTTCCTTGAATACATAGAACTAGAAGAATGACACAAAGAGAAAAAAAAGAAAAGAAAGATCTGTTTGGGTCAACATGGAAGAAACATAGTATGTCTCAACACTTTGCATCATCCCCAAAAGGAAAACACAAGCAAAAAGAAAATGAAAAGGAAAAAGGAAATGAAAAATATTTTGGGTCAACATGAAGGAGACATGGAATGTCTCAATCCCTTGTGTCATCCCCAAAAGGAACACACAAGAAAAATACAAAAGACAAAGGGGCCTTTTGGGTCAACATGAAAGAGACATTGCAGCCTCAATTCATTGCGTCATCTCCAAAAGGACAAGCAAAAGTGAAAAGAAAAAGGAAACGAAAAAGAAAAGGGACCTTTTGGTCAACATGAAAGAGAAATTTTGGTCTCAATTCCTTTCATCATCCCCAAAAGGACAAGAAAAAGTCAAAATAAAAAGGTGAAAGTGATGTACAACATATAGAAGAATGAAGGTACAAATAGAGGAATGTCACAAAGAGAGAGAACATCAAACAAAACATCATGGGGGAACACAATACGCACATGCAATCACATAAAAGAAAAAGAAAATGAAAAAGATTAGTACGGAAAATACAATTAAACCATTGAGTAATTCATCTGCCTCCCAATCTCAATCGGTATAACTGAAGGTGAATAACACAGCAACGAGACAATGACAACTACTTTACTAGGACAAGGCTAGCAACTTCTTTCACCCACTAAGTGGAAGAAAAGAATGAGCCGAGGTAGGCGATGGGAAGGGGTCATGTAATAGTGAGAAGGGGATGTTCTACAACTATTACATGATAAGGGGTTTGGTAGTGGTTTATGGATTGATTGGATAGCAATTATTGCCATCAAAATGATACTTGCTCAGTATTTCTTTCAATTGGAGAAACTCATCACTTCTATGTCCAAGAACAAAATGATATGCACAATGTGGAACATTAGCATCTTTAGAATAGATCACCAACCTATTCACAGGTGGTAATAATATGAGTCCTTTTTTAAAAGGATTTGCAATTTCCTTTCACATTCAGGTGGTGGACGAAGAGGAAACTTTAACTTTTGTAACTTGTAAGGCCTCTTGCATTTACTAGATTCTCCAACCTCTCAAGAGGAGATTAGGGCAGGAGGTCCTGAGATGATTTTGTTGTTGTCCTTGTTATTGTTATGAGATAGTGATTGTTCTTTAGGAAGGACATTGAGATCAAGTGGGGAATCAAATATCACTATTCCATCACCACAAAGTCTCCAATATTCTAAAGGAGGCTTGCTATCATGAGGAGGATCTTGATATCCTAACCCTGTTTTTTTTTCATCTTTTGGATTTTTTTCTAAAATTTGATGAATGCCATGTTCAGTTGTTGTGTCACATCCTTGTTTTCTTAAGATGGTAAAACCTTTGCCATAAGTTTCTTCAAGGTTGATTAGGATATTTGTAACTTTGTGATCATAGAATGGTTGAGGGGTTGCTTGTTTAGAGGAACTAGGTCCACCTGATGGATGGAACTTAGGTCCTTCATTTGTTTTAGGATGTAAGTAACCAAACGTATTAGGAGGTGAGACTGTAGGAAGGCTTTTTTGTTTCATGGATGGATAGAAGGATGCATTGGCTTGAAGGTTGTCAAAGCATTCATTTATGAACTTATTCATGCTATCGTCATCTTCTCCAATGATGTCAACATCACAAGGAGGATATTCATGAGGAGTAGAAGGAGCATGAGGAAGCTCAAGGTCATTAGGATTAGTTCCAAAGGTACAGTTTGACATGTCAACTAAATATTTTAATGACATCCAAAACTTATTAAAACATAACAAATAGCCATGATGCAAATGTATGAAAGCAAACTAAATACAAGAAATGGAATAAAACAAAAAATATGGAAACTATGAAAAAATGTAATAACAAAAAGCTAAAATGTAGAAAATGCTTAGAAAATGACAAAAAATATTGTGCAAAATGTGCAGGAGGACTAAGTTGCCTAGTGTGGCGAATTAGTCCCAATGATGATTTTTTTTAGATTTACAAAAAATTTAAATGAAATTTAATGTTTTTCAGATGTATAGATGCAACTATAGTGTGAAGATGTAGAATTTTGTTGTTTTCCAATGAAATATGATGTAAAAATGCAAGCTATATGAGCTTTTCACTAATGCAATTTTTAATACCCTAGGATGCAAATTAAACAATGCAATGTTGATGCAAGTTAAACCTAGGATGCAAATGCACTTGAAATTAGAAATAAAATGTTCAAATGTTAGGTTCATCAAAATGTATACAAATATTTTGGCTTTGTAGTTCTCTCTAACACTTCTAGGGTTTTTCACCTAAAAGGAGAGAGATAGGCCAAAATAGGAAATGTCTACACTCAAAATCAATGCAAGGATGGATGCAATATGCCTAAATAAAATGTCCTAATGCACTAAACTAATAAAAGAAAGATGATTATTAATGCAAAACCTAAGAAATGAAAGATGCTGGAAAACATAGTGATGTATGCAAAATGAACTAAGAATGCAAGTAAACAATGACAAAAATAAACAAGACTGGAGAGGTGCACCTAGAAACTAAAGTGTGATGTAGAGAGGCTCTTGAATCCTATAGATTTGACTGGAAAAGCTGGCTAGAACACTTATGCCAAGCTGGGTGACTTAGTCCTATTTCGAGGAGATTCTATCGGAGTAGGTTTTTGCCAAATGGATACTCAAAAATGTAAAAATAACTTTTCAAGCCTTGCAGTGGGAATAATTCACCACAAATGGCAACTTAGTCCACTTAGGAATCTTGGGAAATTTGGGACAAGAATATGTAGCTTTCAGTCTGCACTTCCCTTCCTAATAGGTATCTAGTTCAGATTCTATAGAAAACGGGCTAAAAGAGGTCTCCAAGCTTCAATTAGGGCTTTGTTGACTTGAATGAATTTGATGGATTGTTGACCACTTTGTAACACCTTTCTCTTTGACAAATCCGCATACACGACCTGCAAAACACACATGCAAAGAGGGGAAAAATGGTTAAGGGTTAGAGAATAGGGGTTTGCCTTGGTCAAACCCTGATTTGGTAATCAAACCCTAGATAATGAAATGAAATAAAGAGAGAATGGTGAATGAATAACATGCAATGTCACAAACTCACCAAACCCTTGATGTTGAAATATGAAGATATGCAACAAGATGCTCCAATGGATGCTTGAAATTATTTATAATGCTTGAGAATTGCTTGATAATTGCTTGAATGATTAAGTGAATGAATGGGGGTGAAAATGAGAGAAAAACCCTTTATTTATACTTGATTTTACAATATTTCCCAAAAATAACACATCACAAGCTGACCTTAAGGCTAAGAGAATAAAATCCCACCAAAAAACTAAAATTATTTTTATTTTTGTGCCCAATGGGACTAAGTCACCCCAGGTGGCGACTTGGTCCCACCAGGGAAATTTTAATGGGTGTCAGGGATTGAAGTGTATTTAATAAGGTTTAATAGGAATATTCTCAAAAATACACTTAAGTATGGCTAGAAAGTGCATTAAGGGGTCATTTAAACATAAGAAAGGGTCAAACTAGTGATGAAAAGCCTAGAAAAGTATGAGAGTTTGTTACAACTCTTTACAACACTTTGAAATAAGACTTGGTAAGTGATAAAAAGGAGTTATTTAAGTGAATTATAATAAAAGGGTCCTAGAAAAGTGTGAAAGTGGGTTACAACACTTCACAACACTTTTATAAGACATCCTAGAATTCTTAATGATTCTCAAGGGTCCAAGAACTAATGTGAATGTGTTGGCCACATTACAACATTAAATCTAGGAAAAATCAAGCCAAATTCCACTAGGAGGGCCTAAACATGAGAAAAAGTAGAAGGGTTACTTTTTTCGTGTCCACACAATCAAAGATATTCTATTTATTTTAAGAAAAATATTACTACTAAAAAAATGTAGTGTTTTATAATGTTGCACTATTAACTCTCCCCATGCATTTAGACCAATAAATGTGGCTAGAGAAACTTCATGGAACACTCATAAAATTCCTTGAAATATGCATATGCTAACTATGGAGGCATCAACCATGGACTCCTCTTCCCAACCACTCATTCCTTAGACTATTAATAGACCCTCACAACTCTTATATGTTAAAGACATGCATCATTTGATGCACTAACATACATTTAGGTAAACAATGTACATATGTGGCTTAAAATACTAACCAAAAATTTAACCAATACCACATATAAACATGAACACTTATCATTTTGATCTATCTTCTAAAAAATCCTATGTATTGGCCCACATCTACATTCGGTGGGTCAAGTCAACCACTTTTAGTTTGCAAGCCTATAGGTATACCACTTTTGTACATCACATCCAAATTATACCTACCATGGCCTCAAATCATGTTGCATCATCAAACAAACATATTACACACAAACCCATGCTTCATTCAAGGTCTTAATGAACTTGCATATGGGTAAGACACTTTCCAAGCCTTGTTGCATCCATTTAAGAGTTTTAAATGCAATATTATGCATGCATTGGGCTAAGAGGTTGAATTTTGTGAAAATAGGAATGTTGTGAGGCACAAAGGTACAATAGAAATTTAAATCTTACAAGGTAATAGTTTAATCCTATGGAAGGAGTGTATCATGGACTTGTGGCTTAAGAAGCACCTAAGCAAGTCAAATGTAAATCTACAAAGGAAACAATTCCAAAGTTTCCCTAGAAATTAAAAATCTAATACATCAAAATGTAAAAGTAGAACCAATTCTCTTATTCTAGGCTAGGAATATCTCTCTCTTTAAGGTTTAAGGTTTTCCAAATGATAGTTGCTCATAATATCCATGGATTCACAAAGTTAGTATCTCAAACAGGAAGACCCCACTTCTTTTTATATTGACTTAGCACAATATTAATGTCTCCCTCAATAACCCAACTTACAAGAATTTTTTTACTAGCATTTCTATTGGTGGACTTGATCAACTTGCTCTTTTATGTAGGGAATCATTTAGCGAATACATGTTGATTATTGTGAGAAGTAGATTAGGGGTCTTTTGTCTTAGGGTGGTTTTGATTCAATTAGAATTCAATAAATGATATTCAAGAGTGAGATTAGAGGATTAGGTATTGATGATCTTTCCTAAAGCTCTACTAGATGAAAATTCAAGGCTTTCACAAGAGGGCCAAACTTTTTTAACTTTAATCATTGCATCTAATATTATAAATGCAGTTTCTTGTATAAGAAGACTATAGTTTTCTTCTTTGCAATATATATTTAAGATAAAATTAAAATATTATCTCCTAAATGTCTTATATTCCAAGAAAGAATAATATTGTGCACTTGATTTGATAGGTTTTTCTTTGAGGGTTGAGTCCATGGTAACATGTGTGCTAATTACTATATTTCTTTTGTTACTTTTTTTTGCACTTCTATATTATTTTTCTTGCATTTATTATGCTAAGGTTTTTTTTACTAGAAGAGATGAAGGAGTGTGCCCCTCTTCTAAGATTTATTCACTACTTTGAATAGGAATTAAACTTCATCTCTAGTTGAATAGGGGAATATGCTCTTTTCCCACTATCTCCTATTGTAAAACCTCTTCCTTTTTTTCACTATTTGCTTCTTCTTCCTCAATTATTTCATCTAATCTACTAAGGGATTGGACATGAGGGATCCTCATTGGGTTATTTTGGATTTAAAGTGATTTTTCTCTTCCTTTGATAAGTTGGTTGAAACTATAATGCCCCACCATGCAACCCTAGGGGAAGTTGCAATTAACTACTCCAACACAACGAATTTTTGTTTTGATTAAGAACAATTAACATGCAAGTTCACTAACCAATTGCCAACAACCCCTAAGGTTACGAGACTGAGTTTACTTAAACCAAAACAATAAACATGAATTATAACCATAACATTTAATTACTTAACAATTAAGTTCACATACATTCCATACATAATAATTTACATCCAAGAATATGAGATACCACTTGATTCCAATAATATAATTTACAACATGACTACAACACTCATTCCTGAATGAGATAAATCCAATAAGCAAGATTACATATTACAAATTCCACCTCGATAAAAAATGAGGGGTAATAAAATACAAGATCAACTGAATGAACTAAGCAAGGAAGAAACTGGATCCCACAAGCTCTCAAACTAGAAATCTCATCCACATGAACAAGAAGACAACCCAACAGATTAAGGTGCACATTCCACCCAACCATGTGATACCCGAAGGCTCACCCCCCGTTCTAGGAGATAGTAACAAGGAATCCATCACAAGACAATCTACCTCTAGACACAGGCTAATACACAGCTGAATTGAAACAAATAGAAATACCAAACACCTAACACAATGGTTACACTGCTTCTAGAGAACAATGATCATGGACATCATCTATACACCACACAATATCTGACTGACTGCTGACGTAGGTAGAGTGTCATACATAAATTTCCATGAGTTACCCTAGCTCAACCTTCCTAGGCTACTGGACCCCCATCTTGGGTTACCCTGGATTGCCTCTACCAGCCACCGAACCCTCATGCAAAACTATGTGTCTTGTCTCATCTCAAGCCTTAACAAACACATGCTTTACGAGAGAGGCATTCCTTATCTTTATTAGTGTAAAAGTTCCCCATTAATTCTTTTCAATTATCACTTGATTAAACCCTAGGTGAGTTGCCCTAGCGCCCCTTTGTGTGCTGGACCCCCACAAAGAGCCACTGTCCTAACGACAACAGACATGGTACAAAACTTCAATCCAATGGGTAAACTTATTAAGATGACCTCTCCAATCCAAGGAGGCAACGAACAAAGGAAACTCACTCCAAACACTGGAGGAAACAAAAGTACATGATCCACTCCTTCCAAAGGAGGCACAACCCACATAAGTCACTCCTAATCCAAGGAGGCAGAAACCATCCCTGTTCATGAAAACCAGGTGAGACAACACAATACAACTCTATGCATTTCCCAAAACAAACCAAAGGTTGGAAAAATTTTACGACAACCCACACCAATAACTGAAAAGCCTCATCTAGAAGACTTACATAACAAATGACTCAATTTCCCAACATCGAGAATGAATGAAGACATCATTTAAAAGCATTTCTGGCAACTCAATAAACTAGTGTTAGGGTTTCCTAAACCCAAGTCAAACAATGACATAGTGCAAGAAATCAAGTAAATAATTAACATTATTTGCACATACATGAAGTAAATCAATCACCTTGGCAACATTAAGGGATTTAAAACTAACAAATTAATTCCATTTGTTCAATGCTACACAATGATTAAAATCAATATTTTTAAATGAGATCATTTATTATAATGCCAATTTCATTTCAACTACAATAATGAAATAATCCTTTTATTTTTTGTAAAGTTCCTATCTTAAATATTTAAATATCATTTAAATATATATGCCACTAGAATGTCATTTTTAAATCCCAAGATTTTTTGATTATTCATAATTGTCAAAATCAAATCCTTAAATAAAACATTTATATTTTCCAACTATGATAATAAAATAATCCTTTAATATATATTTTTCAACTCAAAATAAACCCTATTATTTAAATTATATAAACAATATATATTTTTTAAATAATAATAATAAAATATTCATTTAAATTCTCATATTATATAATATTAAATATTATATATATAATATAATATTATATATATAATATAATATTATATATATAATATTAAATATTATATATTATATATATAATATAATATTATATATATAATATAATATTATATATATAATATTAAATATTATTTATATTATATAAAATATCATATAAAAAAACAATATTCAAAATTATTTTTATAAAAACAAGGGTTTATCCCTGGCCCCACGCCCCACATAGGGAGGAAGGATGCAGCCAAGGCTACACCCAGCCTCCCCGTGGAGGCCAGTGCTACCAGTGGCAGCGGCCCTCCATGGGGCAGTTGTAGCAGCCCATGGCTGTAGCCTCCCCACCCCTACAAAATTTATATAATTGTTTTTTTTTTTTAATTATTTCAAAAATTAAAAGAAAACCCTCCCCTGCGCATAGAAAAACATTCCAGGAGAACAAAAGACACAGAAAAATTCCCAGACTTAAATGACAATTTTATTTTTTTTGTATAAAAACAATTTATTTTAAATGAAACACTTCCCACTAAAAACATATAAATTTATATGCAAAAGAAGTATATATATAGTTTTTTTAAATTTCATTTCACAACCCAAATTGGGTAAATTATTTTTAGAAAACACACCCAGTCAAAACTTGATTTCAAATGAAAATGAAAATTTCTCAAATACAATTCAAGGTATTTTGATTTCTTTTGTTTCTAATTCTATTTTCTATTGATGAATCTTTCTTGTTGTTTCATTTTCCATTTTCTACAAGAATCTATTTCTTTTTGTCTTCTAGATTTCAACAAGATTTTGCAAGTTCTCAAACAAGATTTAATATGGGTTTTTATTATTGAAATTCCAAACAACAGTTTAAAGATTTTCACACAGCATAACAAAGATTGAAACTTATTTCAAAATGAAACAGAAATAAAGGAGGAACTTGGTTTTTTTCTCCACAAATAGAAGGATTCAAATGGTGCTTTCAGATCTTTTTCCAACCCACCAAGAAATCCCCTTGCTTCTTCAAGATTTCAAGAACAAAAAGCCAAATCCTTGCTCCTCCTTTCTTCCACAATTTCAAAATTGAAAACCAAAATGAAATAGCAATTTCTCCAAATAGAGTTTCCCCAATTTTGGTTAAACCCCTAAAATATCCCACCCACTAAATTTATTGCAAAATTTGGGGGTATTTCCATTTCTTTTAAATTTAAATCAATTTTACTTTCTATTTCAAATCTCATGCATTTTTGAAAATTTCTTTTAAACAAAAGAATTCCAAGTTTGCAAAGAATTAATTTTATCTACAATTTTAAAAAAGTGATTTAAAACACATTTTATTTTTATTTTAATTTAACTTTAAGTATCCAACATGATTTCCATTTTCATTTTAAATTGAATCTAAATATACAATAATGCCAAAACAACTATTTCATTTAATTTATCACCATTAACCTAGTTAATCAATAAACTAAAAAAATATTTTATTAATTAAATCAAATTAATCAATAAAATAAATAACATTTCAACATTGCAACAAGCTACATTTAAACATCATTTTAACTACACCCATCATCTAATAACCTTTAACATTTGAAATTAAATAAATACACAAGGTGAAATGGACCAAATTAAAACAACCAACCCAACAACAACCCGATGACACACTATGACTAGGGTGATGACTTGGCACGGAAAACCTAGCTACTATCTCCCAATCGATTATCATTGGTCAATGGACACGCTCAAACCTGTGAACTAGGTGGAGTCGATGTCATGTACCTGTCAACCTGTGAACAAAGAGTACATCGAACATGCATATATATATAATAAGATCAAACACACCATGAAGAGGAAATCTCATAATCATAGGGCACTCACAAGCGAGTGATACAATCCCATCCCCTTCACCAATACACAATTACTAACTGACGATCCTAACATCAATGATATGATCAACAACATAAAACATCGTTAAATCAAATATCTCCTAAGTTAATCCAAAACATGCCACAAAGATAACATCAGAATAAAATAACATCACATCAAACTATAACATTCACATCATTTAACAATTTCAATCAAAAGTAACCAAGTTCCAAAGTCACAACATAAACAGAACGGCATAACAGAAACCACATACAAATAATAACATTGCCGATAAAAGAGCCAAAATGGAGGGGTGTTACAAAAACCCTAAATTGAGATATACTTGAGGGTTCACTTCCTTTGAATTTTTGGACAATATCTCAAAAAATGTTTATATTTGAATGATATATATTACATTTGAATTACATCCATTCATAATCAAGTTTTTGAGAGAATTTTAATTCTCTAATTCCGAAGTTGAGAGATCTAGGGAGCCCTTTAATGAGGTCAAATTTCACACATTTTTAGGCAATAGGAAAGCTTTCTTCCTGGGAGCATCTCACATTATTTAGTTCTTGAGCATGCTTCTAATGACTTTGAACGCATCTTTATGCCATAAACAGTGCAAGAGATAAAGGGAAGTTGAACTCAATTTGGCACCTTAGATAAGGTTTCTTTAAGATGATCCAAGTTAGGATTCTAATTATTTAGATAAAAATTGCATGGGCTAAGGAACTAGGGCTAATCCAAAAAATCATATCCTTATTCTCTTTGTCAATCATCCTTATTCTCTTTGTCAATCAAGGAGGCAATAAAAAGCCTCTACTACATTGTGAGATTTCAATGCTACAAGATAATTTTAACCTCCATTCTTTGTTAACCCTCTATTCTCTAAGTCATTAAGGAGAAGGTTATGTTCTAGAAAATTTTCTCATCAATGCATATTTTAAAAGATCAACATATCCACAAGTGATGTACAAAATGAAAGTTTCATCTCATCTTTTGATAACACAAAGCTCTATTATTTCCTTAATAAACTTGTCATTTTCTACAATATCAAAGATAATATTTTTAACAAATTATTCTAATTTCTAACGGAATGAGGTCAAATAATCTTATCCTCTTAATAAGAGGGAGGAAACATGCAAGTTGAAGAGATTAAAAAGAATAAAACAACAACAGTAAAAAAAAAAGTACAATCTTTAAAAAAATAAAATTAAACTATAATTTGATATTTAATACTAATTTATAACTTTTAAAAAAAATGATATTTAAAAACTTAATTATAATAACAACATTTTTTTTTTTAAATCAATTTTAATTAATTAATCAATTAATAATCAAGTCACATAGAAATGACTCCTTGAATAATAAGACTTCAATTTAAAATCACTATCTAGAATACAATAATTAGTCAATACTTTATTAATCAAACCTCATTATTAGGGGAGAGGGACCCTTAGTGGATCGGGGTCCAATAGTGAGGATAGAAGTAGTCTTTAGTAGGCCTCATAGTGAAGCACCTCAATATCCAATTGCAAAACACTTTTTATCCATAAAGTACATAAACTAACAAATCATGTGATGCCACATCAATGCACCAATAAAACATGACTTAGTGCACCATTATCAGTCTCACTTTTTTTTTTGGCCTTTTTGGATACCTCAACAAAAAGCAAGCTGATGTGACATCATATTTGATGATGTGGCCCTAAAATGAAATATAGAAGCATGTGAGTTACCAGATAAACCGTTGTACAAAATTGGGAGTGATTTGAAATTTCCACATAGAATTTTGTGAAAGGTGAAGTTAGGGTGTTCCACTATAGACCCCTCTCCCCTAGTGAAGACATTACATGAATTAGGTAGTATGAAAAATGAATGATTAGGTTCTCCGCTCCACCCTTGTAATGGGTGCGAAATTCATTGAGCTCTTTGCGGGTCATTCACGTTCTTACTCTTATTGCTAGATATTCCCATGGGTGCGTAACATCAATGGCAAGAAGCTCGTGCACACTACACACCCGCTTTCAACAATTCCCATCATTCCCATGCTTAGGAAAGGCAATGTCTATGCCGGTGACAATTTGCACCAATGGGCATCATGGGCATCTGATGGTTGCACCTGTGCAAGCCATTGCTAACGATTTATACCTGTACCTGCTGTTGTATGGCGTTGTCTCCAACTCTTTTGTCCTGCTGCGACTGTCCAACTCTTTTGTTCTGCTGCGGCTGTCACCCATCACCTGCATTGTAATCAACTTGCACAAAATGCACCCCTTCCCGTATTTGTCAGGTTGACAGTCCATTCATTGCAGCTTACAAATTTTTGTATTTGTCAGACCCATGTTTGTTTGTACGGTGGGAAAATCAATTTACGACAAGTGAATTTTATTGAGTTAAATTTTAGTTTAATTCATCCCCTTCCACCTGCCATTTAGAGTAATATTTTTATAACTTTTTTATGTTTAGTTAATATAAATTAAATATATGTAGTTTATTTTTATTTTTTCTAAATGATTTTAATATATTTTTATTACTAAATATTTATTGATTTTTTATTTATATGAATTTTTACTATTTTTAAAATATTTTTTCTTAAAAAATTTAATAATATTTTTAATAATATTTTTTTTATTAATATAAATTATAACTAAAATTAAATATATGTAATTTTTATTTTAAAAAAATTGATTTTAATATATTTTAATTACAAAATATTTATTGGTTTTTTTATTTATATGAATTTTTATTTATTTTTTTTTTTAAATCATAAATTTAATAATATTTTTATAAATTCTTTATTTTTAAGTTACTATAAATTATAACTAAAATTGGATATTTTTGGATGCAATATCAATTTTTATTTTACAATTTATAAATTAGTTTTTAATTGAATTGTGTAATTTCAAAGGGTTGATGATGAATAGAATGTTATGAGAGAAAACATTGATATTCATGAATTGTAAAATAAAAATCAATAAATACTTTAAATTATTCTAATTATCAAATTTTCACCTTTATATATTTTTCAATCTAGATTTAAATAAATGTTCTTGGCATAATGTAACTTTTGTATGTTAATTATTTGTTAATATAATTATAGTTTTATAGGATGAATCTAAGTTTAAAACCCATCAATTTTATCTCTTTGGGTCAACCCAAAAGTATGATGCACAATGGCTATTGTCTAACTCATCTGAAGAGATTAAAGACATATTTTAAAGTTAGATGAAAAGGATTGACAAAATTTGTCATTATATTTCTAAACTCATACATAACTTTAATGTAAAAGATGATAAAATATTAGAAATGTACTTAATGTAGTTATACTTTATACTAACTAAAAAATAAAGAAACTTTAAAAATGTTACTAAGAAAAACATTTAAAAAAATAATAAAAATTCATATAAATAAAAAATCAATAAATATTTTTAATAAATATATATTAAAATCAAGCTTTCTTTTAAAAAATAAACTACATATATTTAATTTTAATTATAATTTATATTAACTAAAAAATAAAGAAGATATAAAAATATTATTAAACTTTTGAAAAATAATAGTTAAAAAAATAATATAAATTCATATAAATTAAAAAAAATCAATAAATATTTTATAATAAAAATATATTAAAATCAAGTTTTCTTGAAAATATATATATATATTTAATTTAGTTATAATTTATGTTAACTAAATCATAAATTTGGCGAGTCCCGCATTAATATCCAACTTGCAATTTTCGGTTTCTACCAACGAACTTGGATGCTACGGATATGGTGGGTATGGGCTAATAACAAAACTGTTAGCAGCAGGTCCGTCAGGCATGGCAGGGCATCAGATGCCCATCGACCCATCGATGCAAATTGTGGCCTCCATAGCCAGTGCCCTTAGGAAACTTCCACGTGCACACCACGCACATGCATTCAAATATTCTTTTTTAATAAATTTCTCAACTTTTTATCATTAAAAGCTCGTGCCTGGTAACTTCGTGAGTGCGCACTACGCACCTACATTCAACTAGAGTCAATAATCGTGCTTCCTGTACATTCTTTACCCTTGTTCTATGTATTTTTCATTTATTATGAATGTATGAAAATCAATTTCAAGTGGAAAATATAGTTTTGTGAAGTTATACATGGTTGGCAATTATAAGAGTATTTTCAACACTTCATATATCAAAGAGGTATTGGAGTTAGATCAAATGGAAATGATGATTTATTTCTCTACAAGTTTAAAATTATATTTAAGGAATGGATAAGAAAAATTAGGTCAATGGTTAGAGAAGAGGATGATGGATAATTTCAATTTAAGAAGTTAGAGGATGATGTTCTAATAATATCTTATATCATAAGTAAAATCAATATGCTATTTAGTATAATTATGTTAATTAAAAGATTTAGTTTGACAAGAAAACATGAAAAAGAAGAATAGTTTAAAAAGGCTAAACAATAACATGGATAAGTATCTCATGAAGGATTCTTCAAAGTTCTATTGGAAAGATTGAAGTGTTAATATTTTTTAAACAATGGATCAAATGGGTTTTATAAATGGATTTATACAATAGTCTTCGAAGTTGTATTTGTATCAACAAGTTGCTTTTACAATGCTCAAGATTTCCAAGCACACTACCATGTATTATGAATGATATACTCATACATCAACAAATTGGATCCTAGTAGGGTATAGGAGTACACAAAAGCCTCTAGAAATCATCTATGCATAAGCTTTATCAATTCCCAACTAATTTAATCTCACCACGAACAAGTATTTCCCTTGTTAACAATTTCAATTTTAAAATAAACATTTCCCAACTTTAATAAAATGCATAAAACATACAAAACCTTCATTAATAGATTCCTTTCAAGATTTTCAATATAAATGAAAAAAAGTCAAAAGCTTAATTTTCAAGATATATAATGTTAGGACAACTATTATTATTTCAAAAACCATGAAAGTAGCTTTCTCAACTTATAAAGAAAATATATATACTTATTTCGAGTATAAATCAAAAGGATTCTAAAGATCACACAAAATGTAAGCAAGCAGTCCTCAAAATCCTTCCAAAAATCAAACTAAAATAGCTTTCCTAACACAAAATCCTTTACAACCCTCAATTACAAGACAAGGGTTTCAAGAAGTTCTTCACAAGCTCATTTCATTTCAAAACAAACATAAGTCAATTGAATACCCTTTTTCAACACTAAATTTTTTAGTTTCACACTCAACATGGTAAGAAGATAATATCTATTTTTTTCCAAATCAAATACTACAACTAATCAACCACTAGTTTCTCTTCAAATAATAAAATTAATCTTCCAATAAGTTTAAAATATTTTATATGTTAGTTTGAAATAATATAATAAAATTAACATTTTAGAACATTTATAATATTACCTTTTTGAACCCATCTAACACCTTATCTTTTCAAGTAGATTTTAACATTTCTATTTAAGCACTTAGTTGAATCCAACAAATAGAAAACCCTTTATGCAAGGTAGGAAATTAATTAACAAATATAAAACACACACTTTATGGATTTCAGCATAGAAGGGTTATAAATTGCATTCAATTATGATAGATGAGATTCACAAGAATTTAACATGCCACATCTCATTATTCCATCATGAAAGACATATACAATCAAACAAATCCATATTAGGTCCCTCTATTATCTTTAACATAGTTGGTTTTCACCTATAATCCTATATACTTAGGATCACATCAAACCTACCTAGCATAGATAGTTGAAGCATGATATAAATCTATTGAGAACAAATATACTCACTTAAGGCACACATGTTAGTGTGAAAATAGGTATTATCAAACTAGTTAGATTTTAGCCTACTTAGTAGAGTCTTATTCACACTACACTTAAGCTCACTTAGAGGTTATCTAGAATTTTGTCTCACCTCATGTAGACTCACCAAGTATCTGAACACTTGTCCATAGAGTCCTACACTTGTTTCATACTTGGAGGGGTAGTCAAATTTTGACTCCTACCATCTCACCTCTTCTTGCTTTCCTTTATAAGAAAGGCTCATTTGTACATTTTACAACACATCACATGCTTATGATATTTTCTCATTTTTCATATGTTCATTTGTGGATTGTTTTGAGTTTGCAAGCAAATTTGGTTGCTCCAACATGGTATCAGAGCAAGCTTGCAAATCCAATCCCTTTCTCTCTTGATTTTGTGAGGGTCATGGGAATCAAGTTTCAAATGGTGCATTATGGATCAAATTCACATCACGATTCAAGAAGGGTAGGAGATGACTTTTGATATATAACACTTGGGTATTCGAAGAATTTTTTATGATTTTTTTGGGGCCCAACCATGGAGGGTCATATGGAAATTTGTGCAGTCTATGCAAGTTAGTATGAAAATGTTGTCCATCGTATTATCTTGCATCAACATACTAGTTTGTGTCAATTTTCTCGATCTGCATGTTGCTTAGGCTTTTGAGCAACAATTTTTTAAATATTTTTTAGTAATTTTTTAATCATTTTTTTAAAATTACTTTTTTTGGTTGTTGGTATAACTATAGGCATCAAGGAATATTTTGTTAGTTATGAGAATATTTTTCTAGCTAATGTTAGCATGATGTCATCACTTTTTATCCCGAAGTTTTCCCCTTCACCATTGGCTTGTTTTGATTTTTGGCTCAACTTAAGGAGCTTCATTCTCAAGCATACAAACATATTTTTGAGTGAAATTATTTTTCATTCTATATATATTTTAGTCCTCCATATAGTGGTATGATTGTTTTTGCAGTATGATGTATGGATTTAAAAAAAAAAGATCTTAGACAGTTCCCATTTTTAAAACTCCAGAGGGGTCACTTGGGCTCATACAAACTCCCTTTTGGGTCCCTTTTTTTAACCTACATCATTTTTTGAGCTCTACATAGTGGTGATGTTAATTTTTCATGAATATGTTTCAAAATTTTAAATTCTAAGTATACCTCTTTTAAGATTTTGTATATCAAATCCACTTTTGTGGAATTTGTAATGCACTAAAATAAAGTGCGATATCATTTTATCATTTCAGGGGGGTTATTATTTTAATAATGGGTTTTTTTCATTTTCTTGAGGTTTGAAAGGAATACTTGATATATGTCATCATTGTCCACCTTATGACATAAACTTGTAAGAACTCAAAACAAAAAAATAAGTCTTTAAATGTACTGATATAAAATGCCATAACAATTGAATGTTTGTTCCTTATGGAGGGAAATTTGTACTTACATTGAATTATAAAGTGTAATGGGGGGTTGTGAAGTGCCTTGATTTTTCATCACAACAAAAAAACCTTGTGATTACTACCTCATACATGTGTTCCTTGATGCACACCCTTTTTTTAATTTCTTGTACATCTTTTTGGACTTGATGCTAGGTCTACATTCCTAGCACACCTTTGTGCCTAATTTCAGTTGGTTTACATATAGCTCTTCATTGTTAGCATTAAGGATGGAATTATCATAGTGTTATGCTAATGCTTCCTTGGTTTCAATGGAGTAGTGAAGGAACCTTCTACTTTTAGGGGGGTCTTATAGACCTAAAAAATTTATCCCTCGTATGGGGGGATTATTTTAATGGATCATATTTTGTGAGCACTATGATGCACATTTTACTAGTGTACTATATGCCACTCATGCATTTGTTGATTGTACTCAAAAATCATATTACTATCTACATCTTCAACTTCACAAAGTTTGATTTATTTTTTGCCATCTTTATATTCATGGATGAGTAGTGTTATATATGTTCACTCATTTAGTGTTTTGTATCTCTTATCTTGATCTACATTTTTTGGAGTTTTGTTGATTCCAGAAGACACTAGTTCATCTTCAACAGAGTTTATAACTTCAACATGCTTTAGAAGTTCTTTATTACCATGTTCCTAGCTTCATGGGACATCTTTTTAGGAGGTCTTATCCTTCTCTTTCTCTCATTTGGAGAGAAGTTTTATTCCCATTGGATTTTCTCCTTTTTCTTTGTTTGTGAGATATCATTATTGTACATAAATACCTTATCATGCCTTGTTGTCAAGATTCATATTTTTTAGTGTTTATCTTACTCCCTAAGTATCACTTAAGGGGGTGTTAGTCTGAAAATAGGTAATTTCAAACTAGTTAGCTTTTAGCCTACTTAGTAGAGTCATATTCACACTACACTTAATCTAACTTAGAAGTTATCTAGACTTTTGTCTCACTTCATGTAGACTTACCAAGTGGCTCAAAAATTGTCCATAGAGTCTTATACTTGTTTCATACTTGGAGGGGTAGTCATATTTTCCTACCATCTCACCTCTTCCTGGTTGCCTTTATAAGAAAGGCTTATTTTTACATTTTACAACACATCACATGCTTATGATATTATCATTTTCATAATGTTCATTTGTGGATTGTTTTGAGTTTGTAAGTAGATCTTAGCTACTCCAACAACACATATATCCTAAAATATATCATAACATAGTAGTTACATCATAATACTAATTTTCTCTTGTATTTTTAAAATCATACCATAAGCATCACGATTAAATCACAAGTACTAATCATCAAATGATACTATTAAATCATAAAAAAGTGACTAACATCACATAATCGTAATGAAACAATGAAGCTAAATGGATCAACATAGCTAGATTGCATAATAATTTGATGTCTTAGATAGTCATATAGCCATGTCAACATAGAATATCATCACAATAGGTTGCAAAAATCACAAATAATGATAGGAAATATGTCTCCTAGTCTTTGTAATTATAATTCTAGCACAAAACAAAGCACCAACATGGTTATACTCTCAAAACACCTTGTATGGATTATTCATAAATCAACACATACAAAAACCAAGAAAAAAATGTCATGGCCAATAATGATTGCTAACCACAAACATTAAATCATGGACATAATAAGGATCATATGATCAATAAAGTGTATGAGTTAGCATATACATGATTGTAGAAATCCTAAATCACTAATCCCACACATACACCCATATAGATAATATATTTAGTGGAAAGGTCCTAAGAATATACTACAACAAAATCATCATAGAGCCTTAGGGTAAAACAAGAGACAATAAACCTATGGGAGTTGCATCATTCCCCTTAAGAATGGATCCTTCCTCTTAGAAGTAATCCAAGGTAGAATGTAAATGTGGGATTGAATTCCCTATTTATCTCTCAAGATGTAAAACAAATGAGAAAGATAACCAAAAGGTTGACTAGCTTCATGAAGTACTCTCAAGCAAGTATTTCACCACTCAATCTAACTAACAAGGATAGATAAAAGTGTCATCTAACAAGCCTCAAGATAACCATACAAACCATACAAATAAATGATTCCAAGGATCAACAATTAAGTACTCCATTTATGTAATATTTTAACCAAAATTTCATCCATAAATCAAAAGGTGAGGGAAAATATCAAACATAGAATAATTCTTACATTACTTCAATACTCTATTTCTACATTTCAAAAAGATTTACTTTAAACATTATTGCATCATAATCATATCTAGGGAAAGGAAAGTATATAACCTTTTCTTCACATATTTTATGCCAATATATTCATATTATAGAGCTCTTAATGGATAATTTTATCGCAAACCTAATATATTGATTATTGACATAATATAATAGATAACATTAATTTTCTACATGAGAAAATAATAACTTTCGATCTTTGTGTTTTATCATATAAGGCGAGTAAATGAAATTATTTTACGTTGGAGCCTTAATATCCAATTTGAGTAAATAATGACTTTCCAATGACCTTACTATTACCAAGAATATATGTTGGAATCAAAGTAACATCATTAATCATAGCAAGTAAAGATAGGCTAGCACTATAACCAAATGGTTCTAATAATAAGGGGAAGCAAAGATGTAGTCATTAGAGGAAGGCATCATTGTTAAGGATTGTGTTGGTTGTTATTAAAGAACTAATAGATCCCACCAAGCTTCTATGAATTTTCCAAATTCAATTCTCGAATACATGGGAGATGATTGGCCAACAAATGAGGTGAAGCTAGAATGCTTCTCCTCCTGCACTTTAGGCTCTGCAAAACCTGGGAGGGTAATCCCACAATGTATATCCTATAATTCTTCTAGTCAATTATTTCACACATTGTATAATGAAGCAGATGTATTCCCATCAGAAGCTTAATAGATGAAATCCTTCAAGAAATTGACAATTCCTTAAAATAATTACACACCTAAAGCCGAGAATACCATACAACACTAAAATTCAACAAAGGTAAATCAAATAAGAGTTTATTTATGAATTTTTTTCTCAAATTGAATGACTAGAACCATAAAAAATGCATTTAACATCTTGGACTAGTGCCATATCTATGGGAAAGGAGTCAAAATGTAATAAATTGAACTATATGGTCACTTTAATCCCAAACAACCATGATCTTTGTGAAATTGCATTACAATTCACATATCCATACTCATACTCTACAACTACTTATCAGATCCACTCAATATGTATATGAATTTAGGTTTTAATCAAAGCATTTTAACTGATTCGTTAAATTAGAGAAAAAATCAAAACATACATCAAAGTAACATGACCATGAAGATTAATGAAATGACCATTGATCGAATTTTCATTAATAATTCACATACAACATTAAAAATGGAGAGACAATAGACTCAAAAGATCTTCATTATTATTAGAACATGCTTGGAAACCATATAATTGACAAAATTCACTTGTTAGACTAAAAAATTATGATACAAACTTCATAAGTATTCTCTCTATATTCTCAATTTGCATATTTAGATCTAGAATTCAACAAAAGACCTATACTAATGGACCTGAATTCCCTTTTATAAGAAAAAGGGAGAAAAACAAGCTTCATGTTGAAAAGTACATGTGTCACATTTTCATTTGACCGCTATAACACATATTCCATTTATAGTTATATTTGTGTTTTCAGATGGAGGGAAACCCATACGAGACCAAAGTTGTTCTCATTTGATGAAGAAGATACACCTTCCTTCCAAATGAATTTTCATGTGCTATAAAAACTCCATAACTTCTCCTTCATAAGCCAAAAACCAACTACGTCCATGCCTAGCCAGCAAATATTCAAAAAGAACAAAAAGCAATAGAAATAAAATGATTAATTCATCCACACCATCACTCATGTCATCAACCTTTCTGATAAGAAGAGATCAATATTCTACAATACCTCAACCAAAGCCTAATATGTACTATTTCTAGGCTATGAACTGTTCTTTTGTCCATTACTCACCATATTCCTCATCATGCATGCACAAAGACTTATTCAATAAACTTTTCTAACCATGAATTGTATTCATCATCAGTGGTCCATTGTGTACTTGATAAAGTTTGCACTTTCGCACTATGTTGATTGTGCCTAGCATCAATTAATGCTCTAGCTTCTCTAATAAACACATCCATTTTCATCTCCACTCCTTCCATGTTGTCAATGTGGGAATTCAACATGGAGTAATCAACTTCAGTCAACATATCTTTAGCCTGAGGCAACCATCCTTTCAATTCATGTTTCCACTTGGAAAGCTCCATCAAATTGCCCCTATCATCAAATATTTTTGGCAAACCATGCTCTTCCATATCCTTGAACATTTCAATTTGTTGTCAAGTTGCACCCATAGATTTCCATGGAAATTTGTTATCTCATTAATCATATCAATGGCCTATAGTATCTCAAGGATGTGAGTAGGGGCCTTAGGATACTCATTCACTTTAGACATTATCTCTTTCAAGCTTACCACTCTAGTGCTCCATTGAATCCATTCAGTTTGAAAATCCCTCTAAACTTGCAAATATTTGATATTTTCCTCATGGATATTCTTGCATGTTGACCATACATCATCAACCTTATTGACCAATTTGGTCACTCTATGTTTTAGCACATCTTCAAAAATTTCATTGGCCACTTTAACTATCTCCAATTTGGCCTTCTTGGTATTTTCCTTTTTCGACTTAGATCTTGGTTCAAATCTTGAATTTTGAGGAACAAGGTCTCTTTGTCTTGTGTGGACAAATCTGAGGTAGAACTGGTTGGATATGGTAAACCTCTTTGTGTAGTAGCCAATACCTTATTATGCTCATTCATTAACTTATTGTATCTTTCAAGAAATATCCTGTAGTTAGCCTTTGTAATCTGAGTAGTATCTACAGTTAGCATTGCAACATGCATTGTTAGTTGTGCAACTATAGTAGTAGTCATATTTGTTTCTCTCTCGACAATTATTGCTCCAATTTCCTTCTCTATGGATTGTATGACATTAGGCTTTCCTATGTTGGGAGCCATAGAACAAACATCCAATGTATGCAATCTGGAACTGAAAGTTGAACCAAAGATTTTATTGTCAAAAGCCTCCTCAGAAACAGAGGAATTTGGGTCCTTCCTAACTACATCTAATGCAATGGTAGATGATATAACACATCCAGGTAATAAAAGTGCACCACTTCCTTTCACCAATGCCCTTGTCTCTTCCAATAAAATGCTAGTTGTTTCTTGTTTTATTTTATCCTCTTCTTCTTTCTCATCTTATTCTTGCAAGGAAGGGTCAAATTTCTCTCTCACTTCTTCAATCCTTCTTTTAATATCAATAACTTTAACATGGATGAAAAACTCCCTAAATTCCTTGGACTTGATGAAATCATCATCACACATAAATTCAACACAATCCTTTATTCTGACATCATCATCCTTAGCCTCATTATAAACCCATTTTACAATCCTACTAGGGGGAACCACAATATTCAATGTCTCCTTCCTTAGGGAAATATTGATCTACTTCATGCTCCATTGGGATATGCTCACCAAATTTCTCTGGGACTTGAGCCTCACCAATCTGCTCACTTTCTGAGTAAGCCACTAATGGGACCACAACAGGCTATCCACCCACCTTACTTGATTGCACATGGATGCCTAGAACAAAATATTGAGCCAATTAGATCCTTATCTAAGCATCATGGTTTTCTTTTGCAACTTTAGCATCAATCTCAACTTGCTTAACCTTCTCAAAGAATCTTCTATCATTGAAATCACCAAGCATTAATTTTTATTTTGCAAACTTATCTTCGATCTCTGAGTAAGGGTTGACATAAAAATGGTTATCCCTCATCATCCTATCCTCTATTGTACATATCTTTCTCCATGCATCCTTTCTTGCATTGACTTCCTCATTAGTAGATAAATTTCTGATTACATCCTCTTGTAAATAGAACTGATGGGTATTTCCTCCCAATCCCCTAGCTTTTCTTTGAGCCAAAATCACCCCTTCAGGATCACTAAACCTACTAACTTCTTGATTTAGCCTATAGTTGTTTAGAAGAGAGCCAACCTCTCAATACCATCCTTTGAGATACAACTGAAGTATGCAAAATGTAAGTTAGGGTTCACAAGAGAATAATTTCTTTGACCCCTAAAATATTCCCTATCCACATGGTGTCCATCTACCACATTACTTCCATAAAAGCTTGTATGTCTGACACATAAATGAGCAACTTGTGAGGTGGAATTGGAGTTCCATAAACCCTGATTGTGGTAGAATTGGTATGAAGATATCAATCTCCCCAATTGAATTTTTGTTTGGTGTCCTACTCATATTCTAATGGCCTTAGCATCTCCTTGACACCTTGCAAAATTCTTTTCATAGGCTTCAAACCCAGCTATTCTAACACCAAAAATTTGAAAACATTGTAGAATATGTTATAATCAAAGTGTGGATAGTGCACATCCCAAATATGTGTCCACATCTACACCAACAATTCATTATCCATGTTATCAAATTCTCTTAATTTTATATAATTTCTCATCACCTTTTTACTGTTCCACAAAAGTAAGTGCATCAATAGAGAATAATGTCTACTAGACAGTGGACGAGTGGCATCCTTCAACTTCACCAAGTCTTCATGTAAGTGTTCAACAATGTAGGTGGCATAATGCCAAACCTTGTTCTGATACTCGTGTTGAATGTCAATTTCCAAATTCATCAAGGCGATGTCCATCTTAATATCATACTCTTTATGCAAAACTTGACATATTGCATAATAGGTATTTTTGAAGTAGTCTTCAAAGTCAACACAATCAAATGGTTCCACCTCAGAAGTGATAAAAGGCACAACATTTTTCTTCAATTCACACCTCCTATGAATAGGTAAGACACCCTTTTTGTACCAAATTTTATTCTTCTCATATTCATTGTACAACTTGTGAAAATTAATGGGCTCAAAGGCAGACAGATTCAACTAAAAAGCCTCCATTATTTGGCTCGCAGAAATCTACATGGGAAATAAATAAAGGAAACTTTTGATTGTTCTATCCTTTGGATCATAACACTTGGCCAATTATAACATCAAATCTATGTCCACAAACACATTTGGGCACACCAATTTGTCAATGTCACACACCCATATATTGCAAGCAGGATGATTGCCCTCTCTTCATTTGAAAGCATAATAAAACAAATCCCAACCACTTTGTGGCAATGCAATATCACAAATCCTAGAAGTAACATCCTCAAAATGAGTAGTCAAGATTCCCTCACTAGTTTTTCTCTTTCCTACCCTCTTCTTTGTTTCCTGATCGGGGTCTTGAGGGGGTTCCTCCATAAACTTGGGACAATCCTTCTTAACAGTCCTTTGCTTCTTGGGTGTACTTGCTTCATCAAGCTGGGGTTGGTCACTTTGGGGTTTAGATTTGTTAACTTGTTTCTGAGTGGGCTTTCTTTCAATTTTAGCTCTAGACCCAATAGGTTCACTCATTATTACTCTGCAGTAAAACCAAGGTTTTTAAGAGGAGAAATTACACCCTAAGCTTTTTAAAAGCACAAGATTAAAAAAAAAGAATCAATTCTATCCTCCTTACCTCAAACCATATGAATAACAACTTAACTCCCTCTTAGTAGATGAAAATAAAAATTCCAACCATAACTCTAGTCATCTATACCATTTCCCAAATTACCCAATACACAAACTAGCTCAAGGGGTCAAGAGAATACTTACCCGGTTGAAAAATAGTTATTCTTCAAATTTCACCTTGTCTGGATCCTTGTTGTTGTCACTTCTCTGCTCAATAATTTCCTATGCCCATATTGACTACACTTGCAAAAGAAAATGCCAGAAAATCTCCTTAATACCCTAGCATTGAAGTGAATTCACCATTAATGGTTGATGGATTATTCCCGCGAGTGAACTGAAAAATAGTCATTCAGGTTTAAATCCCAATTGTTGATCCTTAGGATTTAAAACACAATCAACGATCCTCCTTTACCATCTCCCATACATTTTACAACAATGCTTTAAAACAACAAGGAGATCCCCAGATTTTTCCACGTAACCGGCCACTAGCCAATAGTACAATCACGAACCCTATTGCTCCTCGCAAAAAAGAGTTTGAAGTGCTTAAAGGTTTCGAAAAGGGGAGTTTCTTGACGATGCCTCTAAACAACCTAAACCATCACATATCACCATAATGGTCTTGAAGTTTAAAGTGTCTTCGGCGATGATATAAATTTCAGACACGTGGCTATCATATTGCTCTCATTTCATTCCTTCCATTGATTATCGATGAAACTAGGAAAGGTCTTAAATTTTTTTGGTGATGGTGCAATACAACATACCAAAACATTCATTGCCTGTCATTGAAGTGAGATTGTAGGTTTGAAGAACTTCAGTGATAGGCGATGTAAAAGGAAAACATAGCCCATCATGTTTCATTGAAATGAACTCGCCATCTAAGATAACTTCAGCAATGGGTGGTCACTTAAGTAAATGAGAATTTCCACATGCAAATAAGATGTTTTGAAAAGGGACCATATGAGATCGATGAGACTCAAACCCCTAGGAATATGGACTTGAAACTTAAGTTTTTATCATGAAATATTTTCCACATAGCTATAGAAGAAATTAAAGCGATGGAGTGGAAAAGGGTAACCAATGAACCTAGACCAAGGGGCCAATAGAAACACGATTCAGATGGCTCAAGTTGTAACTTGGATGACCGGGAACCGGGTACAATAGGTCAATAGAGGATTAGACCATTCAAGATTTATGACTGTGCAAACTTTGAAAAGAGGGCTTTTAACCTAAACCCTAAACCCTACCCATAGACACAAAAGCTCAAAACCAAGACAAGGCAAGATTCAGCTCAAATTTTAAAAAAAAAATAGTAGCCCTACTAGATTGTTAGTGTAAATCTAGAGTCATTACATTACTAGTTAGTTAATCTCACTTTCTAGGTTGACCTATTCGTATTGCTCAAGTCTCTGCTTAGGTACTTTTAGAGTTTTGTATCACCTCATGTGGTTGAGACATGTGTCCTCACTTTGTGAGACGCCTAGAGCATGCATACTTGCTTCTTGCTCACACACTTATCAAGTGAGCTCACAAGTGTTGCACTTTTGGAGAGGTATTCAGATATTTTGTCCTATTGTCTTACCTCCACTATCTTGCATATATATATTCAAGGTTACTTTGTACATTTCAACCAACTATTTTATAATATCATTTGGATTTTTTCTATCTTTATAGCTTGTGGAAGTTCATCTTGGTTCTTACTTTCTGATCTTGGTAATCAAAACAAGGATTACTCTAGGCCTAAATAGAAACATAGCACCATATGAGTTCCTAGGTTTCAACTATCCCTACTTAACCATCATGCAAAGTAATGCTTGACAAGATAACCATATTTGCAAACACAAAAGTATGACTCCAACATACTTACAACCATGCACTTAATTTGAGGTTGGATAATCAATAACTCAAACACAAGGATACATAAAAAAAACTCAAAATATACTCTTAACACATTGCATATAACAATCATTCCTTAAATTGCATCAGCAATCTATCATGGCCCCCTTGCAAAAGAGGTTGGGGTTAGGAAAATATGGTTAGAAGGTGAGTCACTTAACATTTTTATATGTTTCAATAAGATGTATCCTTTGTCATGGTCCATTTTGCATATCATCAAGGAATTTTTAGCCCTTCTAATCTCTTTTGATGATTTCCTTGTGTCACATGTTTTTTGTGCAGCAAATTCCTTAGCTGATGGCTTTGTAAACATGGGGGTTTCTTCTCATAAGTGTTGGAAGTCTCATGATGTCATCCCCATTAATATTCAGAGCATAATTAATCATGATCAAAGATTATGTCAAGTTAGTAGTCCTTTTGGGAGGTAAAGGATATTTATTTTGGTTTTATCTCCTACCTATTTGGATTAGATGTATGGAGTTAAGCACTTGGCTATTTAATAATTAATTTTTTTGTGGTAATGAGAGAAAGGATGTGGTCATTATTTATGGGAGTCCTCATTTTTTTAGACTCACATGGATTATGGGGACCTTATTCCTTTGTATCTAGATCTTTCTCCTTGTTTTTTCTATGAACTAGAAGAAGGAGAAGATGGTAGTGTGGGGTGATCTTTCTACCAAGGGGGTGATCGTTGCAGAAAATAACTTGTAACTTGTGACAAGTTTAGAGACAATTCTATGGTATGGGAAATCCTGGAGAAGGGGGAGTGTGCCCTTATCTTCTTAAGCTTCATGGATTTGATGTGAAGATCACTAAGGATTTTGTTAAGGGATAGAACAACTGTGTGTTGTGTATTAAAGACATGGAGGTGAACATCACAGAGGGATTTATTTTGGAAGTGACCAGATTACCTACTAAGGGGAAGAAATTGTATAGGGACCATTTGGCCTTGAAGTGTGGTTTGGCCAAATTTTTCAAGGGTAAAGAGAGTGTTAAGCTTAGGAATATGGGCTATGGTGAGTATGACCACTTCTCCATCAAGCCTCTATGGAGGGATGCCCCCTTGGCTATCATGAGGTATTTTACCTTAGATGGAGGATTCTCTACCATCTATGGTTACCATTTCATGATATTAAACCATTTTAGGCACAATAATTTGGTTTCCTTTCCCTTCTATTTGTTGTTATCATTGGAAAATGGTATTGAGGATGAACACAAGGAAATAGGGCGCTCCACCTTTTAGGAGATGGAACATAATGGGGAACTATTTCACTCTAGTTCATTAAAGGAAACCAAGATCCATCAACTAAGTGACTCAATTGAGGGAAGGGTACATATGAGGGTTTCCTTAGGTGTGATTAAAAATGGGGTTCACCACTAAGCAAATTCTTAGAAAGAAAGGAAATGCAAACATGAATACACTAACCCTAGAAACTTAGAATATGAAATCAAATCACTAAATAGAAAGATACAGGAAAGTACCTAGAGAATCAGAGATGACTAAGAAAGGTCTGAAAATACTAATTTTTTTTGCTTATGATGTGCACTGGGACTCATACGCTAGACTGGACGATTTAGTTCTAGTCTAGGGTTTCTGGGTAGACTCTAGAATCTCCTTGTGATTGTTTTGGATCTGTAAAAGATTGGAAAAAATGGTGTATTGGGACTCATACACCTAGATTGTTGCAAAGTGTCCCGCTTTTTCTCAACGTGTCCCAAGAGCAAAAATTTGAACTGAAACTTTGTGGGTCTCTGAGTATAGATTAAATAAGCACATTCCCACTGGTTTCATCTAAATTAGTTAGATATCTTGTTCTAGGTCTAAGTTTTTGTGAGCCTTGACAACTTCTTATAACAACTTTACAACTTTGCAATTTTGGTACTTTCGAAGGCTTCAAATCCACTTTTTCTTCAACCTATAAACTTGTAAAATATAAAGAGAGGGAAAAAAATGTTTATTTTTTAGGGAATGGGGATTTTCCTTGGTCAAAACCCATTTTGATCATTAAACTTTAATGATAAATGAAGCATGAATGAAATGAAACATGAAACATAAGATGAAAAAATAGAACCTTGTTTGAAACATTGTATGATCCGGAGGATTTTTGTCAAATTTTGAAGTTCCTCATTTTTCTCCAGAAACATCTTCATCAGAAAGTAGTTGGAATTGTAACTCCAACACAACTCAAATGGAGTCAATCGGAGCTACGGTGCTCGAGATACACTCGATCAAACATTTAGTCAACTCAAAGACCCAGGTCAAAAAAAGGTCAAAAATAAAGTTGTCAAAATTGGTCAAGACTAGCGTCAATACGAAGAGCTCATCGCAAGCTTTCCAATGACATTCGTTTCATCAAAATTGGAGTTCGTTTGCCCGAGTTACGAGCAGTCAAAGTCAGCCAATCATGTGTGGACATGTGGCAATCCGGTCAATGCCACATCATCAGTCTAGTCAGCGGACACATCACTTTGAAGTCTTTGACTAGTGAATGAAATTTTGATATGGCATCATCTCACCCCTCTACATGGTAGGCCATTATTGGCAAAAGGTGGCATATTATTTTTATAAAAAATATATAATAATAAAATATATAAAACAAATAAAAAATAATTAAAAAATGCCACATTCTTTTAAAAAAATGTGGGCCCTCCTATATTAAAGGATCTCCACCTATTTTAAATCCCATATTAAATCCACCCCATATTAAAGCCATGAGTTTTGTTTTAAAAACTTTCTATGTTATTTTTAAAAGCCTATTTTCAAGGAATCCCTATTTTAAGGGATTTTAAACCCTTTTTTTATTCTTATTACCCCTATTCAAAAAGAATAAACTCCTATAAGATAGAAATGGGATTATTTTCAAGGGAATAAAATTTAAAAGATCTCCTTAAAAATATATACGTAATCCCGTAAGAGTTATCAAAACAAAATTATAGGGATTATTATTTTCCTTTGTAAGCCCAAAATTATAAGGGCCCTTTGTTATTTATCTTGAAGAGATTTTATTATGTAACGGGGGGATTTCTTTTGGATTTACATGTAAATTTGGGGAGATTGTAAATCAAGTTGTTTTACACCAAATTGGGTAAAATTGGTGTATAAAAAGGGGTAAATGGGTGAGAGAGTTTGGAAGTGTGTTTTAGCTAATTATTTTTGTAAGGGGATTTTGGAGGAAAATTGGTGATGCATTTTTGTAACCAAGTTATTGAACTTAGGAGATGGAATTTTGAGAGGTGGTGTTTTTTTTTGTAATTCCTTGGTGAAATTTTGCTCGAATCCCATGCTTTTTAGGAGAGTGTTCTTGCGCACTTTGGAGGAGCTTTTCAAAATTTCTTTGTACTAGGGAGGGTACATGCTAGAGCTTTGTATATGAATATTCTAGATAAGTAATCTAATCGGTTCACTCCATTGGAGCAAACTCGAAGACATAGTCATGATTGTGGTGAACTCCGTTATCAGATTGTTTGCACTTTCTCTCTTCTTCTCTCTCACATTCTAGTTATCACCTTGATTTTTAAAGCATAATTTCAATAATGTACACTTGTTTTTGAGTTTCCATTAAATTTTTTAAGTTAAGCATTCAATTATGGAATTAGTCTAGATCCTAAATCAAATCATTGTAGACCTACAAACAAGCATGAAGTGGCCTAAAGGGATGTAGATCTTGATCATGATTCTTGATGAAAGATAATTCCTTTGAATACTTGAATTTATCTTGAACAATACATCACAACATTAGCTCAAAACCACATGCATGATGCACTAAATCTTTGACATGATGCTTGAATATTGAATGTTGCTCCAAATGCTTGATGATTTTCTCTTGAATACTATCTAATTCTCTACAATGCTCTTATGAAATCTTGGGATGCTTGACTCAGAATTTCTAGGTGAAACTAAGTGTAATAGCCTTGTATTTATACTTTTTTATGCCAATTTTCTATAAATTACAACACTACAAGATGACATCAAATCTAGGATAATAAAATCCTGCCAAGAATTTAATTTAAATTAGGTCCTAGTTAAAGTGAGACTCATACGCCACCTTGGGTGTATGAGTCCCAATGTCTTAAACATAGGACACAAACTCCAAGAAATGTCTTGTTTAATGTGAGATTTGAAATCAGATCCCAAGACCTAGGTGGGACTCATATGCCCAAGGTGGCATATGAGTCCTAGATCACCAAATCTGGAACACACAACCAAAAAAATTGAATTATGATTGGTGATTTGATAAATTTCAGGATTATCCTAAAAAAAATGCATTTAATTTGGCTTGTGGATGCAAAATAGGACCAAATAAGGCATAAAGAAGCCTAGTTTTAGTAGGGAGGGCCCAAACAAGTGTGAAAATGTAAAGGGATACAGTTTTCTACACTACAAAGGAGAACAAAAGAAATCCTAATAAATACATTTTACATGAGGGGCTCATGATCCTAATTATAGAATTTGTGAAAGAAAATTATGTCCCTGAAATTTCTGTTATCTCCAGTGGGAATAGAGGCAAGGGTTCCCTTCCTAGCTATGAAATAGGGGATTCTACTGAGGAGTGGGAAGGGAATGATGAAGCAGGGTTTTCGTAGGAGATTTGGATCTCGGAGAAAGCTAGTGGTAAGAAGCCGAAAAAAACCCTAAGTATAAGGTGTCTCATTCTCGGTCGGATGGGTACAATACGAACATGGAAATGACAGAGGTTGCTTTTCCTAGTAGTAAGAGTGTGGCTAAGGGGAAGAAAGGAGTCAAAAGGAGGTGAAGCTGGATTATGGGAAAGGTAAAAACCTAACAGGGGAAGGAGATAAAGGAATTGGGGATAATTCCCCTAATCATTCAGGGTTTGCTACTCCTAATGGTTTGGGTAATGAGTAGGATGTTGCCAAAGATGGAAAGGGTTAGCTAGATTTGTTGGCTGAAACCATTGTTAAATCCAAGAAGGTAGAGGCCAAGGTTGAACTAGTTGACCTAGATGATTGTCCTGATAGTGGTATTTCGAAGGGTAAAAGAAGGGTTTCTAAGGACCAACTTGAGAGGTTGACTATGGAAGAGCCTCTCAATTGGGATAAGATTAACATGAATGTTGCGGTTAGAATGGCTGAGGATGGTGCGGGAAATCTCCTCTTTATGTTCAAATGGCTTCTTTTGGAGGTCAAATAAATCAACATTAGAATGAATGTTTTACATAATATCAGTGTTAGTTTTGTTAATAGCAATAAAAAGGAATAGAATGTGCAAAATAGGGTAAAAACTATGAATATTGTCCTTGATAAGGTGGAGGCTAATGCTACTAAAATGGGTAGGTGCCATGAGGATAGGCTGGTTTCCCTTGAGGATAAATTCAATAAAATTTGTGAATACATGAGTACTATTGTGTAGGTTAGTACTCAACCTCTCCATTCTAGTGCCCAAGGGCTCACTATTTTGAATGATAAAGCTTGCATGTAGACTAGTAAACTACTTGATATTGGTGAGAACGTGTAGGAGTTTGTTGTTGAAGGTCAAAAAAAATTGATGGAGTAGAGCAAGGATGAGGGGTTGTGTGTGAGAACTAGAAGTAAGACCAAGAAGAGGGTTTCCATCTCATTTTAGGAGTTGGATGATGTGGTGGAGATGCATGAGAATGTCATCTCCTATAATTTAGATGCTGCTAAGATTTTGGATCAACTTCAATAGTCTCTATTGTTTATGGATTTTTTAAATGATGTTTTTTTGATGGTTTAGCTATTGGTTTGATATTGCTTATTCTTTAATAGATAAGTTTCATTTTTTGTTGGCTGCCTATTGTCCTTGTATTTTCTTTTGCAGCCTATTCTCATTGTAAAGGGTTTCGGGGTCCCTTCAAAACCTGCTTTTCCTTAATAAAAAAAATCATTCCTTAAATTTTATTTTGTATTGTTTGAAAAAAATCTCATGCAACACCATTAAGTTGAAATGCCACAAAGTTATATAATAAGTCCAATGGTGTTATGATATTTCTTGGAAATAAGTGTAAAAATAAAAAATATAGCAGACCACTTCAAGGGGTTTACCTCCAATAATCAAATAATATTATATGAATTCAATATTTGATGATATGATGACATGGGTGAGAGTTATCTTCCTTATTTATAGGCTAAACCATGTAGGGACATACCTCTTCATCCTAATTAAGAGGTATTACTGTATTAACTAATATTTATGTTAAGGCTAAGCATGCCACAAGTGCATATCCTTATTATAATTAGAAATATATAATATATGTACAAGTAGGAATATATCATATTAGGATCATAACGTTCCCTCCCCCTTCAAAAAATCATTGTCCTTAATGCTTAGCAATTCTAAAATATCTCATATTAATTGTTCATCATTGCATGTTGCATTTTCGATTGGAAAATTCTTCCACTTGATTAGGAATTTTGAGGTGGCTCTATTGTGTAATCTAATTTTGGAAATTCCATGAAGTTTTTGTATATTTTGTATGAATACTTTTTCCATAATATTAGTGGAAAATAAATGAGAGAGTCCACAAAAATAGGCATTCCTAATTATTCTAACCACAACAAGCTAGATTACATCCCTATTATTTTTCTTTAGCAGCCCCACAATGAATTCTATTAATATTTTTCCCAGTGTTGTATTCAAATGCCTAATATTTGTAAGTGCCTTGGAGTCTTTATTATTCGCCTTTTATTTTTTTGGCATATCAAGCATTCTATCATAATTTTTTGGATATTCAATTTAATACCTTCCCAAAAGAAATTTTTCTTTATAGGATGATAGGTATGAACAAATATTTTATAGTATCATTTTAGACCCAAAAATCCTCACTTCTTAGGGTCCATCTTAACACCTTTAAGTGACACCAAATGTCTTGATTATTCTACTTGTTTCATCCTAAAGACGCATATGGATTTTTTCGCATAGATTTGATTTTCTTTCAATTCATTAACAATATGAATATGAAACTTATCTTTATAAGTTATTTTGTTTAGCTTCTTGTAATATGAGCACATTCTCCATAGATCATCCTTTTTGTTAAGAATAAGAATATGAGATAAATAGGATTTTTTGGGGATGAAAAATGATTTGTGGTATTAATTTAATGTCATGATTATGGTCTCCAATTAGAGGCACGACCTTAGATTCTAGAAATATTTGTTGATGGTGTTGAATAATCTCTTGAATTTTTGGTTGATCTTGAGTTATCATATCTTGTGATTCTATAAAATGTAATTATGCCCCTATATTATAAGAGCCTTTCTTGAGTAATTTATCCATCCTATGGGAGCCAATTATTTCACTTGGTGGTGATTTTATTTCAAAAATTTCAGACTTTTTTCCATGTATCCTAAAATCCATGGATAAATCTTAAAAATTGAAAGATATTGTTTCTAATTGCTTAAGCCATTGCACACCCAAAAATACATCCACTCCCCTAATAGGGATAGCAAAAATTTATGAATCTAGTTGTTAATTTCCCATGGAGATTTTTATATGATGGTATTTACCACCACAAAGTAGTTGTTCCCATCAACTATCATGAATTAAAAATTAGAGACTAGTTAAACAAAATATTTGAGCTAATTAGCTAATATTTTATCAATAAAGTTATGTGTATTATTAGTATCAACTAACACTTTCAGTTTTTTATTTTTTATATTACTGATTAGTTTGAGTGTTTTTGGTGCATTTGTTCTGTCATTGCATGTAGGGAGATAATAGTGTTTTCCTTTTCCTTGGAATCCTCATTCTTAAGTTTTATGTTTGATTCTTTTGTAGGTACTTCTCCCTCTTCTTCAACCTCATTATTTTTCTCACAAATAGAACCATTTATAACTCCTTGACCATTTTCTATCACAATTCCAGTAGAGGCCTTTTTCTCTTTTCTCTATCTCTTGTTGAGGAGAGAGCTTACTAATTTCTCTTAGGTTAAATATTTTTCCATCTTTTTCTAGTAGGACTAGTCAAATTTATATTAGTTACTCTCATGGTTTCACCTTTGGTAGTGTTTTTTTTATCAATATGAAATGCATGTTGTATAGCTTTCCTAATTGTACAAGGTTTCAACAAATGAACATGTTGAATTTGGTCCTTAAGTCCATTGATGTACAATTGTAGCCTTTGGTAAAGTGTCACCTCAGGGACTCTAAGTGCCAATATAGAACTCTCAACATTATGTTCAACTAAATCCTTAATTGCTTTAAAAAATTTAGTTGGGTAAAATAGTTTTCAATGCATGGTTGCTCATAGAAGGTTTCTAATTCTTTACTAAATTATTGTCAACTGAACACTTGCCCTTATCTATCACTCATATTCCATTAGTACCATTGGTAAGATCCTAATTCAAAATATAGTAAAGCTATGCCAACCATGATATTATTTGGTATATTGTGAAGTTTAAATTGTTGTTCTATGAGGCTTATCCATTAAATTACATTTCTACCATCAAATTTATGAATGCTTATTCTTGGTAGGTATAATTGTTGACCTCAAAAAGATTCTCCTATCCATTGATTTGGTTTGTTAGGGTTGTACTACTTTGGTGGATTTTTGGGGATTTTAGTTTTGATAATAATTCATTTGTAAACCTATCTAAACCCTCATTTAAGGATTTTACAAATGGGTCAAACAATTTATCTTTAATAAAATGTATTGTTGTTTCATGTCCTTGCAGAATTCTTTCCTCAATTTTAGTTGGTGGAAAATAAAAGGGGTCCTTAAATTTTGTATGTTTAGAAAGGCCCTCTAATCCTAAAGATGACATCCAACTTTAATTCTGCTTTTATTTTAAGATTTATTAAGGTAGGAAAGTATTTGGTGTAAGAGAGAATTTGATGTTTTAGTTTCGACCAAACTTAGACCACTAAATTGAAGAATATATTTTATGTCTAAAAATAGATTTCAAAGAATTAACCCTACCTAATTTTTTATAAGCTTTCCAAAAATGTAAATTTTTATAATTTTTTTAGAAAATTGCAGCCTATAGAGCAAATTAATGAAAATTTTGACTAAAATTTGACTCAAAAATTAAATACATTATTTTATTTCTAATAGTAAATTAAAAATAACTAACCCTACCTATTTTTTCTAATCTTTCAAAAAACATATTCTTTTTAAATTCATAAAATTGTGGCCTATAGAGAAAATTAATAAAAAAACATAAAATATTAATTTTTTTTAGAAAATGTACCTTAAAAATCTTTTTTTTAGAGCTTAAGTAATACATACCTCAAAACCCAAAAAAAATAGACCCAAATTTACATTGGGTTGGAAGTTATGGTGGAAACAAAAATTTTGGCACATACACTATGAGCCATTAGTAGTGACACATTTTAATGGATGATTTGAAATAAATCCATTTGATCCTATATCAAAAAAATGTAAAAACAAAAAATAATTAACAAAGAAAAATAAAATGGGAAGAAAGTTGTCGAACACCTATATTTCAAATAGATTCTCTTCATTTTGAACAAGCAATTGTACAAATGAAACCTCATGTACTTGACAAGAAGAATGTTTTTTATTACATAAGCATGTGAAGATCCTTGAACCTATTATAAGATGGTATCAAAGATTTAAAACATAGTCTTTAACAAAACACACAAAGAAACAACAAGACAAACACCCAAGCTAGTACAAAAAAAATAGAAAATAGTATTTGTAATGGACTGAATTTGCACCCCTAGGAAAATTCCCCATTTACATCATCCTTACCTTAGAAAACAAAATATGATGATGCAATTCCTCATCTGCCACTTTTTCCCATCCACTTGGTAGCTTGTTTTGGTGTCGGTGGAGGGATCATTGTTGGGGATGTGAGAGTGTCTTGTGGATTTCCACGCATTGCGTTGTCATCCTGATAGGATTCCTTCCTCTAGAATTCATAGAGGCATTACATTTCTCCATTGGCAATGAATTGTAACATCTCTACCTCCCTTGACTTCCAAGAAATGAGTCTTTTTCCTCCTTTTGCAAGTTCAAATGGTTTATCACTTCATTCTTTCATCCCTTCTTGAACTCTTGAGCATTCTACCTTACTCTTTTAGCTTCATTCTCATACTCTCAAGCTTCTACATAACTCACTTGTGGATGCAAGCTACTGATTTTTGGTTCCTACACCCCGTTTGTTGCGACAACATTGTTGTTGGAGGACGTGCAAGCTCTCTCCTTCCACTATTTTCCTTGATTTCTCATGGATGTGGAGGTGATATTGTTCATTTCCATTTCCATATGTATCACTTTGAGTATTTTGTGTAGCATAGATGTTGTTGGTGATTTATCTTAGCACTATTTCCTTTCCATTTCTACACCATTTTTCATACATTGTTGCTATCCAGATGTCCAAGGAGGTGGAAACACAAAAGTGGGGACTGAATAAGGAAGTCCTCTAATAACAACCCCAATATTTTCCTTAGTCTTGTGTGTTTTTATCCCTGAATATAGCTATGCTTGATTCACGAGATAACCCCTATGAAACTTGTCTATTTTGTAGTCCCGTGCACTCTAAGCATGCAAAAAAAGGCATAATTACTTTTGTTTTTATGTGTGGTCCTGAGCCTCATATCGTCCCCTCAAGCGCTCATCTCTCGTTGTTTCTCGAAAATCTACAAAATGAGTATTTTGTTGATTTTTCATTTTTCTAGAGTTAGAAATTTTTTGGCTCATGCAGGGGCATTGATTTACAGCACTCCTACATGAGAGTTAGGAAAAAAAAATTACATGCAATGGTGTTTTTTTTCAATGCCACTGTATATGGTCAATGTTTTTGAAAAATGCAACGGCATTGTTTTTCAACGTCGCTACACCTTTCTTGCCCTCACAGGCATGAAATTAATGAACTTTCAGTTCATTAATGTAGCTTCATTTAACACTTTTAAAAGGTTTTTAAATCCATTTTAAGCCATTTTTTTTCTCATTCGTGTTCACTCTGCATCGTTTCTCCCTCTGTGCATTCAATATTCATAGATTGAGGAACTTTGAGGATCGCTTCACAGATTTCATCAGATTTCTGAGCTAGGGTTTTTAGATTTTCTTTCTCTCAGGAATTGTTCTCTCTTCTTTTTTTTTCTCCTTTTTCCTTATTTCTTAGGTTGTCATTATAATCTTCCCTCTTGTCATTTTTAGGGTTTTATTTCATTTTCTTATTAAGCTCTTCCTCTAGAATTTTTCTTCCTATCATCTATTTATTTTCTCCATGATTTCTATTTTTGATTGATGTATAGGTCTAAGGTGATTCACGTGTTTTGGTTTTACCAAATACATAACAAATTATCGTTTCCTCAAATTACCCTAAGATATCTTCAAAGTTGTCAATATCACCTCTATGATTTTTGTGAAAGGTGTAGGTTGTTTTTAATTCCCAAGCTGATCTATTGCCAATTCCAATCCTTAGCAACCCGAAGGGATTGGCCAATGAACGAGTGAAAGAAGAAGTTCTTTCCTCCTACACTTCGGGCTCTGCAAGACCTGGGAGGGTGATCCCACAATGTAACTAAAAAATTACACACTTTACAACGAGATACATTGCAAATAATAGATGAATTCTCATATAATAGCTCAATAAATGGAATATATCAAGAAGTTGGCTACTCCTTTACAACTCTCAACATTTAGAGAATGAGAATGGAAGAACTTTACATGAAACTATAACAATTGCAGTTCATCATGAAAGTTTATTTATAAATTTTATTAGTGATCCCTTCAAGGGTTTGCACAAAGGAAACACACTAGACTAGTGCCTTGTCCATAATAGAGTCAAAATAAAATAACCCATCAGATAATAGCCCAAACAGAAAACTAGTGACCATTAAACCATTACTGCCTTACAATAATGAAGTCTCTTTAGGACACATCTATAACATTCTTATAAATATTGAATGCAATACAATATACTCAACATTTAATTGAGAGAAAAATTTAACTAATTCTTTAAATAGGATCCAACAATCCAAACACTTACTACAACAAATGTGCAACAAAAACCATCATAATCCTTGATTACTTTGATAGAAAATATAATGCATACATTCTAGAGACATTACAATATGGCATTGTTCATCCTAATCTACAAAATGATTTGCTTGCCATCAACAAAATGGATTACAACACTACACTCAAAAATTTGAAGGGCATTTAACCTAGAGATAGCCTTGTAAAAAAATTACAATATCTTATCAACCTGGAGAAATTGGAACCCCTTACAAAATGAGAACAACTTCTCATTTTAGAGAAAAGAGAAGAGAAGAGAAAATCCCTAAAAATAATCCACTGTTGACACATGGCATCACTTAGCTCTGTTGATTCTACAACAAAATGGCATTTAGAAAATGCCTCTTTACTCTCCATTTTCCCTCTTATTTTATCTACCTTCATGCTTGCAATTGAAAATTTCTTTTGTCACTTTGATATTTGCATTCCCATGCATCATTTTTATCTGCATGTAAAAAGTCATTTACAATAGTATTTTGACCTAGCACGTGCAACTTTTCACTCCTAGGTAAAAACCCATTTACCCAATTTCCATTTTTCTCTATAGTTAAAATCTTCACCTATATACTATTAACTTCACTATTGTCTCTTAAATATATAATTTAATCATACATTTTAACATTCCAAACTCTTCAATTTCCATGTGCAAGAATTCTGACATTTTAACAAACACTTGTCTCGTAGCCATACTCTGAATATTTCACCTGTAATGCTCCATGTATTTGAGCTTACACCCTAAAAATCTCCTTCCCACATTACTTTGTCATTTTCAATTTTTTGGATAAGACTAATTATTACCATTTCAACAATGGTAATGGGTATTTTTCTCATAATATTACATTACATCCATTTTAGTGCACCAAAGTACTGAGACTTCATAGAAACAAGATTTTATTGCTGCAGATCATTTACCTCATAGATGGGAAGAATAAAATACACTTAGAGTACCTCAAAGGCAAGTGAGATGCCACCGAGCATTTTTTAAACTTGCAGGGCATTTTAATGAGTTGGAGGGAATTTTTGAGCTTGGAGGCAGCCAAAAAATGCATTAAACATTTCCATAATCACTTCTTAGGCATGGAAAATAGTTCAAGCACCCATTTGGAAGGCAGAAAACACCATTTGTAGCCCAAAAATAACACCAAAAATCAGCTTAAAACCCAAAGACACCACATTATTTCTAGCTCCATGAAGCAATGGAAACATTGAAAAGGGTTTTAATAATGTAGTGGAAAAGTTAATTAAAATGCAAAAAATTATTTAAATACTTTAATTTCCCTTTGCAAGCTTCATGCTTCCTTTCCCCACTTCTGCTTGAATTTGTTGACGACATCAATTATTGTTACGAGCTAGCGGGAAAGCATTGAAAAAAGCACAAGATATTTATTAGCCTTCCCTCCAAAGTTTTAATAAGTTCACTAAAAAATATTTTAATCAACTCTCCACACTTGCTGCAGATCTCCCTCTCCTCTCCTCGCTTCCTCGCAAGCACTTGCTACCATCAGCAAATACACCAACAGCTCGCGGGGAAGCATCTAAAAAGCAACATAAACATTTAACAATGTTTAAAATAGCATCATCAATGTTTTAATAAATTTTCATTTAATATTTAACTCCTCCAACACTCTCCCCACTATCCTACCAGCCTTCCTCTGTCGTGTAGTGGGCTAGCGGGGAGAAAGATTTAAATAAAGCTTAAGAGAAACTTTATAATGTTTGTAAATATTAAACTTTCCCTAAAATGCATGCTCACTTGTAATTTTCTATTTGATAAGTATTTTAAAATATGTAAAATATTTTAAAACTTAGCTTTTACAACATTAGATAATATGTCAATTTTTTATTTTGCCTGTCATCTAAATGGGAAAAATTCATTGCGCAAACCGGGACACCTAGAGCTGTGATTTTTTGTGAGCAATTATAAAAAATTATTTAAAACATGGATTTGTAATTTAATTTCACCCAACCATTAGAATTTAGGTACCTCCTTTGTAAATTGACCCATAGGACATGTTCACTGCAACCGAAAAGCATTAAAATAATGCATCAGATGGCCTCCATTTTTTGAAAAAATCAGAATTGGAGATGTCTCAGACCAAAACAAGAAATGGGTTACCTTTAGAATTGAAAATTTTGAAACTTTTCAGAACACCAATTTTAACTTGGTTGCAATTAGAAAACAATTAAAAATCATATTAAAACTCATCATGGGGGTCTGAAATTGAGCAAATGTCTTACCATATGCACCAAAAAACAATCTACCAAGCTGATTTGCAAGATGAGCTCTGAGTTGCAAAATTTTAATCGATAAAGAGGGCCTCTGAGGTAGATTTGACAAGATGTAGGCCTAGGCTCCGTCGACACATTGAAGAGATATAGGCACTTCAAATTTGCAAAATTTGAAGGTGCCATCAAAAGGAATTAAAATTCCCCGACCATGTTGAAGTTTTCCTTTACCCTTGTGAAATCACTAAGAAACCCTTCCATTACGTTTTTATGTAAAAGCGTTAAAATTCTTCGTCAAAACATGTCAAGTAGAGTATAAGCTTGGATACATAGGTGGGATTTTTTACTGCCCAAGCATGATGTTTTTCCCTTTGATGTGTAATGGAGTGAAAATCCTCGCCTTTGCATGACAGTACCAAATTCAAGTCCCAAACATGTATGGGTGGATTTTTTTAGCACCTCTACATAAAGAAATCAACAAAGATGCACAAGCACTGAAAATTAGAAATTTTTCATCTCTAAAGTTCAAACCTTACACTCAGGTTATGTGCAGTGGCAGACTTTTTCATCGCCCGAGTGTAACATGAAAACTTCCTAAAATGCACGAGTGCAGAAAATTAGTGTCAATCCATAAAATCTTCCAAGTCCTTCAAGAAGTGCACAAGCACTACAATTTATGTTGGTAGATGGTCAGCGTTCCCCTCGAGATTCATGACATGGCTTAACTACCTCTTGTGGATCCATTAACTCTCACAGTTGTATCGGGCATTAACAAGTCAATCTTTTGGTGCAATGACAATTGTGATTCCAACAATTGGTATCAGAGCCAAAGGTGTCAGGTTCGAATCCCCTCAAGTAATGTTGAGGGGGAGATTGTTGGCAGATGGTCAACGCTCCCCTCAAGATTCATGGCATGGCTTAACCGCCTCTCGTGGATCCGTTAACTCTCACAGTTGTATCAAGCATGAATAGGTCGATCTTTTGGTGCAATGGCAACTGTGTTTCCAACAATTTAGCACCTATACACTAGAATTTAGAGCAATTCATGCAAGCAAGTAGGAGCATTGATTTTTAGGGCTACTACATAATTGAACTTCCCAACATGCAAGGGCATTGAAATTCAACACACCTACATAAAATCCTAAAAAATTCACTAACTCCCAAAAATCTTCAAAAATGCTTTCCAAACTCTGTTTTTCCCACATCAAGTTTATTTTTCTTGCTCCATTGCTTGTATCTGCTTGCTCCAAAGTTACCACTTGGCTTTTCTACTTTCCTACGCTTTCATTATGCATATTCTTCTAATATGGGAAAAATTCTTTGTTTCCTTGTAGTTTCTTTACAAATCTCCTTTTAGGAATTTATCCAAGGCATTCACAAGATATCAGTGTGCTTTGGTGTATTCAATGACAACTAAAGAATCTTTGTCATCAAGCAAGAAAGAAAAAATGAAATACAAATACCAAGGTATCTATCCACCTATAATGGTCACATCCAAGATTGATGAGATCAAGGATACAAAACTTGGACACCTTGATATGGATTACTTTCTTAAAAGAACGAAGAAGCAGTCTATAGAAAAAGATTTGGAGGCAATAGTTCATAGTAACCTTCATCAAGTTGCCTCATTCCCAGCGGAAGCTCATTGCCTAGAGTTTGTTTTGAAAGTTGCCTCACACTACATCAAGGAAGATAGAAGTGTTAGAGACTCCTCAGGATAGGTAATGATGAGGTTGGATGTTGATTTCTTTGATGTAGTTTTCCAAGTCCCAACTATGGAAAAATACACAAATTTGAATATTCAACATGCTCAAGATTCTTGATAAAAATTAGAATGAAGCCAAGAAGTTGATCAATACGAAATGGTTGAAGACCCTAAGGCCTAGTACTACAAGATGGCCTAAAAAATTTCCTTGTAGTGATTTCAAGGAGGATGTGAATGATATGATTACTCTTCTAAGTAGAGTAAAAGGATTGCTAACTTTATCAACATTCCAAGAATGGATGTATGAATACATCATGAGTACTAGGAAAAACAAGAGTCACATTGACTAGGGTGCACAAATCAATGATGAAATCCATGAGCAACTCATCAACATGTAATCTACTTTGAAGTTCTATATGAATCCATACCTGGTGTACACTACAACAACAATGAAGTAATATCGAGGTGTAACAATAGAAGGAGATAGAAGGTATGTACCAGTGTACAAGTACTATTCCCAAATCACCCTAAGAGGTAGCATCAAACACTTTAGGAGGGTAAATGATTCTTTCTTTTCACCATTTCTATGCATGTTTTATTTGTTATTAGAGAAGAAAATAGTTTCTAGTGAGGCATGGAAGGTTGTGAATAAATACGGTTGTATCTTCTTACAATTTCCTATCTTCACATACCTTAGGGCAGCTTGCTACACATGATATCCTTACTTGTTACCGAGATGTCCTTCTGACAAGTGGGTATTGATGGAGCTATGTAGACATGTTATCTTGGTGCATAATGACTGTCAAGCCATTCATAAACTAGGGATCAAGTTTCCAATCACCATTGGTAGAAATTCAGTACAAACAATGCCCAAGGCCAAATCTATAGCATCAGAGATGCAAATCATGATTCTGAGGACTTATAAAAGTAGAGTTGATTTTGATTATAGAGGGATGAAAATAAAAATAAAAAAGATTCATAGAAATTCCTATTGATTTGAAGATATTTGGGTAGATTGCAGAGATGAAGAGGATATCAGAAAGATGGATTATTGCAGGCTCACTGTGGAGTAGATTTATGATCTTCACTTGGATGATCTTCCCAAAAGAATTGAAGATCCTGGTGATATTTTGAATGTTGACTATGATGAGAATGACATATAAATCAAACCATTTCCTCTTATTCAATGGTATTGAAAAGAAAATACTTCCATCTGGCAAAGGCTTACTCCCATTTTATACCAATGAATGGTTGCAAAGGTAAGGAATTTAGTTGAAGTATTTCAAGAAAAATTCTAAGGGTGAAGTATCTGAAGGAGAAGCAATCAAATGAAAAAAAATCAGAACCAAGAATAAGGCAAGTGTTGCTCCCTCTTCCTCATGTAGGGGACCTAAGATTGCATTTACTTATCAGAAGAGTATAGAACCAATGACTGAAGAAGAGCAACCTGAAGATGAAAAATTGAATGAGGAAGAAGAATAGAATGGAGAGGATGAAGAGGATGTGCAATCAAAAGGACAAGAAGAAGAGGAAATTGAACATGAAGAAGAAAGGAATGATGAAGAAATTTGAACATCTCCACATGAAAATTTTATTCAAGATCCCCTGTATACATCATCACCTATTATTTCCACAACACCTCATACCCCTCCTATTCCTACCTCTCCTCCACATCCTCTTCCAACTTCACCTCCACCTTCAATAGTTCTACATGCACTCAAAGTGACAATACCTCCAATAGTACATTCAATTCATTTTACTCCTTCCATAAGGTCGTTATTGCATAGCGTAGATATTATTTTCAGATCTCCATCATCTATTCCCAGTTTGTCATTTCCATCATTTGATATGTATTCATAGGACAAATTTGATCGGTTCATGAATGAATTGTTAATAGATACATTAAATTTTCAGATTCTAGGTGCAGTAATGACTGATACAACACCTATTGTGACTACAACATTTGTGCCCACAAATGTAGGTGCCACACAATAATTGGCAATAGGTCAAGAAAGTGATGTCTCATTCCTTCCTCCATGTCTTGCTTCATAAGCTTCCAAATGGAAAAACCAAATGGTCTCTCCTAATGAGTTGGATCTTGAGGAGATAGCTCCACGAAAGCCTAAAGGGAAGAAGAAGCTGAAGATTCTTTCAAGGTTGCATATGGATAAGTCTGTACACAAATATGTGGAAGTGGCAGAACCTCCTCAAGGTAAAAGCCATGATGAAACTAGTATAGATGACTACACCATTTCCATAATTGATCTTGGAAAAATCACTCATTCAAGTGCAAAGGAGGATGCCCAAACATATTTAATGGCCTTGATGGAGAAATTTGATAAGTTTAAGGAGACTAAAGACATGTACAAGGAAAAACCTGAGCACTTTGCCACGATATTAAGGAGAATTACTGAATCTTCAAAGAATGTGCAACCTATTCCAATGAGTATTAAGGAACCCATGGTTCAAAAGGTTGAGAAATATTATTCTAAAGGAAAAATTGTATATGAATTTGTTGATAGAATAATTGAACAAGGATCACAATTCATGACCATTACAATGGAGAGGATTGCATAGATATCCAAGATAAATCTAGAGTTGGATAAAAAAGTAAATACACTCTCCATTGAGAAAAAAGAGGAGCGAAATATTGAGTCTCGGTTACAATTGAAGAAAATGAAACTAGGAAAGTTAGTGGAAGTTGGGATTATTTATAACAAGGAAAAGTATGTGGAAATCAAAGAATCAATCAAAAAAATGCATACACGTCATCAAGAACCTAATCAAGGATGTAAAACCAGTTCAAGAGGATGTTGAAGGGCATCATGTTGTCTTGGCGAATAGAATTAAAGAGTTACTGGGAAAGCTTCTTGATGAAAATCACACATTTCTTCCAACTAGCGAGATTGTTCAAGTATTCAAGGATGTTATTCATAAACAAGTAGAATATGAAGCATTTTCATTTGCTTCAATGGATACTTTATGCAATGTACAGTTAACCTTGGACAATCTCAAAAATCATCTAGATAGGTGCAAGAAGGTTTGTTCTTGTACAAAGAAGTATGTCACAAAGGTCCATACCATTATTGATTATACTTCGAGATCAAACGAGACAGTGATATAGGAGATCTTAAAAAAGTATGAATATTTCCAAGCCCAAAGCAAGGAACCATAAATATTTCTACATTTCTAGAGATAGTTAGTTTTCATGCTTTATGTAAATAGGTGTTGGAATTTTTACATGTAATTTTGTTCTCATGCAACTACATGTAAAAATAGAGATGTCCTCCTATAATTATGGACATCACATTGAATAAGTCAAAAGTTAGTTAGGGTTTTTTCCTAGAATAGCTCTTAGCTCTCACCTATAAATAAGAGAGAGATCTATTGTATTATTTACCTTTAATCTATTGCAACGAAGTGTTTCCTAATTATAAAACAATTTTTGAGACTTTGAGTTCATATTTTGATACTATATTCAATCAATAAAGAAGATGAACCTGCATACCAAAATTTGTGTTGGATCAATTTTGAATGAATGTGAATTTTCTTACATCGTTCACATTGATTTACCTTATTATATGATTGGATTAGCGGTATTTTATAATTTTGGTTGGAGGGGGTCTGAACTAGATTTCAGAGACTTTGTGCTATATCTTTTACTTGGGATCATGTTTGTTGTGGATATCATATTTGGTGAATGATATTCAAGAATTTGTGCTTGGAATTATTTATTCAATTTGTGGATTTGTTCATGGAGTAGGTTGAAAGAATTTATGCTTCAACTTGCATCACTAGTTATTGAAGAAATCATCATTGAAGACAATGAAAATACTTTGTGCTTTCGTTGGTTTTCTGGTTACAAATTCTATTATGCTAGTATTCTTAGATTATGCTCTAACAAATTAATAATATTGGAAATTACTACTTTACTTTTTACTTAGAATTGGCAAGCGTCGCGAAGTATCAATGTGGAACATTGTTAACATATTCTCTAAAAGAAGAGAGAATCATGAATGAAACACACCCCCACGGTTAGAATAGTGTAAATATTGTTAAATCTCGAGTAGTTTACTTTCATTCCTGTAAGTAGTAAGAAGGGAGCCTCCACTTTTTGAGAGGAGAGATTTTATCTCATAATAACTGTGGCTGAAATTCAAGTTTTGTAATTTGTAAAGGGATTACAGAGTTTTCACCCAACATGTGATGTAGGTTTTTTTTTGTGGAGCTCTTTGAAGATTCAACTCTCAAGTAGAAAGTTATGCTTTTCTCACCTTCTCTTTGACAATTCTAGCATAGCTTAGAAGTAGTATTCTTCTTGTTATACTTTAGTTCTACACTATTCAAATATTTTGTCACAATATAAAGCCCTAGCAGTTAGGAAGTTAATTTATTTTCTAGTGCTTTGATATTTTCCTAAGACTCCGTCTATACGAATTCCAGAACCCATCTGAGACTCAAGCACATTGCACTAGGGTTAGTATTTTGTGTTTTCATCCTTAGACAGTGAGTTCTCTAGGTAGTGGATTGAACCTTCAAAATCAAATCTCTTGACCCCATGAAACATTTGGTTTAGTAGAAGGATAGTAGTAACCAAATTGTTATTTCTTTTCGACCTTAACATCTTAACCTTTCCAATCCGTTTAGCAAAGCTTGAGGTAATCTAGGGAAAAAATTTGTTTAGGACTTTCCCATGACCTCGAGTCCCAAAGCAGTTGGTACCCCTTCTCTACATTTTGGTGAACTTGTGTAATATGCCAATTGTTCTACCCAAAAGTTTTACCTCAAGTAATTTATGATTACAATACCAACAATAAAAAAATTCTTTCACATTCAAGAATAACATTCACATTTAAAATAAATTCCATTCCAAACTTTTCTATTACATAATAACAAAGTATTACAACTTTCATATTGATAACATTTCATGTTTACAACTTTTGCATAAGATGGATACATACAAGCATACATGGCTCCATCAATATTTCTAACATTAGGTATACAAATAGTCCAAGAAATCCCCCATCCAAATCTTGGTCACCAAATGATGAGGAGAAGCATCACTCAAGTGCTTTTGAGCCAACCATGGACTTACTATTGTCCCTCATACATCTACCACATATGGTAAGATGGCCCTCCCTTTAATGAAGAGATTGGTTTGGTAACCTCATAATAAAATGACCTTCTTTGAGATTGGTGTTGTGTCCTACATATCTAGATCTATCACATAGTGGCTACAACCTACCATATGACACTACCTGCCTAGTATGTAATTCATATCATAGTGAACTATCAGTGTAAATGTATGGAAAGCTCAGTGCAAAAACAAATTCCAAATGAAAAATTATTAGGAAAGAAGTGCAAAAAAAATCATTTAATTCAAGTTATAATTATTAAGATGCACAACAATAGAACAAGAGAATAGGAAATTTAAGCAACACACAAAATTGAACACAAGTTTTAGATGGGAAAACCCTTATGGGAGAAAAATCCACACTCCAAGTAAAGCCACTTTGTATTACAATAAAAAAATTACATATAGAGTTAAAAAATGCACTCTCAGGTGTTAATTCACAACAGAATACATTTCCCTTATTAACCTCATACACAAGTTATGATTACAATTATTCTCTCACACTGTTATAATTCTCATATAACATACAATGTAGAACATCAATCAACCGAACCCTCCTTCATTACAGAGTTTTTTAATGTATACCATTCACCCATCGTCACTTCAATTCTAGAGAACCAATCATTTCAATTCACGTACACAAACCCTCACAGATAGGTAACTGTCACAACCACATCAATCCATCGAAGAGAGTCCTTTCATGCTCTCTTCGATAACACAAAGTCGCTTCAATGTCTGAATCAACCTACTAAACCAATCATCAAACAACCTTCAATGGTCAACAATGAACTATCATTCTCTAGCTTGGCACCGTTCGAGTCCCACTTCAATGTTCTTCACAAGCTACTGAGTCAACCTCATTGCCACATCGGCTTGTCCCATTTGGTCCCACTTCCATCGGCTTGTCTTTGTGGTTGGTAAGTCAGAGGTTTCCAAAACTTCATAACCCCTGACTTGTGGTTCTAAAGTTCCAATCCTCTGTGATCTCATGACATTGCCAAAACTATCAAACCATTGAGGAGACTCGAGGAAGAGTCCCTCTGATAAAGCTAAGTATCTTTGGTGAGATTTCTTCATGCTCCATCAGTCCATCAAAGAGACTCAAGATAGATTCTCTTTGATGAAGTTGATTCCCATTAACGAAGACCAAGACAAAGCTTTGGGCAATCAAGGAGACATGAAACAATGTCCTGATGATCTAACCACTTCCCGCCGATAAGACACAACATGGTGAATAGTGAAAGACCATCAAACCATTGATGGGACTATGAACTATGTCCCACCAAAAAGGTACTATTAGACTAATGAAGCATAACCACCAACAAGAGTTATTGGGTTGTCGAGGGGACTGTGAACAAGGTACCTTCGATAATGAACTATTAGGCCGATAAAGGGAAAACACTACTGCTACAAGAAGATGATCAAGCCAGTAAATCTAAGGTATTTTTCCAACATGCTTCCACTTGACGAAGGACTTATTGGCTTCTTCCAAACACAAAGTTAATGAAATTCATAGGCCCCAAGGCCCATCGAACTAGAACACCACCTATACTTGTTTATGCTCACATGATTTTTCAACGCATCAACAACATTCTCTAGAGTATCCACTTTTTCAAGATTAACTTTTCCATCCTCCACCATATCATGAATGAAATGATACTAAACATCGATATGCTTTGTCCTAGCATGGAAAGTGGGATTTTTCACCAAATAGATAGCACTTTGACTATCACAACAAACAGTAATTTTCCTTGCATTTAACTCAACATCATAACATAAATGTCTAATCCAAATGGATTCCTTACAAGTGCTTGTTGCTTCCATGTACTCCACCTTAGTAGTGGATAAAGCAACTACAACATGCCGCTTTCTCATCCAACTAACTGTACCACCAAATAACATGAAGATGTATCCACTGGTGGACCTTCTACTGTCAACATCCCCTGCCCAATCAAAATCCACATGCCCATGAATGCTAAGAGATCTCTATGATCCAACTGAGTTTCCATGATAACACAAATCATACCCTTCAAATACCTAAAAACTCTTTTCACAGCATCCCAATGTGGCCTTCCTGGATTAGCCATAAACTAACTAAGTACCCCCATTACTTGGGAAATTCCTGGCCTAATACAGACCATTACGTACATTAAACTACCAAGTGCACTTGCATAAGGCCCCTAGTCATGTCTTCCATGTCAGTAGGAGACTTCAAACAATCTTCAATAGATAGCTTTGTTCCCTACAACACTAGAACAACTGATTGCTTACAATCTATCACACTAAATCTCTCAAGGATAGAATTAATATACTTGCTCTGGTTGAGCCAAATCTTTCTACTTCCCCTATCCCTTCTGATTTCCATACCCATAATATACCTTGCTGCACCTAAATCTTTCATTTCAAACTATGCTAACAAGTGAGATTTTAAATTAGAAATCATACCCTTACTATTCCCAAAGAATAGCATATCATCCACATATAAGGGAATAATAAGTAAACAATCATTTTTAGTTTTTTAGTACACACAATGATTTGATTTTGATCTCACAAATCCCAATGACAACACAAAAGTGTCAAAATTTTGGTACCACATTCTAGGTGATTGCTTTAAACCATACATATATTTCTTTAACTTGCAATCTAGACTTTCTTTACCTTTTTCAATAAAGTGCTTAGGCTAGGACATATAAATTTCATCTTCCAGATCTCCATGAAGAAATTTTATCTTCACATCCATCTGCTCAATCTCTGTGTCATATGCAGCTACAAGTGAAAAATAGAAATTTGATAAATATCAACTTAGCTACAAGAGAAAATATTTCTCCATATTCAATTCCCTCCAACTGGGAATAACCTTTTGTGACTAACCTAGATTTATACTTCTCAACACTGCCATCTAGACCAATTTTCTTCTTAAATACCCATTTGCAGCCAACAAGCTTTCGACCTTCAGGAAAAGGTATTGAATCCCAGGTTTCATTCTTTTTCAATGATGCCTATCCACCAATAGGTCTTCCATTTTGAGTTTCCACAACTCAAAATTGTTGTCATTAAAATTTTCAATTTCTACTCTTCCTGATGTGCTTTCCATCTCAATTTGTAATCAAGACAATCAATTTTCTCTACAAGACTCCCACTGAATAGAATTAGCACAAAAAACCAGCCCTACCCACAAGGATAACATAGTTGGCCAGGCTTTGATACCACTTGTAAGGAAATATCAGTGCAAAAACTCCTTCCAAATGCAAAATTCTCAAGAAAGAATTGCAAAAAATTTCATTTAATTTGAGTTATAATCATTAGGATGCACAATAACAAAACAAGAGAATATAAAATTTAAGCAATACATGGAATTGAAGACCATATTTACATGAGAAAAACCTTACAGGAGAAAAATCCACACACCAAGTAAAGCCACTTTGTATTACAGTAAACAAATTACATACAAAGTTACAGACTCCACTCTCAGGTGTTAATTCACAACAGCATACATTTCCTTGATTAACCTCATACACAAATTCTAATTACAATTTTTCTCTCACACTGTTACAATGCTCATATAGAATACAATGTAGAACATCAATCAACCAAACCCTCCTTCATTACAGAGTGTTGTAATGTATACCACTCACCTATCGTCACTTCAGCTCCAACAAACCAGCCATTTCAATTCGTATACATAAATTGTCAAAGACAGGTAATTGTCACAGCTGCATCAAGCCATCAAAGAGACTCCTTTCATGCTCTCTTTGATAACACAAATTCACTTGAATTTCTGAATCAACGTGCTAAACCAATCTTCAAACAACCTTCAATGATCAGCAACCAACTATCATTCTCCAGCTTGGCACTAGTCGGGTCCCACTTCGATGTTCTTCACAATCTATTGAGTCAACCTCATCACCACATCAGCTTGTCCCATGTGGTCCCACTTCCACCAACTTGTCTTTGCGGTTAGTAAGTTGGAGGTTTCCAAAACTTCATAACCCTTGACTTTTGGTTCTAAGTTCCAATCCTCCGCGATCTCATGAAATTCCCATAGCTATTGGACCATCAAGGAGACTCAAGGAAGAGTCCCTCTAACAAAGCTAAGTCTCTTTGGTGAGCTTCCTTCATGCTCTATCAGGCCATTGAAGAAACTTGAGATAGAGTCCCTTCAATGAAGTTGAGTCTTATCGATGAAGACCAAGACAAAGCTTCGGGCTATTGAGGAGACATGAAACAATGTCTCAGCAATCTAACCACTTTCCACCGATAAGACACAATGGTGAACAAATAAAGAACATCAAACCATCAATGGGACTATGAACTATGTCCCATCGAAAAGGTACTATCAAACTGATGAAGCATAACCGCCAAAAATAGTTATTGGGTTGTTGAGAGGACTGTGAACAAGGTCCCTTTGATAATGAACTTTCAGCACAATAAAGGGAAAACACAACTGCTACATGAAGATGATCAAGCCAGTAAATCTGAGGCATTTTTCCAATAGTAAATAGTGGCTACTTACACTACTTTTTCCAAAGTATTCACTACCCCCAATTTAGGATGGACATCACATGCTCACCCACCTTCCTAGCTCAATTTGTATTGACTATTCATATCCTAAGCCTAGGCTAGATCCACTTTCCCATGAATTATTCTAACCCCAGGAATAGCCTATTACCTCTTTCATTTATTATGACACATCTATCAAAGTACTCAAGTAATTTCAACAATTCACTTTTCCAAACTAAGCAATTGCCATATAAGTTCTATCTTTAACATGGTATATAATACTATATAAACATCCATTCCTTAATAAGGAATATTTATAAACAACAATCAATTGAACAAATTCCCCAATCTAGATTCTTCATGAATCCACCTCATATAACCAAAGAAAAATAACTACCATTTCATGGTACTCAAACACATTTTCCAAACAAGCAAACAAAGACACTTAATCTTTTCCAAAAACATAAAACATAAAAGAGTAGGAATCAACATGCTTGTTTATGCAACTCCAATTGAACAAACTAAATTCCTAGATTAGCTTCCTTCAAATTCATCTTGCAAATCAGAAACTATCACTTCCTATCTCAAAATTCCCTTCACAAATCTCTCACAAAATCCTCACAAATCTCTCACAAATCTCTCATAAAATCCTCACAATTCTCTCACAAATCTCTCCCAAAATTCTCAGTCAACTCAGAAAAATATAACAACTCAAAAATTAGCAGCAGAAGAGAAAGTATATATGCCATTTGAGGTAGAAGGAACCTCTATTTTTAAAAAATTGTGAGCAACTATAACCTAAAAACAAGGTATCAAATGTGACACTTCTCAAGCCAAAATTTTTGACTTAGCTATAAAATTCAAGGAGGCAGACTAAAAATAATGACTAATTTCTCATACATAGCCAATCATTGTTTCCTCATGACAACAAAGTGATTTGATCAACAATACAAGCTAAATGTTTCTATAGATCAACCTATTTTGGACAGCTTAATGCTTGACTAATTCTCACATTTCCATTGCTTCATAAGCTAGAAATCATATTATACGTTTAGACTTCTATTTGATTTGCAATGTTCTCATTTTGGTGCCACCAAAACATCACATGCTCCTATTACTTTGGTCACTATTGCTTATGACCAGGTCAATGTTTCTTATGCATGCTTATTCACTTTCCTTTTGTGTTTTTTACTTAGTCTTTGGAAGATTATAATACACGTTGGTTTTTCCAGAATGTTAAATAATTATTTGCTACCCATATTGGTGCATAACTCTTTCATTATCAGCACCATATACTATATGTATATCCTATGCTTTATACATATAGTATATGTTTCACATTATATGGTTTATGTTGTTTAATATAAGTTATGTGCTTAACAATATATGCATACCATGTGCTTCATAATATTATGTACTATCATTATATTGTATATACATGATATATATAATACATACATATACATAAATATTATATATATATAACATAATATATCGATATATAAATGTATGTATATATTATATATGTATATACCCATCAACTCATAAGTTTATTAAATAAATAATTTGATATTCAAATGTATATAGTCATATTTTTTATTCCACAAAATAATATTACATGTGTATATATACATATACACATATGTATACATATATTAATATATACATATGGATGTCTCCATTACATTAATACATACATATATATTAATATATATATATGCATATATTATATATATCATGGCCTCATAATCAAACACATATATTTGCAATTACATCGACTGACATATATACACGAAGTGTATATATATATATGTATGTATATGCCATCTTGTTCATTCGATATCCCTACACCTATGGGTAATCCATCCATGAGCATGTGTAGATATTTCTATCTATGTATATTCATGTATGTATTTACTAATGTGTATGAGTTTATCTATGTCATGTATATATAAATATATATACATTTTATGTATATATCTCATCAATTAAGTATAACATACAAGGAAGAACTCACACATTTAAAAGAGACTCAAGAACTTAACCCAAATCAAGAACATTCACAATTTAATCCATAAATTCTTCTAATTCACACACAAACAAGACTAAGGAAACATACCATTTCCCGAAACCACTGACTCGACTTGACCAGCTAAAAGTATGTGTGTGTAAGCTCAATTAGATCTTATTAAAGGTTACTAGACCAATTTATTCTCTTGATTGATACTTTCCCTCTCTTCCGGAGGCTCGAATATGTGCCTACATTCAACTTAGCACATTGCAAATGAAGTTAGCCATTCACAAAACAATCATTTACATCATACATTTCATATTCAGACTTCACTATAAAAATATCAAATTGAATCAATCATTTATTCATCTCATTTCAAATGATACATTTAAGAAAAGTACAAACACATATATTTTCAACGAGATTACAAAAACATTCATATATTAAAGTATTTTATCCAACATGGTAATAGTAAATAGGTAAATACACAATGTGGTGTAACAACTTGATGTGAACTATTTTGATTTCATCCCTTGGTATTGAAGGACCTTCTCTCATTTCCTAGGTGTGTTGTAGGTTTACGTGTTGTAGGGCATGTAGGCTTGTAACCCGATCTACGACCCCTAGCTACATAGTTAGAAGGACCTTAGATATTTAGGAACAAGATTTAGATAGGTCATTGTTGTCCATGTATGAACCTTTGGATTCAACCAATTGTGTTCCACCTATGTACGTAAATATGGTTTCATTTACACCCATTCCTCCCGCCCAGCCTTTAAATGGATCAGTAGATATAATTAATTTCACATCGCAGGACCTACCTATGAAAAAAAATCCTTGCCCCTTGTACATTCCCACTTGCATCAATGGGAACATTGTGACCGATGTCCTGGTTGACCCTAAGAGTCATGTGAATTTTATAACAAAGGAAACTCTACTGATAAAATTTATGCATAGGGAGGAATACAAGAAGTCAAAGACTACTATACATATGCATGATGGACTCCTAATCCCTTCTCTTGGTTCTATCACCCTCTCAGTATTGGTGGGACCTAAGGCTATAGATACCCTTTTTGATATCATTTCAGGTCAAATTTATTCAAGGTGAAGCTAGGCATTCCATGGTTTCTATGAATGGGATTGCTTTGGTTATTCATAAATGTCTTAAGTTTTCCCATGAGGGATTTGTGCACATTGTGCATGACACTAGATACAAACTATTGGTGTCACGTGGGGGCTACATGTTAGATCACTTTTGGCTCACCCCGATTGGTCTGCTTCCTCTTAGGATAGGCTTTTTGTATCGTGCTAATGTCAAATATAAGATTGGGGGCACGGTTCCGAAGGTGACCTACCATGCATCCCCCTATACCATCTCTATCAAGGGTTGCATGATTACGTAGCAACAAGCTGCCTCCTTCTCTCAACAAAATGGGAAGGGGAAGCTTTCTTGCAGCCAAGAGCCTTCCGCTTTTTCTATTGCTCCATTTGATTCCACTTGTCACCCTGCTATGGTTCCTTCAGCTCCTACTCCCATGCCTCGCATGGGGAGCTCGATGGTGCCCACTTGGTGAAAATCCAAGAGTCAAGTGTTCGATCTTCTCTTATTTCCCACGGTGCCTAGGCTCATTGTTTATGGTAAGGGGAAGGGCCCTTGTTGAGTTGCTCCTATGTCTTGTCCTTTGCAACCTCCTACCACTCCTACCCCTCAAGTAGTGAATGGGAAGAGGCCCACTATTGAGGTGCTTGTGTCTAATTCTCCACCTACTATTTTTTTTCCCCCACTCTTCCAACTCCTACTCCTATCCAAGAATTTTCCCTTCCATCAAAAATTATTGTAGAGGATGTTCCTATGGTAAAACATGAGCCTCCTTTTCCTTCTCAAGCAATGACTTCTAGTCCTTGAAGTTGACAAAACTGGTTGTGTGTGAGCATAAGCACTGGAGAAAGATCTAGCTATTGAATAAGCTACCTTGCAGAAGGTAGAAGGGGAGCCAACATCTCTTGTTTTGAAATCTCCTACTATGCCTCCCTCTTTTGCTCCCTCTGCTTCATTCCACTCACCTCGGTTTTGCTTTTGGCTCCCTGAGAAAATGCTAATGACCCTCACCTCAATAGGGTGTAGGTTTTCATCACTCCCTTAGTGGAGCCCCCTCTTCTTATGTCCCTTCTGAACATCCCTCCATTTTCCTATCCTATGTACATGTTGAACACCAAGGTGGTGTAAATTGCAGCTCTCTCCTTTTCCTCCTTGCCTTTTTCTTATTATATGGGGATTCTACATCCTTTGTTGAATCATAATTTGGAGGATAACCTTACTTTGAGAGGAGGTTGGAAGAAGGGATCACCTTCTTCGAAAGAGAGTTTTGCTTTGGCTTGCATCATCCTTGTGATAGAGGCAACCTCGACGTCCCCTGAGTTTGTCACCATCCCTCTTGATGAGGTCGATGGTGGATCTTGGGTGCCTCCTTCCTCTCCCACTTGATTAACACATGGCACTCCTATTAAGAGAATTTTTAACTCAGTAGATGATGTCTTAGCTCTATCAACAATCTTTGTGAGATTGATGACTTTCACCTCACAAGAGCTCGGTGAAGAAGACCTCAAGGGGCCTTCTTCTTTGGCCCTCGTTGTAGGAGAGTTAGAGGGTGCTCTGCTTGCTATCCCACACTTGCAAGCTCATCCACCCTCCCCATATAGTGATCTAGATTGGGAGAACAATGACCTCTTGGTTGATGAGGACTAGGGGAGTACCTCTTCTTTACCTATAGATTAGATTTGTGTGTGTTTTTTGTTTCCCCCGTGCTTGTTTTTATGTGTTCTTGGAGCACCCTTTCTACCCTTGTAGGCACTTGGATATGAGAGTGAAATTGTGTCATGAACTTTCTCTATGTGTTTCATCATTCTTCTATATGTTGTAAACTTGATTTTTGACAAATGGGGATGATGCAAAGTGTTGGGGGGATTTAGGACTTCCTTCCATGTTGAACCAATTTTTTATTTTTACTTTTTCTTCATGCGGTCTTCTTTAGATCTAGGAACTTCACGGATTGATGATATTTCATTCACATACACATTACAAGTTACCTATAAGAACTGATCTGACCCCAAACTCCCAGATCCCCTTGTCTCTTGATTTCTTTGGCTTTGCTTGTCTCTTATTTTATTTGTCTTTTTTTGCCTCTTGTTTTCCTTGCTTTGTGATATGGTGGTGCTTATGTGTTGTCCCTCACGTGCATGATAACATTTCCTCATTTAAATCTCACTATGTTTTTTGGGCCACAACATCACTTCCTTTTCTCTCTTTCCTTAGGATGTCATGTGCTCCTTTGATTCACACACACCATCCTAAGGGGGGATTATACTTCTCTAATTTTCAATAGGGTGAATTTGGTGGCCAATGAATCCCTTCTTGATTTTTTTTTTTTTTTAAATTGCATCATTCAACAAGGACCCCCTTAGTGAGAATTTTCTTTCAAAAATGAATTTGTAGCAAAAAGAATCAGAAAACTCACCTTCAAGAAGGCCATTCTTTTTATCAAATTCCTTGATGAAAGAGATCTTTCAAAAATATTCCTTGATGACAAAATCATTTGTGAAAAATTCTATGCTTTTCAATTGGAGTATCCCTTCCCATGGACCCCTTGCTGTCTTGAAGGGTTCTTAAGGGACCCCTTTGAAAACTTCTCCTTCAATTGCTTGTTTTTTGATGTTTATTTGTCTAAGCTTTTATTCCTAACATGTTATGTCTAAAGCTTAACATGTTGCTTTCCATGATCGAGCACCTGTAAAGCCATTTGTACAGCCAATCTTGGAGGATTGAGCACCTCATCAAGCTTTCCTTACAAGACCTAGCACCTATAAGGGCCTTTCACATCAACTCTTCAAGACTGAACACCTGGGGAGTCCTTTAGCATCAAGCCCCATAGGACTGAAAACCTATGGTTCCCCCCTTCACAAGATTGAGAACTTGTTAAGAACTTTCTCTCTATAGGACTGAGCACCTATAGAGCTTTTTTTCATATTTTGTAGGATTGAGCACCCATGGATCCAATTATATAGGACCAAACACTTGTAGAGCCTTTGTTCACCTTTCATAGGATTGAGTACCTGTGGAGCCATCTCTCTCTCTCTTTCACATCAAGGTTTCCTTGTGGGACCAAGGACCTGTAGGGCTACCTCCTGCACATCTGGGTGTACCAGATCAAAGTTCTACTTCCTTGATGATTTAGGTATATTCTCTTCAACTTCTTTCTACTTTACCCCACATTCACATTAACATGCATGCTTGTTAAAGTGGGGGAAAAATGTAATGGAGTGAATTTGCACCCCTAGGAAAATTCCCTATTTACATCACCCTTACCTTAGAAAACAAAAATATGATGATACAATTACTCATCTACCACCTTTTCCCATCCACTTGGAAACTCGTTTTGGTGTCAATGGAGGAATCCCTATCGGGATATATGTGTTTTGCATAGAAATCCATGCACTATGCTGCCATCTTGACAGGATTCCTAGCTCTAGAATCCACATAGGCATTTTGTTTCTCCATTGGTGATGAACTATAACATCTCTGCCTCCCTTGATCACTGAGAAATGGGTCTTTTGCCTTCTTTTGCAAGTTCAAATGGTTTATCACTTCATTCTATCATCCCTTCTTGAAATTTTGAGAATTCTACCTCACTCTCTTAGCTTCATGATCACACTCTCAAGCTTCTACATCACTCACTTGTGGCTGCAAGCTATTGGTTTTTTCTTCCTACACCCTATTTTTTGTGACAACATTATTGTTGGAGGACTTTCAAGCTCTCTCCTTCGACTACTTACCTTGACTGCTCATGGTTGTGGAGGTGATATTGTTCATTTCCATTTCCATTTGCATCACTTTGAGTATATTTTGTAGCATACTTGTTGTTGGTGATTTCTCTTAGTACTATTTCCTTTCCTTTTTAACATCATTTTCCATACACTTTCTATCCCCCTATCCATGGAGGTGGAAAAACCAAAGCAGGGATTGACTAAGGTAGTCCTCTAAAAATAGCCCCGACATTTTCCTCGGTCTTGTGTGTGTAGGTGTTTTCACGTGGAGCTCTTTGAAGATTCGACTCTGGGGTAGAAAGGTCTACTTTTCTCACCTTCTCTTTTTCAATTCTAGCATAGCTTAGACATAGTATTCTTCTTGTTGTACTTCAATTCTACACTATTCAAATATTTTTTCATAGAATAAAGTCCTAGCATTTAGGAAGTTAGTTGATTTTCTAGTGCTTTAATCTCTTCCTAATACCCTATGTCCATATAGATTCCAGTGCCCATCTGAGACGCCAATGTGCCACCCTGGAGTTCATAGTCTACACTATCATCCTTAGATAGTGAGTTGTCTGGGTATCACATTGAACCCTCAAAATCAACTCTCTTGACCTTGTGAAACATTCATTTTAGCAAAAGGATAGCAACAACTAGATTTTTCTTCCTTTTCAACCTTAGCATCTTAACCTTTCCAATGCACTTAGCAATGCTTGAGGTATTTTAGGGTAGCCTATTGTTTAGTACTCTCTTGTGACCTGGAGTCTCAAAGTAGCTAGTCCCCCTTCTCTATAGTATTAAAAAGAAAAAGGAAAAAAATCACTAAAAAGATATAATTATAGTCTTCAAACAGAGACTCCAAAGACTCCTCATAGATAGCCTTCTCCTTCTAGTTCTTGGACTTCTTCTCTTTACCAAAATCTTGCATATCCTGTTCTTTGCCCTGCTTCTTCCTTTGCTTCTTAATCTTTGACTACCTAGTAACAGTGCATATCACATATTTCTTCATTATCTCATCAGTAATGTTCACAATTATACCCATGGGATTTTCAATATTTTTCACTCTACTTTTAGGATTGCTAATGAGAGGTAAAGTGTTCTTCCATTTATTTCTACAATTTTAACAATGTTTATTTTTTGTATTTTTCTTTCAATCCCTTCCATTTTTCTTCTAAGGAGAGCAAAGTTAGCCTTTAGGGAATTGATTGAGTTGTATCCAGTTTGGTCTTTCCTTTGATTTTCCTCAATCTCTTTATAATTCTTATCATCCTTATTTTCTTTATTAGAGTCATTATCATCCATCACATGTTATAGGGTGATAACTCCATATTGTCTTCCCTACATCTCTCCACTATTCCTCCTCGTCCTCTTCCTACTTTGCTTCTTGCATATGATCCTCTTCCTAACCTTCATCATCTTCTTCTTGCTCCTCCACTCCCATCTTCATGTTCTTTATGGCTATCATCTTGCTATTCTTCCTCATTTTACTAAAAAAAACATCCTTAAAAAATTACTTTTCATCTTGGGGAAATAACTCATCCTCAACATTAAACTATTTTTCTTTATCAAAATTTAGTTTTTTCCCTTTCTATCAATTAAATTTTCAGCGATAGAGGCCTTTGCAATCCTATTATATCTTCTTTCACCCAAATTTTGTTTCTTTTTTTACTCAGATTCATCATCTCTAGAACCCTTGTCATCTTCATCAAAAATATCTATAGCACCCTTTACCAACACTTCAAGATTAATAATTACCTTTTTATCTTTAGGGTTTTTAATGCCTTTCTTATTTTGAGGACTCATAGTATCATTCTTTAACAATCTAGATCATCCTCCTCTAAGATAGCTGGGAATTTTCTTTTTCAACTAGAGGAGGGAGTGAAATCAACAGTTGGCTACATATCTAGTAAATTTAAATCCTTGTTCCCTTTCTTAGCCCCACTAGGGTTCTCATGGGTATGGGTAGAGAGGCTTCTAGTGCTTCCCTTCATATTTTGGCAGAATTCTGGTTAGTTTTTAAGGACTCATTCTTTAATATTTTTATCTTAGCATTGGAGCTTTTCACAGTGAGGTTGAAGATAGGGGTGAGATTCAAACTAAAATTTTATAAATCCATGGTTAACCACCGATGTAAGGGTGGATACCATCTACAATACACTTTTCCATTGATGAGAGTAAATACAAAGATAAATTTATAATATTCCCATACCTAAGATGGTCCAAAATGGAAAAGTGGTAACTATGAACAGTTTTAAATCTACCTTCTAGGGTAAAATAGTTCATAACATTTAAACTCACCATGGCCCACAATGCTAGAAAATTCTCCCTACTATACCCATTTTTATATTTATTCACTCTCACCTTCTTCGAGGAATGTACCAATGAAATTTTGGTAATTTCCTTTGGTTCACTTCTACACTTTGATCCCTTTATGTTTTAACCATGTGGCCCTCACATAAGCTCCTCAATCACTTTAAAGTGGACACCACCAACAACAACCTCACCATCATCCACTAATTAACAAATATCAAAGTGATTTTGTCATTATACCCTCTCATAGCCATAAATAATGGAGTGCAACCACCTTTTTCAAAAATTTCCCAAAGGTCATCATTCTACTTTATCACTTCACAAAAAATCAGCTTGGTTCTTAGTCTAAGACCACCCATTGTTGCAAGCTCATAGAGATATTCACTAGAGAAACTCAAGAAATGATAGGTAAAAATTTAATTCTTGTTGACATTGATTCTTAAAACCACTTGCCACCTTTTCTTGCAATTAACCTTTCCTCCTTTCTTTCTTTTCATCACATAAGGTACAACAAGAAAATAACTCACCCCCCAATGAAAAGTAGTTATAGGTTCATCATTTCTCTTATTTGTTTTAAATTTCACTACAACATACCAAATATTTCCTTTAGTTCCCAAAAAAGTGTAAATATCCTCCTTAGTCATGTCAAATAAATCCCATGTAGAGGAACAAGCAATCATAATGATCACACTTATCACCTGATCAAAAATGGGAAAACATCCCCGCAAATAATAAGACTACCACCATCGTCATAAATAATAATACTTTCACCTTTTAATCTATCGACAACACAAATATTTTTACCAAAATTAGGATCCTTTATAATGAATAATATTAAAGGAAAATAAATATACTTCCTTTGAATAGTCATCTAGAAGAAATTATTTTGTCCTTAGAAAGAATTTCCTTGACTTTGAGTGGGAGATTTAAATCAAATTTCCAATATTTCTAATCCAAGAAATTCAAACCTAAATCAAAAACATCCACTACCCAATTTCCCTCTCTGTAAATGTGTCTTACCTTCACCTAATAAAAAATGCATTATAGATCTGCACTCTTCTATCATGTTCTTGATCTTCCAAGGTGGAGGATTATTATTTTATAATAATTCAATAATAATTTTGGAATCTCCTTCGATCTCAACCTTTTAAAAGCCAATTTTTTTTATTCTTCTAACCCCCCACCACATCGCCTTTGCCTCAACTTCATTTTTTGATTTCCATCCTATGATTTTTGCATACCCCTGAATTAACCAACCTTTGTCATCCCTTATCACACCCCTAGTAGCAACATCTTGAGGGTTTCCTTTAAAACAACCATTAAAACTTATCTTTGGACCAACCTTTACACATTTCAAGTAAATTGAATTTAGGTCCACCTTATGTTGTCTTGGCTAATTGCAGATCCCTAGAATAGAAGAGTGTTAATATAATGTCATGTATATATTTCAAATGTTCAGATGCATTATAATGTATCTCTGTGTGATTGCATGAATTAGAATTACACCTGTGTGAAGAAGAGTTGGTCGGTGGTGCAAATTGAAGAGAAGGTTGTGAAGATAAAAAGAGAGAATTGCATCTCAATGCGTGTTCCTATATCAGAAGATCATATGCAGTGAGGAAGAGTGTCAACAGTGACTTTGACACATGTATGTGTTACATTGAAGGTTTGCAAGATTTATCATTGTATTCTGGTAGGACTGGTGTTCTATCTGTTGAGTAGTTTCTTAGATCTTTGTGTAGGGGATTGGTATCTCTTATAAGTTGGTGCTTGTAAATATAATTGGAGATTTTTTTCTCTGGTAGGTTGGTTCCTACTTCATATTGTAAATTCACTTGTATATTCATGTTTTGTTAGGTTGGATTTGGAAAGTAGATCCAAGCACCTATTCTCATCACGGTTTTTCCCATCTTGGGTTTCCATGTATATTCGGTGTTCAATTGTGTGAATGAGTTCTCAATGTTTGATTAGTAGTAGTGGATATTCAAGTTGCATGATCTAATTTTTAGTTGAATTTAAGAGTTTTAAATATATTAGATCTATTGATTCACCTCCCTCCCAGTATATTGTGTGGCCTTCACTACTACCTACCAATTAGTTGCCTAATCAACTTTAGTCACCTTTATCCATCACACCTTAACAAACCCATCCTTCCTACAATAGACATTATCCATATTTGAGTACATATCTTTTGGCAAGACAATCTAATGGTATTTGGTCTCTTTGGTTAGTGATTCTTTTCATTTGATTGACTTATCTTATTGCCTTATTCCTATGCTACTTGAGGATATCTCCATGAGATTAGAGGAGTGGGAATGGGTCAAGGTCATGGTTTTTATATGATGTGTTTTTGGACTATTATTAGTGCATTAGGAGGGAATGTATGTTCCATGTGTGTGTTGGAACAACTTCTAGAATTACTAAACTTCCTATGTATATAAGTTCATTGAATACCTTGTTTCATTAGGGATATTATGCTTTAAGTTTCATTTTCCTCATATTCTGATAAGGTTTTATTATGTCTAGTATGTATGAGGAAAATCTTGTAGTATCATTGTCCATGAAAAGGATACCAAAGTCACCATGGTTTTTCCATACCTTGGTGTACACATATCCATTTTCCACAACAAAATTCTCTATGATGATTAAAAAAGCATAAAATAGAAAGTACAATATCTATCAATATCATATACATATCAATATATTTCCATTGAGCTATTTTGTTTCTATCAATTCCATGTCATTCATCATCCATCTCATTATGTGATATTGATAAAAGCTAACCATCTCATCACTATCTCTCACTATATTAACCCACAATCTCATTACCATCCTCATCCAAATATTTCTTCTCCGACTATTGTCATATTGATTCATCTCTACCATATCTTTCCAACCTTTTTTGAGAGTTTGACCTAAACATTTCACTCTTTGCCAACCTCTTGAAGGGGCATCATATCTCCTTTTCTTCATTGGGGTATGCCATCATAAATTCTTTCATACTTTCTTTGAAACAAATCCATAAAAACACATTATCTTAAAGAAAAGGAAAATGTAGACACCTAAATTTGATTAACATATTTCTTCCAAAACATCAACATTTTTCATCATTAGGTATCATTAGTCTGTCATCTACATTTAATTAAATAATTTCATTATTTAATCAAATTAACAGATCATTTCCAATTCATCCTATATAAGTAAATAATTTTTAATTATTTCAAATTTCAAAATTTCCCTCAATTTCTACTTTAGTTAAATAATTTTGAATTATTTAAATAAATAATCTATTTCATCACTTTTCCTCTATGTTAATTAAATAATTCATTTCCCATTTTCCACTTCTCATATTGAGTAAATGTTTTTAATTATTTAATTTAGCCAATTATTCTTCTCAACATTATCCTCTTCTAAAATAAATAAATTATTTAATTTATTTATTTCCACCTTTACACATGAAATTAAGTATTATTATTTTTAATTATTTATTAATTACTCATGCATTTCCACCTCACCAGTCAACTCCCACTCACTTTGAATTCACTCCTCAATCAATTCAATCTTCTAATCAATCAACATGTTTCACTAAAAGTTAGTCACATTTATATCTTCAATCAATTCTCTTAACTGACCCATATGAGCAGTCAACTCCAATCAGGAAGTCAATTAACTCCTCATTAATTATTCTGAACCATTTTGGGCCATTTATCTACTCAACACTTCATTAGATCTTGACCATTGGTTGGTATCACCTAAATTCTATAAATTGAACCTATCATTCATCTATTTCTCTCTATCACTCATTGCAAGAAACCTATACGTATATCATTCCAGAGTGCTTTGTGCTAGAAAATCTAAGAGTAACCAATGTTACACCTTCTCTCCAAGGTACAACATAGGAGAACAATGGATAAATTATTTGTATAAGGCTTTGTAAATGCAAGTTTTGCTATTATATTGTTATGCAACTTTCTTAATGCTTTGTTGATGTCATTTTATGAATTAGATTGTGATTCCTTTTTTTTGTTTAGTGTTCACTTTCACAATTTTATTTTCTAGGTCATACAAATAGGACTCCACTTTATTTATAATAATTATTTTTCATATTGTAAACTTGAAACTTTAGAACATGCATTAAAAAAATTAACTAATATATTTTTAATAAATGTTTAAATTTAGGTATATTGAATATCGAACGCTTTTTGAGGAACTCCATATTTTTCTCCATTATTTATTAAAAATAATAAATATATCATTTTGACAAGAGTTATCTCATTATGATATTGCTATCAGGATTCAATCGTGTAGTTTTTCAAGTCAAAATCATTGACCCATATTTCATGAGTAGTGGTTCACAAGAACCCATCTCTCATGATAATGAATAGTCCACTTAGCACTCATTGCATCTAGGTGATGCTCACAAAGGTGAAGCATTGGGACTTCTCGGGAGGTCACCCATCCCAGTACTACTCTAGTTCAAGTGTGCTTAACGATAGAGTTTTCCCCAAGGTTAAGCCCACTTAACTTGCAACCCCATTTGCACAACCTTCAACAAGTGTTGTGCCTTATGAACCATTCATTATAAAGCCCCTTCAGCTCATCAATTGATAAGTAGGAGGTATTTTCCATAGTGTGTCAAATTATGATATTGCTATCAGGATTCAACCGTGTAATTTTTTGAGTCAAACTCATTGACCCATGTTCCTTGAGTAGTGGTTCACAAGAACCCATCTCTCATGATAATGAATGGTCAACTTAGCACTATTCATTATCATGAGAGATGGGTTCTTGTGAACCACTACTCATGGAACATGGCTCAATGAGTTTGACTCAAAAAACCACACAGTTGAATCCTGATAGCAATATCATAATTTGACACGTTATGGAAAATACCTCCTACTTATCAATTGATTAGCTAAAGGGGCTCTATAATGAATGGTTCATAAGGAACAACACTTGTTCAAGGTCTTACAAATGGGGTTGCGAGTTAAGTGGGCTTAACCTTGGGGAAAACTCTATGGTTAAACACACTTGAGCTGGAGTAGTACTGGGATGGGTGACCTCTGAGAAAGTCCTAGTGCTTCACCTCTGTGGGCATCACCTAGATGCAATGAGTCCTAAGTGGACCATTCATTATCATGAAAGATGGGTTCTTGTGAACCACTACTCATGAAATATGGGTCAATGAGTTTGACTCAAAAAATTGCATGGTTGAATCTTGATAGCAATACCATAATTTGACAGGCTGTGGAAAATACCTCCTACTTATCAAGAGTTATCTCCTCTAGAGCATCATATTTAATAAATTTAATAAATATTAGTTTATTTTAAGAGAGATATCAACTTTTTATTTAGATGTTAATGGTTGTTAAAGTGAAAATTAAAAATAAAATATTAACATTAATCAAAATAAATAAGCAAGTGGATTTGGGAAGAATTTTTTTTTCAAAAAAAATTATAATTTGGTACCAAGGAGTTGCCATGTATGGTGGTAGAAAACAATTTTGACCAAAATAATTCTAGTTGAATCTATTGAGATTTAAATAAATTTAGAATTGTATAATTGATTGTGCTTGAAGATTGATGAGGTATAAATAACCTCATAATTATAATAATCTAAAAACCCTTTGTTGTTCTTACCAATCACTTTAGCCCTACCAATTATTTATTTTTAGGATTAATAATTGCTTACTTTTTGTAAAAAGATGTATAAATCGTTATTTTACTAAATCGGTTAAAATTAGTTGACTAACACTGATATAATGGTATAGTTTTAAGTCATTGTATAGGACATTATGCATGACTAAGTGGACTTTAAGCAAACTTCAAGCAGTTGAAGATAAATCACTGGAGGTCTAGGCACTGGAAATTTAGGAGTGCATAGTGGAACAAGTCCTTTTAATGCTTTTTGTTTAATTTTTGTTTGAAAAATTTACGGCTCCACTCTGAGCCTTTAATATGTTTTATGTTATGGGCCTCAGTCCGTTGGTTAGTTAAAATTCTGTTAAAATACTTTTTCAATGGTGATCTTCCACCATCTGAAATTTATGATTTTGTTAGTAGTTTAGTATATATATGTTACTACCAAAAACAATGGATACGATGATAATGTTATGATGTTATGGTATGCCTTGAACACTGTTCAATTTTGTCTTCTATGTTCTAATTTTATAATATGAATAAATAAATATTTCCAATCCTATTTTGAGTTAATCATTTTGAGTAATGGAAGTATCATGGATGGATTCGTTGTGAAGATGTGAAAGTACATGTGATTTGAGTTAAGCATAGGAACACCCGAGAGTTGGCCACTCGAGGGAATCTCGTAGAATAGATAGATAAGTATTTTTCATTTTCAATAATGTTACTTTTATTCTATACATGATAAGTGTGGATGAATGTTATTTGTGTGTGTCGAGCTCTATAAATCATTCCTGTAGGTCATAGTTCAAGTTTGCAATTGTTTAGTTCTACTCATTTGAAATTCAGGAGCACCCACTCTTGTTGTTAGTTACAAATTTTCAAGTTTACTTTTTGTCAGTAGTTAGTCGTTAGTCGTTAGTTGTTTTCATTTAAATTTTCTAGTTTTTCTACAAGTGTTTCTTTTCAGGTAGTTTATATGAATTCTAGTTTAATCATCTTATGCTTTCTAGCTTAACAATCTCATGCTTTCTAGCTTAAAACAACTTTACACTTTCTAGTTTGAATGCTTTCTAGTATAACTTTTGTTTACTATTGTTTCAAGAATTCAGAAAATCTAAGAGTTAGCCAAGATGTCCCCTATTGCATACAACCTTTGAACACTACTCGGTCAATATAATTGATACATTTTCAACTAAAGCGATAAGACCTCATGAAAGCATGTCAAAGATGTGCTTTGTGTGTACCATGACAATTATTGGTTTTTAGTTTATAACACTTCAGTATACCCTTTTTAGGAAAGTATATGCAATCCACACCAATACCATATTAACATGATAAAACACTATTGATTGGAAATATTTTTGGATAGAATTTTTTGAGCAAAAACTAAGTTTCTAAGCCTATCATAGAGTTTCATAAAACTTTAAACTTTCACCCTACATGCTTCACTCAAACTTCTTGTTTGTAAATAGAATTGCACATCATACATTTAAAGTACCAAATTTTTAACTCTAGTGATATTGTTTAGGTAACAATAAAAGAAAAATATTACATCAAGCTTGTAGTTACTAGGAGAGATATTAATCTAGAATTGTAATACCAACTAAATTACTTACCACTTATTAGAGCCTAGATTGCCAGGCCCCAAAATTACAAATTTGGCTAAGTACTTGTCCCCTTATGCACTTTTGTCCTTGTTATTCCCATCATAGATGAACAATCTAAGATATTTTATTATGGGCCTCATTTGGTAAAATTTTGCATAGGTGTTGTCTTCTCCATTCCCCATGTTCCTATCAGTGTGTTAGCAATTATCTAAGAAAATTTCTAAATGTGGGATGTTTTTGGGTGATTTCTCTTTATTTGTAGGTATTTTGGGCTTTTGAGGTTTCCCTTACCTAATTATCATTTCATTTGTCCCCCTAAAAGCTCAATTTTTTTATTAATTCCTTTGTGTGCATCATAGCTTTGGGTCTTCACTTTCTTGAGTACCATTTCCTTAGCACCTCTAATCCTTGAACTTTGACTTCCCCATCCTTGCCTTAAGTTTTATTTTGGTGCTATATTTTTGGAAATATGTTTCCCTAGATGCCTAGTATTTCATCTCCCCAATTCTTGACTCCTAAATCAATATTTTCACTAAGTAAATCAATATTTTCACTAAGTTACTTTATTGAATCCAAATTTGTAGCCTTTCTTCTACCATGGTACATAATATGCCTCACCCTTGATTCTTGATCCCTATTTTATACCAACTCTTTCTCTTCCTCTTCTCAAAATTTATTTCACCCATTACCTACACCTTCCTTTATCCTCATCATAGGCTTATCCCTCCCCTTACTCTGGTACTTGTTATGAGGTATCCTCAACCCTTAATCCTCCTATTTTTAAATTCTTATGCTTTTCACTTTTTTCTTTCACCTATCCCCTACATGTCCTAGAGTGCCATTAATGATCCAATTTGGATCTACAACTACCAAAATATATTTATTTTCACCTATAAATAATTGTTTATTCCAAAGGCATATATTTAAAGAGAATAAAGTAGAAAGAAACCCATGATCTCATTAATGCATTGGCTAGGGTTTCAAGCCCCGATGGTCCTCATACAATCTCTTGGTTGTCATTTGGATAGATTTCATGGGTTATTCCTTGGAAAACACAACAAATCCAAAGATACCATAAATACAAGAATAAATTTTAGTCTATAGGATATTCCTCCATGCCTCATGTGATGATTTGGATGTATTTATAGGCAATTTTAATGTGGTTTCAAGTGTGAATCATGGGGGAAGGATGAATACAATCATGTAAGGATGGATTTTCTCATGTCATCAATTATTTTATCATCTACTCCCACATGCAAACTAGGCACCTAAAATAAATATTCACATATACTAGTTTGTGGGTCATAGTTTTGTGTGCATGGAGATTGATTGGATTTGTGATGGATATCATTATTGTATCTTTTGGTTAGGAGTTTTTCCCACTGAATTTTTCCCACTAAGTTTCTCCTTTCCTCTTTGTAATTGGGTAGCTAAGATGGCCTTGTAGATGGGACCAATTCATGTTGCATGCATTCATCCTTAAATTTTTTGCATATCTCTCTTTCACCTAGCTACACTTAAGGGGGGGTGTTAGTGTAGAATATTCTGCCTAAAATATTCCTCTAGATAAGTTTTCTAGTTGTTAGATTTTTAGGATAATGATTGCTTAGTTGTGCAATCTTGCATGGATTTGCATGCCTATTTTCTAGTTGGCAATTACCATTCTAGATGGCTCATCTCTTGCTATATATATTGTACTCATTCTTAAGCAATTATCAATAAAAAATAGAATGCAATTATTTAAAGTTTATTTTTCTTCTCAATTTTACCAATTGTGTAATTTGTAACTCATATAGTTTTCCTGAAATTCTCACATGGTATCAAAGCGTGGATTCAACAAACCCCTTCTCAATTTATGAGGTTTTTTTCTTCAACAAGGGTTGTAGGCTTCAGATCTAAATCCCCTTTTTTTTTGAAAATTTTAGAGGTGGGTGATTTTAGGTGCATTTTTTGCTCAAAAATAACTTCACCATTAGATTTAGAGTTGTCGAAAAAGTCAGATTTGGCTTTTTTTTTGCCTAATTTGGATTCTTGACACCAGATCTACGAGGGTTTGAAGTGGTTTCTTTTTTTTCCAAATCTGAAGGGTAGCTGCATTTTTGGTGCATTTTGAGCCAAAATGGACATTCCCATCATGCTCAACAAGCCCAAAAACCTTAAGATTTCCTGTCAAATCACCAAAATCTATGTTAGGAGTTTCTAAGGTAATTTTTTTTACTAGAGAAGTCATACAACCTCCCCAACACATGGATCAAGGTAAAAAAAATTTAAAAAAAAATTTCATATTTCTTCCTATG